>OZ025252.1:15712212-16312212 GCA_964019135.1 Arenicola marina | reverse complement strand
GGGGAGGTGGGTGGAGTAGTATTACCTGGGGAGGTGGGCGGAGTAGTATTACCTGGGGAGGTGGGTGGAGTAGTATTACCTGGGGAGATGGGGGGAGTAGTATTACCTGGGGAGGTGGGGGGAGTAGTATTACCTGGGGAGGTGGGTGGAGTAGTATTATCTGGGGAGGTGGGTGGAGTAGTATTACCTGGGGAGGTGGGTGGAGTAGTATTACCTTGGGAGGTGGGTTGAGTAGGATTACCTGGGGAGGTGGGTGGAGTAGTATTACCTTGGGAGGCGGGTGGAGTAGTATTACCTGGGGAGGTGGGTGGAGTAGTATTACCTGGGGAGGTGGGTGGAGTAGTATTACTTGGGGAGGTGGGTGGAGTAGTATTACCTGGGGAGGTGGGTGGAGTAGTATTACCTGGGGAGGTGGGTGGAGTAGTATTACCTGGGGAGGTGGGTGGAGTAGTATTATCTGGGGAGGTGGGTGGAGTAGTATTACCTGGGGAGGTGGGTGGAGTAGTATTACCTGGGGAGGTGGGTGGAGTAGTATTACCTGGGGAGGTGGGTGGAGTAGTATTACCTGGGGAGGTGGGTGGAGTAGTATTACCTGGGGAGGTGGGTGAATTAGTATTACCTGGGGAGGTGGGTGGAGTAGTATTACCTGGGGAGGTGGGTGGAGTAGTATTACCTGGGGAGGTGGGTGGAGTAGTATTACCTGGGGAGGTGGGTGGAGTAGTATTACCTGGGGAGGTGGGTGGAGTAGTATTACCTTGGGAGGTGGGTGGAGTAGTATTACCTGGGGAGGTGGGTGGAGTAGTATTACTTGGGGAGGTGGGTGGAGTAGTATTACCTGGGGAGGTGGGCGGAGTAGTATTACCTGGGGAGGTGGGTGGAGTAGTATTACCTGGGGAGGTGGGTGGATTAGTATTACCTGGGGAGGTAAGTGGAGTAGTATTACCTGGGGAGGTGGGTGGAGTAGTATTACCTGGGGAGGTGGGTGGAGTAGTATTACCTAGGGAGGTGGGTGGAGTAGTATTACCTGGGGAGGTGTGTGGAGTAGTATTACCTGGGGAGTTGGGTGGAGTAGTATTACCTGGGGAGATGGGTGGAGTAGTATTACCTGGGGAGGTGGGTGGAGTAGTATTACCTGGGGAGGTGGGTGGAGTAGTATTACCTGGGGAGGTGGGTGGAGTAGTATTACCTGGGGAGGTGGGTGGAGTAGTATTACCTTGGGAGGTGGGTTGAGTAGGATTACCTGGGGAGGTGGGTGGAGTAGTATTACCTTGGGAGGCGGGTGGAGTAGTATTACCTGGGGAGGTGGGTGGAGTAGTATTACCTGGGGAGGTGGGTGGAGTAGTATTACCTTGGGAGGCGGGTGGGGTAGTATTACCTGGGGAGGTGGGTGGAGTAGTATTACCTGGGGAGGTGGGCGGAGTAGTATTACCTGGGGAGGTGGGTGGGGTAGTATGACCTGGGGAGGTGGGCGGAGTAGTATTACCTGGGGAGGTGGGTGGAGTAGTATTACCTGGGGAGGTGGGTGGAGTAGTATTACCTGGGTAGGTGGGTGGAGTAGTATTACCTGGGGAGGTGGGTGGAGTAGGATTACCTAGGGAGGTGGGTGGAGTAGTATTACCTGGGGAGGTGGGTGGAGTAGTATTACCTGGGGAGGTGGGTGGAGTAGTAGTACCTGGGGAGATGGGGGGAGTAGTATTACCTGGGGTGGTGGGTGGAGTAGTATTACCTGGGGAGGTGGGCGGAGTAGTATTACCTGGGGAGGTGGGTGGAGTAGTATTACCTGGGGAGGTGGGTGGATTAGTATTACCTGGGGAGGTGGGTGGAGTAGTATTACCTGGGGAGGTGGGTGGAGTAGTATTACCTGGGGAGGTGGGTGGAGTAGTATTACCTGGGGAGGTGGGTGGAGTAGGATTACCTAGGGAGGTGGGTGGAGTAGTATTACCTGGGGAGGTGGGTGGAGTAGTATTACCTGGGGAGGTGGGTGGAGTAGTATTACCTGGGGAGATGGGGGGAGTAGTATTACCTGGGGTGGTGGGTGGAGTAGTATTACCTGGGGAGGTGGGCGGAGTAGTATTACCTGGGGAGGTGGGTGGAGTAGTATTACCTGGGGAGGTGGGTGGATTAGTATTACCTGGGGAGGTGGGTGGAGTAGTATTACCTGGGGAGGTGGGTGGAGTAGTATTACCTGGGGAGGTGGGTGGAGTAGTATTACCTGGGGAGGTGGGTGGAGTAGTATTACCTGGGGAGGTGGGCGGAGTAGTATTACCTGGGGAGGTGGGTGGAGTAGTATTACCTGGGGAGGTGGGTGGAGTAGTATTACCTGGGGAGGTGGGTGGAGTAGTATTACCTGGGGAGGTGGGTGGAGTAGTATTACCTGGGGAGGCGTGTGGAGTAGTATTACCTGGGGAGGTGGGTGGAGTAGTATTACCTGGGGAGGTGGGCGGAGTAGTATTACCTGGGGAGGTGGGTGGAGTAGTATTACCTGGGGAGGCGGGTGGAGTAGTATTACCTGGGGAGGTGGGTGGAGTAGTATTACCTGGGGAGGTGGGTGGAGTAGTATTACCTGGGGAGGTGGGTGGAGTAGTATTACCTGGGGAGGTTGGCGGAGTAGTATTACCTGGGGAGGTGGGTGGAGTAGTATTACCTGGGGAGGTGGGTGGAGTAGTATTACCTGGGGAGGTGGGTGGAGTAGTATTACCTGGGGAGGTGGGTGGAGTAGTATTACCTGGGGGGGGGTGACTGGAGTAGTATTACCTGGGGAGGTGGGCGCAGTGGCATTACCTGGGGAGCGGTAGGATAGGCCGGTAGGGTCCGGCAACGCACACCTACATGTATCCATTAGACAGTTAGTTAATCGCGAGATCACGTTTGCAGGAATATGTTTGTAATTCGTGTGCCTCCACATGGTCCTAGTTGCTACATACCTTGATGAGATCCAAACCGGCATTTCTGAAAGAACAACGTAAATATTTATTTACTTATGTTACAATTAATCATATACCACACACGGAAACACACGTTTATTTATTTATTTTATTTTAGTTCATTTAGATTAACATTCAGACTAACAGCGCCACAAAATCGATTACGGGCTGCCACATCATCATATGACAACAAAAAGCTTAATAATTAAAAAGAACAGAAAATTGTTTCTAGTTTGTCGTTCTATCATTGACTAACCATAGGGAATGGCGGGATTAGTTTCAGTTTCGATTTCGCGTCGTTATGGGGAGATGTAAAGTAAAGCAAGTAAAGCAAAATAAAAGTTTCAGTTAGAGGATTTAGTACACAAAATAAACAGCGCGAGAACCTGTATAACACGCCGTCCCTGGTGTCTTCCTCTATCACTACCTGTATTGGTACCGGATCCAGGATTTCGAAAAAATGGAGAACCACTTGGGACAGGTTCGAAAAACTTACGACCGAACACGGGGGTGGTGAGGTCCTCTCCAGGGGGGTGGGGGGCGCTACGTTAGAAATCTTACGACCGAGGAGGTGGTCACTTTAGTAAATTGTTCAAAAAATTGCATCATCGCTTTAGGAAAAGGATCCCGTTCCGCCCCCCCCCCACCCCCCTCTCGCCCCCTCCCACTGGATCCATGCTTACTGTCTCATTTAATAAGGAATCATGCTCTGCGACCCAGTGCATGACTAGGTCTTACACCGCCACCCGCCTGCAAATGAGCAACAATCCACATAGGATGGGTGTTATCTGTTTTTACCCCAGAAAGGATGGCTAATTCGCCATAAATGTCTGATTTATGGAATTGTATGAATAAGGAGATCCAAAACATTTTATCTGTATCTAGATCACGATAGCATTCTCCTCCAGTTACCCCTTCATGACTCATGTCCCATTTGCTGAGAAGCACAATGTCTGATGTCAATACGCTGACATCGAGTCGACATGTTTTAAGCCACTTTTGTGCACACAAGGGCTAAACTGGGCAAAGGAACCTGCCGGGGAGATCAATCAAGGATCAATGGATGAAACACGTCTCAGATTCGGTGCCCGGGCCCGGATTCGAACCCAGGACCTTGATTGATCTAGTGCGTGAAACACCACACCAGGGAGGCCTCAACCATTGCAAAACAAGATCTTCACCTGGCAAAGGACAAGGTTCCGTATAATGGTATCGTCCGCATGTATAAAGATGAGCATGAGTTTAACACATGTATAAATGATAATACGACCACATTCATGTTTTCATAGCGTTATTATCGCGTTTCAGGTGTTCGGTGTGTCAAGGCTTAAGCATGGGATAATGACTTTAATGGTTTATGGAGTTTCTACTGTACATATACTTTTTCGCCACTCACCCGGTAGTGATTGAACATGTTATTAAAACCAAGAATGAAAAACACATACAACAGAACCTGAATCCATCAAGCACGTCTCTGTTACAGCTGAGGCTGGCGAGAAACGCAGTACAAAGAACTGATCGTATCGCCATTCTTCACTTTCATGGTTTTATGACAATCTGCTCAATCATATTAGTTGATATCCTCAGGGTTTTATTAATCTATTAATCGATTCCACAAAGACTGCATTCATGGTTTTATACATATCACATGTATTGAGTTTCAGGGTTTTAATATTGGCTCTTGACTTATTTAGAATAACCGTAAACCAATATGGCACGATATAGCCTTCCAGGCTGAAAGTGCCGTTAAGCCCCAATCAATTCAAATCAAATAAATTACTGATCGTACCAAACAGTTGACTCGCTGGGTGGAACATTATGTCTCACTGTACGCGCATGAGTCATGTATCGACAGCGGCGCTTGACGCATTACCCCGGCATTACCCCGGCCAGCTACAGAGACTCATGGTTCGCCTCTCAAATGCGTGTGCTTTATTTGCCGTGACTATAAGTGTTAAAATAAACAGTCGTACTGAGTCAAGGGGCTATTACACCGCCAGTGATTTACCCTGAATAATATACCTTTGGATGCAATAAATAAATTGTGTTACATGGGAAGTACCATCACAGATAATCTATCCCTAGACGAGGAAATATACAATCGCATTGGGAAGCCTTTGGTAGGTTTAACAAACGTGCGTGGCAAAATTCAAAACTAACCATTCGCACCAAATGCAAAATGCTAATCTAGGGCGTGTGTTCTAAGCAGCCTGCTGTATGGCAGTGAAACGTGGACCACATCTTGTGGCCAAGAAAGGAAATTAAACAATTTCCATTTTCGTTGCTCACGAAACATTTTAGGCTTATCTTGGCAAGACAAGGCTACAAATGCTGAAGTGTTAGGCAGGGCCAGTATACCGAGCATTCTTGCTCTTGTAAAACAATGACTTGTCTTCGTTGACTTAGGAACGGTCATCGTATGCAAAATGAATGCATTCCAAAGGATGTGCTTTACGGCGAGCTAGCTGCCGGCGTATGGTCAACTGGACGGCCAAAGCTCAGGTTTAAGGGTGTTTGTAAGTGTGACATGAATGCTTTCGGCATCGATTCGAATTCTTGGGAGGATCTAGCGTCTCAAAAGAGGGGTTGGGTACGTCTCGTGCAAGAGGCAACAGCCCACCACGACGGGCTCTGGTTTGAAAAACTGGATTTGAAACGCCAATCTAGGCAGCCAGTGAGCACAAACCTAGACCAAACGACAGGTCATCGTTGCGATGACTGTGGTAAGCTGTGTCGGTCACAGAGAGCCTTGTTTTGTCATAAGCACAAATGCCGCGAAACAATTCTTAATACTTAAACCCCCCCAAAAAAGCTGCAAAACCATCGTCTTTCTCAGACGGACGGATGCCAACCAACTGTACATATACATAAAAACGGGCAACCCATGGATTACAAGGCTAAGGCTAATGAGGTCATGGATATCATATGACATAGATACCAATACAAACATGATGTACCACAGATATAAAGAAAGGCAAGTCAGGGACTAAAAGTCTGAGGATAATGAGGTCATGGTTTCCATCGATAACAAGATATGGACTGCAGATCAAGAGGTTCAAGCCATTGGCTATAAGACTTAAAAAGAAATACAAACATCGCGGCGTTGAGGTCGCACAAGTAGTCAAACCTGCGGGGATTAAAGTTAGTGCCATGAGGATGGGGTGGGTGACGGGATGTGAACAGATTTCGCACAAGTCAGGGGTCCACTCCAACTGACAATGCAATAGTGTAATTAACAGCTGCATGAAGTGGCAGTTCAAAGACCTCTAAAGTCCCCAAGCACAGCGTGCCTTGACGCCCAGCATTTATACCCCGAAGCTGGGCCATATGAAAAGATCGCCTATAGCCATGAGCCATCACTGAAGACGCAGTCAACGGGTGACTGAGCCCAGGTCAGTGTTAGGCTCAGTGCCTGCACAACTACGGCTGATATGGGACTGCGTGCCTTGCGACTTTGCAATGGAGGGCCATTGAAAAGGGGCCACATACCCGATCCAGCCGTTACGTACCAGAATAGAAATGGGACAAAACGGTTGAGCAATATGATTTCTATCGCTTGCCTAACCTAGGGATCTGCCTCTGGGCCGGCTACTACGGTGAGCCCTATACAAGAAGCCAGGTGGGGGGGGGGGGGGGGGGCTTGTTGGTTTGAAAACCACACTTGAGCGTGTAAAGGTTATATCGCAGCACTAGGGAAGGGTAGAGGGGAGCCATGTCCCCGGGAGGAACCATACCTGTATTTGTTTTTATTCGGAAGAAGGACTTGGGTCTTTACCCAGCATAAACATTGACATTCACACAGCCGGGTGTAAATCCCTGGACTTCAGCACGAAGGGCACGAAGGCTGCAACAGGTGTGCAATGGCAAGGGTCACTCGACAGACGGAGCTGGAGAATCAGATCGCCAGGGATGGGGGCACTGATGTGGGTATTCAGCCCATATGAAGGCATAAAACGGGTATAACGACCCTGGTATAACGCTCCCGGTACCTTTCAATCGGTAGAACTCCATCGGAAGAACGGACTTCCGCGATATAACTTAACCGCAGTGTTGAGTCCATAAATATTTCAAAGCGGAAAAAGTTGCGATAATTATATTGGGTGTTTTATAACGTACCAGATAACGTGGGGTCTGTATGCCGAATGCAGAAATTCGATTTTTATTCATTAAAATAGCAACCCTCATTGACCGTCTGTCACGTGTCCCCCTATCACGGGGCGTGTTCGTTATCACATTTGTTTAGCATTCTGAGATCATGGCGGCCGGCTGACCCGCAACGAAACTATGGTTTATAACATACATTTTGTACGGTAGCGGGTAACCGGCAACGGGCAACGGTCGGACCATTGGCTGCATGTATACCGGACTACTGTCGGACAAAATTATTGTCCCTAAACACGCTAAATGCATCAGGAATGAATCTTTGCAGGAAAATTAGATATTTTGCTAAATTGGTCTTCACGCCGCCTCCTCCAGGGCAAATGCTTAGCCCCAACATCTCATCTCATGTCCTGATCACATGCATGGGATGTCACTCTGAATCTTCTTCGCCCTTACCAGATCTTTCACTTATCATCTACCCTGTTCCTGCAAGGTTTTTCAACTTCAACCCAGGTCAGGCCAGATCTCTCATCCAAGCCGTATTATCTCACGCTCAACCCGCACCCTGGCATGGTTCCTCAGCATCAGCTCTCAGCGGGGCCAGGTCTCTCGCCCTCAGTCGCTCCGCCCAGGGCCCGTAAGTTCGAAACCGCGGGGGCCAAATATTTCGCCCCGCTCCATGCTAATATCCTATTCCAGGACGAAATATTTTGCCCCTGGAGTTTCGAACTTACGGGCCCAGGTCTCTCACCCTCAGTCCTCCCCCCGGCCAGGTTTCTCACCCTCAGCCCTCAACACGGTAAGGTCTCTCACCCCCAGCCCTCACCTCTACCAGGTTTCTCATCCCTAGTCCACACTACGACCAGGTCTTCCACCATCAATACTCACCCTGGCTGGGTTACCTCATCCTTAACCCTCACCCCGACCTTGCCGCTCATCTTCAATCCTCACCCTGGCTGGGTTATCTCACCCTCAGCCGTAACCATTAAGCCCTCACGCCTGATCCCAACTATGCCCCCCACCAGCAGCCTTAACTTCGGCAGACGTCTGATCTGGATAATGTCACCCTCACCTCTCCTCTCGGTTGAGACGCACATCACTCAGTCTTTTTGACCCTGTGATACCTCTCAAGATAACCCTGTGCCATGAATGTGTCTCTCAGCCTTCACCTTCACCCAGCCTGAGTTACCCCACCCTCAGCCAGTGCTCAGCCCGTGCTTGGCTATAAACACACATTACAGAGACACAGTTCAGTGGTTGTGTCTTCCAACAACCATGACATTGATGAGTATTGATGATCAGTACACTTGCCTGCAATAACACTAATATAACAATATATTATGATCAACACCATTATTACTGTACAGTATTTTCTTCCATTGGATTCCATTATAAAGCCACTTCTATACTATAATACAGGCACCATACCAGCTGGCCTGTTAGATCACACCTACCATTGCCAGCACACAATATCAATAGACTTTCAGTACAGGGGAACAGTCAGATAACCCTCTCTCATTGTAATTTCTGGTTTATAAGTCATATATTTTTTCCTCATGGCCCTTGCGTGTGACTTATACACTGGTGGGACTTATATATGAAACAAATCCAAGATTGTTCAAAGTACCCATCAAAGAAACACTGATCCAAGTTCTTTTGGCCCTTGACAACAAACATTAGCACACGAAGCCACTTGCTACCATAAGACATTGCTGTTGTTATGAATGTTAGATGAACATGGGGTAGTATAGATAGAGATGCTGTCAATTCACTTTCAGAATGTGTTTTCTCTTGATGCCTCACCCCAAGCAAAAATCTCATACAGCCAGCTTAAAGCTATTTTATTAGCGGTGTCATGCCTACATTGTTCAAAACGCAGCAAATCTCACTCCAAAGGTGCGATTTATATATGGCTAAAGTCTAAATATATCTCAAAATTGGCACATGCGACTTCTACACTGGTGTGACTTATACCACAGAGATCATGGTAATATATTGTCAACTATCAACACCAGGCTTGTAATTGAACCTTTACAAAAAAAGGAGAGATCAAATAGAGCTACTTGTGTCAGAAAATAGGTGAAAAAATAGAGACAGACAGGGACTACAAGAAAAAAAGTAGGGCATTCTGCAGAAAATGAGCTATGCTTTTTCTGCAAAGTCACTTACCGAGATTTGATTAACAAGATAACAGGACTTGAGATGTTACTTTTGTGGCATCTATTGCGACATGTAGGAAAGTTAGCTTCATGTGCAAAGGTCATCCTTAGCAGATTTCGTCAAGAAGGGAGGCTGCCACAACACAAGTACAAGATAGATAAATTTCCCCAAAATTAGGGTGTACTAAAACATGGCAAAAAATTACCCACCATCTGTGGTATACTAAAATATACAGCCCCAAAAAATATTTATTTTCTTTCAAAATTGGGGGTGTACCAAAACTTAGGTACATGTTTGGTGTTCCAAAACATACGTAAATGATGGTAGTCTGTTCTGACATGCCAAATATCAGCAACTAGATAATTGCAACTTCAGTTAACCACAACAATTTTGCTGGCAAACAGCTGAGTACAATGTATATAGTTTTGATATCAAAACTATTGAAGAGTAAACTAGATACTTTCACCTATAGGGTGAAGGATGATGACGGAAATGCAGCATTCCTTTATGCCGCGCCTCCTGTCCCTCTGCATCGATACATTCACATACACACGGACAGATGGAAAGTAAATCTAGACACAGTCACCCACAGGGTGAAGGATGATGACAGAAATGGTATATTCAGCAACCTACGGAGACACACACATGCAGCAGGGATTGACCCCTCAGATCTAGATTTGGATCCTTAGATCCAGATTGACCCACCGGATCCAGAATGGACCCCTAAGATCCAGATTTGACATGATCACAATTTGACCCCTGAGATCCAGGTTTGACCTCTCAGATCCAGATTGACCCCTTAGATCCATATTTGGCCCCTTCGATCCAGATTTGACATCCCAGATCCAGATTTGACCCCTGAGATCCAGATTTGACCTCTCAGATCCAGATTGACCCCTTAGATCCACATTTGACCCCTTAGATCCAGATTTGACCCCTAAGATCCAGATTGACCCCTTAGATCCAGCTTTGACGTCTTAGATAAAGATTAACCCCTAAGATACAGATTTGACCCCTCCGATCCATCTTTGACCTCTCAGATCCAGATTGACCCCTTAGATCCAGATTGAAGCCTTAGATCCAGATTTGGCCCCTTCGATCCAGATTTGACATCCCAGATCCAGATGTGAACCCTTAGATTTGGATTTGACCTATCATATCCAGATTGACCATTCAGATCCAGATGACCATTCAGATCCACATTTGACCTCTCATATCCAGATTGACCATTCAGATCCAGATTTGACCATTCAGATCCAGATTTGATCTCTCAGAGGCAGATCGACCCCTTAGATCCAGATTTGACCTCTCAGATCCAGACTGACCTCTCAGATCCTGTAGACATGCAGACTTGGACATAACCCAACGCCACACTGCTCTCTTCCCTCCCTGTCAATGCTCAAGCAGACACGCAGCGTTGAGCGATACTCCACCCTGAAAGGCGGCACAGCTTTTTGCTCACGATGAGTAGAGCTTATTGCTCAAATATGTAGCCTCATAGAGTCCCATGTTAAAGTTTCTTTTTCAAGTTAAAATATTTTTTTTAGCGACAAATGCCAGAGGACCATATGTGGATTTTTTCCAAAGCGCTAGCTCCAAAACTGTCTGTACAGTGACCTGTATTTCGATTATTGGCCCTATCTCCCAATGGTTAGGAATAAACAAAATATTCCTGTAACCTTGACCTTTAACCTATATATCCAGCTAACCAACTTGACCGAGCCATGTCAGATACCTATCGGTGGGTAAAGTTACAGAACGTTCTGTTACGATTTGCCGCCTGCAGAGCGCAAATGCACACACACAGACAAACCGACAAATTGATAGATTCCTGAAATCAAAGATTTCTGTCATAATTATACTCCTTACACTGTAGGATAGTAGTACATATTTCCATGTTACATTTTACGAATTTAATTTAATTACAATTTTTCTGCCTTCTGCTTAACTGAAATTTGATTGGTGGTATGTGACCAGTTGGCCCTCAGGGGTTTAAATACAGCAGACTTTACAGTCTGATACATAACATTGAGCTGTGGTGGGACATGGTGACGCATTGTCAATATATACCGAGCAGACCATTTTATTTAAATTAATGTTGCATTATTTTTCAGATATCCCATAAATTTAAAGAGCTGTGGGACATTGGGACCCACCCATGGGCCTACCTATCAGAATCACTGCTTTATAGTTTTAGATATAAAATGAATGCGTCTTCATATTTGACTTTTCATATTTAATTAATAATAACTGTCAGGTACCAGCATGCATGATAGCCATGTATCAGGGGTGTAGGCTCACTTTGACTGCAGTGAATTACGACTGCTGAATGATTTGACTATGGAAGTGTGGAGGGGAATGGGATGTAGGAGTAACAGTGTAGGCTTGATAATCGTCATATGTAGTTGGGAAATATGACCCTGTCTCGCTACTCTAGGCAGGCAGCCAGCTCATCGGACCCAGGGATATCCAACCCTGTATTCCCGCATCTGGAGTTGATGTCGCTGAGCTGTTGTGGCTGCTGTCTCCCAGCGATGCCTGCCCTCTCCCGTTGCTAGTCCCGGCCGCCATGTTTCAGCTTATAAATGATAGCAACTAGCTATCTTAATCCCTCTTCATCTGGGCATACCTCTACCCCCTAAAAAAAATGACCACCGAACCCCGCCACACCATACCCAATACAAACTTCAGCGCCCAACCCTACCGGCAGCCAAATCATCTAGATCTAGCATTCAAAATGGTTACAACAGGCCAATTCATCGCTTACAGGGTCACACTTGCTCTGGTAATCAAAATGGGTGTAAATCGTATCAGGTATAATGTCATCTGACAAGTTTATGCCACTGCATCATTAAACCCTTGGCGCAAGTGCCCCCAGACAAGCCCGCTTTCTAGGGGCACAACAGTGTCTATGCAAAGTTCTTTAGACGCCAGTCGGGAATCGACTGTAGCCTTTATCATAATGTGTGCGCGTACAATCATAGTGCTTACGTATTCTATATACCATGTTTTATCTTCTGACATCAAGAAAGTATCAACACTAGGTTGCTTCGGTTATATTTTCCCGAAGAAATGTTGGAGCACACGACTTTTCCCGACCAACCGTCCGCCATATTTATTTTTGGCGGATGCCGGTACCTGTGAATGCAACTTGGCTCCCCACTCCATTAGCATATGATTCTCCGCTAGAGGGCGTTGTCAGTCGCTCACTTTGAACTTAAAGACAACAGCAGCGCCCTCTGTCACAGGAAATTCCCAGTTACAAAGTTAGGGACCCAGGCTACAAATGATTCAAATGATGGAGGGATTCGCCAGGTGGCGCTGCATACGCATGGCGGTTGGTCAGGAAAAAGACTATGCTCCAACATTTCTTCGCGAAAATGTAACCGAAACAACCTAGTGTTGACACACTTTCTTGATGTCACAAGATAGAACAAGGTATATAGAATACGTAAACACTATGATTAAACGTGCATACATTATGATAAAGGCTACAGTCGATTCCCGACTGGCGTCTAAAGAACTTTGCATGGACACCGTTGTGCCCCTAGAAAGCGGGCTTGCCTGGGGGCACTTGCGCCAACATTAAACCCATGACATGCCACTGAAATTGTCAAACAAGTGTCAACAGCAATGACAATGAAATCATGGCAATGCCTTGACCTGACTGTTCCACCAAGTCCAGATTCATCTGAGATCGATCGGTCTTGCCTCTTCAAATCTTTGACTGTTTGAGTTTGACTCAGACAGAGTCGAGTTTACAGTAATTTGACCCACCTGCAAAGGCTCTTAACCTCGTCCATACTCAAGCGCTTACGCTTTTTCTCCGACATCCAATATCCCACTCTCTTCATGGTGCCTTGACTTTGACTGTTACCTTCTGGTAACGAAGCCAAGAGGTAAATGAGACCTGAACTGATTTGACAGCTATTCCCCAATCATGTCAAATCTCCAAAGGATCCATGACAGTGTCGCAAAACAGAAATGGTTTCCGCGATGTTAATAAAGTAATTCTATATTTTACCGCTAGCCGACGCCACTATATCCGTGGTGCATACTGTCACCGAGAGAGGGCTTTAGCGCTGGGACGGTGTACGGAAAAGCGTTAAAGTTATTCATAGATCTACTCAGCTGTTCCTAAAAAACCCTTGAAACGGTTTTTTTTTGTATGGAAATTATGAATTTAGGTGCATAGTTGGCCTCTGCGAAAGACGAGGGATATGCAGCCTTTGTTTTGGTTTAGCCGGGTACGATTTGCTTTGCGCCATTTTTGGGTCAGTCAAACTGACGGATCTGTCTGTGGGAATTTAATGGCCAGCATCTTAGTAAATTAATTTGTAAAATTAACATAAGATACCCGCAGAAGAGTACATATCGAAGCACGTTTTAGTCACGAAATCTGTACAAACTCGTGCAAACTCTGAATGATCAAAGCCGTAATTTTCGCGCTATATACTCAGGGTGACGTAGATGCAGGTTTCGTTTTTTGATTGCTAATGGGGCATGCAAGTGAATCTCGTTTTATGTGTGCGATACCTCACGAGATCAGATTTTGGGAGTGAGTGTTGGCGCGCGCTGGAGTCTGCCAGTTATGAATTACCAGTTATGGTCTGCCATTTATGGAGAGAGCCGCGGCGTATGCCAGTTACTGTCGGTCTGCCACTTATGCTGGGGAGCGAGGGGGGGGGGGGGGGGGCGCTATATTATGCATGAGTAATAATGTTCCACGGCACCGGCCGTCTCCCAATCTACCACTTACGCTAATTAGACTCTTTGGGGCCCAGGGCCAGGGCCAAATTAGGCAATGTATATCGATGGTGGAAAACCCCCTCCCTGCCTACCAGAGATACATTTTCGTTCAATACAGGGCCTTCCTCTCCCATTCCAAAAGCAACCCTATTCCCAGCACTGGCCGACCCCATACTGCCACTTACGCAAATTCGACTCTTTGGGTCCCTGGGGGAAGCTAAGCAAAGTATATGGTGGGAAACCCCCTCCCTGCCCACCAAAGATACATTTTCTCCCAAAATAGGGCCTTTCTCTCCCATTCTATAAGCAAACCTATTCCTCAGCACTGGCCAACTCCAAATCTGCCACTTACGCTAATTGGACTGCTTGGGGCCCAGGGATAAATTAGGCAGTGTATGCGGTAGGAAACCATCTCTGCATATCCTCTCAATATGGGGCCTTTCTATCCCATTCCATAAGCAACCCTATTCCCCAGCACTGGCCGAATCTCAATCTCATACTTACGCAAATTGGACTCTTTGGGGCACAGGGCAAAATTGAGCAAGGCATATGGTGGGAAGTTGCTTCCTTACCCACCAGAGATGCATTTACTCTCAATATGTGGCCTTTCTATCCAATTATATAAGCCACCCTACTCCCAAGCAATGGCCGACTCCCAATCTGTCACTTACGAAAATTGGACTCTTTGGGGCACAGGGCAAAATTGGGCTATGTATTTGGTGGAAAACCGCCTCCTTTCCCACCAGAGATTCATTTCCTCTCAATATGGGGCCTTTCTATCCAATTTTATAAGGAGCCCTATTCCCCAGCACTGGCCGACTCCCAATCTGCCACTTACGACAATTGGACCCTTCGGGGCACAGGGCAAAAGTGGGCAATGTATATGGTGGGAAACTGCCTCCCTACCCACCAGAGATGCATTTCCTCTCAGAATGGGGCCCTTCTATCCAATTTTATAAGAAACCCTATTCCCTAGCACTGGCCGACTCCCAATCTGCCACTTACGAAAATTGGACTCTTTGGGGCACAGGGCAAAAGTGGGCAATGTATATGGTGGGAAACTGCCTCCCTACCCACCAGAGATGCATTTCCTCTCAATATGGGGCTTTTTATCCAATTTTATAAGAAACCCTATTCCCTAGCACTGGCCGACTCCCAATCTGCCACTTACGCAAATTGGACTCTTTGGGGCACAGGGCAAAAGTGGGCAATGTATATGGTGGGAAACTGCCTCCTTTCCCACCAGAGATGCATTTACTCTCAATATGTGGCCTTTCTATCCAATTATATAAGCCACCCTACTCCCAAGCAATGGCCGACTCCCAATCTGCCACTTACGAAAATTGGACCCTTTGGGGCACAGGGCAATATTGGGCAATGTATATGGTGGGAAACCGCCTCCTTACGCACCAGAGATGCATTTCCTCTCAATATGGGGCCTTTCTATCCAATTTTATAAGGAGCCCTATTTTCCAGCACTGGCCGACTCCCAATCTGCCACTTACGAAAATTGGACCCTTCGGGGCACAGGGCAAAAGTGGGCAATGTATATGGTGGGAAACTGCCTCCTTGCCCACCAGATATGCATTTCCTCTCAGAATGGGCCCTTTCTATCCAATTTTATAAGCATCCCTATTCCCTAGTACTGGCTGACTCCCAATCTGCCACTTACGAAAATTGGACTCTTTGGGGCACAGAGCAAAAGTGGCAATGTATATGGTGGGAAACTGGCTCCCTACCCACCAGAGATGCATTTTCTCTCAATATTGGGCTTTTTATCCAATTTTATAAGAAACCCTATTCCCTAGCACTGACCGACTCCCAATCTGCCACTTACGCGAATTGGACCCTTTGGGGCACAGGGCAATAGTAGGCCATGCATATGGTGGGAAACCGCCTCCCTACCCGTCCCACCAGAGATACAGTTCCTTTCAATATGGGGCCTTTCTCTCCCATTCCATAAGCAATCCTATTCCCCAGCACTGGCCGACTCCTAATCTGCCACTTACGCAAATTGGACTCTTTGGGCCCAGAGTGAAATTAAGCTATATATTTGATGGGAAACCAACTCCCTGCCTACCAGAAATACATTTTCTTTCAATATAGGGCCTTTCTCCTATTTCAAAAGCAACCATATTCCCTAGCACTAGCCGACTCTCAATGTGTCACTTACGCAAATTAGGGCCCCTGAGGGGGGGTAGCCATGTCGCGTGTCGATTTTAAGAAAAGGTCCATGTCGCGTGTCGATTTTAAGAAAAGGTTCATGTCGCGTGTCGATTTTAAGAAAAGTTCCATGTCGCGTGTCGCTAAGTCTTATGTTGCATGTCGATTCTAAGACAGGCCCAATGTCGCGTTGTCGATTTTAAAAATCGCCCGTGTCGCCGTGTCGAAAAAGCCCCTCTGGGGCCCTCAAATTGGACTCTTTGGGGTCCAGAGGGAAATTACGCAAAGTATATATAGGCAAACCGCCTCCCAGCCTACCCACAAGGGATACATTTTCTCTCAATGTGGGGCGTTTTCATCCTATTCCAGTAGCAAACCTATTCCCCAGCACTGGCCGACTCCGAATCTGCCACTTACGCAAATTGGACTCTTTGGGACTCAATGGTAAATTAGGCAATGTATATGGTAGAAAACCACCTCCCTACCTACCAGATATGCATTTTTTTCAATATAGGGCAGTTCTCTCCGAATTCAAAAGCAACCCTATTCCCTAGCACAAGCCGACTCTCAATCTGCCAATTACGCAAATTGGACTCTTTCGGGCCCAGGGAAAACTATGCAATGTATATGATGGGAAACCACATCCCGGTCACAAGAGATGCATTTCTTCATAATATGGGGCCTTTCTCCCCCATTCCATAAACAACCCTATTCCCCAGCACTGGCCGACTCTCAAACTGCCACTTACGCAAATTGGACTCTTTGGGGCCCAGGGCGAAATTAAGCAATGTATTAGATGGGAAACCACCTCCCTGTCTACCAGAGATACATTTTCTTTCAATATAGGGCCTCTCTTATTTCAAAAGCAACCCTATTCCCCAGCACTGGCCGACTCCCAATCTGCCACTTACACAAGTTAGACTCTTTGGGGCCCAGGGGGAAATTAGCCAATGTATATGGTGGGACACCGCCTTCGGCCCTGCTTACCAGAGATGCATTTTCTTTCAATATGGGGCCTTTCTATCTCATTCCATAAGTAAACCCATCCCCCAGATCTGGGCGACTCCCAGTCTGCCACTTACGCAAATTGGACTCTTTGGGACCCAGGGATAAATAAGGGAATTTATATGGTGGGAAACCGCCTCCCTGCCTACCAGAGATACATTTCCGTTCAGTATGGGACATTTCTCTCCCATTCCATAAGCAACCCTATTGCCCAGCCCTGGCCGACTCATAATCTGCCGCTTACGCAAATTGGACTTTGGAGCCCAGGGGCAAGTTGAGCAAAGTGTATGGTGGGAAACCCCCTCCCTTCGTACCAGAGATACATTCCCTTTCAATATTGGACCTTTCTATCCGATTCCATAAGAAACCATATTCCCCAGCACTGGCCGACTCCCAATCTGCCACTTACGCAAATAGGACTCTTTGGGGTCCATGCGGAAATTAGGCAACGTAAATGGTGAACACTCAGTCAGGTGAAATGTATGGTTTACAACTTCAGTCATTTAAAGAAAGAAGTAATAGTTAATTTTTATTTTTTTATACCACTCGAGTCTTGGTATTATATTGTCGCTAGAAATATTTTAAAAGATTATCGCGCAAGTGTAACCTATTTGCACTTTACAAAAGGGTAAAAGGTATCGCGCGACTGCTACCTATTTTCGTTTGCTTCTTTCATAAAGGCCAAACGGTTTCTGATGACTTTTACCTGTTTTGCTTTTTCATATTTCAAAACGGGAAAAGAAATTGCCGAAGCCCTTCTTCTGCTTTAAATTTTTGTGGAATAGGAAATTGAAAAGGGGAAAACTCAGCTTTTCTTATGTTCAGAAGCAAGAGGAAAAACAAACAAACGGTATATCCAAGGATTTATCACAACCGAAACGGCGATGATTATTAGCTTTCTTTATTTATAGATTAAAACAATCGAGTTTTCTGCAAATTGTGATATATATGTCGCATGGGCTTAGATTTGGCGGGAAAAGCTCGACAAGCAGCTTTAAGTGTTTGAATAACAATGTTGTATCGTAGAGAATTATACACTAGCTGCTGTATAACACGTGAATATGAAGAAAAAGTTAAACATCTCTTAAGTGATTTCTGTGAAGCCTTTATTTCATGTCGAAGACGGAGTTTAGGTCTGGGACCTACAATCATTTATGGTGAACCATAAACGTATTTATGCGGTAGACCAACGAAGCGGACCTAGGCCTACTAACAAGCTCTATGGGCACAAAACCATGCTTTTTACTTTCTCAGCTATTTACTACGCTTTTACTCCACACCTGTTTAACATGGTCACAATACAACCTCTTATCAAAGGCGGAAAACAATCCCTCAATAATGGTGATAATTGTAGGGCTGACTGGATGTTGCAAGAGAAAAGCAGCGAAAGTCTAAGTACAGACTACTTACATTTCGGCTTTGCGTCAAGGAGCTCTACTAATGAACTTTTGCATTCTTAGAAACTGTCACATATCTTGTAAAAACCGATTCCCCTCCATATGTGCTACTGCTTGATGCATCGAAAGCTTCCGACAAGGTAAAAGTTATTCGACCTGTTGATAAAAGGAAACGTAAAAACATCTGGACACTGTTGCACCTTTGGTTATATGTACCGTGGTGCGTTCGGTTATGCAGATTTTGTCTTACTTGTAATCCTTTGCTAATAACGCAGAATTATACTTCAACTGTGAGATTGTGAAAACGGTAACAGGCGATATACCTCTCGTTCATATTATTGCCCCGAACGTCTCCGGCGACGTCAACCGCACATCAGGCGTCTTATGCGAACTAACACGCCGCACGAATTATGTAATAGGCAATCACGTACTTGGTCCAAAGCCGCGTGTTATACCAAAGCATAATCCCCATAACCACCGGCATGTTATGGGCAGAACAAGAGGTATTTGCCTTCCTCGGGAATAAGCTTTTCATTTCACCGTGAACTGGAAAATGAGGAAATTAATTCTTCGTGAACTGGAAATGAGGTATTAGCCGACCCTCGTGATCAAAGATTTCCTCTTAGTGTGAACTGGGAATTTTGATATTAAATAGCCCGGAATCGGGAAACCGCCAATTTATATAATACATCGGCCCTCATTATTGTATACAGGGAGTTCATATTTTAATTCACCGTGAAGTGTGAGTAAAAAAATTTATTATTCGTGACCTGAGAACATCAGCCCCCTCCCCTTGCCTCCCCCCTCCCCCCCCCCCCCCTGTATACTGTCAGCTGTCAATATAGTGGTACCATATTTCCCACCTACTGTGTTCGATTTGGCGAATTTATGAACAAGGAGCTGCGGACTCATAGCAACAATTCCCAAGTCAAACCACGTGGCGTTTTTGTTGCGCACGCGTTACTTGGCCACGTGGCCAGGACGCGTTTTTACTGGTAGCTGGAACGTGGCTACCACGTGGCCTCGAAGTGATTTTGTATGGTAGCTGGAACGTGGATATATTACGTGGCCACGACGTGATTTTTTATGGTAGCTGGAACGTGAAAATATCACCTGGCCACGACGTGATTTTTTTATGGTAGCTGGCACGCGGTTACCACGGCGCGAAATACCACTTTCGGCTTCGATAACATCATTCAATAAGACGTTACTCCATGTACTGTATAAATAGTTAATGATACTATTATATCTATGCATGTCAAACTTATGTAAAAAATACGAAAAAACACAGATTGCTCAGATATAGCTCTAACAATTTATTCATTAATTAATACCAAAAAACACAGACTTCTCAGATATAGCTCTAGCATTTTGTTTTTTTTTATTAATTAATTAATACCATAATATAATATAAAACACAGATTGCACAATTTTATTCATTTGTTAATACCAAAACAAAAGATTTCTCAGATAGCTCTAACAATTAAATCACTTCGACTCTGAGGATAGCTCGTAATTCCGGCAAATCCTCTTCACAGCTCCACCCTAAAAAATATATGGTTCGTTGACCGGCCTCTCATATGTCTCGGAAGGAGGTGTTTCCTGAGCATGGCATCCGTTCCAGGCTTTGACTTGGACCCTGTACGGGAATCACACAGATTACATTCGAAACCTTCGCTCGCCAGAACCACCTGGTCCAGCCAGGCTCCGCGGCCATTTCTTTCGAAATGCGATTGGCGTTTCGCCATCATCTGGAAATGAATACATAACAATTAATTACAGTTGAAAAAACCCCAAACATTTCCCACTAATTATCTTGGTTTGTTACCCCCTTGGCCCCCAAAGAGTCAGATTTTCGTAAGTGGCAGATGGGGAATCAGCGATTGCTATGAAGCTTGGATTATTTTGGCATGGCAAGGGTCTACATGTCTAGAGAAGTGTTTTTCTACGCATTAGATTAGCATTAGCGACGAAAATATAAGATTTTGGTCATTAAGAAGACGTTGTTTACATATATGAATTATTATATTAAATTACAAATTAAAAAAGATGTTTCTATTTGGCTTTGCATTTTTGTTTTGCGAGGGAAGTGACATCCAAGGAGAATACCAACGCATATATAGTTCAATGTTCGTTTTTCCTTTTGCTTCTGAACATAAGAAAAGCTGAGTTTTCCCCTTTTCAATTTCCTATTCCACAAAAATTTAAAGCAGAAGAAGGGCTTCGGCAATTTCTTTTCCCGTTTTGAAACATGAAAAAGCAAAACAGGTAAAAGTCATCAGAAACCGTTTGGCCTGTTTGAAAGAAGCAAACGAAAATAGGTAGCAGTCGCGCGATACCTTTTACCCTTTTGTAAAGTGCAAATAGGTTACACTTGCGCGATAATCTTTTAAAATATTTCTAGCGACAATATAATACCAAGACTCGAGTGGTATAAAAAAATAAAAACTATTACTTCTTTCTTTAAATGACTGAAGTTATAAACCATACATTTCACCTGACTGAGTGTTCACCATTTACGTTGCCTAATTTCCGCATGGACCCCAAAGAGTCCTATTTGCGTAAGTGGCAGATTGGGAGTCGGCCAGTGCTGGGGAATATGGTTTCTTATGGAATCGGATAGAAAGGTCCAATATTGAAAGGGAATGTATCTCTGGTACGAAGGGAGGGGGTTTCCCACCATACACTTTGCTCAACTTGCCCCTGGGCTCCAAAGTCCAATTTGCGTAAGCGGCAGATTATGAGTCGGCCAGTGCTGGGCAATAGGGCTGCTTATGGAATGGGAGAGAAATGTCCCATACTGAACGGAAATGTATCTCTGGTAGGCAGGGAGGCGGTTTCCCACGATATAAATTCCCTTATTTACCCCTGGGCCCCAAAGAGTCCAATTTGCGTAAGTGCCAGATTGGGAGTCGGCCAGTGCTGGGGAATAGGGTGGTTTATGGAATGGGATAGAAAGGCCCCACATTGAGAGGAAATGCATCTCCGGTGACTAGGGAGATGGTTTCCCACCATATACATTGCCTAATTTCCACCTGGGCCCCAAAGAGTCCAATTTGCGTAAGTGGCAGATTGGGAGTCGGCCAGTGCTGGGGAATAGGGTTGCCTATGGAATGGGATAGAAAGGCCCCATATTAACAGGAAATGTGTATCTGGTAACCAGCGAGACGGTTTCCGAAAATATACACTGCCTAATTTCCCCCTCGGCCCAAAAGAGTCCAATTTGCGTAAGTGGCAGATTGGGAGTCGGCCAGTGCTGGGGAATAGGGTAGCTTATGGAATGGGATAGAAAGGCTCTACATTGAGCGGAAAAACATCTCCGGTGACTAGGGAGATGGTTTCCTATCATATACATGGCCTAATTTCCACCTGGGCCCCAAAGAGTCCAATTTGCGTAAGTGGCAGATTGGGACTCGGCCAGTGCTGAGGAATAGGTTTGCTAATGGAATGGGATAGAAAGGCCCCACATTGAGAGGAAATGCATCTCCGGTGACTAGGGAGATGGTTTCCCATCATAAAAATTGCCTTATTTCCACCTGGGCCCCAAAGAGTCCAATTTGCGTAAGTGGCAGATTGGGAGCCGGCCAGTGCTGGGGAATAGGGTTGTTTATGGAATGGGATAGAAATGCCCCACATTGAGAGGAAATGCATCTCCTGTGACTAGGGAGATGGTTTCCCATCATGTACATTGCCTAATTTCCACCTGGGCCCCAAAGAGTCCAATTTGCGTAAGTGGCAGATTGGGAGTCGGCCAGTGCTGGGGAATAGGTTTGCTAATGGAATGGGGTAGAAAGGCCCCACATTGAGAGAAAATGCATCTCCGGTGACTAGGGAGATGGTTTACCATTATAAAAATTGCCTTATTTCCACCTGGGCCCCAAAGAGTCCAATTTGCGTAGGTGGCAGATTGGGAGTCGACCAGTGCTGGGGAATAGGGTTGTTTATGGAATGGGATAGAAAGGCACCACATTGAGAGGAAAGGCATCTCCGGTGACTAGGGAGAGGGTTTCCCATCATAAACATTGCCTAATTTCCACCTGGGCCCCAAAGTGTCCAATTTGCGTAAGTGGCAGATTGGGAGTCGGCCAATGCTGGGGAATAGGGTTGCCTATGGAATGGGATAGAAAGGCCCCATATTAGGAGGAAATGTGTATCTGGTAACCAGGGAGATGGTTTCCGAAAATATACACGGCCTAATTTCCCCCTCGGCCCAAAAGAGTCCAATTCGCGTAAGTGGCAGATTGGGAGTCGGCCAGTGCTGGGGAATAGGGTTGCTTATGGAATGGGATAGAAAGGCTCCACATTGAGCGGAAAAACATCTCCTGTGACTAGGGAGATGGTTTCCCATCATATACATTGCCTTATTTCCACCTGGGCCCCAAAGAGTCCAATTTGCGTAAGTGGCAGATTGGGAGTCGGCCAGTGCTGAGGAATGGGTTTGCTAATGGAATGGGATAGAAAGGCCCCACATTGAGAGCGGTGACTAGGGAGATGGTTTACCATCATAAAAATTGCCTTATTTCCACCTGGGCCCCAAAGAGTCCAATTTGCGTAAGTGGCAGATTGGGAGTCGGCCAGTGCTGGGGAATAGGGTTGTTTATGGAATGGGATAGAAATGCCCCACATTGAGAGGAAATGCATCTCCGGTGACTAGGGAGATGGTTTCCCATCATAAAAATTGCCTTATTTCCACCTGGGCCCCAAAGAGTCCAACTTGCGTAAGTGGCAGATTGGGAGTCGGCCAGTGCTGGGGAATAGGGTTGTTTATGGAATGGGATAGAAATGCCCCACATTGAGAAGAAATGCATCTCCGGTGACTAGGGAGATGGTTTCCCATTATGTACATTGCCTTATTTCCACCTGGGCCCCAAAGAGTCCAATTTGCGTAAGTGGCAGATTGGGAGTCGGCCAGTGCTGGGGAATAGGGTTGCCTATGAAATGGCATAGAAAGGCCCCATATTAAGAGGAAATGTGTATCTGGTGACCAGGGAGATGGTTTCCTACCATACGGCCGTTCTAGTAGTACAGCCGTCGATCCTGTCCATAGACTGTTGGTAAACAGGTTGTGTTGATTTCGAACCTCTGATTTCTACCCTATGCACATCCCTATTATCGCCCATCAAAAAATGAACTATAATAAACCCTCGCGGCGTTGAGCGTGTGTGTCTATGACCAGTCCAGACGTGACCAGTGCGTTTTTCTTTTAACAAAGTTAACTAATGCAAATTCTCTACATATTTAAATGAATACTCACTTAAAATGTCCCACCATGTCCACCACGTAACTCTGTGCTGACAGTGAGAAGGAGAGTATCGCTCCCGGAAGCACTTGCTGAAACCGTTTCAACGTTTTCAGTAAGTGGCAGATATTGTAACTGGAAGATCACAACTGGCAGACTCCGGCGCGAGAGATACACACTTGGATTTTGGGGACAACGACGTTATATGCGACCTTAAGTTTTCACTGCGCAGCTCACTCGCTCCCTGCTTGACGAATCAAAACGCTGTCATTCTAGTCACGATTTAGGACGTGGAACCAGGCAAACTGCGTGGTGAGCGAGGCGAGAAAAGGGTGGGTCCCTTCTAGACCTGTATGCAACTTAAATAAGCACCTGTTAACTATCTAGTGACAATATATTGTTGAAAGACACTTTGAAATTGTATTTTCCTGTATCAATAACTGCGGTCAGTAAACTTGGCGCACTACAGCCCGATGAATACCCAATATTTGAGCTGGCCTGTCTGTGTTGCTTACGGCCGAATTACAGATGACAAGCGGAATAAACCATAATTCGCGAAAATGGGGAAACGGTTATTGTTTTCGACATATGGATTCATCTTGTAATTGACGAACATATATCCAATGTTTCTTAGCATCATACTGCTGATGCATATGGGTGAGTTTATGAGCAGGTATGATAGAGCCACTTCAAGTGAGCTCAATAATACTTAATCATTATTTTACCACAAATGATTTCATTACATTTTTGTCCAATCAAGAAATCCATTTTGAAGGCTTTGACAAATTATAACTAACCTTTATTTAAATAAAAACAGCCTTGAATGGGAATAACATTATAAAATTTAAAAAAACCTTAACTGTATTAACTTAAATATTGTGACATTATATAAATCCTCATTCATGCCCTTTGTATGTAGCAAATATTTGATGTCAAATAATCTGTACAATGTACCTACATTTTTGTCTGAGATATATATCACACATAGATCTAAGCATATGGGAAATGATACGTCTTTTACATATGATTTTATCTATGATTTTTTTTCAATATTTTATTATATTGAAATTTTGAGTTTTTTGCAAGTGAGCAATCAAGTGAACATACCAATAAAACATTGCAAAGCATGTAATTAGACAAGATTACATAGTATGTGTATGCAAATGTCAACTAAATCTATGAAGAAATAAAAAAGTTAACAGACTGCATAAAACTCTAGAACATTTCAAGAAAATTGATGAATTTGCCAATGTCATGAATAACGTTTGTCATCACAGAAAGTAGAAAGTTGATTATTATAGCCTACTGAATTGCAATGTCCAGTTATATTTTAAAGTGTTGTAAACTGGTCTTTTCAAAATGGAACACGTTATAATATATACTATAGCAACCGAGCAGAAGTTTGAAAAAGTGACCATACGACACCAGTTTATTTATTACGACATACAGGATTTATTAGCAAAGCAATATGTCTTGGCGCTCTTGTCACAACTGTAGCTATATGTTAGAGAAACAATAAAAGTAACAACATATGTGCCATATATATTGATGATTAGTATAATTTTATTGTTATTTGTGATGTGAATGCTGGTTAAATGAAAATATATGTATATAAACCTGCCAAAAAATGTTTAATGTTACTTGTGTCCTTATGTGCTACTCGTTATTATTTTTATTTAATTTTATTTAATTTTTCTTAGTTTGTAGTTTTTTGTTTTATTCATATATATCATGTGTATAATCCTCAGGACAACAGTACCAAAAGGTGTAATTTATTCAAAATTAAGTCGGACAATATAATAATGACATCTATCATTACAGAGTTATGCAGCATTAATTTCAATGTAGATATCAATTTGCAAATGTCATGAACAATATTTGTCACCCAAAGTTGATGATTATTATATTTATTAAGGTACACAGGATTTACTAACCAAGGAATATGCCCTTGTCATAACTGTAGTTGAACGCAGGAGAATTAAGAGATGAAATTGACCTAACAGAATGTAAAATATATATTTATGATCCCTTTATTGGGAATTTTTATGTTTATGCTGGTTAAATAAAAATGTCTCTATATATCTCTATATATAATATATATATAAATATATTTCATAATGTTACTGAATTCCTTATGGGTTCATTGTTATCCATATTTTTAATAGTTTTTTTAAAAGGTTTTTTTAATTATATGTTTCATGTATAGACATCAGGACAAAAGTAGCTATGAAAGGTGTAATTTAATCAAAATTAATTGGACAACCTTAAAAGGAAATTTTATGAATTTGATGAAGTATGAAGTATCTCTTGTTTTGTACCTTCACTTAGTTTTTGTATCTGCTACATTTGAAATACCTGGAGATTTTATTTTATACCATATGTTGTGAACCCAATTAAACTGGTATGATAGATACAAATCCAATGCAAAGAGACAAATAGAAACTTGGGACTGATTATCATCATGTTTATGCAATGTATGAGCAAAAAAGTAGTGACTCATGAAGGTTATACAGTGAATTATTATTGATTCTGTATGATTACATTGAGCGTTTCCTTGTGCGTTTATGTCAAAAGTAGCAAAAGAAAGTGTAATTTAATTAATCAAAAATAAAAGGAAATGTTGCAATTAAAGATTTATGCGGAACTAAAGCTACCAGTAAGCTGCACGTAGACTATACAGCTATACAAATTAATGATATCAACACCAGTGTACACCTATAAAAATCTAAAAACTTTTTGTTTTGTTTTTTAAATAAAGGCTTAATTTCACCATTCCCATAAAGAGGAAGCATAGATTATCTTTTTTTGCTAGCATATTTGAAAGGACCCGTTAAACTGAGATATGACTGAAGTCGACTGCATACATATATATAATTCTTGGATATTAAGTTTGCCGCCCCAGTTTAACTTTAAAATGCGTGTAGCTATTTGATCCAAAGCATTATACCGGTAAGCCGATAAGTACATGTAGGTAGCTCACTCTGTGGCAATGGAAAAGTCACAGTACTGGTCAATTTTTTGGTTCTCATGAAACTCTTTGTCAAAATACCCATCAAAACGATGATTGTAACATAACTGAGGCAATTTAGAAAGATAATGTTGGCACAGTGAATTTACAATGTTGTTCTTTTGAAATTTTGTTATTTGAATGGTAGTTGCATTCAGGATTGAAAAACTGTAATTTTGACGGCAAAGGCTGTCCATACCTGTCACCCGATCACTCCAGATCAGTGTAAACATTGGGAAACCAGCTACCTGTTGTGCGCCTAGATTACTGAACGTGGCCAATATTATGGAAAATGGCATGTTCAAAGTGTCATCTACCAACATATCGACACAAAAAAAATAACAGTTGTTTATTTAAGGAGCAGAAAAGACGATTTGCGACCCACCCCTTGTTTGCCTCGCCGGCCGCGCAGCTTGCCTGGTTCCGCGTCCTATGTCGTAACTAGTATGACAGCGCTCTGCGCGTGGTATCCATTGTTACGCAGGGAGCGAGTCAGGCTGCGCACTGACCAAAAAGCACGTGTTCGTTTGTTTGTCCCCAAAATGCCAGGCCAGAAGTAGAACCCGCGAGAACTGACATGCCCTATAGTATAGCCAGGTGAAGAGTATATGTAAATATTCAGATGAATTGGTATATTTGAGAAAGGAGGTATCCAGTAGGTGTTCGATACGTTGATTTCAGGATATCTAGATTAGCGGTTTAACCTGCGAGTTTATAAGTAACGGAATTATAACAATTCAAAAGATGTAGCCTATAGTATATATGACCGCCTGTCTCACGCAGCGTACAACGCATACTATAGTTTTATGGGGGACTTACATTTACGTCACCAAATGTCGAATGATCGCCTCTGACTATATATTGATGTTTCAGCGCGTCTTTTGAAATAATGGCCAATATGTCTGAATGTGCTCCCGAATAAAATTAACTGGTATATGCTATTTGATGGCGTCATATTTGGGATTGATATCTCGAAAGTCCCTTAGGAGCTGGACTTTAAAGTGGGACCACGGCATCCTTTTTGTACGCTGGTATGTCTGTGGGTGTGTGTGTGTGTCCTCTGTAGGTCGCAAAACGCAACATTTCGTTCTGTAACTTTACCCATCGATAGGTATCCGACATGGCTCGGTCAAGTTCGTTAGCGGGGTATGTAGGTCAAAGGGCAAGGTCACAGAATTTGTTTGGACCAAAAATCGAGAAAATCGCTATATAACGTCCATAGTTTTCATTTAATGACGCTGTATACCTTTATGTCACGTACTGAGCCCATAGGTAACTTGTATCACGTCTTTGAGTTGTACAAATCGCCTAAATAGTTTTTCTGCACAAAATTGCTAAACTTTAACATGGGACCCTACCGTAGCTATTACCTATTAAGAACAGCTGGCCTACATCAATCGCGTGGTAACAGTCAAGGACTCCACACCACGGGATGTCTTATCGTAACATAACAATACCCGGCGGCTCACTATAATCTGCTAGTGAAGGACTCGCGAGCGGTGACGACAGCCGCGGTGCGAGTGTACTGTTGTGTGTGTGTGGGGCGGGGGTTCAAGCTGAGGTGGTGGGATGATTGAGGTGGTTGCTTTGGAACTAATGTGCATGGTAGGGATGTAGAAACTAAAAATGTAGACCGAAACTGAATAAACGGGCAGTTTGGTTTCAGATGTCCAGCGACAAGCTCCCCGCACGGTGGCGCTACGCAAGCTAGCTTTTACCGCTGCTGTCGGCCAGGGGCAAATTTCAAGATTCTTGAAAAAAGGTAAAATCAGCCGTAATTTCTTGCAACATTATAATTTTCAAGAAAAAATATAAAAATGACGAGCTTTGTGTATTTAATACAGCAAAAAACGTCTTGTACCTTTTCGAAAAAACTATAATTCTGACAGAACTCTTTCTTTTCATCACATGATTTCCTGTGTTATTAGGCTTAGGCTGGGTCCCAGAATTAATTTGTAGAATTGCGCGACGCATTTTTGTTATCCATTTGTAGCCTCCTCCACAGCCCCCCGCTGCGCCTAATCCATTTGCGCAGCGCCGCCCTGGCGAGCGAGTGTGACAATGCATTGAAGACGCAGGCGACAAGAGAGATATAGCGGAGCCTAGCGGAGTGAGTCGAAGGCAGAGAGTGGTCCACCGAGTGAGATCGTTAATTGAACCTGGGGGCGAAACTGAAGAGTGACTTTTACTTTTGGGATGGGGCTAACAATTGAGAGGATGCTCACTATAGCGACAGTTTTGAAGCTGCCGGATCTGAGGGGTCAATCTGGATCTGAGGGGCTAAATATGGATCTCAGGGTGTGTCTGCATGTGCACTCTGTGTAGGCCACAAAACGCAACATTTCGTCGTATAAATTTACTCATCGATATCCGTTATGCGAGATCGATCGATCAAATTCGTTAACGGGGTATGTAGGTCACAGGTCAAAGTCACAGTCAAGTCAATTGTTAAAGTCAAGGTCATTGTAGTGGACCGAAGGCATAATCCGGATTTTACATTTTACGTCATCTCACCCTGTGGGTGACGCAATCGCGTTAACTATATATTGTCATAAAAATATATATTCAAAAGATTTCTGAAAGAGATGATTACTTTCAAAGGAACTGGCATAGTCCTCCTGGGAGGGGGGCACTACATATAATTTAGTTATACACTATATGTGCCGCAAAAATTACCCCTTTTCGCCTGTTTGTTCTCTTTCCCCGGAGCAGAAACCTACATTTTTTCTCATCTTTTCTCGGTGTGCCTATCTGAGAAATAACATTTTGCTCTACTGTATGATCCTCAAAAAAAGCAAATGCTCCATATTTCTCTGGCCAATTTATCAAAAATTGTTAGCCAAATCAAAAGGAACTTAATTAACCACTTTGGCTACTCACATATCATGATCGAGTCTTGAAGCAAAGCAGTCAAGATGGATCGATTACCAAACCAATGTATGAACTTATATTACCAATCTCGGCTGGACTCTTTTCTCTAATTTTGTAGCTTTCGCCAAAATGGCTCAGCTGAGCGGTTGTTGTTCTTCAAACCGACTCCAAAATTTATATCCATGGCTTATTTGACAAGCAGACGGAGCTGCAGATCACCTTTCGAAGCCTGGAACCGGGATATGTTCATCCAACTTCACTTCGTTGTCCTGGAATGTTTCTTGATCCATTTGCTTCATGTGCACTATACCCAGATATAGCATGTAAGCTTTAATGAAACGTAAGATTTGAGTTCGAATGGTTGATATATCTTTAATGGTAAAACTAACGTTTATTTTCGTTTACAAATAAACGTTTGCAAGTTAAATGCTGTACTGAAGTTAACGATTGAAAAACGTTTACAAAAAAACTTTGGGTCACAACTAACAATTGACAATTAAGTGATAAACATATTAAACATATCAAAAAATAAAGTAAGATTCATTTCAATATTGTGATACTGGGATAGAAGTCGCATAAAATTAAATTTGTCTTTATATTTATTTGAACCATTTGATACAGGTCTAATATAAAGTCGGCTATGGTACCGCAATGGTTAGCGTGCGTGCCTTGTAATCTCGCGACCGGTGTTAAATCTCCGACCTGGCGGGGATGAACTTTTGGAGGCCTAGCTATGGCTTATGAAATACGCAGTGACACAGGGTGTACAGCGGCAGAAAGGCCGACTTTTGCCGATCGTAACCGTTAGATATTCGTTTAAAAATGGTTTACTGGTAACGTTAAAATGCAAACGTTATTTTGACGTTAAATCAAATAGCAAAATTACGTTAAACGTAGCCGCTAAGGTACATCTAACGTTACATGTATGCCCTGAACAGACGGGGGTCATCGAAAATCATAACGTACACATTTATGGCGTACTACCATTCAACGAAGGTGAAGCATGTGACCAAAGACCCCTGCAAGTAGCGATCAAAGCGTGACCTTTGCGGCAACACTGCATGCTTATCTTGCTAGGTTGTAAAGTATGTCAATCAGGTTATACCAGCGTAACGCCAATGGCAACTAAACGATCTGACCCCCAAACTTAGAGCGCAACCTTCCTACTGTGCAACTGAACAGGGACCATATGGCCACGCAGTCCAGGGTATGTAAGTTCGAAGCGACCAGGGCAGACTATTTCGCTCAGCAATATAACAGCCCAGCCGTATCGAACTCCGTACCGCCACCCCACACCACCGTCACCACCACAAGCGGGGCATACAGACAGTAGCGAGGGTTCGACTGAGTTAAAGTTACACCTTCCGCAATGCTTCCTCTGAAAAACATGTTTAATATTTTAAATGTTGTTAAATGAACATCATCTATATTGGGGTCCGTATCGCCTAAATATATATAATAAAAAGGCATGTTGTAAAGGCTATTTTTGGGCCGAAATGGTGTGGGAACGTGTGGTTTCTGGTGTACTACGTCAACAAAAGTTGGGTATTGCTGTCGTATTTTGCCCTATAAAATATAGTTGATAGTGCAAACATTTCTCGATATCAGACAATATGTCCATGCAGTACGGTCTTTTCAACTTATTTTGAAAGTCATATGATATAGGTGGAAAATTGCTGTATGAGCAGCTCTAATAGCTTGGGATGAACACTTTAAAATATAGATATGTAGAGGTCAATATTACGTCAATGGGGTAGGATCCACGGTAGTGCAGATACAGGTCCTTCTTGTGCCCCCCCCCCCCCCTCTCGTAATATGACGGTCTCACATTTACAACTGGCCAGTTCTGGAGACGGAAGATCCACGTGGGTACATGGTTGTGGGTGCAAATTAATCCGTTGTCGAAATTCGAGGGGGGGAGGGGGGTACAATTGGGTCACAGGGGCGTGTGCAGGAATTTTGAAACAATATTGTTTTTCTAGAAACAAGCAAAAAAACATGAAAAAATGCATGTAATCGCCTGAGATGTAGGCGACCCTGGTGCACGTTCCGTATTATATGAACACTATAATCGTTGGCAAGATAACGAAAGAACACAAACTACTAAACTACCAACCCTGGCATCTGCATCAAAAGCAACTTAAATTCCCATCCAACCCATCTCATTGTCCCGGGATGTTTCTTGGGTCAATTTAGCCTCTATGCACTATGCCGGCCTAAAACTTCAACCTTCATTTGGACTCTCCTGACTCTCCAGACCGCGCAGACTTTGGCAGTGTGTCGAACGATGCAAGCCTCGATCCAGATTTTATACCGGGCTAAATCTAGTTGCTCGGCCAGTCGAACTAGATGTTGGGCTGTTGACACGACCCTAATCATTCAGTACCCAGCAAAACTAGTACAAAATTTAGTACCAACCTCCAGCGATCAATTCCGTATTTAACTGTACTTCCTTCTAGTGAGGTAGCACTTTTTACTTTGGCGCGACAAGCAAAAAAATCATATGGGATTGCATGACAGGAGGCAGGGCTATATTAATTGAGACGTTGGCGGATGGGCACAAAAAACGTCTGGCTGGTTGGAAAATGACTAATATATTCACTATGGATACATCATAATTGCCTGAAAACGGAGAATAATAGCTATGAACATGTACTCTATCATTATATATACCACTGTCAATAGCACTTGTGCTAATGTTTATTGTTTCCTTTTATATACCAACGTTAAAGTGCAAGGTGCTACTAATTAAAACCTTAATTCATCAGTGGACATTGATAGATTAATGCTTAATCTCCCCATATATGTCCATCAAAAAATTTATCAAAGCGGGGAAGTATTATTTTTTTCAATTAAAAACTGGCGTTTCGTGGGTTGTCCCGCTGCGCGGTGAAAACACGTCCTTTTGTTTACATTGCCAGTTTCAGTCCTTGTGACGTCAGTCGAGGCACCCCGCCCGCACGCTGCTCGCACATCGCGCGGTTTACCTTCTAACGCATTGTTATGAACGGCTCGCTGGTGGTCATCACTTGTGGTGGGGGTTTAAAAACTGGTCAATGGAAACTCTTACTTAACTGTACACACAGTGCATTTGTTCCCTAATCGGTCAATAAAAGAAAATCACACATGCACAGGTCCAATCCCTAGTTCTATGGCTGTAGGATGGACGGGCCCTGTCCGATTTTGGCAACGGTTTACCATAAGCCATAGAAGGGAGGGATGGGTGGGTATCTGTTCCTCGGCCATCGGCCGTGTCTGGATTCTGTAACGTCACTCAAGTCAACCTCTGGACACCGAGGCAGACGCTTCTTTAACCTTACATGCATGTTGACCTACATGCAACACAGGCTGCGTCTGTGGCATAAAAACTTGTCAGAATGGTGAAGCGTTGTGTGGTGTATGGTTGTGGGAATTCTTATTTAACTGGACACACGGTGCATTTGTTCCCGAATCAGACCAACAGTAAAAATATAAGCCTGCATGGGTCAAGTTTGTGAAAAGGAAACGCCGCGATTTTGAGACTCCATCACTCACATGCAGTCATCTGCGAAGCTCATTTCACCGCGGATTCCTACGACTATGCCGGGCAGGTTTTGGCGGAGTTTAAGTCGCGCAAAACTCTGGAAGATGATGCTATCCCAACTGTACAGCCGGATTTGTCAGCGTCAACACTTTCGAAACGAAAGGGAAACGACACCCCTACCTTTGACCAGGAACCCGAAACCAAAATGGCGAAACGACAATCGGTCACTTCGAAACTCTAGCTCTCGAGATACAAAGCAATGGTAGACTAAGTAAACTTATTAGAATTAAAGAAATATATAATATACTGTATATCTAAATCTGGTAATAGTTCAATTTTATAAGGATGAGCACATCATCAATCAATCCGTCTAGATCTACTGTCTGCCTACTCTTGAAGGCAGTCAGGTGTAACATAATAACCTGTCCGGCCGTGATAACCTGTCCGGCCATGGTGCTTTCATAACACTAACCCTAACCAGAACCCTAATACTAACCCAAACCCTAACCCTGGCCCTAACCTAATCCTAACCTAACCCTAAACCTAACATATATGTGCTATTTACATAGTAACCCAATCCGCTGCGCATGCGCACACGTCAGCCGGACACTTTATCACGGCGGACAGGTTATCATGCTACACCGGGCGTTTAGGCCTGATTTAGGGTTGGGTTTAAATATTGTTACACAGGTCGGTGTAAATTGTAAAGAAAAAAAGTTCGTTTGCAAAATTGCGGGGACAGAGATCCTGCGTGTGTAAATTTAATATTATCTTTGAATTCACGAAAAGCAAAAACTTAATCGGCCTCCTCGGGGATCGAACCCCAACCCGCTGCGTGCGAGGCGAGCACTGAACCAAAGCGCCACAGAAACATTCTCGCACGTTGGCACTTCGGGTTTCGTTTTCCCCTCCGTGTTCTAGCTGGGCAGGGGAATATGTCCTACTAAACGGTCGTTCTGCATATAGTCTGATTGTTATGCCGTATTGGGGTTTAGCGTTGAGGAGGGCTCAGTAGGTCAGTTTTTTTACCATATACAACAATTTTAGTCAATGGATTGCTAAATAACAGATGGTTAATCAATGGAATTTGCCCTATCTATTTACTAACAATAACCTTTTTTAAATACAATTTTGTTAATACAGTAAATCTGTATTTGTATTCTGCTCTGCTGGCATATTACCTTCCCGGCAAGGAAGGTGGACACATCTAAGTCTATGTGATTGAGGGACAAAGTTTTTAACCTGTGAATCCCCACTCTGTAAATTCTGTAAATGTATAGGTTTACATATAAAACAATTTATGTGGCCTCCTAATGCCTCCACACCTGGATGTTGTGTTATGCAGATCACTTCAGAAAGTTTGCCTGTTTGCACTTGCAGTTCTTGCAGTTCTTTAACTTTTGCCCAGACCTGTGGAATCTCTTGGCAACATTTACATTCTGTTTCTGTAGCCATCTGTGTACAATGAGTACAAGTGCACCTGTTTTAGAAAAATACAAAAGATTCAAATTCAGTCCCCCTGACACTTTTTAAATAATCAGTAATAATTTGAACGATCATGAGTAAACATGATATATATGACCTCAGGAATGAAGCCCCCCTCCCCCAATATAATATCATAACTCTTTCATATCATTTTTTTATCAATAGAGAACAACAGTAATATTGAGCCATGAGTTGGTCTGTTATATAGCAATTAAGCTATAATAAAGTCTTGGCATAAAGGGTGTAGTAAGGCCTGCGAGAAGTGTGCTAGCTCTAATCAACCCCGAACCTTGTCTATATATGAAAACATTACATAACCTATCAGCTGATGAGGGGTGGATCTAGGGGGGAGAGTTTGAAATAGGAGCATACACTGTAAAAGTCAGGTTTTCCAACAAAATATAGAACAAAGTGACATTTTGTAGATGACCCCCCCCCCCCCACTCACCTACCCCCGGTAAAAGCTCATCTGAGGTGTGGACCCGTCACTGATCATAAACAAATAGGTTGACACCCTCAGTCATTTTCACCCCTCCCCCACCCCCTCCTTACTGGTCGCAAGTCCTACTAGATCCTACACATATGTCTCAACCTATTTCTAACCTTATAATTATATAAATCCTAAATGTATGTAGCAGTGAGTCAAACCATTCCTACTACACCTCCGCTAGAGGGATCACCCCTTTAGCCGAAGAGGTAGAGTGGTTGACTTGAGATCGGGAGATTGTGAGTTTCGACTCCCGCTGGGGACGAAACCGGCCCCCACCGTTACATGTACATAGCCAATGCAAAAGTATTTCCTATATTAATAATAATAATCCTAACTATACATCCTCAGTTCTTGGCAAGGAATTTTTTCACGGAAGAATGCTATGTAAAGCGTTCACACCCCCGCCCCCCCTTGTTCTAAAATAATTGGGAGCCCCCCACTCGCAATCGCAATTTTGTTCATAGCCCCCCTCCCTGTTGCAAGTTTCGATGACACCACAAACTTGGCTCTAGATCAGCCCTTGGCGCAAGTGCCCCCAGGCAAGCCCGCTTCTCTAGGGGCACAACGGTAACAATGTTAAAATCCTTCGACGTTAGTAGGGAATCGACTGTAGCTTTTATTATAATGCGGGCGCGTACAATAATAGTGCTTACGTATTCTATATACCTTGTTCTATCATCTGAGATCAAAAAAGTGTGTCGACACTAGGTTGTTTCGATTATATTTTCGCGAAGAAATGTTGGAGCACACAACTGTTCCCGACCAGCCATCCGCCATATTTGGTTTTGGCGGATGTCGGTACCTGTGAATGCGAGTTGGTTCCTCCTCTCCGTTAGCATATGACTCTCCGCTAGAGGGCCTTGTCAGTCGCTCACTTTGAACTTAACGACAACAGCAGCGCCCTCTTTCACAGGTCATTGACTGTTACAAAGTTTGGGACCCAGGCTACATATGGTTCAAATGGTGGCGGGATTCGCCAGGTGGCGCTGCATATACATGGCGGTTGGTAGGGAAAAGTCGCATGCTCCAACATTTGTTCGCGAAAATATGACTGGAACAATCTAGTGTTGACACACTTTCTTGATGTCAGAAGATAGAACAAGGTATATAGAATACGTAAGCACTATTATTGTACGCGCCCGCATTATAATAAAAGCTACAGTCGATTCCCTACTAACGTCGAAGGATTTTAACATTGTTACCGTTGTGCCCCTAGAGAAGCGGGCTTGCCTGGGGGCACTTGCGCCAAGATCAGCCCCTGTGTTATATAACAATATCTTGTTATATATAGTGTATTTCTACATATTACTATACTATATATACACTAATATGCAAATTAACACAGGCTGCAGGACTTCCACTCACAGGCACAGTAAATCAGTGGAGGGCGGGTGGGGGGATAGGGGGCCCCACAACGTATACTAAACTTGTGTGTAGTATACGTTGTGGGACCCCCTATCCCCCCCCCCCCCCCCCCCCTCCGTCTACTGATTTACTGTGCCTGTGCTTCCACTCCATGAACCTAGCGCCCGTACACCGGCGGCCGTTTCGTCGCGCGGCTAACTTCCTAATTATCGCCCGCAAAGCGTCCCGCGATTTCCAAACAATGTCCATGTTCTATCACATAATTTGACCTGGACAAGCAATATTTACTAATCCATGATGTTAACCAATTACAACATTTGCGGCCAGCGACAGTAATATACATATATTATGTGCAAAACACGTGCAGATTTAACCCATCATGCGATGTTCCAAACACGTTATGGGCCAGGGCCCCGGGAATCTGCCACACGCACAGCTGGTGCCAGCATGTTTGGGCCAACATAATCCTTCCCAGTCGCCGTCTTGTGTTGGCGAGTGGGCTCAAACATGAACGGTAACACCCCTGATACCGTCGTTTTTATTAAATCATCGTCTGAGTGAGACTCACTGTCGCTATTTGTTTCGAATGAATTTGATCCTTGCCGCAGCCATGTTGACATGGCCTCTTATAGGGCTTCCCCAGACGAGTGCCTCGACCCGCGTCACGCGGGAATCCCCGGAATTCCCTCACGTTTTGAGGCCGAAGCGGCAAAGTATTGAAAATATTTATTTTTTCGCCTTTTATGATGGAGATAAAAATATAAAAATTTAAATATATTGAATAGTTACCAAAATGCTTCACAAATAGCCAAAGTTACCCCCCGATCCGCACCATGGACTTTAAATAAAACTTTATTTTATCTTATCTTCACACACGCCGGCCCTAAGTTTAATAGTAATTATCAAGAGTAATTGATGCGTACGTGTGTTTTACGTGGGGCGGGTCGTGATGGCAAGGCCCTGGGGAAGGGTACACTCGACAAAAGCCGAACGCGCTACCTACTAGACCTACGGGATGACCCCGAGCTCTAAGGCGCCGAGTCACAATGTTAACACAACGTAACCGTTATAAACGACCAGCCACATAATTATCCACCAATCTCTATATAACATTAGTCAGGTCAGTGAATACACGTCTTCCGCTCCTCTTGCCGTCGGTGAATAGGCGTGGAAACCAGTAAGCCTGTCCCACTTCCCTGTCACAACTGCCACCTAATCGCCAACGGGTATATACGTATAGACGGATAGATCATGCACAGTCACACATGCTTCAAATCCACCTACAACTTCCACTCCCATACCCTTGTCCACCAACCCCCCCTTGTACATGGACCTGCTGTTATGTCAAGATCCCTCCTGGATCCGCCGGTGAGCTAACCATACTAACACGAAAAAGAGAATAGCAAAATTGCATTGGTGAACAATAGTTATTTATTTTACCTTGCTGAGCAACATGCATATTTCATCCCCCAAACAACCCTTGTTATAGTTAGGCCTTGTTGAAAAAGCAATATCAGGTTATCATACACCATACGAGTGAGAAAATTATGGCAATTATATAAAAAAAGACACAGCCCTTATATGTCCTTTACAGGAAAGCCCAACATACAATGACAGTTATAGCTATACCATTATCAGTAGATCTAAAAAATATCTAACCAAAGTTATTATTGGTTATCTAAAGCCATAATTATTTGCTTAACCACTCATAATATGTACAATTGACATGGTCAAAATACAGCTGCATAGGAAGCTACTTCACATCAATTTATACAGTTAATCATGTTGATAGCCTTTATGCAGTACTGATATGAAAATACTAAAGACCTATCATCCATGATATTTCTACATTCAGCCCATATATCCAAAACAAATTATATGTAAGTTAATCTATTATAATTTATTTTTATCTGTGGTAGCAGAGTCTATAGACGTGTCAGCCTGCCACTGACAGCCCACAGTTCCTTGGCCACATTGTTATTCAGTGATACAGTAGACCATGGTTCTTCAGAACAATTGGAATAGTAATGTCCAGAGACCCCTTCAAGTTCTTCTGCCACAGCACAATACAGTACAGTTTGACACCCTTCATATGGGCTTTTTACCAATAACCATGCAAGTGGTGCCAGTATCATTTTCAGAAACTTAGAGTTAGAGAACGGAACATATCTCCCAAGATTGGTTCGGACCATACCAGGCCGAACACAGTAAACACATACTCCTGAACCCTCCATGCGCCTTGCAAGTTCCTGTGCAAACAAATTATTTGCTAATTTGCTATTATTATAAGCAGCTCCTTTCTTGTATGCCCTTTCACTGTTCAGGTTACTGAAGTCAATAGCACCAAGTTTATGTAGCCCAGAAGACACAATGACAATTCTGCTTGGAGAAGATTCTCGCAGGTGATCAAGCATTAAATTTGTCAATAGGAAATGTCCAAGATGGTTGACTCCCATTTGCATCTCAAAGCCATCCTCTGTGTGCATCATGGGGCACTGATACACCCCAGCATTGTTGATGAGCACATCTATGCGGGATTCAGTCTTGATAATATCGCTGCAGAAGTCTCTCACTGACTGCAAACTGCTTAAATCCAGTTTCTTAATCACCAGAATGCCATCTTTTGTGGTTTTCCTTATATCTGTTGCAGCTTCTTCAGCCAATTTCATATCTCTACAAGCCATGATAACTTTGGCTTTTCGTTTGACAAGCTCTGTAGTAGTCGCTTTGCCAATCCCGGAGTTGGCTCCAGTGACGATGACTATCTTGCCAGCCATTGATGCCTTACTGGAGCACTTTGCGCCACCCATGCGTCGCTTCAGCAGGATCAGTCCCACGCCGGTCAGACCAACCAAAACCCGTCTCCATGTTATATGGTTCTTGAGTTCTTCCGTAAGCGCTAGTAACATCTTGTCAGGCGCACTGTGTCAGTGAACACAACGCTGCAAGCTTTAATTTTGTTAAAAGCAGACCAAACCACCACTTGCCGATTTGACAGCTGGAGCCACGAACCGTTTGCAACGGCCACTGCGATTGGTGGAAGATCACAGCTTGACAGGAACAAGTTTTGTCCATATAAAGCCAACGCTCCGATTCCATTGAGAGACCGATCGAGGGACCTATATATATGTGGCCACAGATCCGTCACCATGCATTGGCACCAGTGAGGAAATTGAAGTCATATATGGGCCTCCAAAAGTTAAAGTTGCATGTCGAGTTCTTTCCCGCCAAAACAAAGTCCAGGCGAAATTTATATGAAAATTGGCAGAAAACTCGATTGTTCCAATCCATAAATTCAGAAACCTGATGAACCTCGCCGTTTCGGCTGTGGTGTGGCAAACGTGTCTATCCCGCGACACCACAACACTCTGTCGCGGCACTGCTACTTATAACAATTAGGCATCGCGAAGCACACAAACTGACGACGTTTACCTCTGAAATGAAAATTTGTGGTAAATTGATATAACGGGCAAGGCTAAGAGACACTATTTGGCAGTCTGGCATGGGTGGAGTATAGACAAAACCAATCTTAAATGATTCAAGGACTGATTTTTATTCGTATTTTGACCTCTTTAGTTTTGGCGGGAAAGCGCTCCACATGCAACTTTAATCATCCCCGCAGGTCGGGGGTTGAATACCGGTCGCGAGATTACAAGGCATCCACGCCAACCATCGCGCTATAGCCGGCTTTATATCATGTATTAGACCTGTACTCATGCAAATAGTTCAAATAAACTTGATATAAAAGGCAAACTAAATTTTATGCGATTTGTAGCCTCCACACTGTTTACGACACACTATTATAGAAATTAATCTTACTTAAAGTTGCATGTCGAGTTCTTTCCCGCCAAAACTAAGCCCAGGCGAAATTTATATCAAAATTTGCAGAAAACTCGATTGTTTCATTCCATAAATTCAGAAACCTGATAAACCTCGCCGTTTCGGCTGTGGTGTGGCAAACGTGTCTATCCCGCGACACCACAGCACTCTGTCGCGGCACTGCTACTCATAACAAAGCATCGCGAAGCACTCAAACTGATGACGTTAACCAATGAAATGAAAATTTGTGGTAAATTGATATCACGGGCAAGGCTAAGAGACACTATTTGGCAGTCTGGCATGGGTGGAGTATAGACAAAACCAATCTTGAATGATTCAAGGACTGATTCTTATTTGTATTTTGACCTCTTTAGTTTTGGCGGGAAAGAGCTCCACATGCAACTTTAATTTATTTGCCCTTTATATTTCAATATGTTTAAATTTTCGCTCACTTAATTATTTCCGGCTGCGACCCTATATATATAGTGTTTTTTTCTAAATGTTTTTCTAACGTTAACGTTGCATGTCGAGTTCTTTCCCGCCAAATCTAAGCCTAGGCGAAATTTATATCAAAATTTGCAGAAAACTCGATTGTTTCATTCTATAAATTCAAAAACCTGATAAACATCGCCGTTTCGGCTATGGTGTGGCAAACGTGTCTATCCCGGGACACCACAGAACTCGGTCGCGGTACTGCTACTTATAACAAAGCGTCGCGAAGCACACAAACTGATGACGTTTACCACTAAAATGAAAACTTGTGGTAAATTGATATAACGGGCAAGGCTAGGAGACACTATTTGGCAGTCTGGCATGGGTGGAGTATAGACAAAAGAAGTCTTGAATGATTCAAGGGCGGATTCTTATTTGTATTTTGACCTCTTTAGTTTTGGCGGGAAAGCGCTCTACATGCAACTTTAATTATCAGTTTAACTTGCAAACGTTTATTTGTAAGCGAACAATAAACGTAAAGTAGCCGGAAACCATATATCAACTCGAACCAAAATCTAACTTTACGTACGTACGTATACGGTTACATTAACGTTTACCGTGCTCTCTGGGAGAGCAGGTGGATGCGTTTCGTGTGAGATGGAACAGTCATACATGTCATGGCCACGAACAAGCCTATACATATGTAATAAGTAATAGTCAAGAACAAAAGGTGGGTCATATGTGACGACTGCGGTAGGCCATGCCGGTCACATTGGCTCATATAAGCGCAAATTATGCCGTACAACAAATCGGAATACATGTACATGTATTAGATAAACTGCTATCACGGTCAGGGGCCGGTGGATCTAGGAATCGACCGGGGGGGCGGGGGGGGGGGGGGTGAACATGACATGCATGACTGCGGGTGTCCATCAATGGTACCCTCCCCCTCCCTCCCCCCCTTGGATCCGCCACTAGGTTGCACCTTCAAATGCCACTTTGCGATGTATTTCGTCGGAAAGCCCGCGAATTTTACAGTGTATGCTCAAGTCCCCGATGGGGGATGTAAATAGTGTATATCACATTTGGAAATGACGATAAATAAATGGGGAAGGGGCCCGAGAAGGGGGTGCTCACGCATTCCTGAATGCCTCAAAGACCGCATATAGACAGGACTTGGTATTGTGGAACAGCCCTTAGCCTGAGGTCCAGAAAGTTCACCAATCCCATTGGACTTACCACTGCCCAATCAAACGTCACGTTACAGGCGGACCTTGCCTCTGTCTACTTACTGAGAACGGAGAACGAAGGTTGTCTGCTTGAAAAATGTATTCTGCTGGCGTTGTTCGACACATTTCTAGAATTGTGAGAACACAGTCTCACCTAATTTCAGCTCAAGGTAATGCCAAAAGTCATATAATATGCGCTGCGGTATCGGTCTTTCTGTGTCTGTTTGTTGCCTTTACAACACACTAACTGGACCTAGGGCTAGCCCCATCACTGAGCCATGTGACGTTGTTGGAGTTGTGTGTAGCAACAACTGTCTCATATGGGACTAGGGCTAGGCCTACTTAACTTTAGTTTAGGGGCGCACCATTTCACACGCACTGGTGTAGGCCCACTTCGACCGCGGTCTGTTTTGACCGCTGGATGATTTGACTGTCTGTGGAAGTGTTGGGGGGATGGGATATATCCAACTTCGCGTTTAATCTGTTAATTTGATGAACTAATGTGGCTGGGGAATAAGACCCTCACGGGATGGAAGTCCTAAAGTCAAAGTCATAAATGCCGTAGACTCACGTTTCGGCCCATATTTTCCATGAATTTGCCGCGATCGCTCTGAAATTCACTGACGTGAGAAAGCAACACCGTATAATTTTGATGACAGACCTACCAAAGTTACGTGTGTACTGCACGGTTATCCTTTTTTTTATGACTGACTTGAGCGTATACACAGGCCATAGGACTTCAATCCCATGAACCGAGTGCCAGTGCTCCAGGCAGCCAGCTCATCAGCTGATCAGACATCATCAGATCATAGACCCTGCATATTGCTGAGCTATGGCTGGCGACCACCACCATGCATGCAGTAATGCCTTCTCCCATTACTTGCCCTAGCCACCATATTTCACCAGCTTATCAATGATAACAACCAGTTATCTCAATCCCTCTTCACTTGGGCATGCCTCTACCTCCTCAAACATTGTATTCATGACTACCAAATCTCCCACACCATTTCCAACAAACTTTACCTTCCAACCCCACCAGGGCACATATCACTGAAGTAACTAATCAATATAAAACCATTTTAATGATGCCAAACTTACAATTGAACTTGGAGAGCGAGATAAAATTACATGATTTTGTAGTATTTTGGTTAAACAAGGCATCTAAAGTAGATGCTGACAGAACTTATTAGATAAAAAGGCATTTAAAATAGACACTGACAGAAATCTGTAGTTAAAAAAGCCATCTAAAATAGACACTGACATTCATGACAATTAAAATCCAGGTTATTATTTGAACACTTTCATTTTCAACTGGACTTCTGCTTTAGGGATTGAAAGAAAAAAAACTTGAAAAAAAGGGTCATTTGGTTGGCATAGATCATGGCACATGAGTTGTTTATAAACTGTGAAAGCAAACTACCATCATTTATGTATGTTTTGGAACCCCAAAAACTTACCTATGTTTTAGAACATCTCTAATTTTGAAAAAAATAATAATTTTTTGTGGCTGTATGTTTTAGTACACCACAGATGATGGGTAATTTTTTTGTATCCAAGTTTTAGTACATCCTAATTTTCAAGATTTATCCATGTCTTGGCTATATCAGGATCATAACTGTTAGGTGATCAGTAAGGCAATCTTATGTTTACAGCATAGTTATTGATCCACCCACCCCTTCCGCTACCTATGCCCAATAAATGCATAAGCCCCAAACCTCCTGGTGACTGATGACACTGGTGCGTGTGAAGCCATTTCCTGCATTCTCTATAAAGCATCTGTTAACTTAAGCTACCTGTTACCCACCCATCTTTCTCCAACCCATACCCTAGTATATCAGTGACCAATCAGATTCCAGCTGTAACAATTAATTGTATTATGCTGTCATCAGTTCCCACTCTCACCGACCATGCAATATCACTCAAGATACTCAAATGGGTGATATTGCAAAGAAGTTGGTGTTCGTTTCTGGGCATATCAAATGTCAGTCTCAACTCGCGGGTGGGAACTGCATACATTGTTTACGTCTGGGCTGCCTGACTGACCGCCTTCTCTCTGCACCACCCTCCCCATCCCTGCTGCCTAGCCATATGACACACATTTCTCAACTTCTCTTCTCTCCATCAGAGCTGGTTGACTGAGAGTAATCCTGATTCCAACCCCTGCCCACCCCACCCCCATCATCAGAGGAGGGCCATACCTCTCAGCTGGCCAAGCGCCTGAGGTGATGGAGAGGCTAACTTTGTGACACTTCCCTCCCTCCCCCTCCTTCGATTGATCCCCTTGCACTGGTGCCAGGCTTTGTGTGACAGGAGGCAAGGAAGCCAAATATTGTGGGCCAGTTGACTGGAAGAACTTACCCGCATCCTGTGGTTGCTACAGCTACTGAAGCTCTTGGACTGGATAACCATACACGCCCCCTATTCTTTACGGGTCCTTTCTGCACTACCCCCTAATACACTAATTGTATCAAAGTTTTGGATCAGCTAGAAAATTATTGATTTTTTGGGGCTGTATGTTTTGGTACACCCAGGTTTGTAATTATTTTCCAGGTGTTCTAAAACATACGTAAATGATGGTAGCCTTAAATCACAGAATGAATGAAAGAATTTATTTAACCAAGCATCATATCACAATATGTATACCAGGTTGTTAAAAAGTCTGGCCTTCAATAATTTCTCAGTGTCTTTGATCTTCTCAGCTGAGGAGCCTTCAAAGTCTACCCTGTTGTCTTCACTGTCTGTGAATGATCACCAAAAGGTGTGAAACAGCAAAACCTGAGTGTTATTAAGTGACTTAATTAACATCAGTCAACTCGCAATGTAGTAATTATTAATAAATGTTCTTTATGCATGTATGTTTTTCAGACAGTAGGGAAGTTTTTTTACTATAAATATTTGGAATTGGGCCAGAAAAATAACTATTGTTAAGTGTCTGAAAACGTGCATGAAATACCATATTTTTCTAAGTTCCTGTAGGTCTTAACCAGTGGCCTATTTCACCTACATATATTTTAGATGGCTACAGGGGGTAAGTGACTTGGCAAACTCTCAGCCGCATGAAGCAACAACAATGAGTAGGTGAGGAACTTTGTGGACTGTGATAAAGCTGAAGCTATGCCATCAATCATAAGTGGCTGAAGATTTGTGTCCGAAGACTTTCATTGTGTATCTAATTGTGTTTATTTATTGATAGGATCCTTGCTGAGACAAAATCCAGTCAGCAGAACAATGTCATCTCTACCCAATTACAATTTTGAGACTCTCAAGGTCACTTCACCAAAGGAATTTGTATTCCAAGTTGAATTGAACAGACCTAACAAACTGAATGCAATGAATTTAGCATTTTGGAGGTAAGTTTTCATGTTGCCTTGCATATGTGTGCAAGTAGTCGGCTTGCCTTTTATGTTGAACTTTGATTTGACAGTGATACATTTTCATATTGGTAGAGTGTATATATGTCAAGTTTGACAGATTTTGTATACATTTATTTGCACAATGAAATGTTGGGCCATATTAGTGATGAGTACAATATTAACATTCATATACCGGTACTTGTGTGCAGAATTGTAATGCTAAATGGCTTAGTTTGGTACAGATTTTCAACCGTGTATGATTTTATATGTACTGCATTGTTAGTTTTTCCGGAAAAAAACATTCATGTATCTTCTGTATTATACTCCTAGTGTGTTAAGGGAATTGATGCTTATATTCGAGATCCTATGTAGATTTGTCTAAATTAACAGTGATTTATATGCTAGATATCACATACACTTTTCAGTAGATTAATGTGTAAAAGAAGAGAAATAATTTAATCATTATTAATAATGTCCCAGTTTATGCTACATGTTGCAAACATTCATTTGTTCATACTTATATATTCGCAGGGAAATGCGTGAATGCTTTACAAAGATATCAACTGACGCAGATTGTAGAGCCATTGTTATAACTGGAGCTGGACGAATTTTTACAGCAGGTAGGATTTTTTGGCGTGATATAGTGATTATTATTTTTTAGGCAGTACAATATGGCATTGTTCCTGCCAGCTTGATTCAGTCAAGTTAATACAGGAACTCTTGTTTTCAATGTGGCTTTCCAAGGTTTCAAATATGTTAGTACTTAATTAATTTTGAGTAATGGTTGTTTATGTTATAGCAAGCTTTAAAAGCTATAACCTTGTCAAAGAGTTAATGCCACGCTTTTGCTTACACATTCCAGTACCATTTTAAGGATTACCTGCAGAACAGACCTTGTATCTAAGATGATACGAATGTATTACTGGCATATAGTTGGTTGCTTTTACATACTGCTGATGCTGACATGGATACGCATTGTGGGCCTGTGCTTTGTTTTTAAACTGTGCCATGTGTTCCTCTTAGGGCTGGATTTGCAAGCTGCGGCAAACATATTGGGTGCTTCGGACGATGAAGATGTTGGTAGGAAGGCTTTGGAGATACGCCAAACTGTCCAAGATTTCCAAGGGAGCTTCACTGCTATAGAAAAGGTATTATATATTGGACTCGAAACTAAATGTAGACCATCATCTTTAACCACACAAAATTTGGTTCAACAATGTAACTACCGATACAAGTACTCTGTTGGTTTAAAAAGGAGATGGCCTTGCGCATGGAAACAACGCTTCACCCGTGGCTTCCGATTCCAAAGTGATACGAACATGGTCATTTTTATCATATTTCTCTGGAATTGTGCTCTAGTACATTCGACAAAATGTAAGTCAAATTGTACTTGTGAATAGCACATAAGTACAACATGTGAATAGTACACAGGTACAACATGTGAATAGCACATAGGTGCAACATGTGAATAGAATAGAAGTACAACCTGTTAATAGAATGGAAGTACAACTTGTAAATAGAATAGAAGTACAACTTGTGAATAGAATAGAAGTACAACTTGTGAATGGAATAGAAGTACAACTTGTGATTAGAATAGAAGTACCGGTACAAGTAATTTGTGAAGTTACTTGTAGTGGTTGTGGTTGTGGTTTATTTGGTCTTGAAGGCCTTAAGGCCCAAATGACATAACATATAATTATACAATCAGTTTGCATGGTGCGCAGTATTTTGAGAAACATACATTTACGTGGTGGAACAGAGACGATTTTCAATAAGATATATACACATTGCCAAATTCCTCAGGGTCGTTACATCATTATGACACATTAGGGTCCGAAAGAGATCAAATGTTGGAGGGTTCCAAAATATAGAATCAATATATATTTTACGAATATCCGCGAACTTGGTACAACACAACAAGACATGAAATTCATCCTCGATAACGGTAACACCGATTCCCAGGCAGTAGGTACAAAGCCTGTCTGCTAGTAGGGTGCCATCGCGACGTCCCAACTCGACAGAAAGCTTATGTGCAGAACAGCGGAATCGACAAAGCGCCTTTCGTAGTTTAACAATATTAACTTTACACAAATATGATTCCAGTTGAAGGCTATCTTTAAAGGTACAGTACACGCTTAAGCGACTCTGGTTTCGTGCCTGCATAGACCATTCGGCCTTCATGTCCTGGTCAAGTTTTGCAGCGAAATCGGTCAAGAAACTACCTTCAATGACTGTTGTTTGATTTTGCCATGTGTCATTAAAATTGTATTTATTTAACAATTCTCTTATTGAGGTAACCCAAGTTATTCTGTTATTTTCATCTAGTAGCGTTAACATGACATAACAACAATTGGCATATCTGTCGTCACTCATTCTTAGTAACTTTAACCAGTATTTAATGCATCTTACATGATAAATCTTTGCTAGCGGGTACCTGCCGCATTCACCCAAGGCAGCTGCATCAGCCGTGTGAGCAGGAAGCTCCAAGAGTCGTTTGCAAAATCTAACTTGAACTTTTTCGATTACCTTATACTCTTTAAACCCCCATATTTCAGAGCCGTACGTTAATATTGGAGTGATTATTCTGTCGAATAAAGTAAAGGCTATATCTACAGGGAGACCGTGTGTTTTCTTGGCTAACTGGTAGATGCTAGACAGCGCTCTGTTGGCTTGTGCAGCTAACGTTGCTACAGCTTTAGACCAGCTAGGTGTACTTTTAAAGACAATACCTAAATATTTATAGGATGAAACAACAGCTATTTTCTTACCTTTAAAGAACCACTTTTCGTTGGCCATAACAATACCACCTCTTCTGAATACTAGTACTCTGGTTTTATCCATGTTCACCTTTAAACCCCACTTGTCACAGAACGTTTCTAAGATATCTAGGCTCTTCTGAAGCCTACCGACAGTGTCAGCGCAGTTAGCCAAATCATCTGCAAACATTAACGTAATAATATTGGGTGCACCATCATTGATGAAAATTCCAGGACAATGTGCAGATTTGAGCATCGTCACATATTCCTCAATATACAACGCAAATAAAGGGGGCTTAACATACATCCCTGACGGGTTCCATTCGTGCATCCAAAATAAGTTGTTAATCCATCTCGCGTTTTAACGCATGCTTTCAAATTGCCATACATGGACCGAATTACAGTTATTACATTGCCGTGCATACCTTTACCAATTAAGCTATACCATAAGGAACTATGTGGAATACTGTCAAAGGCTTTTGAAAAGTCGACAAAAGCTACATAGCATCTCCCCTTTTCTCTAGATAAATATTTCTGAATAATTGATTGAAGAACAAACATCTGGTCGATGGTAGAATAGCCCTTCCTATACCCTGCCTGTTCCTCTGAACGCAGGCCATTTCGATCAACCCATTCGGTTAGCCTATTATTTAGTAGTTTAGTGAATAGCTTGCTAAATGACGATAAGAGCGATATACATCTGTAGTTATTCATGTCAGTCATTGAACCTTTCTTATGAAGAGGGAGAATTAGAGCTTGGCACCAGCTTTCTGGAAATTTACCAGTCTGCAATATTAAGTTAAAAGACGAACTATGTAAGGTGTCAACTGATATGCTACTTCTTTAAACATTTCATTGGGTAAACCGTCATACCCCGAGGCTTTTCCGTTTGGTAGTTCCTGTATACACTGGAGGACTTCACATGCATTAAATGGTCTATTTAGATTATCCCTATCCATGCCCTCTTGACAAGTAATACAATTCTCATCATTGCTGGACAGAAAGGTTTTTAATTCTATCTGGAACCTCACGTTAGTTTGACCAATAGAGTCATTTAATAAGGCTTGGAAATACACTTTCCAAGTCTCAGCCGGAATACTACAGCGGTTCTCCTTCCTACCCTGAAGGTTCTTAATACATTTCCAAAAAGCACTACAATCTGTACTGGTATCGATAAGTTTTTGCTGTAGTGCGCGCGCGAACTGATGTTTCTTTGCTCTGCAGACATTTTTAAAAACCCTACGTGCAGTTCTATATGCGGTTACAGCCTCCGGTGAGTCTACCCAGCGCATCAAACCAAGTGCGTCTCGTTTGCTACACTTCGCTCTCTCGCAGTCTCTATCCCACCATTCTGGCTGTGAACATGTGCTACTGACCTTGGGGACACTTTTTCTTTGGCGCATACTGCTACCACTACGATAAAGAATATCTAATATTAACTTTACTAAATTTTTCGCATTCCCCGATTCATAATTTTCGTTGAAGCTATCTATAAATGCAGTGGTCATACGCTCATTTACTCCACGGTTAAAATCATCACGCCGAATTTCCCGCCAGCGATACACCAAGTGAGGCGAAACCACTGTGTTAGATTGTACAGGCTGCTCTTGAAATTCAGACTCACAAACTACTCGCTTCATTACACACGTAACTGGTAAGTGATTTGTTCCGAGGAAGGATTGATTAACCTCGAAGGTGATAACAGAGTCAAACAAGTCACTTGTTCCTAAAATGTAGTCAACTACGCTACAACCGTTCTCCGTTATGTTGGTAAACTCTCCGTTAACGTCCCCTTCACATCTACCATTCATCATATGAATATCCAAAGAAATACACAGGTGCAACAAGGACTTAACAAAATTGTTCATTGCTCTGTCTTTTGATGTACGTGGAATTTTAAAACTATCGCTTTCGTACCAGTCCATATTGGGTATATGTTTTACATCATCGTCGATATAATCACACCCTGTACCTACGCGTGCGTTTAAGTCTCCCATAATAATAATACTATTGCTTGGAAAGACTGCCTTTATATCTAAAAGTAGATCATACAATATTTCAACGCCGTTTGACTCGTGGGATTGGTGAGTATAATCTACAGCGCCCTCAGGTGGCAAATATGTGCATATCACAATAACGTCCTTGGCTATCTTTGTCACGGCGGATCGTATCCTTAGTATAACACCGTATGGAAATTCTTTGTATAATCTCACTAGGCCTTTGGCAAGCGATTTTCTAAACAGTACGATTGTCCCACCACATGCTCTACCGTATTTGCTATACCTTCTAGCGTTTAATATTTCACTATCAAAGCCAGAAGTCTCCATTATGTCCTTAAGCGATTCTTCATTTTCGGCCCAAGTTTCATTTATGGCAAATATGTCAGAGTTCTCCATAAAAGGTTGGATATTATGTCCATCACTGAGTAGGCGTAGTAATCCGTCAGGGTTCCATGAAGTAAATCGCAGAGGTAAGTGCTCACTGGTGTCGTTCCCTTGGACCCGGCCGGGTCTTCAAGACTTCTGATGTTTAGCGATGTCATACGGAAACTCCGTATGTTCGGCGACGGCTTGACCTTGACTGGATCTGTAGATGTTCCGTTTTCCTTGCTCATTGGTTAGTATGAGTCTGTCGACATTCAGGTGGGCCCGGAATCCGCTTTCCCGTGCTGCCGTTAAGTTTGGCCAGAGATGTTTCCTACCTTCACGCGTGGCTTTTGCAAAATCCTCCTTGACAAAGGAGTCCGGTGGTTTTATGCGCCTGGCGGCGTCCAAAACCAGAGCCTTGTCTTTGAAGTTTTTAAGTGCAATAATAATTGTTCTGTCCCGTCCATGGCGTCTGGGGCCTAGCCTGTGGGCCTTTCTCCATCTCTACACGTTGTTCTAGACCGAGTTTATCTCTCAGAAACTCGTTGACAATGCTCTCGCTCTCGTCCCATGATTCATTCGGCTTCTCCGCTAATCCGGTGATCACTATGTTGCTCCTCCTGGATCGGTTTTCTAGGTCGTCTAGTCTGGACTGTAATCTGGTATTTTGCTGAGTCAGATCGTCGACTTGTGAGCGAAGTTCTTCTGTATCAGTTTTGAGTTCAAGTATTTGACCCAAAAGTTCTTCCTTGCTGTTTGTTATACATTGCTCTGTTTCTAATTTCGATTTGCGTATTTCTTGAAGAACTTCACTTAACGACGGTTGATCCGATTGGTGTACACTCAGCTCCCCACTGTCGGACTGCGTCAACTGTGCCTGCCGTGAGACTCTGACAGGCTGTGTTTTCGGAGGTCCTGGGTTTTTCTCGATGTCTCCGGAGCATAAAAGGATCGTCAGTAGATAAGTCATTTGCTTCGTTGTTTGATCTGGAGGCTGTAGTCCGATATAGGGCAGAGAGGAGGCGATGCCAGGTCCGTAATCCAAACGTTGCCTCACTGGCCCGGTGCACTGCATGCGGGCCAGATGGCACTGCAATGGTTGGCACGGCTCACTGAACAGAGCTTTAACACAGGCGGCATTTGTTGTGCTGTTCACGCTTGATTGACTCGGAGTAGCCCTTGGCTCAGTGCCGCCCACACACAACAGCAGGCCCAGCAAAAGTAGCCGAAGTGCAGCTGACCTCGCTGGCCCTACCACGATGGCCGGCACTGGGGAACTTAATGGTATCCTTCTTGGTAGAAATGTCCCCACTCGGACTCTCCATATCTGTATTTCAACTCCCATTTTCTCAGCAAATGATCTATAACGCCTGCTCTGAGATTGGCGACATTCATAGGGTCTGGGAACGACTTCTTTCTTGTCTATAACCACAAATATTCGAAAGACCTTTCTTTGTCAAGTTACTGTTTACTGGCTGCGCACGCAAGATTGTACACATGTTCTATGTCTGTTTGCACCAATTGTGGCATAAGTTCCTGTCGTGTGCAATGTACTGGTTACGTAAGGAGTGAGGTTGTTACAATTTTCCTTTCCTAGTGCCCCAAGCCAGTGATCGCGGCAGTGCACAACGCATGCGTCGGGGGCGGAGTGGACATGATTACCGCCTGTGATATCCGGTACTGCACCAAGGACGCCTGGTTTCAAGTTAAGGTAAGAAGTCTTCACTGACCTGTTAATGCTGGTCTACGAAAGGTAAGAGAGAAAATAAGTTGTTATCGTACGTTATCGTAATGGTCAGTATGGAAATATTACTCACTGTATACCGGATATATGTATTCAGTCATGCATCGCGTATCTTAATCGAAGAAGGACGTTAAACGCATTGCTTGTGGGTAGTCAGTGGCTTTATATAGAATGTCGGTGGAGACAAAGGTAAGTCACTAATCTGATAATAAGAAACAGACCGACTAAATCACTAATTTCTTGTACAGTTTGTGCACAGGTTGGCACTATTTGGTCGTTATTCAAATGTCTGTAACAATGCGTACGGTTCTTATGCAGCATACTTTTCTCAGTTAGTTGCTATTTAATTTTTTGCTACATGTAGTATGTTGCATATATAAGTTCCTGATATAACATGATTTACGACGGGTCTGTCACTATTTAGCATTATTAATGAAATAAGGTCTCTTACATGTTTTACGTAGGATCTGTCATCATATGTAAATTAGTTACTGTTACAACATATTCTGTATGGGGTCTGTCACTGTGTGGCCTTCGTACGTTAGTTGCCTAAATAACGTGTTGTACACGGCCAGCTGTGCATTGCAGGAGATTGACCTTGCCATCGTGGCTGACGTGGGGACGTTGCAGCGGCTTCCCAAGGTCGTGGGTAACGACAGCCTCGTTCGGGAATTGGCCTACACCGGGCGAAAAATGATGGCGGACGAGGCCAGCAAATGTGGACTCGTCAGGTAGGGGGCGCGGGGTGGAGATAGGGGCCAGCGTCGTGGTGAGTCTCACATCACAGATGTGAAGTGGTATCAGGAATGAAAGGAATGGAGTATCAAGGGATGAGGGAGCTAATTGGCAGGTGAGCTACTGGCTTGGGGTTAATAACTAGACATGGAATAGAAAAAACTGATGGACGAACCCAAGGATCGCTTTGGATGAAAGAGGAAGACTAGGTGTGCACCGGAGCCATAGGGTGAGACAGGGCAATAGGGTTAAAACACGATCGGATCGGAGAAGCGGCTGGAGTATAATAAAGAAGCTAGGGTTAACATATGGGTACCAGTTCACCGACAAATTTAACATATCTGACAACACAGCGTAATATGTTATGTTTAAGAAGTTTAATCATATATCAAGACATAAAGGCTCTGCAAAGACACATTTCGTACTCTCGTTGATGTCCTGTCTCCTTTACCCACAGTCGGGTGTTGGCTGACCGAGACGAGTTGGTGTCGTCCGCCCTGGAGACTGCCGCTCTGATCGCCACCAAGAGCCCCGTCGCCGTCCAGGGAATCAAGCACAACCTGATCTATAGCCGCGACCACAGCGTTCCGGAGAGCCTAGACTACGTGGTGAGTCTCCTTCTGGATCTGATCATGGGACTCCGCAATGTTGCTTGTATGCATATATGCACACACACACACACACATATATATACATATATATACATATATATATATTCATACTCTTTCCGCTGTCTTAGTAAGATATGTTACTTGCACATTTGCGGTACTTGCATGCTACCGTCAGCCTGCCAGTGACGCGACTGGACGTTCCAGCCTAAATTGTACTTCTTATACACACAACGAACTCATCCAGGATTCACTTGAACGCTACTGCAATGTGGCTTTAAAAGCCTGTGCTTGTGTGTATATAATGCGGTAATGTATAGCTTGTCCATTACAGTGTTCGTGCCACGATTTTGTTTAGGGAAGACAAACAAATAAGAATTTGTTTTAATGTGAGTTTACGGTTTTTATTCCACGATATCACTGTAAACGCGTTCGTCAAAATAGCAAAAGTGAGGTCCGGCGGGTTTAACTCTAGGATCATTGCATCTGAGCGTTATTTAGAAATTCCCCAATGATGTCACAATATTGACAGATGAGCTTTGCTGCAGTGCGTAGGCATCTGTTGTCAAGGACGTGTATTTGTTCTCATGGTTGCGTGATTTTCGTTGAGTTCAAGCCATTGAGCAGTCTAAATCGCAATGTAAAAGCACATGCGTCTGTATTCCCCTTTGACATCACTTTCCTCGCTCCCCGAATTTAAATCGGCATGTGCGAACAACACGTTGAAAAAGTATTCGCTTCTACTATTTGGGGCGTTATAGCTCGATAATATAAACGAGGAAACACAGCAGATTAATATGAGCTAAAGTAGTTTTGGCGTGGCACCAACTGTTTAAATATTTTATTTGCAAATTAATTAAAGTTGCATGTCGAGCTCTTTCCCGCCAAAACTAATGAGGTCAAAATACATATAAGAATCAGTCCTTGAATCATTCAAGACTTCTTTTATCTATACTCCACCCATACCAGACTGCCAAATAGTGTCTCTTAGCCTTGTCCGTGATATCAATTTACCACAAGTTTTCATTTTAGTGGTAAACGTCATCAGTTTATGTGCTTCGCGATGCTTTGGTATAAGTAGCAGTGCCGCGACCGAGTTCTGTGGTGTCCCGGGATAGACACGTTTGCCACACCACAGCCGAAACGGCGATGTTTATCAGGTTTCTAAATTTATAGAATGAAACAATGGAGTTTTCTGCAAATTTTGATATAAATTTCGCCTAGGCTTAGTTTTGGCGGGAAACAGCTCCACATGCAACTTTGAGTTTAAACGTGTCCAAATCAGACATTTCTTTATATCGTAGGTTACATGGAACGTTGCAATGTTGCAATGCAAAGATATACCCATTGCGGCCGCGGGAATGATGCAAAACGAGACTCCAACGTTTTCAAAGTTGTAATGAGGTCAGCGAACGTGGGACGGAAGTGAAGGGAGGCTGTTATGTAATGAATTCACTTGAACGCTACTCTCATGTTGGCTGGGTAAATGCGGCTTCGCTTAAAGCATGTGCTTGTATATACTGCTGTAATGTATAGCGTTTCCATGCAATATTTTATTTGCAAATAAAGTTATATGTGCACACTTACTAGATAACTAGATAACCGGCCCCGCACATACTAAAATGCTTTCGGAACGGGTAACTTACGCTGTATGTAGACTTCTATTCCGACCTGTATGGAGAGTGGAATTTACTCACTGTTCATTCAATGTTTTCGAGAAAAGATTTCTTATATGCTGAACGAACCTTACAACGTTGACATGTGTGTGAGTTAAAGAGATTAGGGGGTCAGCACGTGGCCTTGTATCGGGACATGTTCCGCTATTAGAGAGTGTGCTTTGTTAGAGTAGCAGTAGCGGCCGGTACCTGGTTCGATCCCCATCTATGAAAAGGCATGTTTGTGCAGAAAGCAGATTCCATAGAGTAGGGGCTGTCGCGATATGACCTTCAGAGGACAAAGCGCCCACTTCGACCAACCAACTCAGGACGAAGCGGACATTTGTAAATCGTGCCAAGAATAATTAACTCACGAAAAGCAATACGATTTATATTTTCTCACGAGTACCTGATTAGTAATTTCTACAGTAAGGTTAAAAAATCGTATGTTTCTTTAGAAGTAGGCAGAGAGAGGCACAACCAAGTGAGTACGAGATCTACTCCTCCCAATGCGTATATTGTTGACTGCGTGTGTTTTCCTCGTCAGGCCACATGGAACCAAAGTATGGTAATGACAAAGGACATCCCGGAGGCAGTGAGTGCAGGCATGCAGAAGAGAGTGCCGGCATTCTCCAAGCTCTAAAGACCGCGTGAGACTGATGCCTCGTGAGGCAATGATATCACTTGCCATGTGACCCCAATTTCACGGTAAATTTAGGCTCAAAACGACATATAATATATATATATATAAACGACAAACAACTCCACGCCTCTTCACCCATTAACAAGTCGTGTGAGACCTTTAATAATGCAGCTAACGAACGGAGGATTTAATATAATAACGAAATGCCAATTACAAAGTTTTGCTCAAAGGGCGGCTGGAGTATTTAACGATTCGTGTAGTCTTCATCATTCCCGGTATAGTAATCACTGCGCTGCACAGGGCAACGTGTCATGCATTTACTTACCGCAGAAATCACTATTAACAAAGGAAATATGTATATATCATTTTGTACAGAGAATAAATGATTATTACAATGATTGTATTCGTTTTTCGGAATGTACCTGGAAAGACAGCATGAAAGCCGGAGGACTTTACCCACAATTGTATAATAGATGAAGAAGTGAAGCGGTTACCTTGGCAAAGACATTTGGGTACCCGAATTATCTTTCGACGTATATAGAACTGCCTGCATCAATGTATACAGGATGGCGGAGTAGAGTACAGTAGAACGGAGAGATGAGGGCGAGGGGGGGTGGGGGGGGGGGGGCATTTAGACTCCCTTAGGATCGCAAATAAAATACGATAACATCTGTTTTGGATACATATCAATTCGATGCATTTATTTACATTCTGATCACCAGCAACCAGCCGTTGTCACAAGTATAACTGATACATAAATATATGGAGGAGACGACGTTAAGTCACACTGACTGCTTAGGGTTCGTCGACTGCCATTAGAGAGACGTATTCCTTGTAGAGAATGGTCCCTTTGTCTGGATCGACTGCTGCCGACAACATCTCTTCCATCTCCTCCTGGGTAAAAGGATCCCCTGGAGATACAAATGCAACATCCGACTGTAAAATCTCATCGATGTTCTCATGAAGATATACAAGTGGTCTCTGCATTATACGACTTCTGTTCTGCCAGCCCGTATAACGGAGGGCGTGATATCAAAAAGGGATGCTGCCAGATAGACCGTTAATGCACAAATCACACAAAAATACACCATGCATCTATGTCTTGCATCTAAAGCTGATAATTGCTTCTCCGGCTCTAGCTGCGCCGTTTAATAGCATTGATACTTGCATCATCCAGCCACTGTGTAAATGTACTTATTCAATTGCTTTAGATAACCCTATAGTTATAAATATATATATGTAGTTATTGTATAGCGAGAGAAAGGGAGATATATATATTTTTATTGAGCTGATTTGGCGCAGGATATGTTAGCCTCAAAACTCAATACCGCTATTTGTATTGCAAGAGTTACCTTCTTTAGTCATAAATTCTTTCAATTCGTCTTGAGTCAGGTGACCATTTCCTTGGGAATCCAACACTTGGAATGCCTTCATCAAGCGGTCCTCTGCTACTGGGCGGTATCTGGCCATTAAATAAAATTTGAAAAAAGGTTCGCATTCACGTCATATTATCCACAATGCTGCATACATCTATTCAAAGTGTGACTATATCTATTTCCATTGACTGACCAAAGATACATTATCACAAAAATATTAAAACATATAATAAACTATCAAGAACATCATGTTACAATTGAATTATGCAATGCAAAATAACTCACTTTCGTTCCAATAAAATTTTTGTCATAACAGGACGAAACTTTTCAAACCGAACATATCCATTGGAATCGTCTTCTTCAATCTGAAATTGGATAATGAAATACATTCTCAAACAAATTAATTAAACTTTTCCTACTCCATTTCCCAAATGTTAAAATTCCTAACCAGGTGCAGCCTTGTTTCGAAACTATGTGGACTATCATGCAGCTATTATGTCTTTACCTTCGGAAAAAATAGTTCTACCAGTAGCTGCTGCTACATCTCAAATTTACATGTAAAACAAAAACAAATACCTCAAGCAGAATGTCCTGCATTTCTGCTTCACTTGGGCAGCAACCCAAGGAACGGACAATGTTTGGAATTTCCCTGTCAAAGATAACATTTTCGTGCAGAGGCCTTTTATATGTTAATGCATTACAGCTATTTGTTCAACATTAAATCTAAACTTGCATATACTGTACTAGGAAATGTAAAATAGCATATTTCCTGTCAGATGATAGTAGTTGTAGTAACCACCCCTATACAGTGTCTGCCTTAATAGTTCAGTTCTCATGAATTTAATTGTAACTACCCAAGGTATATAAACAGGTAAATCCTATAAAATATTTTTACAGCAATATAAAACATCATTACCTCACATCAACTGTCTTATTCGATTCATGGTCGAAGATGTCAAATGCATCAGCAATCACTTTTTGTATCTCATCCTTAAGGTTTTCTGTAAAAAATAATGAAACAATGCTTGTACTATTCTAGCCCTGACGCATGACCCTCACGACCTCAACCCTAACGCTGCCTATCAGCTTGTCAGAAGGGTCAAGTTCACTGGGCTGCTTACTGTTGTCAGAAGGGTCAAGTTCACTGGGCTGCTTACTGCTTACCCTCTTGTTATATAGGGTATACACAGGCCATAGGACTTCCATCTCACGAACCTAGTACCCATGCTTCTGCCTATCAGCTTGATGTCAGAAGGGTCAAGTTCACTGGGCTAAAATTTAGTACTATTCTTCAAACTGTCCCAATTTTATCTGCAAATATCTCAAATAGTCTTACTTAAGTCAAAGCCATAAATGCTGTAGACTCACATTTCGGGCCATATTTTCCACGAATTTGGCGAGATTGCTGACGTGACAAAGCATGCAAGTTTAATGATACCAACGTGTGTACTGCGAGGTTATCCTTTTTTAAAACACAAACCATATTTCTCCATGCTGACATTCCATTGGCATGAAACACAGTTTGGCAAACATACTAAAGCACACCTCATAAGATGACATAGTTGCCATGACGCCAAAGGTGCTCTGAACTACAGCTTGTCGGGCAGTAACGGATCACAGGCAGTAGCGAATCACTTCGCTGTTCATGTTGAATCGTTTCTATTAAAAGCCACTAAATGTAATAAATTATAACTTATTTCAAAGATAATTACCCACCGACTTGAAATAAGTCCAAAAACGCAAGGTTCTACCAATGTTGGCATTCATTTTGACCTCAAATGCACTTCTGGTAACGAGCTCTTTGCTCCGCGAGTTCCATTTCAACAGGCCATTCTTGCCAAAGTGAATACATCTGTACACAACTGAGCTGCTTTTTTGGCAGTAGGGGATCAGTAACACATGTCTTTGCTGCCAAGCTTTACCGGCAAGCTTGATCGCCATGGTGGCATGGCATGAATCATTGGTCCTATATCAGTAGTGGTACAACTCCGAAAATATCAAAATAAGCTATGAATTATTTTACCAAACTATAGACTATGTACTATATTAAATCGTCAATAACCTGATTTCATATTTTTGAGACAGTCAATGCATTATATGATACCTGTTTTCTGTCAAAACAGGCTGCAAGATGGCGTGATCCGCTACTGCCTAAAGTGATCCATTACTGCCTAATACAATACCCTACAACATGGACCATTTTTAGACCGGTTGTTGCCGGAGAATGATCAAGTTCGCTACACATGAAAAGAGCCTGCATTTCTGAAAAGAATGAGCCTAAGATGATGTACCAGCTCCTCATAAAACATTCTCAATCACTCCTTAGACAAAAGTGATCCGCTACTGCCTGACAAGCTGTATATTTGCACCAGCCACACACGCCATGGCAACTATAGAGCCTTTCATTGTCTGTGATCTAGTCTATTTGCGACAAAGTGTCTGCAGTGCTGGCAATGGAGTGTCAGCATGGAGAAATATTGAAGGTATTGAAATGATACCTAACGTATTTATATATAATGTCGTCTAACTGGAAGTCATCTAACTGGAAGCATACCACCAATCACAGTCTGAGCCGATCTTTCGTTTATCGACTGTGTATCATTGTGACACAAATTTACAACCTGTACCTTCTGCCGCAGAGGCAATGGTCTACTCTGCAACACACATGACTTAAAGTCAAAGTCATAAATGCCGTAGCATGTCGTTTCGGCCCACATTTTCTATGAATTTGTCGTGATCGCTCTAAAATTTAAAAATCAGACGTGAGAAAGCAACACTGTGCAATTTTAATGATACCAAACTTACGTGTGTAGGCCTACTGCGAGGTTATCCTTTTGTAAGACAGAAATAATATTTCTCCATGCTTACACTCCATTGCCAACAGACACTTTGTCGCAAATAGACTAAATCACAGACAATGAAATGCTCTATACTAGTTGCCATGGCGCGCGTGGCTGGTACAAATATAGAGCATCAATTGTTCAGATCACGTTCGGCGCTATGGCAACTACGTCATCTTATGACGTGTGCTTTAGTTTATTTGCGAAACTGCGTTTGCTGCCAATGGTGTGTCAGCATGGAGAAATATTATTTCTGTCTTAAAAAAGGATAACCTCGCAGTACACACGTAACTGCGTAACTTGCCGTAAGTTTGGTATCAATAAAATTGCACTGTGACTGTGTTGCTTTCTCACGTCAGTGATTTTTAGAGCGATCGCGACAAATTCGTGGAAAATATGGGCCGAAACGACACGTTACGGCATTTATGACTTTGTATTCGACTTTAAGAATATAATGGTCTTCTTTAATACGATTCGATTTCAAACCTGCATTTTCCTTCGCTTCATCCATAGTTTCCGCCATGTTGTTTATATTGGTTGCTAGAACTGCGGCGCCACCTTTCGAATAAAATGTGCTCACAAGAGGGCGCCTCCAGCAACTAGCTGTGGGAAGTAACAGAGCATTCTATTGGCTGATATTGGCAGTTACTAAAGTTAGCACAGTCAATGTTGAATGCGGTTTGAAAACTGCTAGCAGACAGGGTTGAGCAGCGGAGCACGATCGACCGCCGTATACAATTTGTTGTGGGCATATCCACTAAATAATCAGCCCTAATTTGGAAATAGCAGCACACTCTAAATAGTGTAAAATATTGATAAATAAAGGATAATTATTATGCATCGACATTTACGATGAGGGCCGGACTACTCTCGCTGAGCTAGGCGGTCAATCGTGTTCCGCAACCGTCAACCCTGGAAAATAAAAAGTTTGATGCCAAAACTGCATGTAGGCCTACATGCCTAGCTCTGTCATAAATAATAAACCTAGGATTGAGTTTATTGATTAAACAATGAACTATTTATGAACAATTGATTAAATGATTAATACGCTCAGCGATGATTTGCATCATATTTCGAAATAACGGCACATTTCATATATCGGTTAGAGGCGAAGGAGGCTACCTAATTAATTAATACAGGTAGGGTTCTACAGAAAAGCGCAGGCCCAGTTTCACCTCCAACATCCGCTCGGGACTAAGGGGTATTTTTGTGCATTTTGCAGACTCTCTTATAGCGTATTCTTTTCCCCATAAAACCCGCTCTACAAATACTGCAGTTGTCAATTTGCACCCAATTAGATCACACAACAGAACTTCTCAGTCGTCCTCTATAGTGGCAAATTTAGAGTTGGTTTGCATGTGAAATATCAGTTCTGTAGAATAACTTTCCGAATATTTTAGTTCGGAAGGGGTATCTTTCTAAGAGGTGGCTGTTCTGTGGATCCACTTCCCCCTCCCGAGCCTACCAGATTGGAAGGCTTGAATTACGTGGAGGGGTGGGGGGGGGGGGGGGGCAGCCCTTTTTGAAGGTGTGTCCGGGATTCAGTGACTAATCAAGAGGCGATACTCTAATTATTATATATATTGAATTCGGTGTAGCATGATAATCTGTCCGGCGTGATAGGTGTTCGGGGGACAAATTTGCATGCGCAGATCTCTCATGGGCTAGCTTTTGGTAGATCTATTTGTGTTTTATTTCAAATCAACAACTCGACAACATGGTACATAAAAGTATATAACAGCCGTAAAGCGGGGTCACATCGAAATGTCTATATACGTGGGGATACATTTTCGCATATATGTGTATCATCCCTGTGGAAGTGATAGAAATATATAACGAGGAATACATCAATATATATGGGGGCCTGTTGGGGGAAGTCGGGATACATGCTGTAATGTTTCCACCTGCAGTTTTGCTTTATTTTCAGGGGGCTGTGTTGGGCATGGACTCGCGGCTATTGATTAATGCATAGTGTAATTCTGAATCCTCGTTTTTCCATTGTTGTGGGCGGCTGAAAGGTAATACATGTTATAATTTCTCCGTATTTATTATATCAGGGGACTGTTGGGCATGTGCGTGGAAGGGGGGGGGGAATTAATTGGACTTGGAGGGCATGTGGGGGGGGGGGGGGTGGTTGCTTCATTTCTGGGCCTGCGTACCCTGCTGGTGTTTTGTATATAGGTTAAAATCGCTGTTTAAAGCTACCATATGGGGTCCTAGTGGTTAAGAAGGCTGTGGTTATCGGCTCCTCGTTGCCATGGGCTACAGGGTAAAGGCCTGTTGATTGTTGCAATCAACATGGGCTAGCTTTTAGTTTTGTCAACAAAACCTCCGATCACCTTCGTGTGAGGAGCAGTTTTTGATCACCTATAGCTGCTGACTGCATGCCAAAGGCAAAGCGTGTAGAGCCGCGCGGTTGTTGACGCGAATGTAACCAGCGTAACGCTCGGCGATTGTAGAAACATTTTGCTGGAGAAAGGTTGGGCGGTCTTTCGCAAAATTTCGCCGGTATACAAGATAAAAGTGTACTGATTATAAACATGTAAATATGTTTATGCTACATGTTGCGAAACGTTCGCCATGGGGGCCTGAATTTTGAATCTACACGCTTCAGCACAGGGCTGTTTCTATTATCCGTAGGTTAACGTAAACTTTTGAGATTTGGCATATTTGGCTCATCAAGCGGGCCTCAAGTGGAAGGAGTTCGTCGAGTAGGCCTTAATTAAGTGGGTGGGGGGGGGGGGGGCTGAGCTCTTCGCGTGGGTCTCAAGTGGAGGAAGCTGCTCGAGTGGGGGGGGCTCCTCGAGTGGGGGGGGGGGGGCTCCTGCAGTGGTGGTCGATCCTTGAAGGGGGGGGGCAGCTCGATCCTCGAGTGGGGGGAGCTCGATCCTCGAGTGAGTGGGAGATCCTCGAGTGAGGGAGATCCTCAAGGGGGGGTCCTCGAGTTGAAGGGGAGGGGGGCTTCTCGAGTGGGGCGGGGGCTCCTCGAGTGGGGGGAGATCCTCTAGTGTGGGAGGGGGGGGGGGCTTTTCGAGTAGGGGGGAATCCTCATCGAGTGTCCGGGAGATCTTGGAATGGGGGGGGAGATCCTCGAGTGGGGGGAGCTCCTCGAGTGGGGCCAAATCCTCGAGAGGGGGCAGATCCTCGAGAGGCGGCAGATCTCGAGTGGGGGGAGATCCTCGAGTGGGTGGAGATCCTCGAGTAAATGGGACGGGCTCCTCAAGTGAGGGGAAGATCCTCGAGTGGGGGGAGCTCATCGAGTGTGGGGGAGATTTTGGGGTGGCGGGGGGGATTCTCGAGTGGAGGGATATCCACGCGTGGGGTGAGATCCTCGAGTGGGGGGATTTCTTCGAGTGAGGGGAAATCCTCGAGTAGGGGGAGCTCATCGAGTGTGGGGGAGATCTTGAAGTGGTGGGGAAATCCTCGAGTGGAGGGATATCCGCGCGTTGGGTGCGATCCACGAGTGGGGGGAGATCCTCGAGAGGGGGAGATCCTCGAGTGAGGGGGAGATCCTCGAGTGGGGGGAGAGACCCGAGTGAGGGGGAGATCCTTGAGTGGAAGGGGGGGGGCTCCTCCAGTGGGGGGAGATCCCCGAATAGGGGGGGGGGGTATTTTTAGAGCAATATTTAACTAGATTTATAATACTAAAATTCATATTAAATTAATATGTTACTTATTAATATTATTAATATATTACTTAAAAATATTATTAATGTGTGACTGAGGATGGTCGGACAGCTCCTCACGGCGTGATTTAACCCGTGATAAGCCTCATGGCGTGATTTCACCCGTGATAAGGTGTCCGACCCGTGAAATGTCTCTGGCTGTTGATTGAAGTTTGACTGAGGATGGTGTGACAGCTCCTCACGGCGTGATTTCACCCGTGATAAGGTGTCCGACCCGTGTAATGTCTCTGGCTGTGGATTAAAGTGTAACTATGGATAGTCGGACAGCTCCTCAGGGCGTGATTTCACCTGTGATAAGGTGTCCGACCCGTTTAATGGGTCTGGCTGTTGATTGGAGTGTGACTGGGGTTGGTGGGACAGCTCTTCACGGCGTGATTTTACCCGTGATCAGGTGTGTGACCCGTGAAATGTCTCTGGCTGTTGATTGGATTGTGACTGAGGATGGTGGGACAGCTCCCCACGGCGTGATTTGAGCCGTGATCAGGTGTCTGACTCGTGCAATGTCTCTGGCTGTTGATTGAAGTGTGACTGCGGATGGTCGGACTGCTCCTCGCGGCGTGATTTCACGCGTGATAAGGTGTCCGATCCGTTTAATGTCTCTGGCTGTTGATTAAAGTGTGACTGAGGATGGTCGGGCAGCTCCTCACGGCGTGATTTAACCTGTGATAAGGTGTCCGACCCGTTTAATGTCTCTGGCTGTGGATTGAAGTGTAACTTTGGATAGTCGGACAGCTCCTCACGGCGTGATTTCACCTGTGATAATGTGTCCGACCCGTGAAATGTCTCTGGCTGTTGCTTGAAGTGTGACTGAGGATGGTGGGACAGCTCCTCACGGCGTGATTTCACCCGTGATAAGGTGTCCGACCCGTTTAATGTCTCTGGCTGTTGATTGAAGTTTGACTTAGGATGGTGGGGCAGCTCCTAACGGCGTGATTTCACCTGTGATAATGTGTCCGACCCGTGAAATGTCTCTGGCTGTTGCTTGAAGTGTGACTGAGGATGGTGGGACAGCTCCTCACGGCGTGATTTCACCCGTGATAAGGTGTCCGACCCATTTAATGTCTCTGGCTGTTGATTGAAGTTTGACTTAGGATGGTGGGGCAGCTCCTCACGGCGTGATTTAACCTGTGATAAGGTGTCCGACCCGTTTAATGTCTCTGGCTGTGGATTGAAGTGTAACTTTGGATAGTCGGACAGCTCCTCACGGCATGATTTCACCTGTGATAATGTGTCCGACCCGTGAAATGTCTCTGGCTGTTGCTTGAAGTGTGACTGAGGATGGTGGGACAGCTCCTCACGGCGTGATTTCACCCGTGATAAGGTGTCCGACCCGTTTAATGTCTCTGGCTGTTGATTGAAGTTTGACTTAGGATGGTGGGGCAGCTCCTCACAGCGTGATTTCACCTGTGATAATGTGTCCGACCCGTGAAATGTCTCTGGCTGTTGCTTGAAGTGTGACTGAGGATGGTGGGACAGCTCCTCACGGCGTGATTTCACCCGTGATAAGGTGTCCGACCCATTTAATGTCTCTGGCTGTTGATTGAAGTTTGACTTAGGATGGTGGGGCAGCTCCTCACGGCGTGATTTCACCTGTGATAAGGTGTCCGACCCGTTTAATGTCTCTGGCTGTTGATTGAAGTGTGATTGAGGATGGTGGGGCAGCTCCTCACGGCGTGATTTCACCTGTGATAAGGTGTCCGACCCGTTTAATGTCTCTGGCTGTTGATTGGAGTGTGACTGAGGATGGTGGGACAGCTCCTCACGGCGTGATTTCACCCGTGATAAGGTGTCCGACCCGTTTAATGTCTCTGGCTGTTGATTGAAGTTTGACTTAGGATGGTGGGGCAGCTCCTCACGGCGTGATTTCACCTGTGATAAGGTGTCCGACCCGTTTAATGTCTCTGGCTGTGGATTGAAGTGTAACTTTGGATAGTCGGACAGCTCCTCACGGCGTGATTTTACCCGTGATAAGGTGTCCGACCCGTTTAATGTCTCTGGCTGTTGATTGTAGTTTGACTTAGGATGGTCGGACAGCTCCTCACGGCGTGATTTTACCTGTGATAAGGTGTCCGACCCGTTTAATGTTTCTGGCTGGGGCTTGGAGTGTTACTGAGGATGGTGGGACAGCTCCTCAGGGCGTGATTTCACCCGTGATAAGGTGTCCGACCCGTTTAATGTTTCTGGCTGGGGCTTGGAGTGTTACTGAGGATGGTGGGACAGCTCCTCACGGCGTGATTTCACCCGTGATAAGGTGTCCGACCCGTTTAATGTCTCTGGCTGTCGATTGAAGTTTGACTGAGGATGGTGGGACAGCTCCTCACGGCGTGATTTCACCTGTGATAAGGTGTCCGACCCGTTTAATGTCTCTGGCTGTCGATTGAAGTTTGACTGAGGATGGTGGGACAGCTCCTCATGGCGTGATTTCACCCGTGATGAGGTGTGCGACCCGTTTAATGTCTCTGGCTGTTGATTGGAGTGTGACTGGGGATGGTCGGACAGCTCCTCAGGGCGTGATTTCACCTGTGATAAGGTGTCCGACCCGTTTAATGTCTCTGGCTGTTGATTGAAGTTTGACTGAGGATGGTGGGACAGCTCCTCATGGCGTGATTTCACCCGTGATGAGGTGTCCGACCCGTTTAATGTCTCTGGCTGTTGATTGGAGTGTGACTGGGAATGGTCGGACAGCTCCTCAAGGCGTGATTTCACCCGTGATAAGGTGTCCGACCCGTTTAATGTCTCTGGCTGTGGATTGAAGTGTAACTATGGATAGTCGGACAGCTCCGCACGGCGTGATTTCACCCGTGAAAAGGTGTCCGACCCGTTTAATGTCTCTGGCTGTTGATTGAAGTTTGACTGAGGATGGTCGGACAGCTCCTCAAGGCGTGATTTCTCCCGTGATAATGACTGTAATGTCTGTTTATTAATAGATTATATTAGTCACTAATCTATTATAACGTGTCCTGGGCCGTCAGGTTATCAAGCCCAGACAGTTTAAAATGTTACACCGGCCGCGCGCGAAATGGGCCAGCCGTCTTGATCGACCCACATCCCGCTCTAAACCGACCTTGACCCCTGACCGTGACGTGGGGGGAGCTTGTCAAGTTTGCCAGTCAGGTGGCAGGGCTTTAGCGCTGCATGGCTCCTGCGCGGTTCGTTATTTGTAAGACGAAAAAACGAAGACGTATCTCGATTTTCGTCTTATGTCGGTTAGTCTCGGCGTGTGTCTGTCTGTCTGTGTGTAGACTATGTAGGTCAAAGGTCAAGGTCGCTGAATTTTTTTCAAAATTGGCTTAACCATTGAAAAATAGGACAGAAAATAGGGAAAATGGCTCTAACGTTCGCAGTTTTCATTTAACCATGCAGATTTTTTTTTCGCGTATTGGGCCCATAGGTACCTTCTAAATCGTATTCCATTTGTGCAAATCGCCCAAATGGTATTTCTGCATAAAATTCCCAAACTTTAGCATGGGACCCTACGGGAGTATTTTGGCGGGAACATGGCCGCCTCAATTTCTCCATGAAGGGGATATGTCAAACAAACGACACCGTACGTGAGACATGACATTAGTATTTGGGTGCAAAGTACTATATTGATCAAGGTCACACTTCCAAGGTCAAGGTCACATGAAGGTCAAGGTTACGGAACATGTTTTCCCGCGTAACTTCGTTAATGTTTGGTCCAGTGATTCGGGGTTTGTTTTAGAGTATTCTTCAGAGACAGGCGCAAAAGTAATGTGGCCTCAGATTTCTCCTCACATTTAATGTTTTCCAGTTATTGGATGATCAATTTTGACATTGCCGAAAGTGCCAAAAAATCGCTGTGACTATATGAATGTAGGTAGATGATATATGTGGTAGAATATGAACCCATATTACTGGCATCATGTTTGCCAAATTGCATCAAAATCGAAGCAGTAGTTTGGGCGCTAGCAAATTTTCACACTTTAACATGGTCAATCCCATTATAAAGCCTCGATACGCTAACTGACTGACGGCGGTGACGTTTCTGCCTATAACCCCGTCGATATTGCATGTACATAGTCGCAGTTGGTACTAACATGGTCAAGTTGCACCTATCACCCCGATTTTCGTCTTTTTCAAGCTATGCTTGACAATCTCGTTGCTTGTTAGTGTGTTGCTGGGGAATCTAAGGTATCAAAATGTCAACCTGTTGTACACCGAATTATAGGATAACCGAGAAAGCAAATCCTGGTACATTTTTAGCAGCCCTGGAAACAACTGGATCACTTGCAAATTTGGATGCAGAAATTGCAGTCGGTAGGCCTACACGAACTAGCGCCATCAGCTCGTACATGTCAGATCACTTTGAGGAATAATGTTCGGTGGTTGAAGCGAAATAGGAAGCATTTCATACATTGTCAGTTAATAGCGCGCAATGCTAAGCTGACCCTGTCAACCGTTTGTACCGAAGTTAAATACAATTTTATCTAAACTTGGCTTAAATACAAACTTGCACAACATCCGTACGAGAAAGTAATATGCTGTAAGCATATGTGACCCGACATATGATAATGTTAGTTTATTATTTTATTCAAGCGATTAGACGTTTACATGTTTCATTTCTGAATGAACCAGTATTAACTGTAAGTTATAGTCACTATTGCAACAAATCTAAATGTAAAGCAAACTGGCGGGTATGAAGTCTCTCAAAATTATATGACTACAGACTTGGCCGAGCTATGAAATCTTATTTATGACCCATCCTAGACTGAGGGTTCAATCGCCCACTTTCTTTCTCTTACTGAGGTGGGGGTGGGGGTGGGGGGTATAATATGGTGGTGGCATAAGGGTATAAGGTCAATAGGCTACTGTACCTAGTTGTCCTGTACCTCAACACCTTGAATATCTTATATCTAGGGTTAGAGGGATTGCAGAGGCTGCCAGGTAACCAGAATATGAGGGGGGGGGGGGGGGGGCTAACCTTTGAGACGGATCACATATTTATGTGACACATGAATGCCCGAATTCCATTATTCCGCAGCCGAGCCAGAGAGGCTGCTATTTTAGGAGCGTTCTGTTGCATAGTAAGTGGCAGAGGTTTCACGTGCGCTTTAGCAATATCGGAAAAGGGTGGTCACAACGTTGTTTATGGAATAAACTATGTAAATGCCGTCGTATTTTCCGGACCGAAGGCAAGCCGTGGGCCCTATCCATAGGTCCTAACTCCTAACTTTCATCACAATCCATGACCCCTAATCCCTAACCCCTAATGCCTAATCCCTGACTCCTAACATGGTTAATTAAAATTCAGTTATAAGTCCTGCAGGACTGGCCGTAATAATATTTGCATTTATGTATTGCGTTTGTATGTCTGTATGGTAGCAAGTGATTATAATAAACGAATATATATCTACTTAATCCTTGATCACCGAGCCTAACAATAATCTGGGGAGTGAAACGGCGATGAGGGACCCGGAGGACACATAAGGCCCCCACAGACGTTGGGGTCAGGGATTCGGGATTATGCGTCAGGGATTCGGGATTAGGCGTCAGGGATTGAGGATCAGGGGTGAGCTATTTGAGATTAGGGCTCACTGATTAGAGGTCAGGGATTCGGGATTAGGTCTCATGGCTTAGGGGTCAGGGATTGGGATGAGGGTTAGGGGTAAGGGCCTATGAATAGGGCCTATGCCTAAGGATATGTATTCGGTTTAAAGTGTCCCTCATAACCGTTCCACTCCACTCCACGCAGAATATTGTTATGGTCAGGGATTAAGGGCAAGGGGTCAGGGATTGCCGATGTGGGTCAACGATTGTGGGCCAGGCATTTGATTAGGGGTCATGCCGAGAAATCCTCGATATTTTAGCGATCGCACGCCCCCCACTATGAATAGGGCCCTCCCTGTCAGCATCCTATTAATTATCTGCTGCCTCAGTGCCGGTGTAGCATGATAATCCGTCCGGCGTAATAAAGTGTCCTGGGGTCTAATGCTCGTGCGCCGCGCATGCGCATCCGATGCAAATATCGCATGCTGTGATAACACGTCCGGGTATCTTTCATCATCAGGTGCTCCAATATATTACTTCTACAGCCGGAGCCATGCAGACCACAAATGTGGTAAGACCACATTTGAAGCCACCGGAACTACTTAATTTGTATGTGCTAATTCAGACTCTGAATAGCAGAAAGTCATCAACCTATTACACTAAAAAATAATATCAGGCATATTTGTTCATCGCTATATACAATAGTGAGAATAATTAGAATTTTGAATAGGCTCACTTAATTATGTTGCTTCGTTAATTCCAGCGTATTCTTCCCCAACCGCAGCACAGAACGATTCATTTGCACGCCGCTAGTTGGAGTCACTCTCTTGATTGCCTTCGACCACAGTTCACACCGGTATAGTTGGAGCCACTGCAGAGTTTCCTAGGCTAAATTACCATGGTGGACTTGGAAGCGATATAGATCTACTATTTGAATGTGGTAAATAAGATTTATTTAGTTTCATGATCATACGTGGTATGTATTAGTCTTAAACATCTTTATTGCCCATCCCTCTGCCATAATGGTTCAATCCTCCTCGCAGGAGTCTACCTGAAAGGTGTTCAGTTGAACCTCGACGTTATATAAATATATATTGAGCGATTGGACTAGTGTCTTCTCATGTGTAAAGTTGTAAAATGTAAAAGGTCACCTTCATTTAATGTCGGAGGCTGAAGACGCTATGCGCCCAGTCAGTCTTTAAAGCCGCAATATTTCATTTGTTCCCGCTTTGTCCCGACCAATAAAATAGCAAGTGCATTTTGATATTACTCCCTTCAGGGTATATTGAAGGCGATATCTAGTTAGGACTCCTTTCTTCTGTTTGTTTCTAATGGGTTTATTTTTGTCTGTGTGTTCGGTTCTGTCTGTCTGTAACGCAACGCATTATCTTTCGAATGCCTTAATGATATCTACTTCCAAATTCACAAAATAATGCGGAATGGCCATTGTCAGGCAAAGTCACATGCTTTTTGTTGAAATTAGTTAAACCATTTAAAAAAAAAGATCGGACAAAATCACGTTCACAACACAACGGCAACAAGACCGACAATATAACATTGCACAGAGTATACCTTTAATTTAGTACTTCGGTGTAAAGTTTGTTTGAGAGGAGAGAGTGATTGGTCCGTTCTGCGTCTGAGGCGGGGGGTGGGGGTTGCGAGGGGGATATGGGGTTTCCTCGGGGTGTGTGTGTGAAGGGAGGGGATTGTTCGCCCCGTGTGTATGTGAGGGGAGGGGGGGGGCCGTCCAGGGTGTGTGTGTGAAGGAGAGGTTGTCCTGGGTGCGCATGAAAAAGGCGGCGTCCCGTGCGAGGGGGTCCGTCCGGTGTGTGTGTAAACGAGAGGGGGTGGTTGTCCTAGGGGTGCGTAAGGGGAGGGCGTGTTTTAATTTAATTTAAATTTAATTTAGTATTTCGGTGTAGGGTTTGTTTGAGGGGAGGGAGTGATTGGTTGGTGATTGGGGGATTGCATCCTTGGTGTAATATATTTATTGACATTGTATGCCACAGAAGGGGGTCCGTTCGGGCTGGGTGTGAAGGGGAGGGCTGCTTGAGGGAAGGGCGCACTGGTTGTATGAGAGGGCGGGGGCGGGGGCGGGAGCGGAGGGGAGTGGGGGTGTCAGTCCCGGGCGCGTACGAGGGGGATAGTGGGGATTGCCTCCTGGGTGCACGTAAGGGGGGGGGGGGGTCCGTCAAAGGTGTGTGTGAACGGGGTGGGGGTGGTTGTCCTAGGGGTGCGTAAGGGGAAGGCGTGCTGGTTGTATGTAAGGGAAGGGGGGTCCGTTCGGACTGTAAAGGGGTGCGGGTAGGTGTCCTGGGTGTGGGTGAGGGGGCACGGGGGGGGGGGGGGGAGTCCTGGGCCTTTGATGGGGTTGGATCAGTGCCGGGTGTGTGAAGGGTAGGGGGAGGGGGTACGTTTACGTATGTGAGGGAGAGCCTTCTATTGGTTTGTAAAGGGAAGAGGGTGATTGCCCTGGGTTGTGCATGAGGGGAGTGGGCGTTTTTTCGACATATGACCTAATGATGCACTGTTTGACATTTTTTATTTTAATTCTTCTCAGAAACTGTTTCGTGTAAGTTTGTAACTTCAATTCATTTATTCCAATCAAGGCTTCCGCCGTGTATCAGATAATGTGAAAATACTACAATGCGGTTGTCAGTTGTTGCCGATTTCGCATGACGTGTCAACGAAACCTCTCGGTTCTTGCAGTCAATGTTCTATTCGACTAGCCAACTATCATTTCCACTGCAATGTTGGCACAGTTTCAACAGTTCGATTGCCAGATTTTCATCAGGGCTCAGACAGCGATTGTTCCTGCAGGAGTACGTTGCAGCGTTGTAATAGGTCTGGCTATTATTACTGCCGCCACGATAGAGGAAAGGATGCCTCATCCTGCTGTAGCGGTTGAGTCATATAACCCGGAGGCAGTCGTATCGTTAGTGGTGGACGTCAGAAAGACTAGATGCAACCCGGAATAATCCGAAAACACCTTTCATCCGCTGTATATTAAAAGAATGTGGAACATTTTCATTCAAAAACAATTTTCAAGCAATATTCAATATTTAAATGCGGGTAAATGCAACACCGAATTAATTATATAACTAAATCTGATATGTTGATCAGGCATAACCATAGATGCGATAATAACAAATAACCTTAAGTGTCCATACGTCTTATGACTGTGTGGTCTGTACTAGGGTCTTATGTACCGCCATTCCACAAGCTTGGTTATGGTTAAGGCAAGGGGTTAAGGGATTAGAGGAGGTTAGTGGTTAGGGGTCAGCGGATTACGGGTTAGGGTCAGGGACAAGGGTCGAATGTTAGGGTACGCAGAGCGAAGTAACATAGCAAGTGGAATGGCGATGAGAGAAAATGAGACACAGACATACGTCTGCTCTAAACTTGCGGACACAATTAAGTTGTTCATTTATTCGACTCTTCACCGGCAACGCCAAAAAATAAGCAGCGTAGACTGTCAATATACAACGATTCTGAATTATTTAAATTAAATTAATATTTACTTGATAGATACTAACACCACACATCTCGTATTTATAAAGGGTTTACGAGGACTATTTTAGATAGTATAGTCAAATTATACTCCCCTTTTAGTACTTCTCCCTCCGGAAGCCCGCAGCTCCTGGTTTTCTATGACTGCAAGGACCTGCGATACAAGAGGATCAATACCAATTCGAGCACATTCGACGAGTCTTTACCGAGACATCCCTTCACTGTCTCGATCATCATACCATTAAGATTATAAGCTCATAACCAATAGCAGGATTGATCACCATATGCCATATCTACAATACACTACAGCATGGTCCATTACTTCATACCGTCTATCCGAGAGTACAGCATGATATTCTTACTGTCATGATGAATCTCATGGAAAAATGGTCTACGAGCTCTATTTACGATTTTATATTAAAAGGATCCCCTGTAAGGCCTACCACCGCCGCAATGTTCCAGGTCCTGGTCGCCTTTGGCCACTATCATCTGTAATAATGAAAGCACAATTCGAAGATTAGTTCACATTCCACCAGTCTTTACAGAGACATTCCTTCGCTGTCTCGATCGTTATGGGGATCATAACATTAAGATTATAAGCTCGTAAACGATAGCAGGATTCATTACTCCGTGCCATCTATAAAATATGCTACAGCATGATCCATTACTTCATACCGTCTATCCGAGAGTACAGCATGATATTCTTACTGTCATGATGAATCTCATGGAAAATGGTCTACGAGCTCTATTCACGACTTTATATTAAAAGGATCCCCTGTAAGGCCTACCACCGCCGCAATGTTCTAGGTCCTGGTCGCCTTTGGCCACTATCATCTGTAATAATGAAAGCACAATTCGAAGATTAGTTCACATTCCACCAGTCTTTACAGAGACATTCCTTCGCTGTCTCGATCGTTATGGGGATCATAACATTAAGATTATAAGCTCGTAAACGATAGCAGGATTCATTACTCCGTGCCATCTATAAAATATGCTACAGCATGATCCATTACTTCATACCGTCTATCCGAGAGTAGAGCATGATATTCTTACTGTCATGATGAATCTCATGGAAAAATGGTCTACGAGCTCTATTTAAGAGTTTACATTGAATGGATCCCCTGTAAGGCCTACCACCGCCGCAATGTTCCAGGTCCTGGTCGCCTTTGGCCACTATCATCTGTAATAATGAAAGCACAATTCGAAGATTAGTTCACATTCCACCAGTCTTTCCAGAGACATTCCTTCCCTGTCGCGATCGTTATGGGGATCATAACATTAAGATTATAAGCTCGTAAACGATAGCAGGATTCATTACTCCGTGCCATCTATAAAATATGCTACAGCATGATCCATTACTTCATACCGTCTATCCGAGAGTACAGCATGATATTCTTACTGTCATGATGAATCTCATGGAAAAATGGTCTACGAGCTCTATTTACGACTTTACATTAAAAGGATCCCTTGTAAGGCCTACCACCGCCGCAATGTTCCAGGTCCTGGTCGCCTTTGGCCACTATCATCTGTAACAACGAAAGCACAATTCGAAGATTAGTTCACATTCCACCAGTCTTTACAGAGACATTCCTTCGCTGTCTCGATCGTTATGGGGATCATAACATTAAGATTATAAGCTCGTAAACGATAGCAGGATTCATTACTCCGTGCCATCTATAAAATATGCTACAGCATGATCCATTACTTCATACCGTCTATCCGAGAGTACAGCATGATATTCTTACTGTCATGATGAATCTCATGGAAAAATAGTCTACGAGCTCTATTTACGACTTTATATTAAAAGGATCCCCTGTAATGCCTACCACCGCCGCAATGTTCCAGGTCCTGGGCACCCTTGGCCCCAATCATCTGTAATAATGAAAGCACAATTCGAAGATTAGTTCACATTCCACCAGTCTTTACAGAGACATTCCTTCACTGTCTCGATCGTTATGGGGATCATACCATTAAGATTATCAGCTCGTAAACGATAGCAGGATTCATTACTCCGTGCCATCTATAAAATATGCTACAGCATGATCCATTACTTCATACCGTCTATCCGAGAGTACAGCAGGATATTCTTACTGTCATGATGAATCTCATGGAAAAATGGTCTACGAGCTGTATTTACGACTTTACATTAAAAGGATCCCCTGTAAGGCCTACCACCGCCGCAATGTTCCAGGTCCTGGTCGCCTTTGGCCACTATCATCTGTAATAATGAAAGCACAATTCGAAGATTAGTTCACATTCCACCAGTCTTTAGAGAGACATTCCTTCGCTGTCTCGATCGTTATGGGGATCATAACATTAAGATTATAAGCTCGTAAACGATAGCAGGATTTATTACTCCGTGCCATCTATAAAATATGCTACAGCATGATCCATTACTTCATACCGTCTATCCGAGAGTACAGCATGATATTCTTACTGTCATGATGAATCTCATGGAAAAATGGTCTACGAGCTCTATTTACGACTTTATATTAAAAGGATCCCCTGTAAGGCCTACCACCGCCGCAATGTTCCAGGTCCTGGTCACCTTTGGCCCCAATCATCTGTAATAATGAAAGCACAATTCGAAGATTAGTTCACATTCCACCAGTCTTTACAGAGACATTCCTTCACTGTCTCGATCGTTAAGGGGATCATACCATTAAGATTATAAGCTCGTAAACGATAGCAGGATTCATTACTCCGTGCCATCTATAAAATATGCTACAGCATGATCCATTACTTCATACCGTCTATCCGAGAGTACAGCATGATATTCTTACTGTCATGATGAATCTCATGGAAAAATGGTCTACGAGCTCTATTTACGACTTTACATTAAAAGGATCCCATGTAAGGCCTACCACCGCCGCAATGTTCCAGGTCCTGGTCGCCTTTGGCCACTATCATCTGTAATAATGAAAGCACAATTCGAAGATTAGTTCACATTCCACCAGTCTTTACAGAGACATTCCTTCGCTGTCTCGATCGTTATGGGGATCATAACATTAAGATTATAAGCTCGTAAACGATAGCAGGATTCATTACTCCGTGCCATCTATAAAATATGCTACAGCATGATCCATTACTTCATACCGTCTGTAACAAGTTCGTTTAATTCATTATTTTATTATCATAAATCGGACCATGTCCTGGCCACCGACTCATTCCACTGAACATGCCCCTAGCCGGGGGCGCCTATAATACGGATATCAGATTACCGGGGGCGCCTATAATACGGATATCATCACATCCCCCTCCTTGTAAATCAGTTAATATTATTGATATTTATCACACACAAAATATGCCTCATTATCAATTACAAAGTAATTGCAACAAATTATCACCAATTTAAACATAGAATTATAGTTCATTGGGATATCATAATTCCAGTCTCTGGGGGGGTTTTACGAGGCGTCCAGATCTGGTACGGACAGCGTTAACAGGGTCCTCAGGACGACTTGGTTGCGCCTGCGGCGAAGGGTGGTGTTCAGCAACCATCGGCGAAGAGTGATGTCCATCAACCATCGGCGAAGAGTGATGTTCAGCAACCATAGGCGGGGGGTGCGATGGGTAGATCGGTCTTGCAACAGCTGGTTTAGCTGGATGCGGAGATGGAGGGTAATGGATCGAAGATGCTAGTTGTTCGTTGGCAAAGCGAACGCTTTTCGCTGGGAGATCAGTGTCGGTGATGTGGCAACGGTTCCTGCGTAGCATGCTACCACTAGGTGTGGACACGACGTATGAACGAGGTTCTGGTCGCCTGGCAACAACTTGGGCAGGAGCCCACTGACCACTAACACGATCCTGTATGTGGACTTGTTGTCCAGGCATCAGTGGAGGAAGATCGTGAGCATGTTGATCATGATAGGCTTTTTGGTGGATTTGCCCTTGCTCGAATCTCTCCCTGATGATGTCTCGATTGTGTATCGGGTTCCGCAGTTTCACAGGAAGATTTCCTTTAATCTTGCGAGTGTAGAGTAGTTCAGCTGGGCTTGGGATCATATGATCTATCGGTGTCGTACGGAGACAAAGTAGAGCGAGGTCCGGGTCAGCATGATCTACCTTTGCCTTCTTTAGAACGTACTTCACCGTCTGGATAGAGCGTTCGACGAATCCATTTGACTTTGCGTAGTATGGAGACGATGTGACGTGGTCGATTCCCCAAGCCTTTGCAAACTCTTTGTAGGTCTGGCAGTCATAGTGTCGACCATTGTCACTGATGATTTTCTCAGGAACACCATGTTCAGCCAGCACTTGTTTGGTGATGTTCACAACTGCCTGACTGGTGCATTGCCCTCTTATCTCCCTCACGATTGGGTATTTTGAATAGTAATCGGCAATCATGAGGTAAGTTTGACCATCAAGATAGAATAGGTCAGTGCCTAATATTTGCCAGGGTCTGGATGGCAATTCATGTGCAAGCAGCGACTCGGGAGGTTGAGATGTCCTGAAACGTTGGCATATGCTGCAGTGTTTCACAATTAGCTCAATGTCATCATTGATATTAGTCCAATACACACAGCTCTTGGCACGTAGTTTACATTTTTCAGCGCCTTGATGTGCCATGTGAATTTTCTCCAAGATTTCTCGTTTCATGCTTGATGGAATCACTATTCGATCACCTTTTAGCACAATCCCGTTTTCTACAGACAGTTCGTCTCTGAATGACCAATATGCACGAAGAGGTGACGGTAACTCTCTTCTGGTCATAGGCCATCCTTCAAGGATCACATCTTGCAAAGCTGATAGTACAGCATCGTGTCTTGTTTTCGATTTCAGTTCAGTGAGCTTGTCCGTGCTAAATTGTACAAAATTTACCTTGATATCCAAGTCGATGGGGGATTGCTTCTTTTCGTTTGGCATACGAGATAGGCCATCGGCGAGGATCATCTCCTTTCCTGGAATATGAGTTATGGTCACATCATACCCTTTCAAACGGAGAAGCATGCGTTGCAGGCGAGGAGGTGCTGCGTTGAGGCTCTTGAGACAGATCATCTCGAGAGGCTTGTGATCACTATGTATTGTAAAGTGTTTACCATAGATGTATGTGTGGAACCTCTCACATCCGAAGACTACAGCGAGCAATTCTCGCTCTATGTTCGCGTATCGGGTTTCCACGGATGTCAGAGATTTTGAGGCGAACGCCACTGGGCGGTTATCCTGGAGCAGAGCGGCTCCAATGCCTCTGGATGAAGAGTCGACCTGAATTACAGTTTCCTTATTTGGGTCGAAGTAGATCAAGGTGGTTTCTGAACAAATATTGTCTTTGATTTTGTCGAAACATCGTTGGTGGTTGTCAGACCACTCAAATACTAATTCCTTCTTCAAGAGATCTCTCAAAGGTGCAGAATGTTGAGACAAGTTCGGCATAAACGCAGACATATACGTGACGATTCCAAGGAACCTTTCCAGCTGGGCTACATTTTCTGGTGCAGCCAGCGACTTGATGTCTTCAACCTTTTCGGGATCAGGATGCACTCCGTGCTCGTCAAACACAACTCCGAAGAAAGGTATGCTTTTCTCATTGATCAAACATTTTTCACTGTTGAAGACTAGTCCATTGTCTTTTGCAACTTTCATAAGTTCGAGTAGCTTTTCATCATGTTCGGCCTGTGTTTTGCCATACACTACGACGTCATCTGTGATTCCAGTTGCTCCTTCACATTTCTCAAGGATTTGATCCATTCTTTGTTGAAAAACGTCTTGACTCATTACAAGTCCAAACGGCATTCGAAGGAAGCAAAATCTGACAAATGGTGAATTGAATGTTGTTAGTTTCTGGCTTTCTTCGTCCAGCTCTACAGACCAATACCCATTTTTGGCATCTAATTTGGAAAAGTGTCTTGCACCTGCCAACTGGTGTGTTAGTTCTTCAAGTGTTGGAGTTCGGTGGTGACATCGTTTGATCGCAGTGTTTAGATCCTTTGGATCTAGGCATAAACGCAATTTGCCGTTAGCCTTCCGACTGTAAGTAAGACTGTTAACCCAGTCTGTTGGCTCATCTACCTTGCGAATGATGTTATTTTTGATCATAGAGTCCAGTTCGCTCTTGATTTCATCCTTCATCTGTATGGGACATTTCCGAGGTGCATGTATGACAGGATGTACAGCTTGATCTATGACAATGTGGTATTTCCCTGGGAAATGGCCTACTTTATCAAACTGATTCGGGTATTTCTCCATCAGAGCCTCCATGTTTGTCTTCGATGTTATATTGTCAGTCTGTATATTACAGTGCAATGTGATGAGTTTGAGTTCTCGAGAAGAGGGGAGTCCCAGGATGGCTGGACCATCTGTTTCAACAATGTAGAACTCAGTTTCTTGCCAATCACTCGCATCATGTTGACATGGCAAAGTCATTTTACCATATTGCACTATGTTAGTGCCATTGTAGGCAGTGAGAGCTGTGGTTGATGTTGTCAATGTTCCATCTCTAGGCTTTCCTTCTGCATCCAAGGATGATGGACACATTTGTCTGAAGATACGAAGAGGCAGAGTATTTCCTTGTGCTCCAGTGTCCACTTTAACCGTCAAGTTTGCTGGAACAAGCGGCCTGCTTGGTAGTTTTATCTGAAGTTTAGTGAAGATTTCATCACGTCCATCTTTGCTAATGGCATCGATTGTTATTTCTGAGAATGACAATTGCTCAAAATCATCTGTCACACCACTTGAGTCATATTGTTGATCATATTGTTCTTGCTGGTTCATATAGTGGATATTGCTGTTGTTATGGTATGGCGGTCTGCCACGTCCATATCCTCGGTGATATCCTCCTCGAGGTTTCCAGCCTCTCTGTCGTGATCTTGTATCCCGTGACCTTGACCTGTGTCCTTGCCATGCATTTTTAGTCATACAGAATTTAGCCCAATGATTTGGCTTGTTACAAGATAAACATATCTTTCCATATGCTGGGCAACTTTCTTTCCTTGTTCTGTCGTGGTTACGACCACATTTCTTGCATAAGGAAGTTGTAACAGCATGTACATTGGTCATATCCATTGACCTTTGGGCATCTGCTAGGCGTTGCATGTCACATATGGAAGCTTCATAGGTACGTCCCATGTCAAGGACATTGTTCAATGTTAATGTTTTATCTTTGCCAAGAAGATCTTTTTGAAGGTCTTTGTGTTTTGTTCCAGCAATGATTTCCTCTATTATCCTCTCATCAGACTCTTTCTGGTCATTGAAGTCACACCTTTTAGCTTGTAGACTCAATCGAGATACAAAGTCATCTATGGTTTCATTCTGGTGTTGAACATACTTTTGTAAATAGTATCTAGCAACTCGAAAGTTGTGCTTTGGTTCCACTTGCTCTTCAAATTTTGCCCATACTGTGTCAGGTACTTTAGCATCTGCTTCTGACAAACTCCATGAATTGAATCGTTTCAATCCTTCTTCTCCAGCGAGAAGTAGAATGTGGTCAACCTGTTTATCCACAGCAACATTCTTGACAGAGAAATAAAGTTTACACCTTTGCTTGAATAACTTGAATGTATCAGCTATATCTGTGCTACCCCAGTCCATCCGAGGTGTTGGTGCTGAATCAGCCATTTCCTGGACGATATGTTCAGACACTATACACTTCTAAAGGAGTTCACAATCTGACAGTTCCGAAGCACGTGCTTATTGAACAGCTGATGTGTCCAATTTGTTTATTTACATAATAACGTGCTTTCATTGGCTCTAATGCAACTGTGACGTCATCCGCCTTACTGTCATTGTCACAGATAAAATGCCGACTGTTTATATTCACATCGAAACTTCAAAGTAGAACTTGCCTAATTTCCACACATGAATATGATTATACAGGCTCTTGAACTCTCTTGTTGCGACGATACTGGCAAAAAAGTCAACTCACTCTTTGTTGTGACGAAGTTTTAGGTGTCGTAACGTCGGTGAAGGCATGTCATGTCACACATGTGGGCGACTGGCCGGTTGTCGGTTCACGGTTGACATGGCGAACTTTGCAAAACTCTCGTTGCAGTTGAGGCTGTAGTTTGCGCCTATATTGTTGTGATATCATTTAATAGTCACTTAACTTGACATATCTTACTGTTATGCAGATTCTGGTTCATTTTCCCTGCTGCCACCATGTAACAAGTTCGTTTAATTCATTATTTTATTATCATAAATCGGACCATGTCCTGGCCACCGACTCATTCCACTGAACATGCCCCTAGCCGGGGGCGCCTATAATACGGATATCAGATTACCGGGGGCGCCTATAATACGGATATCATCACACCGTCTATCCCAGAGTACAGCATGATATTCTTACTGTCATGATGAATCTCATGGAAAAATGGTCTACGAGCTCTATTTACGACTTTACATTAAAAGGATCCCCTGTAAGGCCTACCACCGCCGCAATGTTCCAGGTCCTGGTCGCCTTTGGCCACTATCATCTGTAATAATGAAAGCACAATTCGAAGATTAGTTCACATTCCACCAGTCTTTACAGAGACATTCCTTCGCTGTCTCGATCGTTATGGGGATCATAACATTCAGATTATAAGCTCGTAAACTACAGCAGCTAGGGTTCATTACTCCGTGCCATCTATAAAATATGCTACAGCATGATCCATTACTTCATACCGTCTATCCGAGAGTACAGCATGATATTCTTACTGTCATGATGAATCTCATGGAAAAAATGGTCTACGAGCTCTATTTACGACTTTATATTAAAAGGATCCCCTGTAAGGCCTACCACCGCCGCAATGTTCCAGGTCCTGGTCGCCTTTGGCCACTATCATCTGTAATAATGAAAGCACAATTCGAAGATTAATTCACACTTCGCTGTCTCGATCGTTATGGGGATCATAACATTAAGATTATCAGCTCGTAAACGATAGCAGGATTCATTACTCCGTGCCATCTATAAAATATGCTACAGCATGATCCATTACTTCATACCGTCTATCCGAGAGTACAGCATGATATTCTTACTGTCATGATGAATCTCATGGAAAAATGGTCTACGAGCTCTATTTAAGACTTTACATCAAAAGGATCCCCTGTAAGGCCTACCACCGCCGCAATGTTCCAGGTCCTGGTCGCCTTTGGCCACTATCATCTGTAATAATGAAAGCACAATTCGAAGATTAGTTCACATTCCACCACTCTTTACAGAGACATTCCTTCGCTGTCTCGATCGTTATGGGGATCATAACATTAAGATTATAAGCTCGTAAACGATAGCAGGATTCATTACTCCGTGCCATCTATAAAATATGCTACAGCATGATCCATTACTTCATACCGTCTATCCGAGAGTACAGCATGATATTCTTACTGTCATGATGAATCTCATGGAAAAATGGTCTACGAGCTCTATTTACGACTTTACATTAAAAGGATCCCCTGTAAGGCCTACCACCGCCGCAATGTTCCAGGTCCTGGTCGCCTTTGGCCACTATCATCTGTAATAATGAAAGCACAATTCGAAGATTAGTTCACATTCCACCAGTCTTTACAGAGACATTCCTTCGCTGTCTCGATCGTTATGGGGATCATAACATTAAGATTATAAGCTCGTAAACGATAGCAGGATTTATTACTCCGTGCCATCTATAAAATATGCTACAGCATGATCCATTACTTCATACCGTCTATCCGAGAGTACAGCATGATATTCTTACTGTCATGATGAATCTCATGGAAAAATGGTCTACGAGCTCTATTTAAGACTTTACATTAAAAGGATCCCCTGTAAGGCCTACCACCGCCGCAATGTTCCAGGTCCTGGTCGCCTTTGGCCACTATCATCTGTAATAATGAAAGCACAATTCGAAGATTAGTTCACATTCCACCAGTCTTTACAGAGACATTCCTTCGCTGTCTCGATCGTTATGGGGATCATAACATTAAGATTATAAGCTCGTAAACGATAGCAGGATTCATTACTCCGTGCCATCTATAAAATATGCTACAGCATGATCCATTACTTCATACCGTCTATCCGAGAGTACAGCATGATATTCTTACTGTCATGATGGATCTCATGGAAAAATGGTCTACGAGCTCTATTTACGACTTTATATTAAAAGGATCCCCTGTAAGGCCTACCACCGCCGCAATGTTCCAGGTCCTGGTCGCCTTTGGCCACTATCATCTGTAATAATGAAAGCACAATTCGAAGATTAGTTCACATTCCACCAGTCTTTCCAGAGACATTCCTTCGCTGTCTCGATCGTTATGGGGATCATAACATTAAGATTATAAGCTCGTAAACGATAGCAGGATTCATTACTCCGTGCCATCTATAAAATATGCTACAGCATGATCCATTACTTCATACGGTCTATCGGAGAGTACAGCATGATATTCTTACTGTCATGATGAATCTCATGGAAAAATAGTCTACGAGCTCTATTTAGAACTTCATATTAAAAGGATCTTCTGTAAGGCCTACCACCGCCGCAATGTTCCAGGTCCTGGTCGCCTCTGGCTACTATCATCTGTAATAATGAAAGCACAATTCGAAGATTAGTTCACATTCCACCAGTCTTTCCAGAGACATTCCTTCACTGTCTCGATCGTTATGGGGATCATAACATTAAGATTATAAGCTCGTAAACGATAGCAGGATTCATTACTCCGTGCCATCTATAAAATATGCTACAGCATGATCCATTACTTCATACGGTCTATCGGAGAGTACAGCATGATATTCTTACTGTCATGATGAATCTCATGGAAAAATGGTCTACGAGCTCTATTTACGACTTTACATTAAAAGGATCCCCTGTAAGGCCTACCACCGCCGCAATGTTCCAGGTCCTGGTCGCCTTTGGCCACTATCATCTGTAATAATGAAAGCACAATTCGAAGATTAGTTCACATTCCACCCGTCTTTACAGAGACATTCCTTCGCTGTCTCGATCGTTATGGGGATCATACCATTAAGATTATAAGCTCGTAAACGATAGCAGGATTCATTACTCCGTGCCATCTATAAAATATGCTACAGCATGATCCATTACTTCATACCGTCTATCCGAGGGTACAGCATGATATTCTTACTCTCATGATGAATCTCATGGAAAAATGGTCTACGAGCTCTATTTACGACTTTACATTAAAAGGATCCCCTGTAAGGCCTACCACCGCCGCAATGTTCCAGGTCCTGGTCGCCTTTGGCCACTATCATCTGTAATAATGAAAGTACAATTCGAAGATTAGTTCATATTCCACCAGTCTTTAGAGAGACATTCCTTCGCTGTCTCGATCGTTATGGGAATCATAACAGTAAGATTATAAGCTCGTAAACGATAGCAGGATTTATTACTCCGTGCCATCTATAAAATATGCTACAGCATGATCCATTACTTCATACCGTCTATCCGAGAGTACAGCATGATATTCTTACTGTCATGATGAATCTCATGGAAAAATGGTCTACGAGCTCTATTTACGACTTTACATTAAAAGGATCCCCTGTAAGGCCTACCACCGCCGCAATGTTCCAGGTCCTGGTCGCCTTTGGCCACTATCATTTGTAATAATGAAAGCACAATTCGAAGATTAGTTCACATTCCACCAGTCTTTACAGAGACATTCCTTCGCTGTCTCGATCGTTATGGGGATCATAACATTAAGATTATAAGCTCGTAAACGATAGCAGGATTCATTACTCCGTGCCATCTATAAAATATGCTACAGCATGATCCATTACTTCATACCGTCAATCCGAGAGTACAGCATGATATTCTTACTGTCATGATGAATCTCATGGAAAAATGGTCTACGAGCTCTATTTACGACTTTATATTAAAAGGATCCCCTGTAAGGCCTACCACCGCCGCAATGTTCCAGGTCCTGGTCGCCTCTGGCCACTATCATCTGTAATAATGAAAGCACAATTCGAAAATTAGTTCACATTCCACCAGTCTTTACAGAGACATTCCTTCGCTGTCTCGATCGTTATGGGGATCATAACATTAAGATTATAAGCTCGTAAACGATAGCAGGATTCATTACTCCGTGCCATCTATAAAATATGCTACAGCATGATCCATTACTTTATACCGTCTATCCGAGAGTACGGCATGATATTCTTACTGTCATGATGAATCTCATGGAAAAATGGTCTACGAGCTCTATTTACGACTTTACATTAAAAGGATCCCCTGTAATTAAGGCCTACCACCGCCGCAATGTACCAGGTCCTGGTCACCTTTGGCCCTAATCATCTGTAATAATGAAAGCACAATTCGAAGATTAGTTCACATTTCACCAGTCTTTACAGAGACATTCCTTCACTGTCTCGATCGTTATGGGGATCATAACATTAAGATTATAAGCTCGTAAACGATAGCAGGATTCATTACTCCGTGCCATCTATAAAATATGCTACAGCATGATCCATTACTTCATACCGTCTATCCGAGAGTACAGCATGATATTCTTACTGTCATGATGAATCTCATGGAAAAATGGTCTACGAGCTCTATTTACGACTTTACATTAAAAGGATCCCCTGTAAGGCCTACCACCGCCGCAATGTTCCAGGTCCTGGTCGCCTCTGGCCACTATCATCTGTAATAATGAAAGCACAATTCGAAGATTAGTTCACATTCCACCAGTCTTTACAGAGACATTCCTTCGCTGTCTCGATCGTTATGGGGATCATAACATTAAGATTATAAGCTCGTAAACGATAGCAGGATTCATTACTCCGTGCCATCTATAAAATATGCTACAGCATGATCCATTACTTCATACCGTCTATCCGAGAGTACAGCATGATATTCTTACTGTCATGATGAATCTCATGGAAAAATGGTCTACGAGCTCTATTTACGACTTTACATTAAAAGGATCCCCTGTAAGGCCTACCACCGCCGCAATCTTCCAGGTCCTGGTCGCCTCTGGCCACTATCATCTGTAATAATGAAAGCACAATTCGAAGATTAGTTCACATTCCACCAGTCTTTACAGAGACATTCCTTCGCTGTCTCGATCGTTATGGGGATCATAACATTAAGATTATAAGCTCGTAAACGATAGCAGGATTCATTACTCCGTGCCATCTATAAAATATGCTACAGCATGATCCATTACTTCATACCGTCTATCCGAGAGTACAGCATGATATTCTTACTGTCATGATGAATCTCATGGAAAAATGGTCTACGAGCTCTATTTACGACTTGATATTAAAAGGATCCCCTGTAAGGCCTACCACCGCCGCAATGTTCCAGGTCATGGTCACCTTTGGCCCTAATCATCTGTAATAATGAAAGCACAAGTCGAAGATTAGTTCACATTTCACCAGTCTTTACAGAGACATTCCTTCACTGTCTCGATCGTTATGGGGATCATACCATTAAGATTATAAGCTCGTAAACGATAGCAGGATTCATTACTCCGTGCCATCTATAAAATATGCTACAGCATGATCCATTACTTCATACCGTCTATCCGAGAGTACAGCATGATATTCTTACTGTCATGATGAATCTCATGGAAAAATAGTCTACGAGCTCTATTTACGACTTTACATTAAAAGGATCCCCTGTAAGGCCTACCACCGCCGCAATGTTCCAGGTCCTGGTCGCCTTTGGCCACTATCATCTGTAATAATGAAAGCACAATTCGAAGATTAGTTCACATTTCACCAGTCTTTACAGAGACATTCCTTCACTGTTTCGATCGTTATGGGGATCATACCATTAAGATTATAAGCTCGTAAACGATAGCAGGGTTCATTACTCCGTGCCATCTATAAAATATGCTACAGCATGATCCATTACTTCATACCGTCTATCCGAGTGTACAGCATGATATTCTTACTGTCATGATGAATCTCATGGAAAAATGGTCTACGAGCTCTATTTACGACTTTATATTAAAAGGATCCCCTGTAAGGCCTACCACCGCCGCAATGTTCCAGGTCCTGGTCACCTTTGGCCCTAATCATCTGTAATAATGAAAGCACAATTCGAAGATTAGTTCACATTTCACCAGTCTTTACAGAGACATTCCTTCACTGTCTCGATCGTTATGGGGATGATACCATTAAGATTATAAGCTCGTAAACGATAGCAGGATTCATTACTCCGTGCCATGTATAAAATATGCTACAGCATGATCCATTACTTCATACCGTCTATCCGAGAGTACAGCATGATATTCTTACTGTCATGATGAATCTCATGGAGAAATGGTCTACGAGCTCTATTTACGACTTTATATTAAAAGGATCCCCTGTAAGGCCTACCACCACCGCAATGTTACAGATCCTGGTCGCCTTTGGCCCCTATCATCTGTAATAATGAAAGCACAATTCGAAGATTAGTTCATATTCCACCAGTCTTTACAGAGACATTCCTTCGCTGTCTCGATCGTTATGGGGATCATAACATTAAGATTATAAGCTCGTAAACGATAGCAGGATTCATCACCCCGTGCCATCTATAAAATATGCTACAGCATGATCCATTACTTCATACCGTCTATCCGAGAGTACAGCATGATATTCTTACTGTCATGATGAATCTCATGGAAAAATGGTCTACGAGCTCTATTTACGACTTTACATTAAAAGGATCCCCTGTAAGGCCAACCTTCTCGGCAATGTTCCAGGTCCTGGTCGCCTTTGGCCACTATCATTTGTAATAACGAAAGCACAATTCGAAGATTAGTTCACATTCCACCAGTCTTTCCAGAGACATTCCTTCGCTGTCTCGATCGTTATGGGGATCATAACATTAAGATTATAAGCTCGTAAACGATAGCAGGATTCATTACTCCGTGCCATCTATAAAATATGCTACAGCATGATCCATTACTTCATATCGTCTATCCGAGAGTACAGCATGATATTCTTACTGTCATGATGAATCTCATGGAAAAATAGTCTACGAGCTCTATTTACGACTTTACATTAAAAGGATCCCCTGTAAGGCCTACCACCGCCGCAATGTTCCAGGTCCTGGTCGCCTTTGGCCACTATCATCTGTAATAATGAAAGCACAATTCGAAGATTAGTTCACATTCCACCAGTCTTTACAGAGACATTCCGTCGCTGTCTCGATCGTTATGGGGATCATAACATTAAGATTATAAGCTCGTAAACGATAGCAGGATTCATTACTCCGTGCCATCTATAAAATATGCTACAGCATGATCCATTACTTCATACCGTCTATCCGAGAGTACAGCATGATATTCTTACTGCCATGATGAATCTCATGGAGAAATGGTCTACGAGCTCTATTTACGACTTTATATTAAAAGGATCCCCTGTAAGGCCTACCACCGCCGCAATGTTCCAGATCCTGGTCGCCTTTGGCCCCTATCATCTGTAATAATGAAAGCACAATTCGAAGATTAGTTCATATCCCACCAGTCTTTACAGAGACATTCCTTCGCTGTCTCGATCGTTATGGGGATCATAACATTAAGATTATAATCTCGTAAACGATAGCAGGATTCATTACTCCGTGCCATGTATAAAATATGCTACAGCATGATCCATTACTTCATACCGTCTATCCGAGAGTACAGCATGATATTCTTACTGTCATGATGAATCTCATGGAAAAATGGTCTACGAGCTCTATTTACGACTTGATATTAAAAGGATCCCCTGTAAGGCCTACCACCGCCGTAATGTTCGAGGTCCTGGTCGCCTTTGGCCCCTATCATCTGTAATAATGAAAGCACAATTCGAAGATTAGTTCACATTCTACCAGTCTTCACCGAGACATTCCTTCATTCATTCAGGCGGCTGCAGTCGTCCTCGTTCCCGGTGGGTGCACCAAATACATTACCTGGGCAACTGGCGTGGCGTCTTGTCCTATCCGGGTCGTCCTATCTCCTTGGGTCGTCGGGATCTGAGCGTAAAAAAGGCAAAGATTAGTTGAAGGGAATGGATTGCTGCGCATATAGGCAAAAAGCAATGGATATTTAGCCTCATTGGCATAGATTCATTATTTATTACAACTGAGTATAATCCAGAGTCAGTGACATCGGCAATATTGCTTGGTTTCGAATATCACTAGATTAAGTTTGGAAAGTGACCCACACTCACCCATTCCAGGATGTGTCGCCATGTCCACGCAAGCCCCGGCGGCTGCAGTCGTCCGCGTTCCCGGTCAGGACAGGATCTGAAACAAGGGAAACTAAACACACATAAATGGTTGGTGCACCAAATACATTACCTGGGCAACTGGCGTGACGTCCTGTCCTATCCGGGTCGTCTTTCCTCCTTGGGTCGTCGGGATCTGAGCGTAAAAAAACAAAGATTAGTTTAGGGGAATGAATTGCTGCGCAATAATAGGCAAAAAGCAATGGATATTTAGCCTCATTGGCATAGATTCATTATTTATTACAACTGGGTATAATCCAGAGTCAGTGACATCGGCAATATTGCTTGGTTTCGAATATCACTAGATTAAGCGTGGAAAGTGACCAACACTCACCCATTCCAGGATGTGTCGCCATGTCCACGCAAGCCCCGGCGGCTGCAGTCGTCCGCGTTCCCGGTCAGGACAGGATCTGAAACAAGGGAAACTAAACACACATAAATGGTTGGTGCACCAAATACATTACCTGGGCAACTGGCGTGACGTCCTGTCCTATCCGGGTCGTCTTTCCTCCTTGGGTCGTCGGGATCTGAGCGTAAAAAAGGCAAAGATTAGTTTAGGGGAATGGATTGCTGCGCATATAGGCAAAAAGCAATGGATATTTAGCCTCATTGGCATAGATTAATTACATATTACAACTGAGTATACTCCAGAGTCAGTGACCTCCGCAATATTGCTTGGTTTCGAATATCAGTAGATTAAGCGTGGAAAGTGACCAACACTCACCCATTCCAGGATGTGTCGCCATGTCCACGCAAGCCCCGGCGGCTGCAGTCGTCCGCGTTCCCGGTCAGGACAGGATCTGAAACAAGGGAAACTAAACACACATAAATGGTTGGTGCACCAAATACATTACCTGGGCAACTGGCGTGACGTCCTGTCCTATCCGGGTCGTCTTTCCTCCTTGGGTCGTCGGGATCTGAGCGTAAAAAAACAAAGATTAATTTAGGGGAATGAATTGCTGCGCAACAATAGGCAAAAAGCAATGGATATTTAGCCTCATTGGCATAGATTCATTATTTATTACAACTGGGTATAATCCAGAGTCAGTGACATCGGCAATATTGCTTGGTTTCGAATATCACTAGATTAAGCTTGGAAAGTGACCAACACTCACCCATTCCAGGATGTGTCGCCATGTCCACGCAAGCCCCGGCGGCTGCAGTCGTCCGCGTTCCCGGTCAGGACAGGATCTGAAACAGGGAAACTAAACACACATAAATGGTTGGTGCACCAAATACATAACCTGGGCAACTGGCGTGACGTCCTGTCCTATCCGGGTCGTCCTTCCTCCTTGGGTCGTCGGGATCTGAGCGCAAAAAAAACAAAGATTAGTTTAGGGGAATGAATTGCTGCGCAATATAGGCAAAAAGCAATGGATATTTAGCCTCATTGGCATAGATTAATTACATATTACAACTGAGTATACTCCAGAGTCAGTGACCTCCGCAATATTGCTTGGTTTCGAATATCAGTAGATTAAGCGTGGAAAGTGACCAACACTCACCCATTCCAGGATGTGTCGCCATGTCCACGCAAGCCCCGGCGGCTGCAGTCGTCCGCGTTCCCGGTCAGGACAGGATCTGAAACAAGGGAAACTAAACACACATAAATGGTTGGTGCACCAAATACATTACCTGGGCAACTGGCGTGACGTCCTGTCCTATCCGGGTCGTCTTTCCTCCTTGGGTCGTCGGGATCTGAGCGTAAAAAAACAAAGATTAGTTTAGGGGAATGAATTGCTGCGCAATAATAGGCAAAACGCAATGGATATTTAGCTTCATTGGCATAGATTCATTATTTATTACAACTGGGTATAATCCAGAGTCAGTGACATCGGCAATATTGCTTGGTTTCGAATATCACTAGATTAAGCTTGGAAAGTGACCAACACTCACCCATTCCAGGATGTGTCGCCATGTCCACGCAAGCCCCGGCGGCTGCAGTCGTCCGCGTTCCCGGTCAGGACAGGATCTGAAACAGGGAAACTAAACACACATAAATGGTTGGTGCACCAAATACATTACCTGGGCAACTGGCGTGACGTCCTGTCCTATCCGGGTCGTCTTTCCTCCTTGGGTCGTCGGGATCTGAGCGTAAAAATAGCAAAGATTAGTTTAGGGGAATGAATTGCTGCGCAATATAGGCAAAAAGCAATGGATATTTAGCCTCATTGGCATAGATTCATTATTTATTACAACTGAGTATAATCCAGAGTCAGTGACATCGGCAATATTGCTTGGTTTCGAATATCAGTAGATTTAAGCTTGGAAAGTGACCAACACTCACCCATTCCAGGATGTGTCGCCATGTCCACGCAAGCCCCGGCGGCTGCAGTCGTCCGCGTTCCCGGTCAGGACAGGATCTGAAACAAGGGAAACTAAACACACATAAATGGTGGGTGCACCAAATACATTACCTGGGCAACTGGCGTGACGTCCTGTCCTATCCGGGTCGTCTTTCCTCCTTGGGTCGTCGGGATCTGAGCGTAAAAAAAGCAAAGATTAGTTTAGGGGAATGAATTGCTGCGCAATATAGGCAAAAAGCAATGGATAATTAGCCTCATTGGCATAGATTCATTATTTATTACAACTGGGTATAATCCAGAGTCAGTGACATCGGCAATATTGCTTGGTTTCGAATATCACTAGATTAAGCTTGGAAAGTGACCAACACTCACCCATTCCAGGATGTGTCGCCATGTCCACGCAAGCCCCGGCGGCTGCAGTCGTCCGCGTTCCCGGTCAGGACAGGATCTGAAACAGGGAAACTAAACACACATAAATGGTGGGTGCACCAAATACATTACCTGGGCAACTGGCGTGACGTCCTGTCCTATCCGGGTCGTCTTTCCTCCTTGGGTCGTCGGGATCTGAGCGTAAAAATAGCAAAGATTAGTTTAGGGGAATGAATTGCTGCGCAATATAGGCAAAAAGCAATGGATATTTAGCCTCATTGGCATAGATTCATTATTTATTACAACTGAGTATAATCCAGAGTCAGTGACATCGGCAATATTGCTTGGTTTCGAATATCAGTAGATTTAAGCTTGGAAAGTGACCAACACTCACACATTCCAGGATGTGTCGCCATGTCCACGCAAGCCCCGGCGGCTGCAGTCGTCCGCGTTCCCGGTCAGGACAGGATCTGAAACAAGGGAAACTAAACACACATAAATGGTGGGTGCACCAAATACATTACCTGGGCAACTGGCGTGACGTCCTGTCCTATCCGGGTCGTCTTTCCTCCTTGGGTCGTCGGGATCTGAGCGTAAAAAAAGCAAAGATTAGTTTAGGGGAATGAATTGCTGCGCAATATAGGCAAAAAGCAATGGATAATTAGCCTCATTGGCATAGATTCATTATTTATTACAACTGAGTATAATCCAGAGTCAGTGACATCGGCAATATTGCTTGGTTTCGAATATCAGTAGATTTAAGCTTGGAAAGTGACCAACACTCACCCATTCCAGGATGTGTCGCCATGTCCACGCAAGCCCCGGCGGCTGCAGTCGTCCGCGTTCCTGGTCAGGACAGGATCTGAAACAAGGGAAACTAAACACACATAAATGGTGGGTGCACCAAATACATTACCTGGGCAACTGGCGTGACGTCCTGTCCTATCCGGGTCGTCCTTTCTCCTTGGGTCGTCGGGATCTGAGCGTAAAAAAGGCAAAGATTAGTTTAGGGGAATGGATTGCTGCGCATATAGGCAAAAAGCAATGGATATTTAGCCTCATTGGCATAGATTAATTACATATTACAACTGAGTATACTCCAGAGTCAGTTACCTCCGCAATATTGCTTGGTTTCGAATATCAGTAGATTAAGCGTGGAAAGTGACCAACACTCACCCATTCCAGGATGTGTCGCCATGTCCACGCAAGCCCCGGCGGCTGCAGTCGTCCGCGTTCCCGGTCAGGACAGGATCTGAAACAAGGGAAACTAAACACACATAAATGGTTGGTGCACCAAATACATTACCTGGGCAACTGGCGTGACGTCCTGTCCTATCCGGGTCGTCTTTCCTCCTTGGGTCGTCGGGATCTGAGCGTAAAAAAGGCAAAGATTAGTTTAGGGGAATGGATTGCTGCGCATATAGGCAAAAAGCAATGGATATTTAGCCTCATTGGCATAGATTAATTACATATTACAACTGAGTATACTCCAGAGTCAGTGACCTCCGCAATATTGCTTGGTTTCGAATATCAGTAGATTAAGCGTGGAAAGTGACCAACACTCACCCATTCCAAGATGTGTCGCCATGTCCACGCAAGCCCCGGCGGCTGCAGTCGTCCGCGTTCCCGGTCAGGACAGGATCTGAAACAAGGGAAACTAAACACATAAATGGTTGGTGCACCAAATACCTTACCTGGGCAACTGGCGTGACGTCCTGTCCTATCCGGGTCGTCTTTCCTCCTTGGGTCGTCGGGATCTGAGCGTAAAAAAGGCAAAGATTAGTTTAGGGGAATGGATTGCTGCGCATATAGGCAAAAAGCAATGGATATTTAGCCTCGTTGGCATAGATTAATTACATATTACAACTGAGTATACTCCAGAGTCAGTGACCTCCGCAATATTGCTTGGTTTCGAATATCAGTAGATTAAGCGTGGAAAGTGACCAACACTCACCCATTCCAGGATGTGTCGCCGTGTCCACGCAAGCCCCGGCGGCTGCAGTCGTCCGCGTTCCCGGTCAGGACAGGATCTGAAACAAGGGAAACTAAACACACATAAATGGTTGGTGCACCAAATACATTACCTGGGCAACTGGCGTGACGTCCTGTCCTATCCGGGTCGTCTTTGCTCCTTGGGTCGTCGGGATCTGAGCGTAAAAAAACAAAGATTAGTTTAGGGGAATGAATTGCTGCGCAATAATAGGCAAAAAGCAATGGATATTTAGCCTCATTGGCATAGATTCATTATTTATTACAACTGGGTATAATCCAGAGTCAGTGACATCGGCAATATTGCTTGGTTTCGAATATCACTAGATTAAGCTTGGAAAGTGACCAACACTCACCCATTCCAGGATGTGTCGCCATGTCCACGCAAGCCCCGGCGGCTGCAGTCGTCCGCGTTCCCGGTCAGGACAGGATCTGAAACAGGGAAACTAAACACACATAAATGGTTGGTGCACCAAATACATTACCTGGGCAACTGGCGTGACGTCCTGTCCTATCCGGGTCGTCTTTCCTCCTTGGGTCGTCGGGATCTGAGCGTAAAAAAACAAAGATTAGTTTAGGGGAATGAATTGCTGCGCAATAATAGGCAAAAAGCAATGGATATTTAGCCTCATTGGCATAGATTCATTATTTATTACAACTGGGTATAATCCAGAGTCAGTGACATCGGCAATATTGCTTGGTTTCAAATATCACTAGATTAAGTTTGGAAAGTGACTAAGACTCACCCATTCCATCGGCGTGACGTCTTGTCCTTCGGGTCGTCTTTTCTTCTTGGGTCGTCGGGATCTGAGCGTAAAAAAGGCAAAGATTAGTTGAAGGGAATGGATTGCTGCTCAAATGTGCCAGTTAGTGTGCCAGTTAGTGTGCCAGTTAGTGTGCCAGTTAGTGTGCCAGTTAGTGTGCCAGTTAGTGTGCCAGTTAGTGTGCCAGTTAGTGTGCCAGTTAGTGTGCCAGTTAGTGTGCCAGTTAGTGTGCCAGTTAGTGTGCCAGTTAGTGTGCCAGTTAGTGTGCCAGTTAGTGTGCCAGTTAGTGTGCCAGTTAGGGTGCCAGTTAGGGTGCCAGTTAGTGTGCCAGTTAGTGTGCCAGTTAGTGTGCCAGTTAGTGTGCCAGTTAGTGTGCCAGTTAGTGTGAGAGTTAATGCGAAGTTTAGAGTGAGACTTCCCTGTACGTCCTTCCACCTCCAGTCCCTATGTCTGCTATGATCGTGATCATCTGCAATACAAAAAACAATAATAGCCATGGATTCAATAAAATATACAGATAAAAACAATATATAGTCATGAGAACAATGAATATCTTTAGTATACTAGAAGCTTTGTGTTAATGCTAATATGAATCTGTAGTTATATTCAACCTCAAAGGCACCAGATCACGGTCAGGGGAGGGGGGGGGGGCACATTGTCATGCACTGAATTTAGCTATGACCAACTATCCCCTTACCTTAGCATTGAATCACCGAGCCAGGTATGTTAAAATAATTCAGCTACATTGGGAGGAGGGGCATGTTGTCATGGGCTGAATATAGCTATGACCAGGGCTCCCCTTAGCTTAGCATAGGATTACCGATCCGGTTGGATTAAGGGGCATGGGAGTGGGGGGGGGGGGCACATTGACATGCACTGAATAGAGCTATGACCAACTATAAATGTAGCTTAGCATTGGATCACCGATCCAGGTGTTTTAAGGGACATGGGAGGTGGGCGAGCATGCTGTCACGGGTTAAAAACAGCCATGACCAAGTATCCTCTTAGCTTAGCATGGGATTACCGATCTACGTGGTTTAAAGGACATTGGGAAGCGGGGATATGTTGTTATAGCCCAGCCAGCATGGCATTATCGGCCCAACGTTGTTTTTAGGTAGGCAACGCAACCGTTTGCTAGTATACATAGGCGCAACGTAATACCGACCGTCATCTGCGCTCTGCACCCAACCGTTGGCAATGGAATGTTGGCCCAACATTGCGCCTACGTACCAGCGTACCGCCGTTAGCGCAAAACACAGCGCCATCTAGCGAGTTTTTGAAGCGACACTTCCATGGGGTACGTCTAATTACCGAAGGGGGCTGGAGGGGGCCGAAAATACTGGAGGGGGCTGGAGGGGGCCGGGATTTACCGAAGGGGGCTGGAGGGGGCCGGGATTTACCGAAGGGGGCTCGATGTAGGGGGTTGATGATTAAATGGAAGTGGCTTACGGGCATCTTAGATTAAAAATTAATAAGAAATCATTCAATTAGTTATTCCTTCAATTTATCGAAGGGGGCTGGAGGGGGCCGGGATTTACCGAAGGGGGCTCGATGGAGGCCTCTTGATGATTAAATGGAAGTTGATGATTAAATGGAAGTGGCTTACGGGCATCTTGGATTAAAAATAAATGGCAAAGCATTCATTTAGTTATTCCTTCAATTTACCGAAGGGGGCTGGAGGGGGCCGGGATTTACCGAAGGGGGCTGGAGGGGGCCGGGATTTACCGAAGGGGGCTCGATGGAGGGGGTTGATTAAATGGAAGTGGCTTACGGGCATCTTGGATTAAAAATAAATGGCAAAGCATTCATTCAGTTATTCCTTCAATTTACCGAAGGGGGCTGGAGGGGGCCCGGAGTTATATATTATAATTCCAATTTTGAGATCTGTGTTATTAGAGGACATCAAACAACCCTCAGATCTGTGTCATTAGAGGACATCAAACAACCCTCATATCTGTGTTATTAGGGGACATCAAACAACCCTCAGATCTGTGTTTTGGCACCGGACATGCAGCACTATCGACTGACAACGACAGAGTGGACGGCAATGACCAACGAGCAACGGAACAAGAGAAGCTGGGACTTCATAAAAAACAGACGCAGACAACCGACAGACAAACAAGTTCGTTCGACAGACGGGAGATTGTCCGTACTACAGACACCCTCGGGGGGGAAGAAACCTGGACAACGAAAGCGCAGCAGAACAGAGAAGACAACGACAACCACAAAGAAGATCAAAGTTACCGATTGATGTAAAGACGATAGTATGCAAATGAAAAGTATGTGATCATTGAATGCATTGAATAAATAAATAAATGAATGATTTGCCCATTACCATTTTCGTTTTTGTTTTATTTTAATCCAAGATGCCCCTTAAGCCACTTCACAGGGTTGTTTGATGTCCTCTAATAACACAGATCTGAGGGTTGTTTGATGTCCTCTAATAACACAGATCTCAAAATTGGAATTATAAATAATGGACCCCCACCCGCAACACGTGACAGGGAACTTCCGGGTGTGCCAACATGCCTATTCCAATGGAATGCGCAGCCCGTTCGCATCCGGTGCACGTAGGGGTACTGGAACCAACCTACTCTCATCACCTTTCAATCAGCCGCCATCTTCTCCCGAATGTCCCGTACTGTTTTGAATGGGACACATCGGCATACGGCATTAATGCGCGCGCATCCATACCCGGGTAAAAAAGTGTCAGGCGGTTTACCGATGCGTAATGTGCGTATTCGGGTTACCGCAGGATTATACAGAGCTACCAAAGAAATGCGCCCAATGACTCGCCCTTCGACTTGGCAATTCCCGCTAGGGGTTCAACTTTTTTTTAATTATTCTACAATGTTCAGTTTGTAGTTGTATTTGTTAAGGATAAACATCTACGAGTTTGCTCATTATGTCAGTCGGTCCAATATTGAAATTTGTTAAGGCAAAACAATTTCTGTCTGTCTGCGTGAATGTCTGTGTATGTCTGTTTGCAATGTTTCGCAATAACTATCGAACGCCTTCAGATATAGACTTCTAAATTCACAGATTCCGCATGGCCATTGTGAGGGTAAGTTCGTAGAAGGGCCATTTAGATCAAAGGTCACAGGATTTTTTCAAATTTGTTTAATCATTGAAAGATAGGACCAAAATGGGGATTGATACAAATTATTTGACATATTGGGCCAATTCTCAAACTTTAAAAATGAACCCTATGAGAGAATTTTGGCGGGAATATGGCCTCTTCAATGTTTCTATCAAAACAACCGGTGTCAAACGACACCGCACCAAAACATTGGTATTTGGGTGCTGGTGACGATATTGATCCAGGTCAAGTGGCCAAGATCACTGTAGCAGCAAAACCCAAGGTCATATGAAGGGTCCAATCGAGATCTGAAGCTTCCAAAATCTGACCCTTGACGGGTTAATCGGGATTTTAGGGGTCGAATCGTGATTCTAGAGTCCAATCCGGATCTGACGGCTCAAATATGGATCAGTAGTGTCAAATCGGGATCTGAGGAGTCAATCCGGATCCTAGGGCTCAAATTTGGATCTCAAGCATAACATCTATGAGTTTGCTCTACGATATCAAATCTTGATCCTCCAGATTTTAGTGGTAAAATTGGGATTCTAAGGGTCATTCCGGATTTTAGCGATCAATTTCGGATCCTAGAAGTCAATCCGGATCTTAGGGGTCAGTTCAGATAGGGGGGTCAAATCAGGTTCTGATGTTTTAATCTAATTCTAATGGGTAAATTCGGGATACTACAGGTCGAATCCGGATCTTAGGGGTAAAATCGCGATCCACATCAAATTGGGATACTAAGGTTCGAATCCGGATTAGACATCTAGAATCCGTGGGGGATATACTCAAGATCTGAGGGATCAATCTGGATTCTAAGGGCAATCCGGCTTCTAAGGGCAATCCGGCTTCTAAGGGTCACATCCGGATCATAAGGTTCAATCGGGATACTAGGGGTCGAATACAGATTCTAGGGGTCAAATTCAGATTCTAGGTGTTTAATCCGGATGTGAGAGCTCAAATATATATCAGAAGGGCAAAATCGGGATGCGTAAGGTGACATTTCGGCCTATAACTCGGCCGATACTGTACGTCGTCGTCGGTCTTGTTCAATGTTCAAGTTGGACGCTTGACGGTCTCGTCAAGACGAAAATCTACGATTTGAAATATAGTGCGAAATATAGCACGGGATTACCGATCTGTGTGGGTTACAGGACATGGGAGGGGGGCATGCTCTCACGGGTTAAATACAGCCATGACCAAGTTTCTCCTTACCTGAACATTTTATCACTGATTCAGGTGGGTTAAGGGACATGGGTAGGGGGAGGGGAACATGCTGTCACGGGGTAAATGCAGCCATGACCCACTGTCTCCTTACCTGAGCATTGGATCACTGATCCAGATGGGTTAAGGGACATAGGGAGGGGGTGGGACACATTTTCATAGGCTAAATATAGCCATGACCAAGTGTCCCCTTAGTTCAGCATTATATCATTGATCCAGGCGGTTTAAGGGGCATGGGGAGGGGGGGGGGGGCATGTTGTCATGGGCTGAATATAGCTATGACCAGATGTCCCCTTAGCTTAACACGGGATTGCTGATCTATCAGTCCATGTGGGGACCTGAGGAGGGTGGGGGGACAAGCTGTCACGGGCTAAATACAGGCATGACCAAGTGTCTCCTTAGCTTAGCGATGGATCACTGATCCAGGTGGGTTAAAGGGACATACTGAGGCGGGGGGACATGTTGTCATGGGTCTAATATAGCTATGACCAGGTGTCCCCTTAGCTTAGAACGGCATTACCGATCTGTGTGGGTTAAGGGACATGAGGAGCGGGGGGGGGGACATGCTGTTGGCAGTTAGATGCAGTGGAATGGGTGCCCGGGGGGTGGGGGATACTTAATGCATTGCTATGTTTGGCGAGTTTCAGGCATAAAGTTCCACAATTTTCACCGCCAAAATCAAATGCCTTGATGCCTGAGAGAGCGGATATTTGGGATGAAAAATAGAGCGGATATTTATGATGAAAAAGATATCCCTACAGATCGAATATTTCAGAACTTGCGACCTGAGGGGGGGGGGGGGGGGACTGAAAATGTGCGTTCATAGAATTGGTTGCCGCGAAAAACTGCCACTTTTGAGCGGATTTTGACGGTAAAACGCCCCGACCGAGCGGATTTTGGCGGTGACAATTGTGGGGCTTTACCCCAAACACAGCAATGTATTAAGTACCCCCCCCCCCCCCCCGTATACACGAGACTCATAGTGTTTTTGCATTTGCGCCGCTGCACGTGTCGCAGGAAGGGCGTGACGCTCGCTTGCTCGCTTGCGAATAATTACGGGCTCGTACGTCGTGGAGCCAGCTGCTTCCTAGACTTTTGGTTTTTTCGATTAGTGTTTTCGATTAGTGGTGGGGTCTCTTAGAGACCGGACATGACCTGTTGTCAGTCGAAAGGAGTCACACGAGCAGCAAAGTTGGCCCTTCAGACGTTCTACTAGATCTGTCCAGAGCTTGTGTCCACAATGGCTGACCTCGAAGAGCGTTGGACCGGTAGAGGAAGTCCCTTTAAGGATTGAAACCTACAAATAAGAATCAGTCCTTGCAATGAATCATTTAAAAGTTCTTTTGTCTATATTCCACGCATGCCCCCCTCCCTCGCCCGGTCCATTAACCAGCCCATGCCCGTGATATCAATTTAACAGGTTTTGTTTTTATTTGTTTTATTCCAGCATAAAAATGCGGATAAGATGTTAATAACAACAATATGGTGAATGCACTAAGTGCACCCATCCATAACAGGTTTAGGTCTAGGTACTTAGGGAGAGGGGGCTAATAAGTTTTGGTGAAGCGTTTCTATGATGGGGGGGCGGGGGGGGGGGGCGTTATGATATGAGTGACTTGATACGGGTGACGTTATGAATGGATGTAGGCTGTGGTAGTGCCAGTGTGGCCGGTGTCAGCCATCGACCAGTGGTTCCTGGCCAATACCGGCGTCTTGGTTAGTCAGTGGGTTCTATAGCGATTACTGCCCTTACTCTGAAAGGGAAACTGATTGTACATAGTAGGTCTGTCTGGAGCCAGGTCTTTTTGTCTTGAAATTTGAAAAGCTTGTATAAATAATGAATGGTGTTCAGTGGCATTTTACTCTGGCATCTGGTTGTAATTAAATAAGATGTTGTACATGCTGAAAGGCAGGTTATGCTTTATGATGGCTTTAAAAAGTGGAGTAGGATTTTTGTTCTAGGAAGTGTGGACATTTAGTAAAACAGTGAATAATGGTTTCCAATTGACCTGGGCAGTATATACAGTGGGGGTTATCTACTATCTTGCAGTTAAATAAGTACTTGTTGGTGGGTAAGATTTGGTGTGCTACCCAGATAGCATGACGACATTGATTCAATGTTGAAAATCGGGTGGAAACGTCGGCGAACGTCGATAACGTTGATTCAACACAATTTCAATGTCCAAATTTCAACCATCGTTAACAACCCTGGGCGCTGACCGATGTGAACATTGATCAAATGTCACACTTTCAACCATACGGTATCCTAATATAAAACGATATACCATTGTACGCAAAACAACGTTTCACGAAGAAGCTTTTCTTGTGACAACCATGCAACTAAAAAAACAAGAGCCGAAATCAGCCAGAGGCTGAGGCTTACTGACAGAAGTGATTTCGTTACAGACGATCAGGAGAATTCATTTGCTAAATTATAATCCTATTTGGTCTAAATAGGGCCTGCAGCGGTCAATGTAGCTTGAAACAACTCATAGAAAACGGGCATTTTAGCCTACAATCGCACCTACAAGGGGCAACACTGAGGGAATCGAAAGTGCCTTGAGTCCATTTCCAGATTCTCTCATCATTGGCGACCGAGCCAGGAGGGGTCCCCTTTGTGCGGCGCCATGGTTCCCAGGGTAAGGGCAATACGTCAATTGTGAGCACAGGTATGTTCATGTATAGTTCAGCCCTACTAAGTACCGTAACAATCGCAGCTCTAACTTGCTTTCCTGATTTTTGACAAATTTTCCTATTTGGCCAGAATCTCTATACTTTACCTTTGGGCTTAGTTCCGTTGCCATGGAAACGTGAACGTGACGCCACATGACGTCACTGACGCTTACAAAAATGAACAATTTAGCTTCATTTTTTTTCACTTTACCTGCCTTTGTACCTCTAGCGATTTTAGCTAGTGCCTAAGTAGTTGAAACTTAGACGATCTCGCGATTAAGTCGGGTAACGTAAACTTGGACGTCGTTTTTTTGGCGCACACGCTTCAGTACGGCCAAAAAAGTTACACATACCACCAGTTGTCCCTTAGTATAAGGTTTAACCTCAAACAAACCGGAAGTCGCTATGACGTATAATAGGCGAGTAATGGCATTTACCAAATTATGACGTCATCACGTCATGCTGACGTCAAGGCATGACGCACGACAACGTCCAAATACCAAAACACAAACCTTTGAACCATCAATCCAAAACGTTTACTACAACGGCGGTAGGACTGTCAGCTCTTCTGATATGGCTTGACCTAATTACCGAAAATTTATATTCTTCACGATAATAATGTTTCACTGCTAATAGTGATCTGGAGACGTATATTCCCTACCATTATCCGCAAAGGTCCAGCTTTAGCTCGTTTTTCTTACTTTTGACGATGTTTTTAAGTTAGACGGAATTCGTATACTTTATCATTGGACAAATCTTCGGTTGCCATGGAAAGGAAACTGAGATGAGCGTTCGCCGTAGGCCCACCCTAGGACTCTTGTACTCGTCCACATCTCTCACCATGGTAAAGCAAAGTGAGATCGCTCTAACAAAAGTATGTCAAATTGAATGAAATTCTATTTTCCCCATAGGGTTCCATGTTAAACGTGTTCGACTATAATACCGACAAGTTAGTATGTTAGGTCACCATGTTTACCGTTGGTGGCTTATCTCAGTCCGGTCCATCCACCACTGCAAGCATAGAATGATAACTGGCATAGGTCGCCCGTGTTAGCCCTTGCCAGCGCTGAAAATCCCCATCTTTTACCATTGGCCAAATTTAAAAAAATTCTTGTGACGTCATTTCTTATTCAAATACTATATGGTATCCATTGTTTCTACCGGGTACCATATTGAATCAAAGAAAAAATCCTGGTAGTGTTTGACGAAGGCACTAGAAGTGCTAGTTGAAAACTTCTACGGCACCACACTAAAACTTCAAGGAAAAGAGTTCCACTCAGTGGAACAATTTTATCAATATCAGAAGGCCATGCATCACAACGAAAGTGATCTGGCACGATATACTGTGACAGCACGCGATCCGGTACAGGCACGGAAGCTTGGAAAGCAAATCAGGACCAACAGCGGAACTTGGGACCACAGTCCATGGCCATCACGGAGGAGGCACTGCGCGCACAGTTTTCGCGAAACCCTGCATTGAAAGACTTTCTTCTCGCAACCGGGGAAACCAAGTTGGCTGAATGCAGTCCTCATGACAAATTTTGGGGTACAGGACTCCACCTAAGCCATGCAGATGCATTTAACCCTAAAGCCTGCCCAGGCAAAAACCAGCTCGGGTCAATGCTCGAGTGAGTGGGCGGAGCTTCGACTGACGCGCCAGTAAGCGGTGAGATTGCATGCGCGTTCGCCCAGTTGGTGCCCTGGGTCATGCCTAGCAGGCTAACTTAACTCGTCTCTTAAGACTTAACTCAACTCAATCTTCACGTCATGACTTCTGGTCCTGTAATAAATTAAAACGCAGCTCACCACGAGAGCCTACAATACACGACTTCGCCATTATACGCCATCTTGGAAAAAACGTGACTGGCGCAAAGAGTTCTGGGAAATATTTTGGTGTTATCTTGATTTTTTTCAATGGCGATAAATCCATATTTCCAGGGTATTGGCAAGGCATGTATAAAATTAATGAGCATGTCTAACTTGCATCTAGATGACGTAACTTTTCCGTTACATAGATGACAATATTGCATGTTTAAGTGCCTACAAAATACGTTGTCATGCGATGACGCCATCTTGACATCCCGCCAAGACCAAAATAATACCCAGAATGCATTGCACATGCAGTGGCGCCTCACAGTGGAATAATCTGAAGTATGATTTGCGAAGTGGTCTATGAACAAGGGCCGCATAGGTTAACGTGCTTGTTCAGCGTGAAGCGGTTTGCCCATAACGATTGTAGCCAAGTTTTGAATTATAGGTCTACCTGATCAGGCGCTACGTGCCATCGGTTCATTTGCATAATTGTACAATTTAAATGTGTTATCGCCCAAAAGTTGTAGTCAAATAGTTATTATTAGAGTAATGGTGCCGTTCATACGTTACATACAACAATGTCCTTATTAACACGGAAGCCAACATGGTGTATATTTGGCGTATGTATTAAACGTGTTGCGCTATATATATCTACATATTCATGTCAGCTTACAACTGTGTCTGAGTCGAGCTGTGATTAGTACGTGGCTCCACTTAAAAATAAAGTGCACTTGTGATTTGTTGCCATGTAAATTACATGTCCAATTCAGCTCCAATAGCCACGCTTGAGTCAATTACATTCAGGCTTACTCATAGCATTATGACACAGAGGTTTGAATTTCCACACCCGAGGTTCGCTGTCAGTTTCAGAGTGATATCTCGTTATAACCGACAAGCCATACACCCCCTTATTTTTCTCTTTCTTCCTTTTGATCTCTTTTTTACTTTCCGTATTGCTTACTTAACTTGTTTCCACATTTTTTTTTTATTCTTCTCTCTTCTTATTTTGACTTAACCTGTTTTTCCCTTTCTCTACATTTGTTTATGCAAGTCCATTGCATATTCATGTTCCTTTCCATCAATCAAAGTACAAGGGCGAAAATGCATGCATGTAAACAATATTCAATGTACAGTACGACTGTCTATATGGAAACGTTATTTATTTATAATCAATGACCGATACGTTTGATATATACAGTATGAATGTACGGGGTTTAGCCACAAGACAAAAACGCCTCTGTGTTTTTAAATGGTTGCGTGACAAAAAAGCTTCTATATATTGTTTACAAGATGTTAATATCAGTGAGAACCTGAAAGAGACGTACATAAACGACTGGGGAAAATGAATGCATATTTAGATGTTATTCAACTGAAAGCAGAGAGGGCGCGATATTGTTTGCCAAGAATGCCCAATGTGAAATTTTTGACTATTATTGAGCCCGAAGGTAACTATATAGCTGCATAACATTGGTGAATTTTGTTTGTCTTTTTTGTCTTTTTCCATAACAAGAGGGTGTAGACAAGGGGATCCCTTATCAGCCTATCTATTTCTGTTATCGATAGAACCGCTTTCACGAGCTATACAACATTGTTCAGCATGTAAAGGCGTCAGCATAAAAAATGTTTTGTATCAAATTGGCCAATATGCTGATGACAGGTTTCTGGTACTTGACGCTACGAAAGGAAGTTTAAGATCAGCATTTACGCTCTTTCATAACTTTGAAAGATGTTCAGGATTAAGATTGAACCTATCTAAAACCACAGCTGTTTGGCTGGGTAAGAAGCCAAAATTCAAAATATGTACAGAGCTGTCTTTAGAGTGGGTATCAGATTTCAAATTGTTAGGAATACATTTTTCTACCCATATGAATAACATATATATTAGGAATTATGATGGTAAGCTCTAAGAAATAACAAGACTTTGTACCAAGTACGCTAAAAGAAAATTGTCACTACACGGGAATGTTACAATTGTCAACTCACTTTTGATTTCGAAATTGGTACACATATTATCCGTGCTTCCGTCCCCTTCGAGTGCAGGGTTAAAGAAATCAGAAAACAGCTTCAAAAGATTTATCTGGGGCAACAAATGTAAAATTTCTCTTAAAGCAATATATTCCGTAATTTTTTGCATTACCAACCTCTTCTCCATGTCAAATAAGTACATTCGGTCTTTAATTTAAATCCTGAAAGCTTGTGGGCTATCCGGAGAGAAGCATTTTGGTCACCGGAGCAGAAGTTGGTGGCCGGCTTTATATTCCTGCGCGCCTGTTCGCAGTTCGCTATTTTGTGTGTGATGTCGACCGCGGCTCGCTATCACGTCCGCGCGCGATAAAAATAAACCGGGCAGTTTTATCAAAGATCGTCTAGAGTAAGATCTCCAACTCGCGCGTTCACTGCGTGCACATTCGTGCAAGGCGCCATCTAGCGGTCGGGATGCTACTTCAGGCTCTATCGCAATAGGGTCTGTAAGTGACGTCACAGACAGCGCGCGCTCACCTCTAGAAACAACCGTTCTACAAACAACGCGTCAGCGGGTCCCTATACTTTACTATGGGCCTCAAACTAGACTCACTGATGTTTGAGATATGAATGCAATGTTAGATTTGAAAACCATATGGAATAAATGTTTGGGGGTGTACCTTCATACTCGTACTAGTTTTAAATCACAAGATGCTGGTTTTCTGTGCGTTTCACGCCATTACAAAGAGCCCCCTATGCTTTGTATATGGGGCGGTGAAGCGTCATGTACCCAAAACCGGATTCGCTGGAGGTTAGCGCGCGCTGTCCGTGATGTCACTTACAGACCCTATGGACGCCGGCGTAACTGACGCAAGAAACTGGCGCTGCCATGGACTTTTGTACGGCCATTAACTGTACAAACTGCAGTAAGAACAATCCAAATACGTTTTTTTTCAAGTTTCCTAAAGATCAGAAAATGTAAAGCAAGTTCGGACAAGTCTTTGTCTACTTTTACAGTTCCAGCTTTGTCACCAAAAGTGACATTGTCATTGGACCATTGAACCAAGGAGGGCAGATCGACTAACTTATCAGTCCGAATATAATCGGTTTGCCAGGTTTCCGAAAAAAATAACTATTTCACCTGCAAATCCCCTCTGAAATGGATGTTTCTGCTAACACAGATGAGCAGAGTAGATAGAAATGGTTCATGGATTGAGAAGCATGCGTATTCAAACTATTGTTCAATTTTTCAAACACATGTCACATGAAGTCGTCGTGAAGCCCGCTAGCGCGTCTGTCAAGTAACCGATATGCCGTCCGTGCTGGTGGCGTTGCCGCTGCTGACGTCCCTGCTGTTGTCACGTTGTCTGTCATGCTGTCACGCTGTCTTTAATGCTGTCACGCTGTCTTTAATGCTGTCACGCTGTCACGCTGTCTGTTAAGTGACCGATATGGCGTCCGTGCTGGTGGCGTTGCCGCTGCTGACGTCCCTGCTGTTGTCACGTTGTCTGTCATGCTGTCACGCTGTCTTTAATGTTGTCATGCTGTCACGCTGTCTGTCAAGTGACCGATATGGCGTCCGTGCTGGTGGCGTTGCCGCTGCTGCCTTCCATGCTGTTGTCACGTTGTCAGTCATGCTGTCATGCTATCACGGTGTCTTTAATGTTGTCACGCTGTCATGCTGTCACGCTGTCTGTCAAGTAACCGATGAGGCGTCCGTGCTAGTGGCGTTGCCGCTGCTGACATCCCTGCTGTTGTCACGCTGTCTGTCATGTTGTCACGCTGTAAAGTAGACGTCATGTGTGTCATATGTGTTATTTGCTTTTCGTGTATCTGTCTCCCGCATAAAACCAAAATAAAATCATCACCTAACCAGCACACTAGTAAATTTCCTTCGTCTTTTATTACATATAAACGTGAAAAAATAAAAAATAAATGAGAAAAAAATGGGCCCGAGTTAGGCTCGAACCACCGACCTTTGGGTTAGAAGGCAAAATTCGACAAATACCATATTTCTTTAACAAATTAACGAAATTGTGTCACTAAAGAGGTTCTTGCCATTGCATCTGGCTGTGTTTGACCCTCTCTCCCTCTCCCCCCTCCTTTTCCCCTTTTTTCTCCCTTCCTTCTTCCTTTTTCTCCTTTTTTTTTCTTCCCCTCCTTCTTTTCCTTCTTCCCCCCCTAACACAGACGATTGGCCCCCAGCTTTGGCGCAGTTGGTAAGACGTTTGTCTTTTGATCGCAAGGTTGTGCGTTCAATTCCCGACGAAGGCGAACACCGTTTTTTTTACCTTTATTAGTCGGAAAACCTGCTATTTTCTCTGAAAAAAGGTAGTCTTTCTCACGGTTGTCACGATTTTAAAGAGATTGTCGATCCTAATTTGTGATTCTAACTAGATCTAAGACAGTTAGATCTAAAAGTCAGAGGACTAACTAGCCTGAAAATCAGACGTTAATGTCGTGACAGTCTGAAGGATCGACACTAACGTCTGAAATCATAGGCCTTGGGCGCTGTTCACAAAACCTATTTGACCACCTTGACTAAAGTCCTCACTTGGCAGCCAACAAAAAATGAATTTTTTAGCTTCTTTAATCTTAATGGAAGCTTGGGGAGATGAGATTCAAAGTTGTTCATGCAAGGTTACTTTGTCAAACCACTTTTTACACACCTCGCGTTTCTTTTCGCGGTGTCAGCCGCCATTTTTTCTTGGCGTTGTGACTAGTGGTGACACCTATCGAGTCGTTGGGAACTAAAAACTGCATGTAATTTTCAGTGCCCAACGACTCGATAGGCGTCACCACTGGTCACTGCGCCAAGAAAAAATGGCGGCTGACACCGCGGAAAGAAACGCATGGTGTTTAAATATCAAGTTTACGGAGTAATCTTGCGTGTAAGACCTTGAATCTCGTCTCCCCAAGCTTCCATTAAGATTAAAGAAGGGAAAAAATCCATTTTTTGGTGGCTGCCAGGTGAGGACTTTATTCAAGGTGGTCAAATAGGTTTTGTGAACAGCGCCCAAGGCCTATGATTTCAGACGTTAGTGTCGATCCTTCAGACTGTCACGACATTAACGTCTGATTTTCAGGCTAAGGACTAACTGTCAATGTGACATGTCTGCCCCGCGGCCGTGGGTTCGTTTGATTACATTTCACTGTAGACATCAGACTTGATAACTTTCAATAAGGAAACTAGAGGGGTAAATGTATGTTTTTGTCAATATTATGCAGGTAACTTAATTCTCGATCGATAAGGTAAGCTTAACATGTTTGTTACGTGTCTTTCGCTCGTCTGGTACCAGCGCGTATCAGTTATCCGACTGGAATGTAGCATCCCCACCGCTAGGGCGGCGCCACAACTCGTTTGTAACATTTCGGCCATAGGCAGACGCGCGAGTTGCAGATCTTACTCTTACGCAATCTTTGGTTTTATGGTGAAATGTTTGTTTTACAGACTCAAAGAGATATAAAACCTATGCATCATGATTTTTGAAATACTTTTAGTCTTGATTCTAAAATGTAAAAAATCTAAGATGGCGCATGTAAGAATATTGCTTTAATAGGTTGGCTCAAGATATAGAATTTGGCGGTGTGAATTTAACAAATTTTACGATATTTATCGATGCTTTAAAAATATGCTGGATAAAGCGATTAATCGAAGGTGATGGGAAATGGCAACAACTGTTCTGCAGTGTTGTCTGCTCGGAAAAAACGTTATGTTGGGAATTGGACGAAATCTCCCTCAAGCACAAAAGTAACAAAACCCAGAACCCTTTTTGGAAAGAATTCTTTTGTGCGTGGTGTAGACATAATCTGGTATTATCAAAGCAAACCATACCAGAATATCCACTATGAAATTCTATTTTTATTGCATCTTCGAATATTGTATCACGAAAACGTGTATTTACCGAACATGGTGTATTTTATGTTAACGACTTTTTAGATGACAAGTTTTCTTTCCTAACTTGGTCACAGTCCCAACAGGATTATAATATATTCATATGAAGTGTACCACGGCCAGTGGTTTCAATGTCTAAAAGCAATAACCAGGGTTGTGACGGTCTAAAGTTAATTATGAGTATACCCAAAGTATGTGCTTTCGATATCTTATACTGACTAGAACGCTGTTAACAAAACTATGGCTTAAGAAATGTAACATCTTAGATGATGACTCTTGCACTTTTTGCGCTGATAAACCAGAGACAATTTTACATCTCTTCTGGTAGTGTCATGTAGTACAATCTGTATGGAATGAGCTTAGTAGTCTGCTTGATTCGGTTTGTAATTTTGATATCGATTTAACTGGAGCAAATATCTTACTTGGAGATTTAACACCCACTGGGAACAAAATATTGCGAAGCCATATCATTTTAATTGCCAACATATATATATACATTAGCAAATGCTGTAACATCAGAATTTCTTGTCAAGGTGCTCTTTCTTTTCTACGATACCCTTATAATATCGAAAAACAAGTCATGAAATCTTCAATAACATTGTCTTATAAATTATCAAAGCCAAGTGGGAGCCCGTACAGCGTTTATTGATATGTATATAAGCTTGTTTACGATTTATACCACTTTTTATGACGTGCATGTACTTGGATTATATGTTTTGAAATTGAAATAAATAAAAAAAAACAAAAAAAAAACGTGACAACATGTCCCCCCACCCTGTGTCTTAACCCACATATATCGGCAATCCCGTGCTAACACAAGGGGACCCCTGCTCATAGCTATATTCGGCCCATGACAACGTGTCCCCCCCCCCCCCTGCCAATGTCGCTAGAACCACGTGGATCGGTAATCCCATGATAAGCTCGTACAACGTTTATTGATATCTATATAAGCAATATATACATCGGCAATCCCGGTCTAACACAAGAGGACCCCAGCTCAGGGGCGGATCCAGGAATTTGCCAAGGGGGGGTTGCTCTCTGAAGACTTGTGACCGGGGGGGGGGAGGGTTGCTCTGTGCTCTGAAAACTCTTGCGACCGGGGGGAGGGGACTTAGACAACCCGACTTTAACAGTTTATGTTCAGTTTCCCAAGGGGGTGGGGGTTGCTCTCTAACCACTTGGGGCTTTAACATGTATGTTAACATGTATGTTGTACGTTCTGGTTCCCAAGGGGGGGTTGCAACCCCCCTAACCCCCCTCCCCCTAGATCCGCCCCTGCCTACTCATAGCTATATTCGACCCATGACAACGTGTCCCCCCCTGCCAATGTCCCTAGAACCACGTGGATCGGTAATCTAAGGGGATACCTGGTCACGGCTGTATTTAACCCGTGACAACATGTCACTCCACCATCCTCATCTCCCTTAACCCACGTAGATCGGTAATCCAGTGCTAAGCTATTATAAGGGGACACCTGGTCATAGCTATATTAGGCCCATTACAATATGCGCCTCCCAACCTATGTCCCTTAACACACCTTGATCAGTGATCCAATGCTAAACTAAGGGAACACTTGGTCATGACTATATTTAGCCTATGACAATCTGCCCCCCCCCGCTCCCTATGGCCTTTAATCCACATAGATCGGTAATCCCGTACTAGGCTAAGGGGGCACATGGTCATGGCTGTATTCAACCTGTGACAGCATGCTCCCCCCCCCCTCCCCATGTCTCTTAACCCACCTGGATCAGTGATCCAATGCTAAGGTAAGGGGACACTTGGTCATGGCTGCATTTAACCCGTGCCGGCATTTCCCCCCCCCCCCCCCTCTCCTCAGGTCCCTTAACCCACCTGGATCAGGGATCCAATGCTAAGCTAATGGGACACTTGGTCATGGCTGCATTTAACCCGTGACAGCATGCTCCCCCCCCCCCCCACTCCCCATGTCCCTTAACCCACCTGGATCAGTGATCCAATGCTAAGGTAAGGGGACACTTGGTCATGGCTGCATTTAACCCGTGCCGGCCCCCCCCCACTCTCCTCAGGTCCCTTAACCCACCTGGATCAGGGATCCAATGCTAAGCTAATGGGACACTTGGTCATGCCTGTATTTAGCCCGTGACAGCATGTCCCCTTACCCTCTCCATGTCCCTTAACCCTCATAGATCAGCAATCCCGTGCTAACCCAAGGAGACCCCTGCTCATAGCTATATACGGCCCATGACAATGTGTCCCCCCCCACCTGCCAATGTCCCTGAAACCACGTGGATCGGTAATCCCATGATAAGCTTAGGGGACACTTGGTGAGGACTATATTCAGCCTATGGCAATGTGCCCCCCCCCCTCCCTATGGCCCTTAATCCACATAGATCGGTAATCCCGTGCTAAGCTAAGGGGACACTTGGTCATGGCTGTATTTAACCTGTGACAGTATGTCCCCTCTCGCTATGTCCCTTAACCGACCTGGATCAGTGATCGAATGCTAAGCTAATGGGACACTTAGTCATGCCTGTATTTAGCCCGGTGACAGTATGTCCCCCCACCCTCTCCATGACCCTTAACCCTCATAGATCAGCAATCCCGTGCCAACCTAATGGGACCCCTGCTCATAGCTATATGCAGCCTATGACAATGTGTCCCCCCCCCTTAACCCACGTAGATCGGTAATTCCTAGTCCCATATGAGACAGTTGTTGCTCCGCACAACAGTCTCATGTCCTCATGTAGAAAATGAGGGTGTAAGATTTGTTTTTGTGGGCGACTAAGTGTTGTTAACCGCACGATCCATCAAACCCTTGTCATTTTGTACTCTGATACCTAAACTTCATATTTACCACAAACCCCACATGCATATGAACTAACAAAGTATCGCATTACTATCAAGTCGGTCGAAATGAAACTTTCTTGTTGTTTATCGCGCCATTTCGTATTTGGTCATTCTTCACCAGCGGCTTTCGCCAAGTGGCGTTTCGCTTATTGCGTGTCAATTGGCTGGGTGTATGAAGCGCCACCAAGCGAATGGTGTGGTTTTAAAGACATGCACGCATGCGCAGTTTCTCCACTGGGTGGGCAAGGTGGTGGACAGAACTCAGTTGTCTGCTGCTTCGAAAAATCAACAGAGGATATCGTCGTAATCACGGAGATTTCAACCAAAATAACAAGATAAGTTGTAAGATACATACTTTTAGAAACTATTGCCATACCCCAAAAAGTTCTCGCCATCAGCACCGTTTCTCGCCACGCGTGTTTCTAAAATGCCATACAGCATTTGATAGACAGGACATGTGGCGTTGTTTCCCAACAGGTAAACAACGCCAGGTAATCCCTAGCCCCATCAGATGGCTTGTTATGGATTTTATATTGTTCTATGTCCATAACAGCCACACCGTAGGTCCCCATGTTTGGTCCCAATCACCGTGAGAGGTCCACTTTATAAGTTGCTAGAGGTTTATATACAAAACACGCACCTTTAATTCTTACTTTTTTAGGTTCCAGAACATTATATTCCAGGAGTGTCTGACAGAAATAAGTTTCCTGCTACTAATACTCACTCAATTCTTTTATTTGATCCGTTAACAACTTTTTCTGACAAGTTTTGTTGTCTTGTGTTGTGTCGTCTCACGAGACCGCTAGATGTCACTCGTTTCTTCCGGTAAACGCCCTCTGGCGAACTGGCTGCGCATTTCCCAAAGACCTGGTTCCAACACTCTTTTTGTTTATTAACAGTGACACGTGTTTTTCTGTCAGGTATACAGAAAACAGGTGAGTAGACACTTGTCACTGTTGATAAACAGAACGGGAACCAGGTCTTTGACAAATGTGCAGCCAGTTCGCTAGAGGGCGTTGACCGGAAGGAACTAGCGACATCTAGCGATCTCGTGGGACGAGACAACACAAGAAGATGGCAACGCTAGCCAGGAAAACTTGTTAGTGAACAAAATGAATGAGTTGATCTAGTGTTAGTTGCATGAAACGTATTTCAGTCAGACACTCCTTGAGGATAATGCTCCTGAACTTAAACAACTAAAAATTAGAGGTAAGTGTTTGGTGTCAAAACCTCCAGCAACTTGTAAAGTGGACATCTCACCGTTTTTTAGACTGAATATGGCGACGTACGCCGTGGCGGTAAGGACGGCCTATCAGTCTGCCGTAACCATTAACGCCATCAAACGGGGCTAGGTAATCCCGTGCTAAGCTAAGAGGACACCTGGTCATAGGTTTACTCAGCCCATGAAAATACGTCCCCCAATAACTAGTGCACTCCTCCGCGCGTATACGCGCACTCGAACTCCTGCTATTTCAACGCTTAATATGGCATACAACGGGTAATTCACATAAACTGGAGCCAACAGCAAGCAACCTACCTTAAATAGGGCTCACACCATTAGTAGCCCTACACTTAGCGCACACAACAAATGTGAGTTGTCTCGTATAACTCGCGTACGTATATTCATCTAGCTTTGACATCAAAACACATACAAGTTTTAGTGGCATCGGTTGGGTTAGTGATACGGATCAGCCCTGACGAAGAAAAGTAAGACAAGCCAAGACAGAATTGTTGATAGTGTGAATTAAGTAGGATTATCTGACATCTGAGAAGATCACAATACAATACAGTACAGCAGAAAAGCATGGTCAAGACAGAGCGGCAGCTGGCCATGCAGGCTGAAGCTGCAGAAGCTGAAGCTGATGCGGGAGTCGCAGACTCCAGTGGAAGCTATGAGGTCAAAAGCATAGAGGGCTATTGTGGTGACTACTCCGCCTGTTAGCGAGATGTCACAAGCAACACCTGAGATGTCGCATGCAACCCAGGCATGGCCAGTTTTCGCCGGATCAAGGTAGCCAATCAGCCCCCGAGAAGAATGCTGCTGGCGAAGACCGGAGCGGCAAGAGAAGAATTATACCGGATTGGCTGCGGGACAACCGGAACAGGAAGACATCACCTTCACCGGGGCGATGCCGCTGTGACAGACACCAAGACTGCCATGGACGCCGGACGTCTCGATTTGTATTATGTGTATGTTTCAATGCTATGGGTAATGAAGAGAAGTAATAAACGTAATTAGGTGAACTGTAATTTAGTTCACTGTAAAGATGCCACTGTATGATGGATTGTAAAACGCGGTAAGCTTAATGTTATATGTGTGACTTGATTACAGCGCGTGTAAGTTTTTAAGACATACAAGGCAAACTCGATATTTCGGATATTTCTACTTTTGTATCGCGCTTATAGTTTAATAAGGATGTTTCATGTGTCGAACTCTTGAAGGTTGACCTGTGATATGTTTGAAGCGCGTAAGATTTATTGTGACTCAAGATTGAGGAAGCTAAGCATATATCTAGTTATATCTGTTTGTGAACCGCGGTTGACTGTTTTTTTTAACATGATGTACATAGATAATCAGCAAGTTTGACCCTATATGCCAGTCTTTTAACGCGTTTAAGTCGAAACTGCGGTAAGATATGTGGACAGTTGAGCGCGGCTGTATATTTTAGTAACGCCTTTAAGTTTGCGAATTTGGAATGGTAAGGAGAAGTAGAACGGTTGCTCGGCAGGGGCGCATGGGAGAGATTGGGTTGTAAACATCCGCCAGGACAGGAAAGAAGTAGGAGCAAGTTCGGGATTTAGGAGATTTAGAGGATTCGAGTATTTGTCCCCGATATATTCATGAATAGTTTATGTATCCTTTTATGCAAGTTGTTTAGCAAGATTCCCCAGTAGTTTGAAGGATAATGATGAGTATTTGGCCCTATTTTTAAGTGTAGAAATACAGTTTTTTTCATTATCGCTCATTAGTCAATTTAGAGGGTAGCGTTCGCTAGAATCCGCGTCTCTGGGATGGGGGTATGAAAGGACCTGCATCGCAGCTAGAAAGTCAGTTGGAGTTGGGGAGACAGTGCACATCTAACTCTATCACCGCAACCTCTTTCTCTCTCCTCTTTTTTGAATTATCAAATTAACACCTAGATATATCTTAACTGAATATCAGCACTTAATATATAGGTAAAACATTGCCTTGTCGCCTTCGGGTAGACAAAACCCTGAAAGTAAGCAAATGGATGGGGCTATGCTGCCCCTTGTAGAGTCTATGAAACCCTGAAAATTGAAATAAATCACTTGAATTGTAACTACTTTCTTATTACCTTATTGCTGTGTATTTTAAGCTAGGTTTAATAGAGGCAACCGAGAATGCTTAATAATATCGCGGCTTTTAAAAGGCCCCCTTCCTGACATCAGCACCAGAAACATACACCTGCGGCACGCTACAGTTTTGGTGGCAGCAGTGGGAGATTTGGCCACATACACCTTGAATTACAAGTTCACAAGCATTGATCACTTTAAAGTCTACTTAGCTGGCAATCGGAGTGGCTGGAGTGGCTGGGTTGGCTGGAGTGGCTGGGTTGGCTGGAGTGGCTGGACGATGAATGCGACGTGGCGATGAAATCCGGTGAATGACGATGAAGCTCGGGTGACCAGAAGGCTGTCCCGGCTCGGTGGAGAGGAAGCTCGGGTAAGGTTCGGCCCGGCCCGGCCCGGCGAAGATGGCGATAGGTAAAACATTTACGAATCGGAAAACGACATTACCGGACAACAATTCAATTCATTATTATTCAGTAATTTCGTGTTCCTTGGACATTAACTTACACCGAGCGTCCCGCAGGTCGGTGTCCGGTTCAAAGTCGCATCGGCCCTAGGACATGGGTACTGTGGCCCATAGGGACAATTTCTGCACGGATTCGACCTCGTTTAGCGATGAGTGGACCACATTTCAGCGCGGAGTCAACCTCTGAAATTTGGTCGGCTCTGCGCTGAAATGAGGTCTACTCCGGGCTGAAATTTGGTCTCACGAGACTCCGTGCTGAATTTGGTCTCACGCGACTTCGTGCTGAAATTTGGTCTAGTCCGCGAAGCAATAGACCGATCTAGGCTGTCAATCATTCACTGACGTTACTGTTGCTTTTATCCAATCATGTGGTGAAAATAAGTCTCCGACGTGCGTTAATTCGGACAAACAATGTACCATCAGCTATGATTGTCAATTTCATACTCACGCGTAAGGAAAAAGGACTCAAGCGTGGCAGGGGCTAGTGTCGGAATCTGGATCGGTCTATAATTGTCTCTATGGGTCACAGTACATGAGGCCTCCTTTCCCGCGTGACGTTCACTCACGTGACATGAGCTAAATGTGACTGACCTCAGTCCAAGCGACCACACTAGCTGTTCGAGCTTTGTCACTGTTAGATGACCACTCCTCACAAGCACACTCCGGCGAGTCGTAATCACGAATTAACCCTATTAACCCTTAATAGCAACCTTATACCCGTAACACCGTAACGCTCATAGCTCTCTGGATAATGCATGAATTTTTATGCTATTACATTACACTGTAGAACCCAACCTAGCCTTATATCTCCGTATTCAGGCCGGAGACCACCGCTGGGCTTGGCTACATTTCGAATCACTACTGCAAATGGCGGCTCCGGCTCTGACGAGTGGCTCCGGCTCTGACGAGTGGCTCCGGCTCTGACGAGTGGCTCCGGCTCTGACGAGTGGCTCCGGCTCTGACCACATTTCATATTGCTCAAAGCTCTTTGGCTAATGCATTCACCAAATGACGTATATTCATCAGACATCAGACACTGTCTTCCACTGTCATGTCAGGCGACTATGTAGTCGCATATTTAAAAGGGTAATACACCTCTGTTTACGCGCTTTGGCATTTTTATTTTTGTACGGTTTTCGGTAGAAACCATCCCCATGATAGGTAATGGAAAACCCCACATTTTCAATCCCATGCCAAAGAAAAATCGGTACCCATGTTTGACTATGTGGACGATAGGAAATTATAGAGCACCCCCCCCCCCTCCCCGTCCCCGTCCCCGTCCCCGTCCCCGTCCCTAGTGCAACCCGCCGAAAATTAGAGACCCTGCCGAATCCGCATGCACGATTAAATACGTCATAGATTAATTGAACAGGCATTATCCTGGCCAAACGTTAGTAAACAGTACATTTATATGCAAAGATAAAAATTATTAGAACCAATAACCCTGATATACGTCCATATTTTAGGCATTACCTGACGGCATATACTTTTCTACGCACGACGGTGTGTAACTTTAATCCAATCATGTGGTGAGAAAATCCTTGCTACGCGTGCGTCATCTACATAAAGGAACGTATCTATCCTGAGGGATCCGTTGACAATAAGAAGCGGTCCCTCGGGCAATTGTCTGGGAGGTATCGTTTGACGGTAAGTATATATGTAACCTGATTTAAATTGAAATAAACAAAGGGTCGCTGAGAAACACGACTCACGAGGTCGTCGCCGAGCTTTTACCTCAGTGTCAATAGTGATCTGGCTGGGCGGTTCCTCCGGTTTCTTGATGCGTGAGCGAGCGGATATTTGTGATGAAAAAGATAACTCTAAAGCGCGGGGAGGGGGCAGGGGGCGGAGGGGGGGGGGCTCTTAAAATGGGCGTTTATAGAGTGCCGCAAAAAAACCCCTTAGGAGCGGACTTTGGCGGTAAAACGCCACGACGGCGCGGATTTTGGCGCTGAAAAGTGTGTGTGTGTGGGGGGGGGGGCCTTTACTTCGGAACCCCGTCAAACCCAGCAATGTAAGTACCCTCCGGAAGTGATGTCACGCTTGGTCAGGCCTAATGCCAGTGCCAGTAAGGATATCTTATATGTAGGATAACTCAGAAGGGTTTCTTATTGGCTAACTTTACCACAGTTTTGACCTTAGCTCGTGTGAGGAGGTTTTGATCATCGACATGCATGCCAAACCGCGTAGAACAATCGGGGGGGGGGGTATAGTCGGACTGCATCTCACGGCGTGATTTCACCCGTGTTAAGGCAATATATTCCGTAATTTTGTGTATTAACAACCTCTTCTCCATCTCAAATAAGTACATTTTGTCGTGAATTTAAATCCTGAAAGTCTGCGGGCTATCCGGAGAGAAGCATTTTGGTCAACGGAGCAGAAGTTGGTGGCCGGCTTTATACCTCTGCGCGCCTGCTCGCAGTTTGCTATGTAATTGTGTGTGATGTCGACCGCGGCTCGCTATCACTTCCGCGCGCGATATTTATAAACCGCGCAGTTTTATGTTGAAATGTTTGTTTTACAAACTCAAAGCCACATAAAACATATGCATCATAAATGTTGAGATCCTTTTAGTCTTAATTCTAAAATGTACAAAATCTAAGATGGCGCATGTAAGTATATTGCTCTAAAGTACTGTTATGACGTCATCCTATTGTCTAAACTGTACATTAATTTTCAAGAATGTACTGTTTTAGTGAGCTGATAAATTGCGATTGACTCAAGGGAGGACAAACTATAGTTGAATAATCTTCTTTCTGTGACGAAATCGACAATCGCAGTCAATACCAATAGGGCTGTACGGTCACTTCGGGATCTTATCGAGACCCCACGAGACAGGGATACCTATGCTCTACGTCAATGCCTAGCATCAACGGCCTGTACGTGCTGCCTACCTTCCGGTTGTTTGCCTTCACTCGCCTCACACACAAGATCGGCTAAAGCACGGTCCTTGGAAGCACAAATAACCACTGAAGTTATGTACATATCCGAATTATTACCATCCGAGTAGATTTATGTAATGTATGAGCGGTTAGGCAGTTGATAAACCAGAATGCGGTTGTCTCATGAGTGACTGTCAGTGTCAGGCGATCTAACGTGCTGCGCGGGGTTTTCCAGGTCGTATGACGTAATATTCATCATGACGCGCGTGTCTGCGCGCGGTATCTATGGTTACGTAACAACGCTCCTTATAGGGCTATACAGTTCTCGCGATCGGGCCGCGAGATTTCAATTTTGGGGACAAACAAACCCACGTGCTCCATGTTGAAATATAGGCAGCTATAAGTCAATTTCTTTCCAGGTTTATTCTAAAGACAATGAGTACCATTTCACTAAACATGGCTATGGGAGATAGACGTTAAAATATTTGGAGGCGATGGAGCGCAGAACTTTCGGAATATACAAGGAAAAACCCGTCTTCACAACACTCGAAAGCTAAAAATAGCGTTCTAAATTTAGCCCTGCACCCGGGCTTTCGCGAGTTCTCCAAAGTGCGAGTGACGTCACAGAGTTTCACGTGCCTCCGCGGTAACAAAAACGGCGAGAGCAAGTGATCGACTTAACCATTCCGCTGTCAAAATGTGCAGCGCATGGAGTAGCAACACACGGACGCGTCATTAAACCACATGGTAAAGGTAAATTAAGACCAGTAGGATGTTTTCGTATCACTTTTGGATCACGAAAAGACAAAGTTCTTCATTCTTTGTAAGTTTTCTGTTTGAAGCGTTGCGCCAACGTTGTCACTCAGGGAGAATCCGCGTGACGTCATAATGTCTCGTTTTCGTAGGAAATGCAAAAAAACGTTAGTTTCTCAGCCGTGTTGTCCCGTCGTAACAGATATTAGTCATTGTGGTGGCGCAAATGAATGAAAAATATGTCGTCTATCCGTTTTGGGCAGCTATATTTCTTAAATATTCTTAATTATATCGCCAGGCCTTCCGCAATGGGCCCACCCCTCAGCGCCTGGCTTTTGCGCAGGTAGTCTGGTTCCCAGTCTCTCTCTTTGCGTAACATACACGTCACGCCTACGTCACAGATAGTCAGGATACCAGTGTGCGCAGAGATTCTAAACTCGTTCCAAACACGTGCTTCGTTTGTTTGTCCCCAAAATGAGTAAACCGGAAGTCTAGGCGAACGAGACTTTATAGCCCTATATGTGAGTGGGAATGGTGCTCCGTTTGTCGTAGAACTGTAAACATCGATGATTTGGCTCAAAATACAACGTTTCCAACAGTCTCATCGAACGGACCACATGCATTATGGAGAGATAAATGTCTTATCTTTAATTATATTATGATTTTATAGTTAGCCATGCCTGGACCAAAGCAAACAAAAAATATTTTCACACCCACTCGATTCTTCACGCACAAACCGCGCAGCCGGCCGGTTCCCAACACTAAAACGTTGACTACGATGAGTGCGAGTCACGCAGTTGCAGCCAGGCACTAGCGTGATGCGCACTCGTTCTAAGAGCACGTGTTTTTTTGTTGGTCCCCAAAAGACCTAAAACGGAAATAGAACCCGCGAGAACTGTACAGCACTATCATGAGCAATAAGTGAGCTTCTCTGAAACGAGTCATAACCATAATGGACTATCAACTGGAAGTTTGACGCCCGATGGAAAATTCCAGCAAAAACAGACACACATTTCTCTTCAAAACATTCATTACTAGAAACTCAATTTGAGATCATATGTAATTCGTATGCAAAATACATACCGACATTTCCTTATATCCTATAATCACACTAGAAGTAATTTGTCTTTCTCGTGAATCCCACGAAACTCATTTTGCAACGCGTATCCTATCCATCAACAACGCACTGGGTGTTCCTTGTTTTTAAAACACCATTCCAGCATGAACTAAACTGACTTGTGGCTGCATGGTCCGACGTTCTTCCATGTCAGGGCGAACCATTGTTTCAGCTTAGCTCACGTATGACTCAAGCCTGCCATTGCGACAATAATACATTTCGTGGGTTCTAAGATGGAAGATAGACCGACTTCAGTCAGCTATTTTATTGGTTTCGGAAGCGACAGATGCAATAAACATCCTAAAAGAACTCATATTCGCGCTACGGGAAGCAAGTGAGGCTCACCGTATTTTAAGTCAGAGAATACCCGTGTAACAGTTCATTCTTAAAAACATATGTACTCGGCTTGCGCCTCGTACATTCTTTTTCAAGAATTTACTGTTACATGGAAATTCTCCTTACCATGAGGTGTCCGACCAGGGTAATTTCTCTGCCTGTTGCTTCAAGCAAGACTTAGGATGGTCGTACTGCTCCTCACGGCTTGATTTCACCCGTGATAAGGTGTCCGACCCGCGTAATGTCCGTTGCTTAATTATTTTTAGAAGGGAGGGAAACACACATTTGGAGCGATCCCGACAGAACGGACGCATTAGCACGGCCGGACATATTGTCAGGTCACTAGTCTATCATAACGTGTCCGGCTCGGACAGTTTATCACGCCCGGACATTTTTTTCTCCTTACCAGTCGGCCGAAACGAATTGCTAACACTCGCCAATTTAAAGATGTAAAGTTTCGGTGCAGATCGCGACTAGATTAGGTTGAACATCCGCTCACAATCCAGCTATGTTGTATTAAATTCTTTGATAAATGCTATACAGTGTTACTTCAAGTATTATTAAATATATTATTTCAAGGACTGTAGGCAAAAGGTATGGGGTCCAGTTTATACCCACCTTAGCCCTATATGTCGAAGTTTTTACATTTATAAATGAATTCTTTGTTCATGGAATGGGCGACCGGCAAAATAAAACTAGCCATCGCAAAAAGTTCAGCAGGTTTAAGCGCTCTTTCCTGCTGGAGTCGCTTTGTGAATCCATTTGGCAGGGGGAGCGGCGGTTACTCAGGGGCGATCGAGGCGAGCCGCTTAGTCCGGAGATTGATAAAGGTACAAGAGCAACAGCTGGTTTCCCCTCTAAAAAGGGATATTTTTACTGTTTCATAGAAATGACCTAGACGCATTGGTCGACCTGTTTCAGTGTTAACTCTTTATATATAGCAATTAGGGACCTCCATAAATCACTCCCGCCTGACAGATAGGAATAGGAATAAGAAGGCGACTTGGCACTAGCATATTGATCACTAGAAGCGAAGTCTGCCGGCGCGGTGCATTTGGTGTCCAGTGTGGATTTTTCAAAATTCTTAGTGTCAAATGTCGATTGTTCATGACATTCCATGTCACTTTTGGGCTAAGTTTTGTGTAGTTTTTTTTTTCAAAAATCTGTGTCGCTTTTTTATATCCTCAGTGTCGAAATTTGGGGGTCCATGTCGAATGTCGATTTTTTAAATATGCCTGTGTCGCGTGTCGCAATTTACCCCTTCCAGACCCCTAGAAGGTGGAGAGGAGATAAAGCTTCAGATGGTGAATCGAAAACCAACGAATCAGCGAGACTAGTTTTATAAGTAAGTCCCCACACAATAACAACCCAGATAGCATGTAAACTTAATGTAACGTTTCATAAGGGTTCGCTTGGTTATTTTTTGGTTTACGTTAGCATGCTAACGTTACTACTATTATGTTAGATAACAATTCGCATATATTGACGTTTGCATCGAGAACGTAACCGCAACATTAGATAACAGTTTGCATGTTAACATTTGCAAAGAAAGCGTTGCCACAACATTAAATAACAGTTCGCATATTAACGTTTGCATCGAGAAAGTTTCCACAAGATTAAATAGCAATTTGCATATTAACGTTTGCATCGAGAGCGTTATGGCAACATTACATCTCCGTTCGCATTTTAATGTTGCTGCATCGAGAACGTTAGTTTAACGTTCGAGTACAGTTTGACAACCCACGGTCGGACAAAATAGTTAACAAAACAATTAAATGAAAGGGCAAAATTATGGAGATAAATTTGTTGAGAGATCATATCTATTCTGAGTAATGTAGTACGTGAACGAACTGTTGTATAACATGAAGTGTTTTACATTTTAAAATATATTAAGTTTCTTATATCATTAAAACAATTTTGTATCGCCACTGACACTACCTTAGGTAGTGTCCGGCGTTGTAAAGACCAGTGATAAATTTTCGTCTTGGTAAACAGTTGGAGAAAGTTGCAAAAGAGCACATAAAATTTATCGTGTGAGCTTAATTACTATGTCTTCTGTACAACGAGTACTCATGAGAATTACACGAGGTTTAACTTTCCACATAATTATAGCGGTTCCACCACGGTTAGATAATGGTTTACATTCAACATTGAAATTGAATTTATATAACGGTTCAACCATGGTTATAGCGAGCGCAAGCGAGCTCTTAAGGTAACATGCATGCATATCTAAGGTAAGCTACCTATAATAGCAAGTTAAAGGATACTTTAATTGCCGTCCCGTTAAAAAAATATTCTCCATTTTCCAAGTATACCCCCATTTCACAAAATGACCAAAACTTGACACCACGAACATGTAATTTTGCTACAATTCAGCTCAATATTAAGTCATGATCATCAGTATTGGCTCTTTGGAAAGCTTAAATCTAGTGCAATGCAGGAAAGATATACAAAAATGTAAATAGTAGCCACACAAAATTGCAGAATGGTAATAATATGGTGCAATTATACAAAATCAGGAAAGTTTTTGCCAAAATTTGAAATCACCACCTTCACAAAATGGACTATAATTTCATCAAAAATAAAAATATTGACACCAAACAACTTTTAAAAACTTCTAAAAACATCATTCTTGTAATAAAAAAAAGAAGAAAAATATAGGTAGCCGTGCAAATTTCACGAGAAACACGTCCTAAAGCGTGAAAATGTTATTTCACAAATATTTTGGCGCAGCTTATGTCACACCAATTATCAGTAATTTACGCCTTGTGTTCACATTTTATTAAATCTGGTTATAGCGAGCGCAAGCGAGCTCTTAAGGTAACATTCATGCGTATTCAAAGTCCATTTCAAGCATAGGCTTAGGACTTTATTTCGCGTAACAGCCCCCATGAGACGTTTTCGGAATAAATATAAGCTGCACATAAATGTATTCAAGCAAAGAGATGTCCAAGCCTTTTATGTCATGTCTTTAATAATTAAATCAGGTGCCCCACAAAATTAACGAATAAATTATTCAATGTTAACACTGGACGTAATTTATAAGCGACGAATTATATGACAATGTCTGTTGCCAAGCAGAGCGCTCTTGGTGACCGCCCATCGGCTGCTGTCATACGTCAAACGAACAATTTTTACGTCAAAATGTTATAAACATGACGTCACAATGTGAGTTCCTAAGCAACGGAATCATATGCCACAAGCACGTGCATGGTATACGTCATCCCCCCCAAGGATATTATGGCAAGCCGAAGTGAGTTTAATTTTGAATATTAATCTAGGTGTATCCCCTGGGAATATCTGAATTAATAAATATTATCCATATTATAACGTTGAGTCAATGAGCAATTTTTTTTTATTAACGTTTGTCTAAAACGTTGCATTAACGCTATTGCAAACGTTAAGTTAATGTTGGCATGCTATCTGGGAAATGGCTGGACCTGCCAGATGTTTTTTCAGCCTTTCCAGATCTTATTTTTGCCCTCATGCAGCCTGCATGCATGTGTAACATTTTATGCTTTGGCAATGGACGGCTAAAGGTCATGTACAAAAATTGATGTGTATACTAACATCTTCATGAAATTGTTATAATTAGGCATTCAATAATATAGTAATTTGATAGACTGTTAGGTGCAGGAAAAATACCAGTAGAGGAGAGGGATTATAGCTACCCTACTAATAATATGTTTATCATTTATCATCGCTATGACGAATATTAATTCGTATATATTCTCTTTTTTTTTTCTCCTGTCTCTTATTTCTTTGATTTATATGTTAGATTTATCCAATTTGAAGTAACTGCATGCGCGATAAGCCACATTTGGCTGGGTGAAGTGTTATATGTTTGTATTTTGAGATGCTATGCTTGTGTTAGTCTGCTCCACGAACTCCCCTCACCCGAGGAGAGAATGTATACGCGGAACCGCGGTAGCGCCGCGCAGCGGCAGTCTACGGAAGAGACTATGCTTGTGTAGTATGTCTTGCCAATGACTATATATTAAAGGAATATCTATGTCTATAATGACACAATAATGTTAACACTATATATAGTTAAGGAGGTCAGAAAATGTATCAAGTAAACATGGTTAAGTAAAAATTAATGAACAAGTAGCTAAATGGCGTTCAGCAGCACATTTCATGTCTATTTGCTAGAAAAAGATGACGATTTAGTTGAAATGTGTTCATTCGGGTCACAGACGAAGTGCTTAAATGAAGTTAAACTAGTTACCACGAGAACAAAAGTGGCCAAGTTGTCATAGGTCTCAGTGTATCGCAAAAACGCGCGAAGAGCAGCGCCATCTGGTGAAAATATGAAGAAAATCCCTGTTTTCGTATTGACAATTTTCCACCAATCACGATGCGGCTAACTGCCTCATATCATCAACCCACGCGCACATCGCCGCCATTTTCCTGTTTTGAGACGGCGAGGTGAAATATTCACCGCTATTTTGAGGTTTACTGTTGAACAGACTATTTTATACGACTCTTTGGTTAGTGAAGATATATCTAGAAGCCCACCTTTGACCAGGGCAGGTATAGAGGCACGTTAATTGTCATCATGAGTGACACTATAGACCCAAAGAAGCTGAAAGTTGCGGAGCTTCGAGAGGAGCTCAAGCAACGTGGGCTGGACACAAAAGGCAACAAACCGCAACTGGTGAAGCGCCTTGAGAATTCCTTGCGGAAAGAAGCCGGTGGCGTGGGTTAGTATGTTGATGATGAGTGCTTGCTCGATCAATTTGATGCAACATTGTAATCATTTAGACAGTGTTAGATGTGCGAAGAAGATTGATTTCTGTTCTAAAGTTAGTAAAGTAAAGACTCCCTAAACTCAAAAAGAGTCACATTTGCCAGGACTCTTAATCTTATTCCGGCCCTCGTATCGCTTGTATCCCCAATTGCATTCAACTGTTCAAGACTCAAATCGGCAGTGCAGTGCAAAGAGTTGAGGTGTGTTTTGCTTGGGTTACATTGCATTTCATTGAAAACGTTATGAATAAGGTGTGAATATTCTCATATGGCGCTGCGCCAAATAGGAATTCCCACATGGCACAGCTATATCAGAATTCAATCTTTCTGCATTTTAATAATACTAATAATTGGATTTGTTTCTGTATAGCCCAGAACCCTATGCTGTGTGGGCTGAAACATAGCCCCATCAGATGGCTTGTTATGGATTTTATATTGTTCTATGTCCATAACAGCCACATCGTAGGTCCCCATGTTTGGTCCCAAACATAGTGAGAGGTCCACTTTACAAGTTGGTAGGGGTTTCTATACAAAACACTCACCTTTAATTTTTACCTTTTTAGGTTCCAGAACATTATCTTCCAGGAGTGTCTGACAGAAACAAGTTTCCTGCTACTAATACTCGCTCAATTCTTTTATTTTGTCCGCTAACAAGTTTTGCTGACAAGTTTTGTTGTCTTGTGTTGTGTCGTCTCACAAGACTGCTAGATGTCGCTCGTTTCTTCCGGTAAACGCCCTCTGGCGAACTGGCTACGCATTTCCCAAAGACCTGGTTCCAACACTCTTTCTGTTTATCAACAGTGACACAAGTTTTTCTGTCAGGTGTACAGAAAATAGGTGAGTAGACACTTGTCACTATTGATAAATAGAACGGGAACCAGGTCTTTGACAAATGTGCAGCCAGTTTGCTAGAGGGCATTGACCGGAAGGAACTAGCGACATCTAGCGGTCTTGTGGGACGAGACAACACAAGAAGATGGCAACGCTGGCCAGGAAAACTTGTTAGTGGACAAAATGAATGAGTTGAGCTAGTGTTAGTTGCATTAAACAGATTTCAGTCGGACACTCCTTGAGGATAATGCTCCTGAACTTAAACAACTAAAAATTAGAAGTGAGTGTTTGGTGTCAAAACGTCCAGCAACTTGTAAAGTGGACATCTTACCATTTTTTAGACTAAATATGGCGGCCTACGCCGTGGCGGTAAGGACGGCCTATCAGTCTGCCGTAACCATTAATGCCATCAAACGGGGCTAGGCTGAAACACAGCCTAGTCACATTCCATAATAGAATTTGGTCTGGAACAACCCCATTTCAGGGTTGTTTGACTTTGTCTTTGAGCAAGTGTAGCTATGATTCTCCTTTGCTGAAGGAAAAGTTTGATAACGGAAACAAACCTTAATCCTTTTCTTATTACTTCCTGACAAGTAATGACTAATTACATAAGTAACTAGTCCTGCAAGCAAGCCGCTGTAGCCATGAGCACTCAAATCAGTACGCTCCTATCTATATATAATAACTAGAGTATGCAACATCTCAGAGAGGCCTGACAAACATCGGCTATTTTAAAATATACCAGTGTTGTCAGGCATTTAAAAATAAAATCAAATAAAGCATTAGCGCTAAGTCTTACCTTTGACACCAAAAAAGGGTAAATAGACCTTAAACTAAGAAATGGGGTAAAAACATCCAAATTGACAAATATTCACAGCCTCAGTCGCCATTTGCACCTCAGCACGCATGCGCATAAGCTAACACAGGAAGTCCATCCTCATTGGCCCAAAAATATATGACGTATTTTGACGCGTTCAAGGAAGTCTTGGGATTTCTATTTTTCCATGCACCTATGGGTGGCGGTTAAGCCGATTATTACTTGAAATGTAATATAAATGTTATACTTTTCATTTATAATCTTGCGTGGTATAACTACCATTACTTCAAAGATACAAATATATATAAATCTTAATTACATAAATGAGGAGCATGGGTTGTCAAAGCAGCTAAGAGTTGATCATAAGCTTGTACACTTTATGCCAATGTTATGGGCCGACGTGTTTGATGGAGGATGGGTGCGCCGGTATTGACAAGATATAGTGACGTATGCGAGTTAATCAGAGAAGAGTTATGTTAAGACAGAATCTTTGGATTTGGACGGCACGTGTCAATATGGTACAACATTTATGTAATTAAGATTTATATATATTTGTATCTTTGAAGTAATGGTAGTTATGCCGCGCAAGATTATAAATGAAAAGTATAACATTTATATTACATTTCGAGTAATAATTACAACTTAACAGTCAAATCCAGAAAGTGCATAATGTAAATTCAGCACCCAGCTTCAAAAAGGTAGTTTATGTATAGTTCACAATTATATATAACTATTTACATTTTAGAAATACGGAATTATCATTTTTGTTTTTATATTCGAACAGATGAACAAGAGTCTGATACCTCTGCATTAGATGAGTCTGCATTGGATACTACAGCAGAGGATCTGAATCAAACAGCGGAGAGATCTGAGGAACCTCAAGTAATTGAAGATGACTCCATGCCAGAAACAGAGAATGTACCTGAAGTCCAGGATGAAACTGTAACAGCCGAGTCTGTGGAGGAGCCTATGGTATTTATTTTTTTGCCCAAAAGTTTATCATATATTATTTTGTAGTGTTATTAATTATTTTCATGATATTTCATCTGCTAGCTGCCTGGAATTTAATTACAAGATCTTTGCTGCATTGAGCATATTCAATCGACTATTATTATCTGAAGCATACATAAATCTACATTTATGCAAATCAAGAATTTTGATTAAAAAAAATTATAGCTGTAGTTTTCTCGTTCATTTCTGAAGAAAAAGTCAAATGTGTAATTAGTTTTGATTTGCCAATTTTAACTTTGGGAGAACATGTGGTATAAATCATGTTTTCAACTAAATATCTTTGCATGGTCCTTGGGATAGTATTCTTTATTTGTTGACTGCTTTCTGTACTACTCTCCTATGTGGGTTTTGGTGTTATTTTCTCATGGTCTTTCGTTTACTCAGTATTTCAGGCATATGGAAGAAGCTGCAATGGGGATATCTACAATGTCCTTCCTAGACTAATGTCATATACTCAATTGTTTTGACTAGGAGGCAGAAAAGGTTGAAGAAGCAATTGAGAAGGACACAGCAAACGAAGTAGCTGAGGAATCTGCAGCAACAGCAACGAATGGAGACCCTGAGCCAGAAGCTAGTGAGGTAGTCATCTGATTTACAAAAAGGTTTTGTCCTTGCAGGCTGTCAGTGTCCTGCAATCAAGGCATCACTTGTGGCTGATACATGCTCCTGTGACCTAGAATTGACCCTATTGCTGACTTTGTGTGACTGTTTTGTTAAGGAAGCAACATGCAGTACTACCTTAATCAGTGCATGTAATTAATTATTTTTTATTATTATATATGTTTTCATTAAATTAGGTAGCAATCTGTAGACTAATATTATTCATCTAAGCTCTCAGCTGCACTAGTTTTTAGCAGTAGTTATTCATGCCATGAAGTTTCCTGTTCCCGATAAATAGAATTAGGTTCAATGTGAAGGCGCTTTTTCAGATGAGCAGGCCATTTTCTTGACATAATTATTCAGATGTAGTTTATTCACATTACTCTGTCTGGTTGGAACATTCACACTTGGCATTGACACAAAGCAAGAACTTAGAGAATGTAGTATTAATTGCTTCTTTATGATGTAACTATATTGTATTTATGTAAAGTATTTATCTACACTTTGGATTCTATGGTAATTGTTACTGTTAAATTTGATTGGCCATACTATCCTAATACTCTCTGACAGCGAGTGATGAGTGCAGAAGTAAAAAAAATCCTGTAGCTGACAAGCATTAAGATGCAAATGAAAAAAAAACTTTGCATGGTCTTTGCTACTTTATTCTTTATTTGATCACTTGTTACTCTATTTGTCTCCTACTTTCCTGGGTGTGTTTCTGGTGTTTTGTCCTTGTGGCCTTTGGTTTACTCAGTATTTCAGGCATATGGAAGAAGCTGCAATGGGGATATCTGCAACGTTATTTCCATACTAATGTCATATATTCAATTGTTTTGACTAGGAGGCAGAAAAGGTTGAAGAAGCCATTGAGAAGGACACAGCAAACCAAGTACCGGAGGAATCTGCAGCAACAAAAGTGAATGGAGACCCTGAGCCAGAAGCTAGTGAGGTAGTCATCTGATGAAGATTTACAAATAGGTTTTGTCCTTGCAGGCTGTCAGTGTCCTGCAATGAAGGCGTCACTTGTGGCTGATACATGCTCCTGTGACCTAGAATTGACCCTATTGCTGACTTTGTGTGACTTTGTTTTGTTAAGGAAGCACAGTACATGTAGTACAAGCTTACTTGGTGCATGGAATGAATTGTCTAGAATTACTAATAGTAATTCTAGGTAATTAGGCCCCAGTCGCCTCCCTCCCTCTCGCCTCCTCCCTCCCCGGCTACAAGCCTCGCCGACCCACCCGGCTGAGCCTTCTGGATCCGGCGCGCCCATTGTTCGGTCCCCAGGTCACTGGTCAGCGCTTCGATTGGTCGGAGACCCGGTCCCTGGCCAGCGCCCGGCCTATAACCCCAGCGGCACCCCCTTCACCCGCCACTTGCAGGTCCTACCGTCGGAACGCAATTTGGCTTCCAATACCCACCACCCTAAAGCAATATTATACTTACTAGGCTTTGCATTATATGACCTGTTACTTCTTAATGTTTCCTTATGCCGGCGCCCAGTACGCCGTGCTGGCCGCCTCCTTTCACAGTTTCATTCACAATTTGAATAAACTCGGTTAACGGCCACACCTTTGTCTTCTCTTTTGTGACTGGTTACCTAATTATTCTTTATTATTATATGTTTTTTCATTAAATTAGGTAGAAATCTGTAGACTAGTAATATTCATCTAAGCTCTCAGCTGCGCAAGTCTTTAGCAGTAGTTCATTAATGCCATGAAGTGTCCTGTAAATAAAATTTGGTTCCATAAACATGTGATTGAGCTTTCGGATTTCTCCTAATTTATTCAGATGTAGTTTATGCACATTACTTTCACACATTGCATTGACGCAAAGCGAGAGCTTAGAGAATATAGTGTTAATTGCTTCTTTATGATCTAACAATGTTGTACTTATGTGTAGTATTTATTTACACTTTTGGTCCTTCGGTTATTGTTACTGTTGACTTTGATTGGCCATACCATCCTACTACTCCCTGACAGCCGGTGACGAGTGCTGAAAAAACAGAAAGTCCTGTAGCTGAAGAGCATGAAGAAGCAGAGATTGCCCCTGTAGCTACAGTTACTGAACCTGAGGCAGCTCCTGCCGACCATGGCAATGTAAAGGAGGCGTCAAGCTCCCAGCCTGAAGAGCAGCAGGTAGAAAATACCCCCAACAATCGCCTTGTCCAGGGAAAGTCTCATGAGGAAGATCCCACATTGTTTATCATTTCAGAATAGCTTAATACCCTCAGCAGATATCACTTGACATTGGATCTGTCTGTTATGTGTCTGGCGATTTGCATGCTGTTTTGGCCTCGATCATTTATAGATATCTTGCTAAACTTTGTTGTCTGTTTGCTTCTGTTGTCTCATTACATTTATTGACTGGCATCATATTATGGCTTTTGGGTGGATACTTGTTTTAGTCTGACAAATTGTCCTTTTGTTTATGTAGTATTTCTACTGTTGAGCATGTGCAGCTATGGTTGTTTTTTTGTTTAGGAGTTTTGCAATTCTTTGTCAACCTAGCCACATAGTTGTGGTATGAATGCAATCTTTCCGCTTCTTGCCTCCTGGCGTTACCTCATGCCAGTATGGCCGATATATCGTGACTGATAAATCTGTGTTTCAGGCTAAGGCGGAAGAACCCAATGAGAGTGTGGAAGCTGCTCCAAGCGCTGTTACGGAGGAGGAGGCTACCCCTGATGCTGCAGCCAAGGAGGGGAGTTCCGTCGATGCTCCAGCCACGGAAGGAGACGCTACCGCCGAAGAGTCTGCGATGGTAGAGGGGGAGGAGGAGGATCAGATACCTGCCGATGCTGAGTTCCAGGTCATGGACCAGATCGGCGAGTCTGAAGTTACCGAGGGTGAAGGTGAGAATAGACCTGAAATAAACCTGTGTTTTGGGGTTAAGGGGCTAAATTGGGCCAAGGAACGTCCCAGGAGATTGAATAGATCGAACATGCCCCAAAAATCGGTGCCCCTGTCAGGATTAAACCCAGGATCTAATTGCTATGCGCTCTAGTGCACTGACCAGTGAGGAATAAACTTTTGGCTGCACAAAAGCTCTTATTAAGACTATCGAATGTATATTGTGAAGGAATAAATAATTTTTATGTGAGAACTATTACCGGTAATAAGAAAAAGAATTGCCATGTGGATATTGAATGATTCTTGTAATTCCATTTCTCGTGTTAATCATTGACATGTCTACCAATCATTTCTTTAGAACACCATATTTGCCAAGGTCTGAGGGGTGTGTACATTTCATTTTGTCTTCCTATGACTGCTTCATTGACAATCGATCCAAATGCTTTCAGACGAGAGAGGTCAGAAGAGGCGACGGTCAAGGTCCAGAGATAGGGAAAGGGAACGTCACCACCGGTAAGGCGTCCAGCGATCTAGACATGATGCGTTATAAAAAGCCAATGTGCGACATTCCGGCCAAAAAGGTCCTCATGACCCACTTTGATTTTGTTGTACCATGCCACCCATTGTCACCAGTGTATATATTCTAATTCCTCGTAGCCATGGGATTCCGGAAGATTGTTCTTGCCTTGTTTATTGCTGTTTTGACGCCGCGGACTGTAGGGGAATGATCTGCAAGGAAGTGATATTAACAAAAGTTTGCGCTCGATTTCCACTACACTATTGCATATGTCTTATATATGTTTGTTATGAAACGAAACCTGCTGCCGAATTTCACCGGAATTTTTAGTTGCAGTCTTTTCCCCTGGATGTTTATTTTAGTTCTGTCTCTTTACTCTTTACTTTTATATTGAATATTTACTGAAACTGCATGACGAGGTTGACGGATACTTTTGTGTGTTGGGAGTAGAGTAGCATTGTTTGATGTAAAGGTTTACGGCACACATCATCGGGTGAAGTGATACGCAGAATGACGTTAGTAGAAGGTAAGCGTTTTTATGGCTTAAGTACTCTGTCATCGTCGGAGTTGGCGTGTTGTAAAACACTGGATGGATGGACTGATCAAGCTCGACTGGCGGAGTCCAGTGAGGTAGGTTTGAGTGGAAGATACTGATACCAAGATGCGACGACAGAGAGGATCTCCAACGCAGCATGCCCCGGTAGCGACATGACGTCATGGTTGTGCTTAAGCAAAGAGTGGACGTGTTACCGACGACACTGACCAAACACAGAAAGAGGAAAAGATTTATGCTGATGATGTTGGATGTGACCGTGTCATTCGTGTGACTACCTCCCCATTCTTTTGCCACCGGGGCGGCGAAGGGGTGGACGTCGGCGAAGCAAGTCGAGATCCAACTCACATGATAGACACAGGCGTAGATCTCGCTCCCACTCTCCTCATAGCCATGGAGAACGACCAAGGTACTGATTTCTTTGGGGCTGTGACGTTTATACTGCATGACTTGGCATTGTTACGTTAAAAGGCTCCGTACCTACCTGGCGGCCAGGCTATTTTAACAACCATAACCGATTAACCTTTTTTTTTCCACTTCGTTTACAGGATCATATTGATATTAACGAGAAATGCCTTGAAGTAATGCGAAGTTGACACTGGTGGTATCCATGTAAAATGTTTTACTTCTTTCATTCATCTTTTGTTTTAGATGCCCATCATATTAAATTGGGAGCTGTAATGAAGATACTCTTTAGATTTCGGTTGTGTCTGGGGCAGAATAGACTGGATGTCAAAAAGTCTTGATGTATTTTTGTTGTCGCTTTACCATGACAGTGGCACTTCAATCATCCATGGTCGGCGAGCTTTGGTCTGTCGATTGCGTCTTTTCTCTTTACCTTTTACCTTTTCACGAATCTACCTTTGTAGGTGTGTTTTTTTTACGTATAAAAACCAAGGAGCGGATTGGATCATTGAAGTCCTGCTGTGCCGGTGCAGTTGTGATGTGTCGATGGTGATATTGGTGAAGTGTCTTTAGATCACTACTGATGTGATTCTGTCTGCAGGTCTGATTACGACAGGAGGTCCTACGTCCCTGAGCCGATGGAAAGCGACGAGTGGCTGGCTGCCACGATTGTCCAAGCCGATAGGTGTAAGTAACACACTAATATATGATAATCAGTGGGCTAGGGCGCTCGCCTTGAGTGCTCTGGCCACCTGAGTCTAACGGCACGTGGATCGGTGGTTCGCGCCCCGCTGTGGCCATGTGCGGTGATTCTGGTAGGTAGGCCAGTGGCTAGGTCCCAGTGTCCCAGAGCTCCTTAAAATGTTGGGACATCGGAAAAATAATGGGACATTAATTTAAATGAAATATTGCATAGCGTGCTCACTATATATTTACAATGCGTCAACATGTCCCCTCACAGCTCAAACAAATTTGTCATTTAAAATTGTTATGCGACAAATGACGCAGGACCTATCCGAATCGCTGTGTCTGTGTGGTCGCAGGATAAAGATCCCATGTCCTTCTTCGCAAAGACTAGGGGGTTACCCCCGGGGACATGGCTCCACTCTACTTCCTTTTCGCGTTGACGCGATATGACCAAAAGTGGTTAAAGCGTCTTGAATATACAGCCAACTATATATGATAAACTCACCAAAGATCTCTTTATACAAGATCAATTTATTAGAGGATACCGAGCCCCCGTGGTCTGCCAGTTCATCCGTCATTGTCCCATAGGTTCCTCGGGTTAACATGTCCTTGCTCGGCACAAATGTGACCTAAAATGCAAACTGTCTATGCTTAATATTTAGCAGTCTGGAAGCGGTGTGTGTGGATCGTTTTATATGACCTAAATCCCCATGTTGCGGCTAATGAAACAAATTTGTGTTAGTTGGTGGGGGAATTATGATTACGATACAAATTAATTTCATTATAAAGAAGATGTCTTTGTGACATAGTGTAGAAGTCGGACGGATACCAAGCCCCATATTTATAATTGTATAGGATTAAACGTGTGCAGTGCTCTGTTTCTTATCTATCTATGACCCTTATTGCTTAGTTAAAATAAATAATTTTTGACGTGACTTTAGGCCAAAATAATTGTATTAATTTACATCCGTTAATTAATCTCTCCTTCATTACAGACAACAGCGACTTGAACCTGCGCATCAAGGACGACGGTTACAAGTGCAACCCGATCACTGTGGAGGGCTTTGGCTTCATGTGGGCCGGCTGCCGTGCCACATACGGCGTCGCCAAGGGCAAGGTGTGCTTCGAGGTAAAAGTGCTGGAGCACCTCAACGTCAACCACCTGCCAGAGGAAGAGACCAGTCGCCACGTGGTGCGCGTCGGATGGTCGACGGACGACACCAGTCTCCAGCTGGGTGAGTGACCTTGTTATGTGAAATCTACTAGGCCAGCCATCGCAGAGGGCTAGCCATCGTGCCGTGCCAGGCCAGCCATCGCAGCGGGCTAGCCATCGTGCCGTGCCAGGCCAGCCATCGCAGCGGGCTAGCCATCGTGCCGTGCCAGGCCAGCCATCGCGGCGGGCTAGCCATCGTGCCGTGCCAGGCCAGCCATCGCAGTGGGCTAGCCATCGTGCCGTGCCAGGCCAGCCATCGCAGTGGGCTAGCCATCGTGCCGTGCCAGGCCAGCCATCGCAGTGGGCTAGCCATCGTGCCGTGCCAGGCCAGCCATCGCAGCGGGCTAGCCATCGTGCCGTGCCAGGCCAGCCATCGCAGTGGGCTAGCCATCGTGCCGTGCCAGGCCAGCCATCGCAGCGGGCTAGCCATCGTGCCGTGCCAGGCCAGCCATCGCAGCGGGCTAGCCATCGTGCCGTGCCAGGCCAGCCATCGCAGCGGGCTAGCCATCGTGCCGTGCCAGGCCAGCCATCGCAGCGGGCTAGCCATCGTGCCGTGCCAGGCCAGTCATCTTGCCGGGCCAGTTCAGCAATTATCGGCCGTCTGTGTGAATATTTGTGTTCGTGCGGAATATATGTATGTCTTTCTTCGAAAGCAGTAGTGGATGTCTCTGGGGAACTGGCGTCATCAATAGCTGTTTTTTAAGTTTTACTTGCTCCCTGGCCCTTTGGCGAAGGAAGTCTCATTTGACGGAAATTTCTGTTTTGAGAAGAACATGTCTAGCACATTGATTATTTATTGCATCTGCGGTGTTGTTACAGGCGAGGAAAAACTGTCCTACGGCTATGGAGGCACAGCTAAGGCATCCACAGACTGCAAGTTCGAAGACTACGGTCAGACCTTCGGCGAAGGGGACGCCATCGGAGTCTATGTGGTAAGTTTTCCGTACATGTCTGCCTAACAGTCTCTCTTAACATCTCCAGGTTTACTTTACATACACAAATGTCGTGAATAAAACTCTTGAGAGGGGTTTCTTAGTCTTAGCTTAGTCGGTAAGCATGCTGAGTTGCTAATCACCGGGTCATCGGTTCGCACCCTGGTCTAGCGGCATTTGCCCAACCTAAAATACCCGACATTTCTTTTGTAAGCTAGCTACTACTGGATATTTCTCTTTTTCTCTCTCGGATAACTATGTATGTGTCGCAAATATGCCAATACCTACATTTTTTAAATACATCTATTAATTTTGCAGGACTTTGAGAGCGACCCCATTGAGATCTCATACACAAAGAACGGCGAGGACCTGGGCAAGTGTTTCTCCATCGAGAAGGAAACTCTGGGCGAGAAGGCGCTCTTCCCACACGTCCTCAGCAAGAACTCCGAGTTCATGTACAACTTTGGCCAGGAGGTAATTTTCGTAGTGCAATAGTGTCATCAAAGTAATAATGGTGTATATCTTATTGTACCGTGTTCCGAGGCGGGTAGCCGCTAGACGCTGACACGTACAGGTCGAATAACGGATCAGTTGCTTTTGAAATAAATTAAAGCTAGGAAATATTGTATGACAAAGAAGGATAAATATTGGACGGACTAAGTGGAATCTTGTTAATACAGTTCCATATCGCTTTCCATACCATCTGGATTCCACGAGAACGACGTCAGTGACTCCCATAATTCAGTGCCTCGTGTCTTAACACATTTTTGTTCAACTTTTCTCTCATTTGTGGTCCAGTTGTCATAACTTTTATTGTTTTTGCTAGGGATTGTCCTGTCAGAATTGAACTGGACAATACCACAGCAGTGTCTTACATTAATAACATGGGTGGTCGCAAATCCATTGTAAATACATGTTCAGTGATGTTATTATGCCAGAAATGCCCCTATAATAAATGGCTTGTATATAAATCCTGTAACCTAGGAGGCACTGAAGCCTATTGGTGGCGAATCCATTGTAAATACATGTTCAGAAATGCCCTTATAATAAATGGCTTGTTTTTGTATCCTGTTGTAACCCAGGGGGCACTGAAGCCTATAACTTTATGTATGTATCGTCGGTTGGTCTTAAGGAGTGACCTGATGTGGTTGTCGTGTTGCAGGAGGCGCCGTTCTTCCCCATCAAGGAGGGCTACACGTTCATTAACGACCTGCCCGAGGCTGAGCGTACGCGGGGCTCGGTACCCCCGGAAAAGAAGGAGGACTGCGAGATCATCATGATGTGCGGCCTCCCGGGCTGCGGGAAGACGTACTGGGCCAGCAAGCACAGCGCCGAACACCCCGAAAAGCGCTACAACATTATTGGAACCAACAACATCATCGATAAGATGAAGGTGTGTGGTGGCAACATTTAGAAGGGGGGGGGGGGGGGGGCGTGGGAATAAATGGTTATGTTTTAGATGAGTCTATACCGTGTACGAGGTATCGGATTTGCATTTTAATTGCACGAATTAAGGAACGTATATTGTGAGTCATGTTTTTAAAATGATAGCGCAATCTTCTTTTGTTTACAGTCTTGATTTCAGGGTTTGCTATCACACATTTCAATTTTTCCAAGAAGTTTCTTGGCCGTGTTCTGTACATGTCGTCGCAAAAAGGTGTCCCGAAAGACTGATTTATGCGACCTTAAACACTACAATCTGGTTTGCATTCGCTACCGTCAGGTGGAAAGCCAAGAAAGGGAAGGACGCTTTAAATCTCCTAGAGTCAAGTTCTTATCCAATACATGTCCAGTTAATATGTCAGTTTAAAACTTTGCCTCAGATTTACGCTGTGTTCATCCCCAATGGCTTACCTCCCCAGGTTATGGGACTGCCTCGCAAGAAGAACTACACCGGGCGCTGGGATGTCCTCATCGACAAGTCGTCTAAGTGCCTCTCCAGACTGCTGGAGATCGCTACCAAAAAGAAGAGGAACTACATTCTGGATCAGGTAGGGACGAAGAACTCCGGGATGGCTCGGACCGCTCAGGTCTCTACGGACACATGCCGGGATTCGCGCCTGCATAGGGTCTGCCGTGTTCACTCACTCCCGACGCCGGTCTGGAGACTTAAATCACCCCCACCCCAATCATCCTCTCCTACTCCCCTTCATGCCGTGTCCGCGCCACACCCAAGCTGATGACGAAACACATGAAGATCTGTAATCGTAGAACATAGCACATGTTATAGCCCCTGTGAGTTGTTCTTCTCAACAAAGTTACATAAAGGTTAAGAACGGTACCTTTCGCAAACCAAAACTATTAACTTCAGTTACAATGGGTATCCTACAAATTTTGTTGTTGGGTTGTTGTTTTGTTAGCCGAAAAGATAATGGGCCAAGTTTTGGGGAACATATGTATTTCCGCCGTCAGGTTCAGCTAAATTCCTACCATGTGAGAACTTCAACGCTGCGAAAAAGGACGGGACTGGCTATATCTACACACGACTTAAATCTGCTTCCTATTGTTGCCAATATTCCCGCGTTCCCGGGACCCTGAATCTCCCTTGGTGAAGTGGTAAAAGTGTAAGCGTAACGGATCTGTTTCGGGTGGAGTGGTGAACATTGGTGGGGACCTAGGCAGGCGCATATCCTGCCATCGCCCTTGCCCTGGTCAGCGCACTCCGGCTACGGAAAGTTCGGCCTTGTGTTCTCCTTTAAGGTAAGTGTAGCCCTGGGATTACAGAACTCTAGACGGTAGGTATTTGACGAGGTAGGTCGCGGTCACATGCTCTTTTTTTTTTTCCTGCGAAACACTGGGGAATGGTGGGCTGGGGGTCGCGTTGTTTGAAAAGGTAAGTAGTCTGGCTCACGACCGCTAGGTACCGGTTGGATGGTAGGTAGGTATCCATCATGACGAGGAAAGGAGGTAATAAGAGGAGAAAGATGGGGAGAACTCTTGATATGGGGGTTGATGCCAGGAAAGCCCCTTCCCGGGCCGTTTGCTCGCCGTTACTGCTTCACCGCCTTGCCAGCGCCAGCACGTTATACATTGTATCCCGGGTGAAATCGCTCAAGCTGTGGATGAGTTGTAGAGCATCGAAGTGATATGTGAACACGTCTGTCAACACCCGACAAGTGAATTGTGATGTACAAGTCTTGAAGGCGAACGAGTGAATTGATTGAATATCGCTGGTGTTATTCGTTCATTTCTCAACAGGAAGATGATGCTACATATTTGTCCTCAGAATGACCTTCAACTCGAGCGTCGATTGCTAAATCGCGACATTGACGACATCATGAATTATTGTATTTGTTATTTCTTTCCACTACGTATGTAAGAAGATGATTTAAGTATATATAACTGCCTTTTATGATAACTAGAATTGGGCGCACGTCGCCGTTTAGTCTCTCTCGTGGAATTAAATATATTACTTCAATATATTACTTCATAACGTTGATTTACTGTTTACTGCATTATCTATGATCGTTATTACCACTTATATGAACGTGTTCGTGCTGCGTTTTGCCATGTTTGCTTGAGATCTGAACGGACTGTTTTCTTATTTGTATTATGGATGGATCAATGCTAGCCATGTCATGCCAAGTACGTATTTGATTGAACAAGTAGAGTGAAATGTCGAGGAGGTTGAGCTTGCTGGCAAGGTGTTTTGGTGAATGCGTATCTGATGCAAACTATCTGGGAAGGCAGGTCTCCCTGGTGAAAACATTCCCCCATTTGAGAGCCCTCTTCCGGTCACAACTGTTTATGAGCGTCGTGGAGAATGAAGATCGTGCCTGCTGCACACAGCGTGCTGGTGTGTCCATTACTGAGCAGTAGTCTGCCATGTGTATGTTGATGGAACGGTTTTAACCTGCAGCCGGCCGGCCGCGCTAGGAGCTGTTATAGTTTGGATTGCTTGCCCCGGAGGCGCATCTAGGGGGTGATTCGCAAGTGAACTGATGGGTAGGTATGGACAAGAACAGTTGAGCAAAGAACAGAGCGGCAAAGAAAGAAAGATCGGAGAGAAGACCCTAGGAGCGTCGGTCTAACGTTTTTCTGAAGTCTTTTTTGCAGATGTCGTTGCCTCCCTTTGGCAGCAAATGCGCACGCACACAGGATCTGGTGATGACGCGGCACCAGCTCGTTTCGCACGTGGTACAAAGTGTGGGCAGAGTGCCACAAACTGGGGCCCTGACAGCCAAAGTGTTTCTTGTGGGAGATTAGTAATGGAGTATTGTTCTCATTCCTTCCCTGTCCACCCAGACAAATGTGTATCCGTCAGCCCAGCGACGTAAAATGCGCCCTTTTGAAGGGTTCCAACGCAAGGCAATCGTGATTGTACCTACCGAGGAGGAGTTCAAAACTCGTGTTGAAAAACGTGAAAAAGAGGAGGGCAAGGAAGTGCCCGACGAAGCCGTACTTGAGATGAAAGGTAGGAAGTTCTGCCATGGAACCCCCTCGGCTCAGCACCCCCAATTGAAAGCCTCCCCCTCCCCCCCCCCCTCCCCAGCTTAAAGCATTACGCACAGTTAAGCTAGTGATCATCCGTAGGATGTTCCATGTGATGCCGCCACAAGTTGCCCGTCGCTGCCTGTTGTTTGATTCATTCATGGCCATTCGTGGTCGCCTAGCGTGTATTGCGATCTCTACACAGTGGCCTGGGCAACTTGTGGCTGCATACGCTGTTTTGGTTTTCGTGTGACGCCGGCGCCGTCAGGTGGCGGGCGAGGAGCGGAAAATAAATATCCACCAGTGGGGGGGAGAGGGACCAACCTGCCTCCCTCCCCCTGTTTCATCCGCCGTCTCGTCCGCCGCTGACGCGCGCGGCGATCGCACAACCGCCGAGTGTACTGTGCTGACCTTTGACCTTCCTGTCGCCGCCCCGACAGCCAACTTCTCTCTGCCGGATGAGGGCCAGCACCTAGAGAAGGTCGAGTTTATAGAGCTGGAGCGCGAGGAGGCCAAGAAGCTGGTCGACCAGTACAACAAGGACGCACAGCAGGCTCTGCCGCCGGAGAAACGCTTCCGCCGCGACGACCGCGTCAGTCGCTTCTCCGGAGGAGGTAAGTAGCAGGTGCCCCCCGAACCGGGATCTGGTAAAACGACACGACCCGATAGACTTCTATGGACAGAAAATAGTGTCAAATTGTAGGTGTATTGGATATATATATATTGCATAGTGACGCAGATATATTGGGCAAAAATAAGGTTGTTGAACTGAAGGTTAGTCTTGTCACAGCGGAAGAACTTTTGGAAGAAATGTTTTAACGCACTTGTCTTCACGTGCTCGGTTTCCTATTGTAGGAAACGACAACTATCGCGGCGGGGGCTCCTACCGTTACAACAGCAGAGGGGGTGGTGACTACAGATACAACAGCCGTGGTGGGGGTGACAGATACTACGGCCGAGACAGCAGAGGCTACGGCGACCGGAGAGGTACAATGACCACTCCCAAGTAGCTTCCGTTTGAGGCAATGTTTAATGTGGCATTGTCTGAGTTATCTGGTATTCTTTATTGTAGTTGCAGGGTTGAGAACATTATTCATATACCATATGCTTGTTGAGAACAGTATTCCTTACCATACGCGTGTAGGTAGCTTCATGTACACTAGACTTGTACAAGCAGCGTGGAGAACAGTATTCCTTACCATACGCGTGTAGGTAGCTTCATGTACACTAGACTTGTACAAGCAGCGTGGAGAACAGTATTCCTTACCATACGCGTGTAGGTAGCTTCATGTACACTAGACTTGTACAAGCAGCGTGGAGAACAGTATTCCTTACCATACGCGTGTAGGTAGCTTCATGTACACTAGACTTGTACAAGCAGCGTGGAGAACAGTATTCCTTACCATACGCGTGTAGGTAGCTTCATGTACACTAGACTTGTACAAGCAGCGTGGAGAACAGTATTCCTTACCATACGCGTGTAGGTAGCTTCATGTACACTAGACTTGTACAAGCAGCGTGGAGAACAGTATTCCTTACCATACGCGTGTAGGTAGCTTCATGTACACTAGACTTGTACAAGCAGCGTGGAGAACAGTATTCCTTACCATACGCGTGTAGGTAGCTTCATGTACACTAGACTTGTACAAGCAGCGTGGAGAACAGTATTCCTTACCATACGCGTGTAGGTAGCTTCATGTACACTAGACTTGTACAAGCAGCGTGGAGAACAGTATTCCTTACCATACGCGTGTAGGTAGCTTCATGTACACTAGACTTGTACAAGCAGCGTGGAGAACAGTATTCCTTACCATACGCGTGTAGGTAGCTTCATGTACACTAGACTTGTACAAGCAGCGTGGAGAACAGTATTCCTTACCATACGCGTGTAGGTAGCTTCATGTACACTAGACTTGTACAAGCAGCGTGGAGAACAGTATTCCTTACCATACGCGTGTAGGTAGCTTCATGTACACTAGACTTGTACAAGCAGCGTGGAGAACAGTATTCCTTACCATACGCGTGTAGGTAGCTTCATGTACACTAGACTTGTACAAGCAGCGTGGAGAACAGTATTCCTTACCATACGCGTGTAGGTAGCTTCATGTACACTAGACTTGTACAAGCAGCGTGGAGAACAGTATTCCTTACCATACGCGTGTAGGTAGCTTCATGTACACTAGACTTGTACAAGCAGCGTGGAGAACAGTATTCCTTACCATACGCGTGTAGGTAGCTTCATGTACACTAGACTTGTACAAGCAGCGTGGAGAACAGTATTCCTTACCATACGCGTGTAGGTAGCTTCATGTACACTAGACTTGTACAAGCAGCGTGGAGAACAGTATTCCTTACCATACGCGTGTAGGTAGCTTCATGTACACTAGACTTGTACAAGCAGCGTGGAGAACAGTATTCCTTACCATACGCGTGTAGGTAGCTTCATGTACACTAGACTTGTACAAGCAGCGTGGAGAACAGTATTCCTTACCATACGCGTGTAGGTAGCTTCATGTACACTAGACTTGTACAAGCAGCGTGGAGAACAGTATTCCTTACCATACGCGTGTAGGTAGCTTCATGTACACTAGACTTGTACAAGCAGCGTGGAGAACAGTATTCCTTACCATACGCGTGTAGGTAGCTTCATGTACACTAGACTTGTACAAGCAGCGTGGAGAACAGTATTCCTTACCATACGCGTGTAGGTAGCTTCATGTACACTAGACTTGTACAAGCAGCGTGGAGAACAGTATTCCTTACCATACGCGTGTAGGTAGCTTCATGTACACTAGACTTGTACAAGCAGCGTGGAGAACAGTATTCCTTACCATACGCGTGTAGGTAGCTTCATGTACACTAGACTTGTACAAGCAGCGTGGAGAACAGTATTCCTTACCATACGCGTGTAGGTAGCTTCATGTACACTAGACTTGTACAAGCAGCGTGGAGAACAGTATTCCTTACCATACGCGTGTAGGTAGCTTCATGTACACTAGACTTGTACAAGCAGCGTGGAGAACAGTATTCCTTACCATACGCGTGTAGGTAGCTTCATGTACACTAGACTTGTACAAGCAGCGTGGAGAACAGTATTCCTTACCATACGCGTGTAGGTAGCTTCATGTACACTAGACTTGTACAAGCAGCGTGGAGAACAGTATTCCTTACCATACGCGTGTAGGTAGCTTCATGTACACTAGACTTGTACAAGCAGCGTGGAGAACAGTATTCCTTACCATACGCGTGTAGGTAGCTTCATGTACACTAGACTTGTACAAGCAGCGTGGAGAACAGTATTCCTTACCATACGCGTGTAGGTAGCTTCATGTACACTAGACTTGTACAAGCAGCGTGGAGAACAGTATTCCTTACCATACGCGTGTAGGTAGCTTCATGTACACTAGACTTGTACAAGCAGCGTGGAGAACAGTATTCCTTACCATACGCGTGTAGGTAGCTTCATGTACACTAGACTTGTACAAGCAGCGTGGAGAACAGTATTCCTTACCATACGCGTGTAGGTAGCTTCATGTACACTAGACTTGTACAAGCAGCGTGGAGAACAGTATTCCTTACCATACGCGTGTAGGTAGCTTCATGTACACTAGACTTGTACAAGCAGCGTGGAGAACAGTATTCCTTACCATACGCGTGTAGGTAGCTTCATGTACACTAGACTTGTACAAGCAGCGTGGAGAACAGTATTCCTTACCATACGCGTGTAGGTAGCTTCATGTACACTAGACTTGTACAAGCAGCGTGGAGAACAGTATTCCTTACCATACGCGTGTAGGTAGCTTCATGTACACTAGACTTGTACAAGCAGCGTGGAGAACAGTATTCCTTACCATACGCGTGTAGGTAGCTTCATGTACACTAGACTTGTACAAGCAGCGTGGAGAACAGTATTCCTTACCATACGCGTGTAGGTAGCTTCATGTACACTAGACTTGTACAAGCAGCGTGGAGAACAGTATTCCTTACCATACGCGTGTAGGTAGCTTCATGTACACTAGACTTGTACAAGCAGCGTGGAGAACAGTATTCCTTACCATACGCGTGTAGGTAGCTTCATGTACACTAGACTTGTACAAGCAGCGTGGAGAACAGTATTCCTTACCATACGCGTGTAGGTAGCTTCATGTACACTAGACTTGTACAAGCAGCGTGGAGAACAGTATTCCTTACCATACGCGTGTAGGTAGCTTCATGTACACTAGACTTGTACAAGCAGCGTGGAGAACAGTATTCCTTACCATACGCGTGTAGGTAGCTTCATGTACACTAGACTTGTACAAGCAGCGTGGAGAACAGTATTCCTTACCATACGCGTGTAGGTAGCTTCATGTACACTAGACTTGTACAAGCAGCGTGGAGAACAGTATTCCTTACCATACGCGTGTAGGTAGCTTCATGTACACTAGACTTGTACAAGCAGCGTGGAGAAATTTACTTCAACGAGTTGACGTTAATATGACTTTGCTTGTATGACGTATGATACGGTTCGACTTCTTGCCGTTTACACGTCGCACCGTTGCCATGCTCCTGATAGCATCACACCGTTGCCATGTTGCCGATGACATCAGACGGTTGCCATGTTACCCGAGGACGTCACATCGTTGCGATCTAGGGCTGCACAGTCACCACGTGACCTGATCGAGACCCCACAACGCGGGTTGCTCCTCGCTCGCTTCAGAGAGTGCCAAGAAACAGCTAAAGCTATGCCTGGATGCAAAGCCACTTTCTTTTATGCTTAAATCATATAAGCGGTTAGACAGTTGATGAACCCGAATGCGGCTGTTTCATGAGTGACTTGTCAATATCAGGCTAGCGGTCAGCAGTGAAGGAATGGCACTGTAGAAAGTTATGAAACTAATTGTACCGACTATACGTGTTGTTTCGGTTGTATTGGTAATCACGGGTCAGGTCAATGAAGTCTATTTTAGACCCTCTTTATGCTTCCTTTCGTATAACGTATGTCTGCGCGCGGCAGCTGATTACGTAACAACGCTCCTTATATCAGGCGAGTACAATGCCGTTTGTCTTAGAAATGTAAACAGCTATGATTATTCCTAACATAACAAGCCGGATCGAATGGATACCATGCGTTATGGAGACATAAGTGTCTTTTAACTGTATTATGAGTGCGCGTCACGCATCTGTAGCACGTGAGATGACGTGTTTTTGTTGGTCCGTCCCCAAAGCACCTAAACGGGAAATGCGCGAGAAATATGCGACCCTATTGCTGATGACGTTGCCATATTTTAAATCACGTCACACCGTTGCCATGTAGCTCCTGGCGACCGCCCGTTTGTCACGTTACTGATGACGTGGCTGTTTGATTGTCTGCAGGTCGCGGGCGTGACGGAGGTTACATGGGGTATTCCCACAGCGACAAGTACCGCGCCGAGAAACAGGACTACAGCAAGGATAAGCGCGTCAAGAGCTATGTGAGTAACAGAATGTGGAGTACCCCGAGGGCTATTCCAGGTCGTGTCCTCTTAATCAACGGCCCCTGCGACGGGTGTACGTAAATGGTTCTTCTTTACCATACATAATCTCTTTTGGTCCCATTAAAACCATTTTGTTGGCCTTGGACAACAACCTGTCTTGGCTATATTTAACAGATTTTTTTGGCTTTTATACACATTTTTAATAGTTTGTGTCACTTCGGTGTTCTTGGGCCTATATAAAGTCTATATTAAGTGATCCAGCATAAGTAAATGTTCGTTTAGATTACATTGGTTGTACCAGTGTTGTTCACGAAACTTAACCAGCCTGGTCGGAAATAAAATAAGCATTATGAATTAAACGAACAACCTGCAAGCTATACGATGTACAAAGTAAAACTGTTAGTTGGAAGATGTGTAAAACGACAACGAGATTTGATTTTGGCTGCTTTCATTCGAGCATTTTTTGACGTGAATGCCGCATACTGATGTGAAGCTGTTTCCCCACAGGACGACCGCTCGACCCGTAACTACGGCAGCTCTGGGTGGAACAAGGGCAGCAGCAGCGGTGGTTGGGGCAGCCAGCAGGGTGGTGGGGGCTGGGGCAGCCAAAGCAGCAGCTGGTCTGCCCAACCGTCTGGCGGGTGGGGCGCGCAGAGCGGCTACCAGGGCAACTGGGGACAACAGAGTGGCTGGGGAGGACAGGTAAGAAAGCATCACTGCGCCCCCACGCCAGTTAACGTTGACACAGTGGCGTAGTAACCTGGAGCGACCAAACCATGGCTCGTCACCATAGTAAGATCTCGATAGCGTGATCTTGGTGATTTGATGTTCGTTACCATAGTCACCTCAGTGACTGGCGTGTACCATGCGTACGTGTTTCGCAATCCTCATTATGGATGCATTTACCCATGTTGCTCCCACTTGTCAGTGCAAAGCTGTTAATACAATGTTATAAATAAATATGGTAAATGTTTGCAAATGGGTGCACCTAGACACTTTTCTGACATGTTTTTCACTTCTTCTGATGAAAATTTGGCTTTGGTTACCTGGTTACAAACGTGATAGCTCTGACGATAAGTTCTTTTTCTTTTCTATTGCAGTGGGGTAACCAGTACCAGAATCAAGGCAGTCAGAACTGGGGACAGAACTACAACTACAACCAGGGTGGATGGGGCAACTGGCCCGGCTACAACCAGAACCAGGGCTGGAGCGGTTACGGCAACAGCAGCTACGGCAACAGCAGCAGCAGCAGCAACAGCTACAACCAGCCGAAGTAGAGGAGCGCTGGGTACACCAGGAGCGCTGGGTACGCAGGGAGGGCGGCCGTCTGCGGCAGCGTGACGGACTGGCTGCCTGGCTGGCTGGCTGGCTGCTGCGGCGGGTGGGGGCCGGTCACCGACATTGTCACCGTTACACCGAGCGAACTGTAGAGACTGATAGAAAACCGACCTGGATCCCGCCACCCTCCTCTTCTTTCCCCTCCGCCCCTAACCCCTCTGGTGGGGAAGGCTGGAGGGTTGGAGGGTGCTAGGTGATTTGTTGGTATCGCGTGCAGCTGGCGACTCGTAGACCAGGGATATCTAGACAAGACTCTTCCCTCCGCTACAAGGCAGCAGTAACAGAAGAAAAGGACGTCGCCGCGCCTGCGCCGTCCCCACAACAACCGCTTGTCATCCATTGGTTGAGTGCTGTGTGAGACAAGCGGGTGGAGACGCTGCACCCACAGGCATACAGACAGGACCCACGCGCCTCCCAGCGCTAACCGCCAGTTACAACACCGTCAGGTGCCGGTGACGGCGGCGGTGGCGGCGGCCTGGCGCCTGTCTACATTGTCTAGCTCCAGGTCGTCCCCTTAAATAACATTTTATCATATATTCTCACATTTTTATCGTATCATGTTAACGCGTGTTCTCCAAGGCTCGGGGGTTTCTTTAGGCAATGTGTCGTATACCTGCGTACCTTTTAGGGAATAGGCGCCAGTAAATGATGGTTCTGTTTCGTTCGACGCCTGTTGAGTACGTGTATAATGAATAGTATGACCATGGCCCGGTGAGCAGTGCACGTTTGTGGACTGATCACAGGGATGGTTCGTTGTTGTAGTGAGTTCTCTTGTATCATAGTACCTGCCGTATCGATGACGTCAGCGTAGGTTGCGGTGTGAACGGTCGTGGTCGGCCCATCGGTTTGGTACTGTCCTCTTTTCACTTTGCCATAGCTCGACGCACTTACATTATTCATTTTAAATAACGAACCTCTTGATAAAATTACTGTTTTATAGTTTATTACCTGTACATAATTCATTTCGTCCGTTTCGGTTTGTCGATTACACGCGGGCTCCCCCATGTAAACCATACCGTTTATCCAGTGTCATTCTGTAAATTCCAATATTCAGAATCTAGTTTTTCAATTCAGTTGAAAAGCTGTAACTGTTTTCTTTTGAGGTTGAAGAAATACTTTAGGCTTTTTGTTATAACAAGTCTAGTCTTCACGACATAAGTCTAATAGCGGTATTTGTCGCATGGAATATCATAGGAATATCAAATAAAGCCAAATATTGTAACTAAACTTGCGTGTATTGTTGTCTCCAAATGGATGGATATCACGCAAAACAGTTTTCACCTCAATTTATTCAACCCATCCAATACAATCTTCCACGGATACGCTCTCCGATTGTAGAAAACTACATTCCATGTACACAGTTCCATATATATTCATGAAACATTTATACACCCAAAACATGTTGGAATAGTTCAGTTGACCAATATTATTTAAACTTCCTGGTATCATAAATAACGTCGTAAATTTGTAACAAACCTCATTTATAGAGAGTATAGTATAAACTTTCTGCACTAGGCCCAACTAGTCTTTCTCGTGTTTACTTATTACAGAAGCAATAAAACAGAAGGCAGATATTGGCTTAAATTACCGCTCCTGTGAGGACACTCAAAAAATGGTTCTTATACACCGGCACAAGTCATGTACTTACGACTAACCAGGCATAATTGTTCATTACAGCGACACCCTGTTCTCTCTGTACAAGTTGATGTCCAAGGAACACGACATGACCGGATAATGTCTTTTCATTTTCAACAATGTAATGTTGTTTTCCGAGGACATTAACTTCTGTAAAATCCACGTCCTTATAAAACAAACACACTACATTACAGAACAATGATGTGAGAGAACAATGGAGTGACGTCACTAGTAGATTTTACCGGATAATACAGTTTCTCTGAAATTTTCGAGACCCGAGATCCTGATTTCATGCAACATCTACACAAAAATGTATGTAATTGTTCCGATTGATATGTTTTCACGAGTTTTTTTGGTTAATTGATGAGCACAATGGCTTCACTCATCAACATTGATGGTTATTGTATGGCGACGCAGCCGATTTTATATATTTTTTAAAATAAAAAAAATGAACTCCACAACGGGTGGAAGCATCATTAAGACAATAAACTGTTTGTATGTAACGATAGGTTAACTGATGGTTATAAGGAAGGATAAGGTTTAGAGGCCCAAACCTTACAGAAGCATTGACCACAAAATTTGCAATTCAGTCATAATATATAGGGAAGACATCAGCCTAGTCCCACGCCCACCGCCACACACACACCGGCATCGCATCGCCATAATGCCCCGCGTATTATGTATATGGGTTGGCAAGGCGTGGGGGGGGGGGGGGGGGTACAGGACTCGCCTACTAACATCTACAGAAAGACTTTTTGATCCGACGAGAATTGCACGTAATTATTCCGCTGCCCCAAGCAACAACGATTGCTAAAGGACGAACACAAATTTACTGGACCAGAATGAACGATGAAACGCTTCCAGTGACCAATGACCATGAGAAGAACGTTACATATGTATGTGCGTTTGTGGGATCCCCAATGAAATATGTGAGGTTTACAAAAAAGGGAAATCGTTATAGGATTGCTACGATTGAGTGAACCTTCAGTGTTAGTCGCTACACCAGAACCAGCCCGGTGACCTAACCCGCCAACACAACCGACAATCACACCACTGCGATCATTTAAAGACAATTATCACTCACATAAAGGAAACCTAGTCTCATTAAATTGTGAATACTCGTTAAAACAACCGTATACAGGACAAGGCATTATTGCTTATAGCCACTGCGGATATTAGTGCACCAATGTAGCAAAAGCACCATTCGTCAAATAAGGCAAACCTTGAAAAATATCTTTTGTACAAATATACACATTACAAAACCAGCCTTTGGAATGCACAATATAAACACACATCAATTCGCCAGTCCGTTATATCATCTCGTGTGCTGGTGAGTGTTGTAGAAGTCGAACATCGCCCCCAAGGCCCAGCTGATTTCGTTGCCATTGAGTTTCTTGTGCACCTGATTAGGTAAAAAATGAATAATTTATAAGAATTATTTTATTTTTTTCACGAAACAATTATGGTCAATCATACATGGAGTATTATGCTCATTTTAAGACATTTACTCCTGCCTGATAAGCATGTATCAATGGGACATAGACACTAGTCTGTTACCGACAACTTATAAGTACTATGCATACGAAAACCTATTTCGGCAAAAGTAGTTTACAGCACGGTCACAGCAGCTGGGCCATTTCCTCTTGGAATTACGATGGGTCAGGTTATTAATTTCTGAAATGTATTTAATTCAATATCAGCTGATTATATAATGAAAACGCATATTTCATATCAGCAGCTTTTATATTATCAATAATATTAATTCATTCTGCCAGCAGAGGGAACACGTTCCTCACATCGCATCTGCCTCACGTAAACGCAAACCTCACGGTTGAGCTCAACGGTACTAGGGTCACGAATGGTTTTAGAGGTTTGTTTTGGTGGAATTTTGTATTTTAGAGGCAAGATTTAAAAAAAAAATCGTTGTCGTACGATCACAATGGAAGGGTAAAAAAAAAATATATATAAAAATAACACAGGGTCAAAGTTCATAGCGCTTCACGACTTTGACCTCGATTGAACTCTAAAACATAGTTCGAAAGTAACATGGCTTCTAATTAATCAACATCAAATCAATTCGTCCGGTACTTAACCAGTAGAAAAGTAAATGGTGAATAGTGGTATATTTGATGCCGAACTGCGAATAGATCTTTGATTGGATTCATTTCAATTTTCGCGTATGAAGGATAATTCTGATGTTTAAATTTGACGTGAGGCAGAGGGACTTAAGCTTAAAGTAAGCGGAACGCTCTCTGCCGGTAGATCGATATAAATTCACATCTGAAACAGCCACTTACAGACAGCGTTGTTTCTCGCGCCACGCCGAAACCCTCGTGCAGAAGAGCGCTGATGAAAGACAGATCAAGGCAGAGGAAGGGTTCAGCCGGGGCCGCGTCTTGGCAAACTGAAAGACAAACATACATGTATGTCAGTGAATACCACATTATTCTTGCACATTATGTGAACTATTTTGGGATATTTGGGTTAATTATGAAAGACCGAAAATAAATAATTACACAAAATTAGTCAAATATTGAAAACAACTTCTTGTCCATTGCAGAAGATTTTTTTGCTGCCAATTATCCAGAAAACATATTGTTCGTTCGATTAAAATATTTGTTTTATTTTGCAACATTTATTCCTATGTATCTGCGGGACACAAGAAGATGGCCAGCCATATACCTCGACTGGATGCCTTGATGAAATCCTCCACAGTTACTGCGCCGCCATCGCTGTCCGCCGCTGGAAACGACACACACACAAATGGCGGAACAGAACAAATACAAATATACATGTACATCCTCAAGTTAATAATAACACCCTTTGCAGACAAGATGAGCACCAACAGGAATAGTACCACGACATATTTCAACGAATTATATTGAGAGGTTCCGAATTATTTTGAGAGATTCCTCCCCGTCCCTTTATCCTTGCATGTAACGCCGTCCGCTCTGAGAGTGTGTTCTAAAAGTCGTGACTCACGAATCAGTCCAGCAGCCACCGCCTTGTCGTAATAGTAAGAGATGATGGTGAAGGACTTGCTGTGTATCTCAGGAGTGGAGTGGAGACTCTCGCTCTGTATAACCAGCTTGGCCGCCGCGTAACAGGCGTCAAACCGACTACCGCTGGCGGGTTGCATTCCTCTGATGAATTAAAATTAAAATTAATTAAGGGGTTTTAACAAATAATACCGTTTTAGAATTAAAACAAATGTTTCGGTTTTAAAAGGTCTGCAATTCATCGTCAGTTGATGGCCAAAGACAAATAGGTTTTTTATTTCATTTTACTTCATTTTAGATTGTACCTCACATACTACTCAACGACTAGTGAACATGTTACTGCAATAACCGCTTTCGTGGGCCCTAATGTAAAAGGGGCGTTACATGTAGGAAACACACATGATAAACTTGTGAACAAGGTTTGGAATAGATATTATCGCATTAGCTATCGCCTTTACAATACTGTCTACATCAGGGAGGTAGGGCATACTCACTTTACTTGGTACTCATCGTTGCCAAACTCCATTTTGCCCTCGTAGTTTTCAGGAAAGCAGGGGCTCGTTAGCGTTTCCGGGTTGGCTAAAGGAAGGAAACATTGATCAAGTCAGTCAACGGCAAAACTTGAGGCACGTATGTTTTTTTGCGAAATAACAACGTTCACCAATAAGGCGTTGCATAATCGTTCTCGTGTATTTAGTCAAAAAACGCATAATTGGCTGATTTACTTGTGATAAGCTATGAGCAATAAATACCATCTGAACCTTCTTTGCCCCCCATGGTCCTCAGTCGGCCAGACATCAGTCCGAGGCCTAAGTAACTGCGAGGAGAGGTATACAGGCCAGTCAGAGGGAGCATGCATAAATTGACGAGAATGTAATGAGGAGCCATGTGTCACAATTAAGATATTAAAATAATCATCCATAGGCAGAATTTATAGATTGAATGAACTATTCGTAAATTATTTTAATTATATGGAGTCAATCAAGTGGAGTTTGAAGCAGTAGCTCAGAAGCCAATCCAGTTACACCATTTACACGTCGACTGAAATCAATGATCGGTTTACTCAACTACAGAGAGATAATTTCAACCACTAAAGTAGTCTAACATATTGCATATTACAAACGTCACACAGAAAAAAAACGTGTCATAGTGATATCGTCACCCACTGATGCATTGCCTTCTGATTGGTCAATATTCCACTGTGATATTGAGATCTAGTGTCAGACAGTGAAAAAGGGGGAGGTTTCAACTTGGTACTGCAAAAGTTCTGCTACTTTCGCAAACGGTACCCAAGGCTGTTTAAGCATCGATGTACACTTCCATTAATCTGACAGAAGGACTATTACCTGTGGGTATATAGCTTGTGCGTCTTTCCAAAAATATCGATGTCATGCAGATAATCTTCCGGGGCCGATCTTATCGTGTCCTACGAGAACAATGCACACAATTTAGTTCGTCGATCTGCGACACCGCCTTGGGGATAACACCATCATATCAGAGAGTCACAAGACGGGCACAGACACCGCCTTGGGGATAACACCATCATATCAGAGAGTCACAAGACGGGTACAGACACCGCCTTGGGGATAACACCATCATATCAGAGAGTCACAAGACGGGCACAGACACCGCCTGGGGGATAACACCATCATATCAGAGAGTCACAAGACGGGCACAGACACCGCCTTGGGGATAACACCATCATATCAGAGAGTCACAAGACGGGCACAGACACCGCCTTGGGGATAACACCATCATATCAGAGAGTCACAAGACGGGCACAGACACCGCCTTGGGGATAACACCATCATATCAGAGAGTCACAAGACGGGCACAGACACCGCCTTGGGGATAACACCATCATATCAGAGAGTCACAAGACGGGTACAGACACCGCCTTGGGGATAACACCATCATATCAGAGAGTCACAAGACGGGCACAGACACCGCCTTGGGGATAACACCATCATATCAGAGAGTCACAAGACGGGCACAGACACCGCCTTGGGGATAACACCATCATATCAGAGAGTCACAAGACGGGCACAGACACCGCCTTGGGGATAACACCATCATATCAGAGAGTCACAAGACGGGCACAGACACCGCCTTGGGGATAACACCATCATATCAGAGAGTCACAAGACGGGCACAGACACCGCCTTGGGGATAACATCATGTCAGAGTCACAAGACGGGCACAGACACCGCCTTGGGGATAACACCATGATATCAGAGAGTCACAAGACGGGCACAGACACCGCCTTGGGGATAACACCATCATATCAGAGAGTCACAAGACGGGCACAGACACCGCCTTGGGGATAACACCATCATATCAGAGAGTCACAAGACGGGCACAGACACCGCCTTGGGGATAACACCATCATATCAGAGAGTCACAAGACGGGTACAGACACCGCCTTGGGGATAACACCATCATATCAGAGAGTCACAAGACGGGCACAGACACCGCCTTGGGGATAACACCATCATATCAGAGAGTCACAAGACGGGCACAGACACCGCCTTGGGGATAACACCATCATATCAGAGAGTCACAAGACGGGCACAGACACCGCCTTGGGGATAACACCATCATATCAGAGAGTCACAAGACGGGCACAGACACCGCCTTGGGGATAACACCATCATATCAGAGAGTCACAAGACGGGCACAGACACCGCCTTGGGGATAACACCATCATATCAGAGAGTCACAAGACGGGTACAGACACCGCCTTGGGGATAACACCATCATATCAGAGAGTCACAAGACGGGCACAGACACCGCCTTGGGGATAACACCATCATATCAGAGAGTCACAAGACGGGCACAGACACCGCCTTGGGGATAACACCATCATATCAGAGAGTCACAAGACGGGCACAGACACCGCCTTGGGGATAACACCATCATATCAGAGAGTCACAAGACGGGCACAGACACCGCCTTGGGGATAACACCATCATATCAGAGAGTCACAAGACGGGCACAGACACCGCCTTGGGGATAACATCATGTCAGAGTCACAAGACGGGCACAGACACCGCCTTGGGGATAACACCATCATATCAGAGAGTCACAAGACGGGCACAGACACCGCCTTGGGGATAACACCATCATATCAGAGAGTCACAAGACGGGCACAGACACCGCCTTGGGGATAACATCATCATATCAGAGAGTCACAAGACGGGCACAGACACCGCCTTGGGGATAACACCATCATATCAGAGAGTCACAAGACGGGCACAGACACCGCCTTGGGGATAACACCATCATATCAGAGAGTCACAAGACGGGCACAGACACCGCCTTGGGGATAACATGATCATATCAGAGAGTCACAAGACCGGCACAAACACCGCCTTGGGGATAACACCATATCAGAGTCACAAGACGGGCACAGACACCGCCTTGGGGATAACACCATCATATCAGAGAGTCACAAGACGGGTACAGACACCGCCTTGGGGATAACATCATCATATCAGAGAGTCACAAGACGGGCACAGACACCGCCTTGGGGATAACATCATCATATCAGAGAGTCACAAGACGGGCACAGACACCGCCTTGGGGATAACACCATCATATCAGAGAGTCACAAGACGGGCACAGACACCGCCTTGGGGATAACACCATCATATCAGAGAGTCACAAGACGGGCACAGACACCGCCTTGGGGATAACATGATCATATCAGAGAGTCACAAGACCGGCACGAACACCGCCTTGGGGATAACACCATATCAGAGTCACAAGACGGGCACAGACACCGCCTTGGGGATAACACCATCATATCAGAGAGTCACAAGACGGGTACAGACACCGCCTTGGGGATAACATCATCATATCAGAGAGTCACAAGACGGGCACAGACACCGCCTTGGGGATAACATCATCATATCAGAGAGTCACAAGACGGGCACAGACACCGCCTTGGGGATAACATCATCATATTAGAGAGTCACAAGACGGGCACAGACACCGCCTTGGGGATAACACCATCATATTAGAGAGTCACAAGACCGGCACAAACAGCGCCTTGGGGATAACACCATATCAGAGTCACAAGACGGGCACAGACACCGCCTTGGGGATAACACCATCATATTAGAGAGTCACAAGACCGGCACAAACACCGCCTTGGGGATAACACCATATCAGAGTCACAAGACGGGCACAGACACCGCCTTGGGGATAACACCATCATATCAGAGTCACAAGACCGGCACAGACACCGCCTTGGGGATAACATCATCATATCAGAGAGTCACAAGACGGGCACAGACACCGCCTTGGGGATAACATCATATCAGAGAGTCACAAGACGGGCACAGACACCGCCTTGGGGATAACATCATATCAGAGAGTCACAAGACGGGCACAGACACCGCCTTGGGGATAACACCATCATATTAGAGAGTCACAAGACGGGCACAGACACCGCCTTGGGGATAACACCATATCAGAGAGTCACAAGACGGGCACAGACACCGCCTTGGGGATAACACCATCATATCAGAGAGTCACAAGACGGGCAGACACCGCCTTGTGGATAACATCATCATATCAGAGAGTCACAAGACGGGCACAGACACCGCCTTGGGGATAACATCATGTCAGAGTCACAAGACGGGCACAGACACCGCCTTGGGGATAACACCATATCAGAGAGTCACAAGACGGGCACAGACACCGCCTTGGGGATAACACCATCATATCAGAGTCACAAGACGGGCACAGACACCGCCTTGGGGACAACACTATATCAGAGAGTCACAAGACGGGCACAGACACCGCCTTGGGGATAACACCATATCAGAGAGTCACAAGACGGGCACAGACACCGCCTTGGGGATAACATCATCATATCAGAGAGTCACACGACGGGCACAGACACCGCCTTGGGGATAACATCATATCAGAGAGTCACAAGACGGGCACAGACACCGCCTTGGGGATAACATCATATCAGAGAGTCACAAGACGGGCACAGACACCGCCTTGGGGATAACATCATCATATCAGAGAGTCACAAGACGGGCACAGACACCGCCTTGGGGATAACACCATATCAGAGAGTCACAAGACGGGCACAGACACCGCCTTGGGGATAACACCCTCATATCAGAGTCACAAGACGGGCACAGACACCGCCTTGGGGATAACATCATAACAGAGAGTCACAAGACGGGCACATACACCGCCTTGGGGATAACACCATATCAGAGAGTCACAAGACGGGCACAGACACCGCCTTGGGGATAACATTATATCAGAGAGTCACAAGACGGGCACAGACACCGCCTTGGGGATAACACCATATCAGAGAGTCACAAGACGGGCACAGACACCGCCTTGGGGATAACACCATCATATCAGAGTCACAAGACGGGCACAGACACCGCCTTGGGGATAACATCATCATATCAGAGAGTCACAAGACGGGCACAGACACCGTCTTGGGGATAACATCATCATATTAGAGAGTCACAAGACGGGCACAGACACCGCCTTGGGGATAACACCATATCAGAGTCACAAGACGGGCACAGACACCGCCTTGGGGATAACACCATCATATCAGAGTCACAAGACGGGCACAGACACCGCCTTGGGGATAACACCATCATATCAGAGTCACAAGACGGGCACAGACACCGCCTTGGGGATAACACCATATCACAGAGTCACAAGACGGGCACAGACACCGCCTTGGGGATAACATCATCATATTAGAGAGTCACAAGACGGGCACAGACACCGCCTTGGGGATAACATCATATCAGAGAGTCACAAGACGGGCACAGACACCGCCTTGGGGATAACATCATATCAAAGAGTCACAAGACGGGCACAGACACCGCCTTGGGGATAACATCATATCAGAGAGTCACAAGACGGGCACAGACACCGCCTTGGGGATAACATCATATTAGAGAGTCACAAGACGGGCACAGACACCGCCTTGGGGATAACACCATCATATCAGAGTCACAAGACGGGCACAGACACCGCCTTGGGGATAACACCATCATATCAGAGTCACAAGACGGGCACAGACACCGCCTTGGGGATAACACCATCATATCAGAGTCACAAGACGGGCACAGACACCGCCTTGGGGATAACACCATCATATCAGAGTCACAAGACGGGCACAGACACCGCCTTGGGGATAACACCATCATATCAGAGTCACAAGACGGGCACAGACACCGCCTTGGGGATAACACCATCATATCAGAGTCACAAGACGGGCACAGACACCGCCTTGGGGATAACACCATATCACAGAGTCACAAGACGGGCACAGACACCGCCTTGGGGATAACATCATCATATTAGAGAGTCACAAGACGGGCACAGACACCGCCTTGGGGATAACACCATATCAGAGTCACAAGACGGGCACAGACACCGCCTTGGGGATAACACCATCATATCAGAGTCACAAGACGGGCACAGACACCGCCTTGGGGATAACACCATCATATCAGAGTCACAAGACGGGCACAGACACCGCCTTGGGGATAACACCATCATATCAGAGTCACAAGACGGGCACAGACACCGCCTTGGGGATAACACCATCATATCAGAGTCACAAGACGGGCACAGACACCGCCTTGGGGATAACACCATATCAGAGAGTCACAAGACCGGCACAGACACCGCCTTGGGGATAACACCATCATATCAGAGTCACAAGACGGGCACAGACACCGCCTTGGGGATAACACCATCATATCAGAGTCACAAGACGGGCACAGACACCGCCTTGGGGATAACACCATATCAAAGAGTCACAAGACGGGCACAGACACCGCCTTGGGGATAACACCATACCACAGAGTCACAAGACGGGCACAGACACCGCCTTGGGGATAACACCATATCAGAGAGTCACAAGACCGGCACAGACAAGCAGCATCTGAACAAGAGTGAATAACGTTATTTAAATGTATGGCAAAAAACTCTTCATTAAAAACTACGAAGGCTGACCATAGCTGATGAACTACGAGTAAGTAACGTTATTTAAATGCATAGCAATATAATCTTCTTTAAAAAACTAGGAAAGCTGATCATAAAGCTTAAGAACTAGTGAATGTAAATAAACCACATTGGACTTTGCCGTGACCACGACTCTCACCTCATCCTTGGGTGTGAATGTGATTTGCGTGGAGCCCCCGCCGAGGTCCATCACTCCCTGCATCAGGTCAATGTTGCCCAACGAGCCTACAGGATCCAAAAGTTACCAACACAATTTCACACTAGATTTGTGAAAGGACTGTCGAATGATAAACTCAGTGTTGCTGCTCCATTGATAATAACAACGTAATGATATTTGAAATTTATGCAGGGCTGAAGCCAAATCAAAAGAAGGGAAAGTGCGCAACAATCTCACCAGATCGCATTTAAGAAGTTGGGTTAGTAACCGCAACGGGTTTATTAAATTGCTCGGTTACCATAAGTTTGTCTTGACCGAACAAGATACCAGTAGGAATTATTGTACGGCTGTTGGCTCATATATATGGATTATGGTTCATATAGAAGGCTCATCATACATGTGTACGTAGGCATCGTGCCAGAGAAAGATAAAGATATGCACCTGCGAAGAAGTTGACTGTGAACCAGCTGAAGACGCCCTCGTCAGTTCCCTCCATGATGGCCACACTGTCCGCTTCTTCCCTGAACGGCGTGCTCGCCAAGAGCTTCTTCACCTACACGGCCGGGACATATAGACACAGCTACTGTAGCATGGAAACTGTGTTATATAATGACCCTACTCCTAATATTGAAGTAGCACCTCTGAGATTTTCAATCTTAATTATCCAATGACCATCGCTCTTTGCTACCACGTGGTCTCCAGATGAGCTAGTATATAAGCCTGTGCAACTCGTGTGTCGGCCTTCGTGCTGTACCAACCACGCACGACACACGTGCTGTATATAGAGCTGGAATTAATTATCTCTGTTCAAAATAACTATATTCAGAATATATTACAAAATAAAAACGGTTCGCCACAATTTCTTCAGTTGAGATATCTCTAACGTGTTACCAGTATTTTTCAAAGGATAAAAAGGATGTGTTCGTTGAGTGAATCTCTAACGTGTTACCAGTATTTTTCAAAGGATAAAGGATGTGTTCGTTGAGTGAATAACCAGGTTGCATTGCCAAATCATAATTGTGTTTTTGTCTTCCACATGATGGCGACCTCGAAATTTGTTTTCGTGTTCCAATCTTCTCGAAGACGGTCATGGGGTCTTTACCCTACACGCACATAGACATTCATACAGCAGGGGGCGTACCCCCTCCTCCCACTCCCCCAAGGCTTCGTGCATCAGTGAAGTGCAATAGAAACTCATTATAATAAACCGAACCCTGTCGATATCGGAACGTTTTCCACATACCGAATTGTTTTTTATCCAGTACTGGAAACTTGATCAACGGAAACAGCCATAAGCCGAATTTATCGCTCAATCCAAAGCACATTCGGTTTTGTAGAGACCTTCCTATTAACTGTCTAATAGGAAGGTCAGCAAGCGAATCATATTTGCTCTAAAATGTTGGCGGCGTCTCACCTCGTCGATGATGGCGTTGGCCTCGTTATCGGGCAGGAGCCGCATACCCGCTGTGGCTTTAAGGGCGATGGGGGTGGACTCCCACTGGTCACGTGGTACATACTCCTCCGCCTGCTTTAGCATGTCGCGGAGGCTGTCTGCCGCCTGCAAGCAACACCAGTGAGCGCGATTCATGGACCATTCATCCCATACATTAGTAGCTTAGTAGATTGATTGTTTCAGTTCCCATACTTTCCCTGCATAGTGCACTTTGGGTGAGGCACGATCTGACCGTTATAGAAGGCCTTCTTGAAATGTGATGTAGACATATAGCGACAGGTAAAGCTAAAATCGTTCACCTCCATAAATGGACACGTAACGTTGTCTCTTCTAATCTGGCTTCAATGTCAGAAATACAGAATCGTTTAAACGTGTGTACTCCAAGGAATCTTTCCCACTTCGCCCACTGTAAGGATGCCACGGGGCTTAACAACGCCGGCCCGCTTCATTCATGAGCATAATATAAACATAGGTATAAAGGTAAAACATAACATGTTGTTTTTAAGCCGCTGTTTTGCACATGAAAGCTAACTGGGCCAAGCAACCATCCGGGACAATGCAAAGGGGTTAGATAAATGAAGGAAAGTCTTTTTCTTTCTACTTCTGGCAGAATAAGTACAGATGAGTACAGAAGTTCAGAATATTAATTCATCAGGGCTCGTAATGCCGAACATAAGATGGGCGTGGGCCGACAGTCGTGTATTCCTTTATAACCGGTATCTGTGCTACGATATCCTACCTTTTTAGACAATATGTGTACAGTAATCTGTCGGGACTTACCGCTTTCGGGTCTTCCGCGTAACTCGACAGACCAGGTTGTATTTTCACAAAAAGTTCATCCACAAATTCGTATGGTTTACCTAAAATAGAAATCGGAATTTGTTGTATCCTAGGGAATATATCACTATGGCAACTATGACATTCAGATGCCACTTTGCAGAAGAAATGCTATTGACAGAAATAAATACCTTGTAACAATACATTGAACATACTGGTAACTGATTTCCCACCATAATAATGTAAGTTATGTAAACAAGTCGACTCAAACTAGATCACAATCACTTTTGACTGCAGAATGCATAAAATAAAATATAATAATAATTGAAAAAAAAATTAATAGCCTGTTACCTGGCTTGGTTTCTCGAAATTTGAAGACATGAATTCGGCTTCCTGTGCTGCCAGCATCTATCATGATACCGTGGAAGATCCGTTCGGTGGTGGGGGCCTCCACGCCAACTTCAGGCTGGCTGGGCTGTATGGCCGAGAGAATGGGGCTGTCGTTGTTATCACTAGAGGCAGCGGACACCCAGCTGTCTTTATCCCACATCGGCAGCACTCCATTGTAGGCCGACACTATGATGAGGATGCCGATGGCGAGAATAACGACGATCAAACCGATGAACTTGCCCTGCGAGTCCCGGTTTCGCTTGATGGTGTACATCATTGAGGCTCCGAAGGCGACACCAAGGGCGAGGTGGAAGACAGCCAGCGTGTCAGTCATGTGTGACGACCTGGGGACGGAATGGTAGACAGACCTGTGTCAGTCATGTGTGGCGACCTGGGGACGGAATGGTAGACGGACCTGTGTCAGTCATGTGTGGCGACCTGGGGACGGAATGGTAGACGGACCTGTGTGAGTCATGTGTGGCGACCTGAGGACGGAATGGTAGACGGACCTGTGTCAGTCATGTGTGACGACCTGGGGACGGAATGGTAGATGGACCTGTGTCAGTCATGTGTGGCGACCTGGGGACGGAATGGTAGACGGACCTGTGTCAGTCATGCGTGGCGACCTGGGGACGGAATGGTAGACGGACCTGTGTCAGTCATGTGTGGCGACCTGAGGACGGAATGGTAGACGGACCTGTGTCAGTCATGTGTGGCGACCTGGGGCGGAATGGTAGACGGACCTGTGTCAGTCATGTGTGGCGACCTGGGGCGGAATGGTAGACGGACCTGTGTCAGTCATGTGTGGCGACCTGGGGACGGAATGGTAGACGGACCTGTGTCAGTCATGTGTGGCGACCTGGGGACGGAATGGTAGACGGACCTGTGTCAGTCATGTGTGGCGACCTGGGGACGGAATGGTAGACGGACCTGTGTCAGTCATGTATGGCGACCTGGGGACGGAATGGTAGACGGACCTGTGTCAGTCATGTGTGGCGACCTGGGGACGGAATGGTAGACGGACCTGTGTCAGTCATGTGTGGCGACCTGGGGACGGAATGGTAGACGGACCTGTGTCAGTCATGTGTGGCGACCTGGGGACGGAATGGTAGACGGACCTGTGTCAGTCATGTGTGGCGACCTGGGGACGGAATGGTAGACGGACCTGTGTCAGTCATGTGTGGCGACCTGGGGACGGAATGGTAGACGGACCTGTGTCAGTCATGTGTGGCGACCTGGGGACGGAATGGTAGACGGACCTGTGTCAGTCATTTGTGGCGACCTGGGGGCGGAATGGTAGACGGACCTGTGTCAGTCATGTGTGGCGACCTGGGGACGGAATGGTAGACGGACCTGTGTCAGTCATGTGTGGCGACCTGGGGACGGAATGGTAGATGGACCTGTGTCAGTCATGTGTGGCGACCTGGGGCGGAATGGTAGACGGACCTGTGTCAGTCATGTGTGGCGACCTGAGGACGGAATGGTAGACGGACCTGTGTCAGTCATGTGTGGCGACCTGGGGACGGAATGGTAGACGGACCTGTGTCAGTCATGTGTGGCGACCTGGGGACGGAATGGTAGACGGACCTGTGTCAGTCATGTGTGGCGACCTGGGGACGGAATGGTAGACGGACCTGTGTCAGTCATGTGTGGCGACCTGGGGACGGAATGGTAGACGGACCTGTGTCAGTCATGTGTGGCGACCTGGGGACGGAATGGTAGACGGACCTGTGTCAGTCATGTGTGGCGACCTGAGGACGGAATGGCAGACGGACCTGTGTCAGTCATGCATGGCGACCTGGGGACGGAATGGTAGACGGACCTGTGTCAGTCATGTGTGGCGATCTGGGGCGGAATGGTAGACGGACCTGTGTCAGTCATGTGTGGCGACCTGAGGACGGAATGGTAGACGGACCTGTGTCAGTCATGTGTGGCGACCTGAGGACGGAATGGTAGACGGACCTGTGTCAGTCATGTGTGGCGACCTGGGGACGGAATGGTAGACGGACCTGTGTCAGTCATGTGTGGCGACCTGAGGACGGAATGGTACACGGACCTGTGTCAGTCATGTGTGGCGACCTGAGGACGGAATGGTAGACGGACCTGTGTCAGTTATCTGAGGCGACGTGGGGACGGAATGGTACACGGACCTGTGTCAGTTATGTATGGCGACCTGGGGGCGGAATGGTAGACGGACCTGTGTCAGTCAAGTGTGGCGACCTGAGGACGGAATGGTAGACGGACCTGTGTCAGTCATTTGTGGCGACCTGGGGGCGGAATGGTAGATGGACCTGTGTCCGTCATGTGTGGCGACCTGAGGACGGAATGGTACACGGACATGTGTCAGTCAAGTGTGGCGACCTGAGGACGGAATGGTAGACGGACCTGTGTCAGTCATGTGTGGCGACCTGAGGACGGAATGGTAGATGGACCTGTGTCCGTCATGTGTGGCGACCTGGGGACGGAATGGTACACGGACATGTGTCAGTCAAGTGTGGCGACCTGAGGACGGAATGGTAGACGGACCTGTGTCAGTCATGTGTGGCGACCTGAGGACGGAATGGTAGACTGACCTGTGTCCGTCATGTGTGGCGACCTGAGGACGGAATGGTACACGGACCGGTGTCAATCATGTGTGGCGACCTGGGGACGGAATTGCAGACGGACCTGTGTCAGTCATGTGTGGCGACCCGAGGACGGAATGGTAGACGGACCTGTGTCAGTCATGTGTGGTGACCTGGGGACGGAATGGCAGACGGACCTGTGTCAGTCATGTGTGGCGACCTGGGGACGGAATGGCAGACGGACCTGTGTCAGTTATGTATGGCGACCTGGGGACGGAATGGCAGACGGACCTGTGTCAGTTATGTATGGCGACCTGAGGACGGAATGGTAGACTGACCTGTGTCCGTCATGTGAGGCGACCTGAGGACGGAATTGCAGACGGACCTGTGTCAGTCATGTGTGGCGACCCGAGGACGGAATGGTAGACGGACCTGTGTCAGTCATGTGTGGCGACCTGGGGACGGAATGGCAGACGGACCTGTGTCAGTTATGTATGGCGACCTGGGGACGGAATGGTAGACGGACCTGTGTCAGTTATGTACGGCGACCTGAGGACGGAATGGTAGACGGACCTGTGTCAGTCATGTACGGCGACCTGAGGACGGAATGGTACACGGACCGGTGTCAGTCATGTACGGCGACCTGGGGACGGAATGGTAGACGGACCTGTGTCAGTTATGTATGGCGAGCTGGGGACGGAATGGTAGACGGACCTGTGTCAGTCATGTGTGGCGACCGGGGGACGGAATGGTAGACGGACCTGTGTCAGTCATGTTTGTCATCTATGTAAAGTAGAGCACGAGATCCGGCAATATCCAACACGGATAAATCAATGACAATCCTTTGTCTCGCGTCAATCCTTCCTCACCCTGAGCATACCCATGCCAAAAACCAAGTAAATAGTTCACACAGTAGCAGTTACCAGCTGCCATACCGCGTAACCTTTAGGATCGATCAATAGCGCACACGTAAAGTGCATGAATGAACAGTCCTTTACCGCGATTGGCGAGATGCACTTTATTATAGCAGACCTGACCTTTGTATGCAGAATCAATAGTCATCAAGGAATATACCTTAGTTTTAATAAAGTACCAGTACTATATCCAAAGTGTTGGCAATGGATACAACTGCAGAATATTTCATTGTAACTGAGTGATTACTTTTCCAGGTTTTATTTCGTCTCTTTTGTAACAAAAAGAATTTTACATGAAGTAACATAACTTCAGAAAGGTGTCATCAATACTGTTTTCAATAAATTGTAGACAGCAATATGTTGTAAAAAATGTTTCAATCACTCTAATGGTTCATCATTATGTAGGCTGTAGGGTAGTGATGGCGGGATGACTGAAGCATTCTGGAGTCTAATACAAGGAAACCAGTGATATGACATAGTGACATGTCAGGACTTGGGATAGAAGTGGTTGGGAGTGATGGAGTATTAACACAGCGTGAGCTGGAGAAGTGGGAGAGGCACTGTCAAGCCCCTATCGATTGTAACATTCCACATACCACCCTTTGTATGCGTATAAGGAAGATTTATAGACATAAATTCCTTGTTGAAGGATTCTAACAATTTAACTGGTAGTTTTCTGTTAGCAGACTTCTGTAACAAGTCCTGTAAATATCAAAACATATATGTAGAAGCCAGTGCTACCATGCAAGCATTTATTCCTAACCATAATCTTACAAATTGGCGACACTTGCACCGTCCTGCGAGCTTTATGGCCATGACAACAACACCTATATTCTGTATGTTATATTCTTCAAACTAAATCAATGCTCTTATAATCATGTTACTACTCATCATGCCCAATGGAAGATTACTTCATGAGGCCCTGCGAATGGACATGTTTACCTCTTTACAGGCAGAGGCAAACACGTTCCCCCCAGTGAATAAAACAGAAAAACTCCACCAGCAGTCACCTGAGCTTTTTTCAACAAACAACACTCTACACAACACCCCCTACCCACCCCACCTGATTAACAAATTTAGCTTCTGATGTTGGCACTCACGCGCCAAGCCCTAGCCAACACAATCATCATTCTGCAATCAGCATTTGATTTCAGAAAGTTGGTCAGGAACTATCTGTTACCTCAGACAGACTACCTCAGACGCCCCTCTTCATGGTGGTGGTGGTCGGCGAGAAGCCTCCCAGTGCATCTCCTTGTTCCTACTTGGTTCCTCGCATTGACCTCCCCACCAACACCCCACCCCTTTCCCCTGCCAGATTGAACCCCAGTGCCTCTCCTCTCTTACCACTACCCCCGTCCACCACCCCTTTCCCTTCTGAGCTACCTACCACTGCTCGCCATCTAACCAAACACACCCCTTCCTTCTTACCTCAGTACCTAAACCCCCTCTACCAGTCCACCTCCCTTCCCCTCTGAGCTACCTACCACTGCTTGCCACCTCCTCCCTCTAACCACCACCTAGCCCCATGTGATGTTGTTGGTTTCACGCAACAATGCCACATGTCCTAACCATCAAATCCTGTATGGTAATGCACAAACAGGTCTGTGTACCAGTGTTGATGGCGAGAACTTTTTGGAGTATGGGAATAGTTTCTGGAAGTATGTATCCATCAACTTACTTTATTATTTCGGTTCAAGTCTTCATTATTACGACGATAATGTTTAGTGTTTTCTCAAGCCAGCAGACCACTCTGATCCGTCTGTCATCTTGCCTACCCAGTGGAGAAAATGCGCACAAGCGCATGTTGTCAAAACAACACCATTCGCTTGGTGACGCATTATACACCCAGGCATTGACATGCAATAAGCAAAACACCCCCTGTTGAAAGCCGCTGGTAAAGAATGACCAAATACGAAATGGTGCGATAAACGACAAGAAAGGAGCAACAACTGTCTCATATGGAACTAACCACTACCCTACCCCCTCCACCAGTCCATGAGACTTCGCACTAGCGGTGGCGAGGTTACAGCATGCCGGGGCTCAGCCATTTAATCTAAGGCTGCTGACAGAAATAATTTATACAGCATTACACACTTATTCTGATACCAAATTCATTGGATATAACATTTTCTATTAAAACTGAGATCTTTAATAATAACATCCTAGCTAACAAGTTAACGTCATGACAACATTTTTTTTGGGTTCGGTTTTAGATAAAAACAGTTTTATTTTTATGGGATAAAGGCTGGAAAATATTACTTCAATGTTTGCGATAAATGTTGTAACAACGTTGTCCTGATATTAACTTTGAGATAACGTGATTACAACCAAAAACCAACGTATGTGTATTAGCTGAGATGATATATTTGTGATTGAAGCCTCCCCGGCTTTGTTGATCCTACTATTTTTTTCTCTGTGCTGATAAGTCATAAGTCGATAACGGTATAGTATACAGACCCCATTATTTTCAACATTGGCCTACCATAAACTATAGCTCGAAATAAGATTGACAGATCTGAGTAGTGGTTGATCTACTTTCCCCACTTTTGCAGGAGGCATTTGCTTTCGCGCAATGAATTAAAGTTTAGCCTCAATTGATACTAAATTGATTTCAGTTCACTCTGGGTCACTTTAGGTATGCGTCAATGCTTAAAAACAGAGTTAATGATAATACACTACAAAGGAATTCAAACCTATGACCCCTTACAAAGATGTAAATGGTATCGCCCAGTGATGTCACAGTAAACATTGAAACAACCCGACCCGAAAGCCCATTTCACTTGATCATGTTAATATGTTAATCTTGTTGTTCAGTCAACAACTGGTAGTAGTGGTCGCATAGTCCCATATGAGACAGTTGTTGCTCCACACAACAGTCCCATGTCCGCATGTAGAAAATGAGGGTGTAAGATTTGTTTTTGTGGGCGACTAAGTGTTGTTAACCGCACGATCCATCAAACCCTTGTCATTTTGTACTGTGATACCTAAACTTCATATTTACCACAAAACCCACATGCATATGAACTAACAAAGTATCACATTACTATCAAGTCGGTTGAAATGAGACTTTCTTGTTGTTTATCACGCCATTTCGTATTTGCTCATTCTTAACCAGCAACTTTCGCCAGGTGGCGTTTCGCTTATTGCATGTCAATTGGCTGGGTGTATGAAGCGCCACCAAGCAAATGGTGTGGTTTTAACGACATGCACGCATGCGCAGTTTCTCCACTGGGTGGGCGAGGTGGCGGACAGAACTGAGTCATCTGCTGCTTCAAAAAATCAACAGAGGATATCGTTGTAATCACAGAGACTTCAACCAAAATAACAAGATAAGTTGTAAGATACATACTTCTAGAAACTATTGCCATACCCCAAAAAGTTCTCGCCATCAGCACCGCTTCTCGCCACGCATGTTTGTAAAAGTACAGGATTTGATAGACTGGACATGTGACGGTGCTTCCCAACAACGCCACATGGGGCTATGGTCCCAGTGCACTCAGCCAACTAGGCGTGAACACTAATCCGGCAGCCAGACACCGCCGAGACAAAGACCAATTGTTATTGGCAATTGGCAGACCCCCCCCCCCCCTACCCCTCCCCCTCACCATCTGTTTTCGGACAGCGGCCGGCTTCGTCTGCGGCCAGTTTGCCTGGTATTCCTTATTAGTCCCCGATTTGAAGTTCACACAAAAAGTATTTTTTTCTTCAAATCAGTGAATATTTTCTTGTAAATGGGAAATTTCGTTGTCCGGAGAGTTTCCCTTGCGAATAGCCATGAATCCATGGCTATGGGTTCTGGGGTAGTTGCGACTATAATATTAATAATTTTTGGTGAAGCAGGCCTAAATACGGTATATACTCGGAATGGCCGAACTGCGAAACAACCGAGCCGCTCTCACCACCCCCTACCATGGGTGGAGGGGGGGGGGGGGGTCATTGAGCCGCCCGCCCGCCAGCGGATTAGTCTGCGCCTCGACGATTGGCTTGGTGTCAGCTTCGGCATCGGCTGGGGGAGGGGGGGGTGAGGGTCTGGCTCGGGGTGGATGAAGCTGGCGATTGGTGTCAATTGTATTTGTGTTGCTGGCTGCTGGGTGTGTATGGGTGGAGGGGCGGGGATGGGGCCAATATTTACTGATTTTTTAGGAGAAATCTTCACGGCCAGGCCACTAAAGTAATCACTAAATTTTGGGGAATTGTCAATGGCCCCGTAACGAGTATGGATAACGTTCATCACGTGGCCGGTAATGAGCATTGATCACGCGGAATTTGCACGCAGCCAGAAACATTTTTCACACGGAAACTGTTATGTTACGCTGCATAAACCAACTGACACACCAAATTTCCGCGTTCTCATAGCTTATTATTATTGAATAATGAAAATCGCGTGAAATCAGAATGAATGAAGCTGACTTTCCATGTGAAAAATGTTTCGGGCCGCGTGCAAATTCCGCGTTATCAATGCTCATTACTGGGCCGCGTGATGAACGTTATCCATACTCGTTACGGGGCCATTGACAATTCCCCAAAATTTAGTGATTACTAAGCCAGCAACACAAACAAAAGTGACACCAAACACCAGATTAATCCACGTGTGCCAGACACAGCCCCATCCCCGCTCCGCCACCCGATGCCGAAGCCATCAGGGCCGACGCCAAGCCAGACACCCAATTGTAGAGGCACAGACTAAGCCGCTGGCGGCTCGACGACCCCCCCCACCCCATTCACCCCCCCACCAAACCACCCCATCCCCCCTTCCCCCCACCCCCCTTAATTTTTTTAAATACCTCGGCCGTTTCGCAGTTCGGCCGTTCTGCATGGCATTCCTAAATACGATATGTCTTAGTACCCTATCTACATGTTTCACTGTTTGCCTGAGGAGCATCAAAGCAAAGCTGTTCGGTGTTCTAAACGTCATTTTGAAATTATGCCGCTCAGTGCGATTATATCGTAGATTAAACCACTTACTAACCTGCAACAAGCACTCGATCGCAAACGTGGCTCGAAGATACGTGTATGAAATCTCGTAAGTCACATGGTTCAAATGAAAAGAAAACGAAATACAGAAAATATAAAAGACACCCTAAAGTTAGGGGAGAGGAGACACCCCTGGTTAAGAGTGAGAGGAGACAAGCCAAATTAGGGAAGGAGTCGGCCCTACCACCTCCTTCCCCCAACCATGCACGTTAGAGGAGGAAAGATACTCCAAGTCAGAAGAGGTGAGACACCCCAAGCAGGGGTTATATCTAGCTTAAGTTAGGGACGGGGAAACAACGCAAGTTAGTGGGCCCGCGGAGGGCCGGGCCGGAACACCCCAAGACGGGGAAGGGCCTGGAGACGCCGCAAGGTAGGGATCGAGAGAGACCAAATTTGGGGAGGGGAGACACCTATGGAGAGTGGGGCAGATATTAATTATTTTGGTGCGGACATTTTGCAACCAATATTTATTGTTCGCATAGTCCCAGAGACGTTTCTTGGATATCCTTAGAAGCGGAACAAGTTCTCTAATTATATATAACTAACTATTCCAATTTAATGTTATGGGGTGATCAAGGAAAGCTGTATAATCTGGCAAAAGCAAAATAATTACAGGATATCTCGCGTTAAAGTACTTTGTTCCGGGCCGTTTGTTCCTTATTTGTAACACATTGCTCTGTGCTTTGTCGCAAATTCAAATGTTCCAATGTTATACTATATGGACTTGAAATAGACTTGTATTGTTATTACTATGACTACATGAATACCATAAATAGATGTCCAAGCGCGTCTAATTAAACAAATCTCTGGGATTTTATAATGACGAGAAAGGTAATTAATTATAAGTGCCTTTATAAACACTTTAATTGTTGTGTCTGCTTCAATTCAAGTCTGCAAACAAGGTGTGCAGAAAGCGATGCACTTAAATTGTATTGAATTTGAGCATTTTTCGGTTTAATAAAGCAAGTGTCGTTATCATTTCCTAGCTATTGTTCAGAAATAGCATTTATAACCATTTTGATGATATCATATATACTTCTACTCATTGTTATTTCGAGGCTTGTAACGTATGTGGATTACTACATATCTGATCCATTGAGTTATTTATAGACTACATGTTCTACCTGAAGTAGCACTATCCGCGATGTATTAAAAATTTACACGAAAAGCAAAGGCAATCTGTAATTTAGCTGCGTACAAAAGCAAATAGCAGACCATTTTATGACAACGTCACATTCCTCACTTCGTTCATTTATGCTTATTTCGGTGTTTGGAACTATCCGCGAGATGTGATTTAACGAGACGAGCTCCATGACAACAACACAGCTTTTCTAAGGACAGTTTTGATCTGTTGCCTTTTCAGTTCTTATTTTGCGTTATCCATTGGATTTGCGATAACCACATATTGTCAGGGAACAGGCACTAACTAACTAACAATGCCGAAGAAGGGAAAGAAAGGGAAAAAAGGAAAGAAGGGGTAGGTTCCATGCTCCTAGCCCTGGTACATGCCTCTCTTACCACGCCCGTAAACGGAGGCGGAGCAAGGCCAAGGGCAAGGCCCGGGTGAGAGCCATGCCGCTCACCAGGCCTAAAATTAGAAATCGCGGACCGGTGGCTCAAGTTGAAGGTCCTAACAGAACAAATATGCAGTGCCTACCCATCAAGCTGCTCCATTAGATTCTTGAAGCTTTTATGACTTTCGTCGGACAGTCATCTTTGGTCGGTAGTGTATTTTCTTGTATCCAGGCGATTTATGTCCTCTCTCGCTTCGTTTTGAATGCTCCACTGCTCGCCAGAAGTAAACAAACTTAGCGTGAGCACTCGCTGCCAGGCGGCATTTGTTGACATCCGGCAAATGGAAAGTCTGAAGCACAAGCGCTTAACTTCTTCGTTCATTATTAGTCCCCATGCGGTCATCTGCACTAAGCCCCACCTCTCATAGTCTATATTATAGCAGAGAGTATGCAATAAAAAACCGGTGCTGCCAATACCGTCTCAACTTTCAAGTCCTTCAGCAAGCTAAAATACCATTATCTTACCATACGTCTCCATTTCCAACATGACAAATAGTTTATCTTCTTAACTAAACTTACCAGATCATAATATTCGCAGTTACTACGGCAAAATGACGCATTTTGCCATAGTAACCAATGCCAATGCATTGCTGCATTGACACTACCGCTTTGGTGCCTTCACAGCTTTAGCACTGAGCCTGAAGCCTCTTAATCAGTTAATTTGACTCGATGGTGATCATCTCCTGATGGAGGGCTTTCCGCTCATCGCCTTATGCTACCCTCTGCTCCATGTGTTAATTAGGGGGCCTCACTCGGCACTCTGGCCACAGCATATAACACACAACACAAATATCCAAAGTTAGTGTTGATTAAAAAATGTGCACTCTTCAGGCAGTGATTACAGAAAAGTAGACAAATAAATGGTCCTTATCGATGTGTCAAGTCTTCAGTCTTCTTCACACCTTTATAGTTTAGTCGGCAAAGTGATTGAATATACACAAATAGGATCACTTGTTGTACTTGCAAACCTTTCTAACAATAATTTTTTTAAATTTCTCCTCGTGGCCATGTTGCTGTTATGTCGCAGTTCTTATCGATCTCCCTCACTAATCCGGCACCTCCGAGACAAAGACCAATTGTTATTGTCTATTGGCAGACCCCCCACCCCACCCAGCCACCCCCCTTACACTAATCCGGCAGCTAGACACAGCCGAGACAATGACCCCCTCCCCCCACCCCCCTCACCCAGCCCCTCCCACCATCTGTTTTCGGATGGCGGCAGGCTCTGCCTGTACGCGTAGCCGGTTCAGATGTACACCCTGCACGAAGAGTGCACATTTGTTAATCAATACTAAATTTGAATATTTACTTCATGGCCCTCTGGCTCGCTCCCCAGAGCTGATAAGCCAGGGAGGGGCATGCAACAGGGCTACTTCAACCCTAGCCCTGAGGGACCCAGGAGTAGCAAGCTCTTCCCAATTAAGTATTGTCCAGAACAGAAGCAGCGCATTGACACTGCCACCAAAATCAAACAGATTATTAAAAATAAATGACATTAAATTACTTTTTGAGATTATCATTTGTATATGTTAACAGTTCTTTATCTTATGTAATTAAATCTATTACTTAACCTTTTAGTTGACTTCTTTACTCATATTATAGCGAGTGCAAGCGAGCTCTTAAGGTAACATGCATACATATTCAAAGTCCATTTCAAGCATAGGCTTATGACTTTCATTTCGCGTAACGACCCCCTAGAGACATTTTCGGATTCAGACTAAATTTTAGCTGTACATAAATATATTCAAGCAAAGAGAGGTCGAGGTCTATTATGTCATGTTTTTAATAATTAAATCAGCTTCCCCACAAAATTAATGGGTAAATTATTCAATGTTAACACTGGATGTATACTTCAAATTAAAGTTAATTTATAAGCGACAGGCTAAATGTCTGTTGCCAAGCAGACGGCTCTTGGTGACCCCTCATCGGCTGCTGTCGTAGTGAGTAGTTGTAACGTCAATATGCTAACATGATGTCACAATGGGAGTTCCTAAGCAACTGAATGATATGCCACAAGCACATGCACGGTATGCGTCATCCCGCCAAAGATATTCTTCATGGCAACCCGAAGTGAGATTAATTTTGAGTATTAATCTAGATATATCCCCTCAGAATTACTCAATATAGGCCTACGCTGACATTTTTTAGGTAGCACATACCTATCCATATTAAAGGTGGCGACTTGAAATAGATTCCCTTACACTCATGCCAGGCTTTGTTTGACAGGAAGCAAGGAAGCCAAATACTATGGGCCAGTTGACTGGTCGACTTTACCCCACCCTGCCCCTTACACCCATTCTGTAGTGGTCTTGGGCTGACTGACCCTTCAAGCCTCCTACCCTTTACCATCCCCCTCCCCCACCCCACCAAAACAAAATGTATCAAAGTTTTGGAACAGCTGGAAAATTATATATATTTTTTGCAGTATGTTTTGCTACACCCAAGTTTGTAATTATGTTCCAGGTAGTAAATGATGGTAGTTCACTTTACTGCTGCATCTGCTGATCGCACATGTTACTCTTATAGTAATATCTGTCTCAACATTTTAAGGCTCATCAAGGTCTAGTCGGGATCTGCATTGATACCTAGCCCCAAAGACACCACAACCTCCCCACTCAGTCCAAGTCCAATAAACTTAGTGAAGGCAGTGAAAAAGCATGAGTCAGTGCTAGGTATTCTAATACTCTCCCCTGCAATTTTGGCTAAAATAGGCATTGCCTTTGATTTTTATATATTGCAATTATAACTAAGAAAAAACATGCACATAATGAGAAACACAAGTTACATTCAGGGATAAGGCAATAATTAAGAAACTGTATATCATTATGGAGGTGACATTTAAGATTTACAACTACATGTATATCCAATATCATAAATGTTTGTACATAGATAATAAAATATTTGTAAAGATGATTATTATCTTTGCCATGTCTATGTGGATTTATTTGATTTTTGCCAAAATGCAATATTTATAGATTACTTAAGTAATTAATTAAGTTACATTATTTTATAAATATGTCAGGTTAGACCCTAAATGAAATTTAGTATTAGGTAGCATATATATCAGTTTGATGTATCATAATAAACATTTCATTTTCAGAACAATTTAACCTGGACAAAAGGTTATATTTATCTTTAACATGCACTTGTTTGAATGTTAAAGCATGCTTTTCTCTGTAGTATATTACTGTTGGATAAAATGATGTTGAAGCAATAGTTTGATTACACAAATAGATGACACATTTTTTTATTATGCTTATGCTCAGATTTTTTGATATTTTTGGTTTCTATGACCAGTCCACTGTTATAAAAGGTTATGCAATGTACAGTATAGCACAATTTTATAGATCTAGTTTCTGTGGCAATATGTCTTTAAGTTAGTTAGACAGTAATTAATTGGGCTTTCAGTTAGTACTTCAGTCACATAATGTACCAGCTGGGTAAAAATGTTTAACTATAGTATACATATCAAATTACATATGAACCCCTATATTCAGATATTATATGACCTCATTTTATTAGACAAGGCAATTGTCATCTTATGCTGGGAACAGTTGGTAACATGCTAATAAAAATGGGTATAAACACTATTATACTTTTGCTGCATGTACATGACTGAGTGGTGAATCACAAATAGTTTAATTGTACGGCAACTAATGCTAAAACATACCCTTTCACTGCTGCTGCGAAATGTTGATGTAATTGATACATAAGTTACCATATTCTGATATTCGTGTATGAACAAGTATTTATTGTCATTTGTATGCACATGCATGTTTAAATTTATGAAAATGTTTAGCTAGTTGTAATTATATCCTCAATTTACGGTCTCTGTCTTCATGTTATGTCAGGATTATATGCGAGTCTTTTGTGTAGTGGTAGAAGGTTACAATCATACTCTGTAATTGATGTTTAAGCATGATATTTTAGTACTAGTATTTCTTATGAGATTGGATACACTTTTGACTGATATGGGCTGCAAATTGATAATAGGTAGTGTATCTGTGCACTACCTATATATATTTATAATCTAAGACATATAGACAAGTTAATGTCCAAAGACTGCTTCTGAGTTAATCTCCTGTCTTCTAAATTCCGCCAGAATAATATTTACCAGTACCAGTAAAAAATATGCTGAAGTGAACATTTCACATGAAATACATACATACATGTATGATATATTAATTATGTTATTACCAAGTTAAAAGTACCTTCCCATGGAGCTAGTTCTAAGATTAAGCTGAGGAAAAAAGAGTGCTGGATTAATGTTTGTTCATTCCCTTACAGGAAGAAGGGAGGGAAAAAGGCCAAGAAGGATATTAATGTTAAAACAATGTCAGAAACCAACTCAAAACTCTGGGAGGCTCGTCTTGAACTGGCTGAGCGGTCCAGGCAAGAATACAGGTATATGTTCAATCTTTTTTTAAATGTTCTAATTCTTACAAGACCATGAATGTTTTAAGCAATGGGTACAGTATTTTGGATCATTCAGGCAAAATTATACTATTTGTGCTGTTAAACATATGAAGTACTTATAAAATAGCATTACTTATATACGATAAGCACTCTATTTACATATGTATTTACTTGACAGTTTAATACAGCAATACATTAACATATATATTAGTTTGGGGAAAGCTAAAAGTTAAAATGGCACTGTCTTAATTTTTGCCCCTCAATGAGGATGATTTCTGAGTTGGATGGAACCATGTTCTATCCAAATTTTACTTATGATAATAGCAACGCTTGTTTTTCATGTGATTATTTGGTTCTTTTTCAGAGAAAATGCGAGACATTTGTTGTCAAACAATGAGCATTTGCAGGATCAAGTTAAGCAGACAGAGAGAGATACCATTGATGTAATAACCTACCTCAAGCGTCAAGATCAAGAGAAAGACAGACAGGTGCGTTAAGTTTATACACAATCTCGTAAACCTATGCCTACTCGCTACACCTACTCGCTACTCTTGTTTATGTTACGAGGTGGAGGGCGTGTTATTTGGGCTGCCTTTCGGATATACTGACACAACCAAGCAAAGTGTCATTTACATGAACTTTATTTAGGGTCACAGGAAATAGCAGGAGTTGTGGCCGAGTTGTCTTGGTGAATAAGTTCTTACACCAGAAGTCCGTAGCACCAAACCAGCTTTCCTGGCTGTTGATGACCGCAGAAAGGTCTGCGTTAAGCACATTGCGGTGTTGGCCCGCATTGCTTCGCTGCGACTTGCGGCGTCCCACCACGTCAGGCTCCGGCTATCCGTCATCCTCGCGCACCGTCCGCGAACACCGGCCGTCCTCGCGCGCCGGCCGCACGTCGTCCTCGTGCTCCGGCCGCCCGTCGTCCTCGCGCATCGGCCGCCCGTCGTCCTCGCGCACCGGCCGCACGTCGTCCTCGCGCTCCGGCCGCCCGTCGTCCTCGCGCTCCGGCCGCCCGTCGTCCTCGCGCACCGGCCGCACGTCGTCCTCGCGCTCCGGCCGCCCGTCGTCCTCGCGCACCGGCCGCCCGTCGTCCTCGCGCACCGGCCGCACGTCGTCCTCGCGCTCCGGCCGCCCGTCGTCCTTGCGCTCCGGCGGCACGTCGTCCTCGCGCTCCGGCCGCCCGTCGTCTTCGCGCTCCGGCCGCCCGTCGTCCTTGCGCTCCGGCGGCACGTCGTCCTCGCGCTCCGGCCGCACGTCGTCCTCGCGCTCCGGCCGCCCGTCGTCCTTGCGCTCCGGCGGCACGTCGTCCTCGCGCTCCGGCCGCCCGTCGTCCTCGCGCTCCGGCCGCCCGTCGTCCTCGCGCACCGGCCGCACGTCGTCCCCGCGCTCCGGCCGCACGTCGTCCTCGCGCACCGGCCGCACGTCGTCCCCGCGCTCCGGCCGCCCGTCGTGGTCGCGCACCGGCCGCCTGTCGTCCTCGCGCTCCGGCCGCCTGTCGTCCTCGCGCTCCGGCCGCACGTCGTCCTCGCTCTCCGGCCGCACGTCGTCCTCGCGCTCCGGCCGCACGTCGTCCTCGCGCTCCGGCCGCCCGTCGTCCTCGCTCTCCGGCCGCACGTCGTCCTTGCTCTCCGGCCGTACGTCGTCCTTGCTCTCCGGCCGTACGTCGTCCTCGCGCTCCGGCCGCACGTCGTCCTCGCGCTCCGGCCGCCCGTCTTCCTCGCGCACCGGCCGCCCGTCGTTCTTGCGTCGTGCTCTGGCCGCACGTCGTCGTCGCTCTCCGGCCGCCCGTCGTCCTCGCGTCGTGCTCCGGCCGCACGTCGTCCTCGCGCTCCGGCCGCCCGTCGTCCTCGCGTCGTGCTCCGGCCGCACGTCGTCCTCGCGCTCCGGCCGCACGTCGTCGTCGCTCTCCGGCCGCCCGTCGTCCTCGCGTCGTGCTCCGGCCGCACGTTGTCGTCTTGCTGGTCGACTGGGTTGCGTCTTGCTACAACGACGTGATCTTCCGCCGGCATCACCACCGGACCACCGCGCTGGCCGGGTGCCAAGATTGGTCTGGCGGCCGCAACTACCACTGCCTCTTCCTCGTCCGAATCTTCTGATGCCGTCGCGGTACAGGTTTGGGTCGAGGCCTCGGCACCAGCAGTGGTGAAACCGTCGCAGGTTGTCACGGTTCAGGGATCGGTCACGCGTCCGGTCATGTCCGGTCTCCCGAAGACACGATTCCTCACGTAGACGAGGTCACCCCGCTGTAACCCTAGGGCGGCTTTAGCCTGGGTGTTCTCCCATTGGTTATCCTGCGCAGCCCGCATCCTTTCGTTTGCGCGACGATACGCTTCACGCAAGCGCTCCCGGTGGGTCGCCAGCCAGTCGATCTCGTGCTCACCCACGTTCGCCGGGGCGCCCAACAGGCTGTCCACAGGCAGACGCGGCGTTCGGCCGGACATCAGGTAGTACGGAGAGTATCCGGTGGCAGCGTGGGGCGTAGCGTTGTATGCAAACAGGTCTTCCGACAGATATTCCGGCCACCTGCGCTTCTTCTCGAAAGGAAGGGTGCACAGTAGGTCGTGAAGAGTCCGGTTGAAACGCTCGCACTGTCCGTTTCCTTGAGGATGGTAGGGGGATGTCCGGGACTTGGCTACATCATAGACGCGACACAACGCGGAGATCACGTGTCCCTCGAATTTCCGACCCTGATCCGAATGTAGGCACTGAGAGACGCCATACCGACGAAACCACTCTCAGATCAGAGCTCTGGCGGTCACTGGTCGCGTGTTGGCACCGCCACTGTGTATATGGTGAATACAGAGGCTCCCCATGGCAGTCCGTGCTCGTGGCTGAGCCTTGGCCATCGCACACCACTCGCAATCTCCGCGTGACGCTCGACCGTCTTACCCATACCGGGCCAGTAGGCCCGCGACCGACACAGATTCAGGCTCCTCTCGGCACCTTGGTGTGCCATGTCGTCATGGACGGCCCGAAGGACGACTGGCTTCAAGACTTCGGAGAAGACCAGTTGCGCTCAGCTCCCCGAGGTGGAAATCCGTCACCTTTCGGTAGAGGACGCCGTCAGTCCGCTCCAGCCGATCCCATTGTCGCAACAAAGCCACTGTCTTGCCGGACGGTCCCTTCCGTTGGTCCGCATCTAGTCGCTGCCTCGGCCAAAACTGCAGGGCTTCACCGACCAGGGAAGGGAACGACATCCCTGATAGGAAACGACATCGGTATGGTATCAGGGTTTCCCGTCTGCCGCGGCCCTCCGCGTAGCTCAGAGAACCTCAGATTCCACCGTCTACCGACCCTACGCAGATCTGGGATATCACCGCTGTGGCAGCCTCGTCCCTTGCGGCGTCACGCGTACTTCATTCACCGCCGTCCCTGGACCCGGCTGGCGAGACAGTGCATCGGCATTGGCGTTATCGCGTCCCGGCCGGTAAAAGGCGAAACAAGGCAAGCTGCGCGGCCGTCTTGTGCCGATCAGCTTTTTCCATGGTCACCTGATGGTATCCGGACGCTAGATCCAGGGGTTAAAAGAACTCCCGCATAAATAAACTGAATGCCGAAAACCGCTCAGACTAGCCGGCAACATAAAAAAAGGAATGCACATCAATCCTTATTTTGTAATCGTCTTACCTGTGTTATTCATTTGCCACTTTGTTTGCAGATAGAGAAGATAATGAATCAGATGAAAGATCAGAAAAAGGAACATCGCAAGGAAAAGGAACAATTGGTTAGTTAGTGTTATGCTGAAGGCTATATGTCTATGTGGCGTTTTAATTAAAATGAACATCACAATATTATTTATACATACGTTTTCGCTTGGTGGTTAAAGTATCTCCCTATGTTTTCACACGGTGAATTATACATTTATTATGTGTCACTGTTACAAAAGTGTCACTATGATTCACATTACTTGTAATAACAAGACAAGACTCGGCATTTATATATATATATATATTTATATATATATACCACTAAGTTTATGCATACGTTGCAGATACTGATTTCATGGCATATATTTGTAAATTTTGTATTTATCGCAATTTGGGTTACCCGGTATGTGATCTAAACCCCTTTCTTTTCAATCTCCAGGTTGACGATTTCCAAATGCAGACAATCGAGCTCGAGAAACGCCTGACTGATAAGACAACTGAAGTCGAAGTTTTGCAGAATGAACTAAAACAAGTCAAGGAATTTCGAAAAAAGCGTGCTCAGATGCAGAAAGAGCTGGAAGAGGTTAGGTCACTGATAGAAATATTTAATTGTGAAAGTACATTCTGTGATTGTAAACTTATAAAACGCGATACCATGGTAGGGATAGTACTATATGCCTGTATTATGGAAATTGTTTTGGCAACACTACACAGGATTGATATGTATGTTTCGATGTATTGCTTGATTACAGATAAAGGAAGTCATGTTTGACGCCAATCAAGAACACAAAGATACGCTGACAAGAATGGAACAGAAGTTCTTCGAAGAAAAGGTGGGAAGATAATGGGACAATTAAGCACAAGAATTTCAAAGAGATTTTAGATGTTTCTGAGACATATGATGTTCTTGCGGCACATGTGGTCTTTAGGCATATCAGTATATATCTGAGCAGATACCAATACATTCACTTCTTATATATAAGAGGCCTGTAGGCGTATATCACATCTTGTGACTTTATAATACCATTCGTGCCTAATTTCGTTTTAGATGCGCCTGCAGCAAGAGGCGAATCAAAAGATTGCAGAGTTGGCTGAGAAAGCCCATTCCGAGGCCATAGCGTAAGTGCCAACTGATTGCCAACTCCCATTCCGAGGCCATAGCGTAAGTGCCAACTGATTGACAATGCCCATTTCGAGGCCATAGCGTAAGTGTCAATTGAATTGTCGACGCCCATTCTGAGGCCACTGCGTTAGTGCCCTAAGTGAACTAACTGAAAAATCCCATTCCGAGGCCATAGCGTAAGTGCCAATTAATTGACGACGCCCATTCTGAGGCCATGGCGTATATGCCCTCATTGAGAAAGCCCATTCCGAGGCCATAGCATATGTGCCCTGGGTGACTGATTGAAAAATCCCATTCCGAGGCCATATATAGTGTAATCACACATCTCTTGTGACAGAGGAGTTGAATGCCGAGGCCATAGTGTACGTAAGTCACCTGGCTAACATGGTCGTTGGTTAAAGATACAAAACAAACTACCGGTAAAGAGCAAACTAATTGAAGAGAAGGAATGTTGTATTACTGACCGATCTGTATACATGTACGTCTAGAAACCTGGACGAGACGACCCGGTCGGTGTACAAAGAGAACGTACGAGTGAGCGAGGCGCTGGCCTACCACATGGCCGAGGGCGAGAAGCTGAAGCAGGCCAATACGAGGCTTGAAGAGGAGACGCAAGAGCTGCAGAGCGACAAACAGATGAACGACATGCTCATTCTGGAAAAAGTCTCACAGTCGAGGAAACAGAAGAACCTCCTCAAAGAGGTATGTATGGACATGTTCCACTTTTATTCACTAAATTTGAAATGGGATTATGGAACATAGATTAGGATTGGGGTTGATGACTTATTGGGTAGATCAGGATGCAAATTCTTTAATAAAAGAGAATCATTACAAGGGAAAGTTGGCCGACTTCAGATGCCGAAGTTTAGTATAATTCAAGAAGTAAAAAAACGCATGACTGGTAATTAACTAGTGGTTGAACATAAATATCCTTATATCTAATGACTTGAATCAGCCTTTCATCAATCAACCAAAGCCAATAAACACCATTATAATAGTATGGGCGTGGGTAGGACTAGGGCAAGCAGATGTGAAGGTATGGCATCTGCGTCTGGCGCATGTTTCATCCAACCCCAGTTCTATTACCTCAGGGGGACTGGCGTATAATGCGCAACTTAACTAAATGTAGTTTAATGAAGCTCTTGAGCGAAGTACTAACGGCACGTACATCGGTGGTTCGAGCCCCGCTGTGGCCAAGGTCCCATGTTCTCCTTCGCAAAGAGTGGGAGGTTACCCCGAAGAAAATGGCTCCGCTCTTCTCTTCCTTCTTCAATTGACGCGATATGACCAGAATTGGTTAAATCGACCTGAGTATACAACCAACAACCGAAGTGCCAGTAGACCTAATCATGCTTATGTTATTATAACCTATATGCTTCTTTTTTTTTTACTTTAGCTTCAAGAAAAAGTGGACGTTTTGGAGAAGTCTTTGAGCCATATCATAAAAGAATTTGATACAGAACGGAAAGCTTTGGTCGAAAAGTCAAAAATTGAGAACGAGGCGTTAACGGTAGAAATTGCTAAGTTACAACGGACCTTGGAACTTAAAACGAAAGAAATGAGCAAAGTGAGGAAGCTTGCCAAGAATATTCTGGAACAGAGGACGGAAATGGAGAGATTTTTCTTAGAATCACTCCAACATGTGAAGCAAGAAATAACGGCTACCAGGTAAAACTTTCATACCAACGGACTGAATATCATATCAGAGTATAGCGCTCATATTAACTCGCTTCGTTTTTGCGAGAACCTCACTTGATCATCATCATATCAGCAAATACATTCAAACATTTCGTGTCTATGCCTGTCTAGTAGGTCTTAACGGCCAAGTCAAGGCCGTAGACTACTTTGTGGGGACATTAAATTATTGTGCATTTTGGCTATTATTCCGTGTCTTTTATTAGGATGCAATACAGACGCGATGCCCAAATGGCTTACCAGCAGAAGATGCTGGACGCTTACACCGGAAAGGGAGACTACCCCAAGATCAGAACCTTCAGCAAAACCGACAACAGCACCAACAGCGTATTCCGAGATTTAGAAGCCGCCGAAAAATTGTAAGTAGGGCAGGAGTTCTACATTTTTTTGTTTTCCGTCATTCCTACATATCAAATCGTTCATATATACGATTAAATAACAGAGACGTGACGTCTGCTGAATGTGTGAAGTACTCGTCAATTGTTGCATGTTTCTATTCTCAACACCTTTGAAAATCTTACGGAATATGTTAGTGACTATAATTTGTGCTAATATTTGAATGGAATAATGTTTATAATGCACGTAATGTCATTGAAGCGGTCTGTAATAGTAAGCGTCACTTAAAATGACAGGCCATGCTCCAATTCCATTCAATCAGTCTTGCTTAACTACCTGCTTAACATGATTTAGGAAAGCTGACAAAATCGTGGAAAAGTAAGTCGTGTGTGACGCATGCGTACTGGTGTGATTGAAAGTACGAAATTCGTCTGTGGCACAGATTGTTGTTCATTTGTATCACCGGTTTATCTCTAGTCGTCGTTCTTAATTGTGTGATTTAATTGTGATTATTGACATAAATATAGATCCTCCATGTAATCCCATTGAAATCGATATACCCCTTTAGCTAGGCTCGTAGTATGCATAGCATCGTAAGACAACACAAAGCAAGGCAAGGCAATCATACACGTATGTGTAAGTCATCTCAATGCATATTCGTAATTCATCTAAATACCTATTCGTAAGTCATCTCAATACGTGTTCGTAATTCTTCTCAATACGTATTCGTAATTCATCTACATACCCATTCGTAATTTCTCTCTACGTATTCGTAATTCATCTAAATACCCATTCGTAATTTTGCTCAATACCTATTCGTAATTCATCTATAAATACCTATTCGTAATTTATCTCAATACGTAATCGTAATTCATCTAAATACCCATTCGTAAGTTATCTCAATACGTATTCGTAATTTATGTAAATACCCATTCGTAATTGATCTCCATACATAGTCGTAACTCATCTCAATACATATTCGTAATTTACCTCAGTTAATGGTCGTAATTCACCTCAGTTAATGGTCGTAATTCACCTCAGTTAATGGTCATAATTCACTTCAATACGTATATGTAATTCATCACAATACATTTACTTCAATATCATCACAATACACAGAATATATTCACTTCAATATCATCACAATACGTTCACGTAATTTATGACAAATCGTCATTATTCTCAATACGTATTTCAGTTCATATTTTAAGGTTCCCTTGGCCAGGTTCAGCCTGTATGTGTACACCTCAATCCCGTCCTCTGGTCATCTCAACCCAGCCTTTGCCATGCAAGGGGAAGTTGGTTGTCGTAGTTGAATCGAGTGTTTATTGATTGTCATTAGATAGCTGTCGCCTGTCGGACTTAATGCGTTATTCTTGTGTAGTTCACCTCTGCATGTTAAATGAACTGAGCATATTGGAGTGTGTGATCTGTGGTAGTCGTGGCAGAATGTATTTTGGTACATTGTACGCCTCGAAGGGTCGCCTCGGGACTGTCGGGAGTGTGTTCTGCTATGATACCAGCCCAGGCTGCCGGAGCGTGCTTCGAATCCCACCTGTGCAAATGTTTGTGCAGGAGAGAGATCCCATGTCTTTTTCGCAAAGAGTATGGGGTTATACCCCCGGGAGACATGGCTCCTCTCTACCTTGAGCTTTCCTATGGTAGCGATCGGACCTACAAGGATTGAAGCGTCCTCCTTAAATGAATCAACTACGTACTCATTGAAGTATAATATGCAAAAGCTTCCAGTGGAATTGCCGTGTGTTTTTGTGATTCTAAATCACATGCTGCGGCATCTCGAAGCAGCGCCGGGGGTTGTCGAGGGTCAGCTCTTCGTCGACTCATTTATCCGTCTTTCGTTAGCAGCCATCACAAATGGACATGTTGCATTTGTGCTGCAGAAACCCGTGCATATATAAATATAGTGCGTGGTCCCTCGTTATACGACAGCTCAATGATACGTACGCCTTCCTCCTTATCGAAACAGAACAACGGACAGAAGACAACATTTAGATCAATTGTACTGTTATAATCTTCGGGAAATGTTACGTCAGGGTATTTCGCTATGTCGATATGCATGAAACAGAAACATATGGTGTAAACAGGTATTACCATCCAGAAACAGTTATAATTGCCCTGACAAGGTGAGATAACAGGATATTATTCATCTGTATATCCATTTAGATTAAGCAATCCTTCGGCGATATAGATCGACATGTGTTCAGATTGAAATGTGCCTCTTCCTCGCAGATCGCAGATCTCTAGTAAAGTGGACATCAGTGATCTCACGTGGGAACAGAAGGAGAAAGTGCTCCGGTTACTCTTCAACAAGATGAACACTGGTCAGGGCAAACGGGGTCGGACGGCGCCCCCAGCTCTGATGGAGACACCCCATACACTGCCCGCTCTGTCCGAGAGAAACACATCATGGTAGGTCATCAACCTGGACAGGTGGGATGTGGGAAAGGGTACGTGGGGAGAGGGGAGGCCCTGATGGAGACACCCCACACACTGCCCGCTCTGTCCGAGAGAGACACATCATGGTAGGTCATCAACCTGGACAGGTGGGATGTGGGAAAGGGTACGTGGGGGGAGGGGAGGCCCTGATGGAGACACCCCACACACTGCCCGCTCTGTCCGAGAGAGACACATCATGGTAGGTCATCAACCTGGACAGGTGGGATGTGGGAAAGGGTACGTGGGGGGAGGGGAGGCCCTGATGGAGACACCCCACACACTGCCCGCTCTGTCCGAGAGAGACACATCATGGTAGGTCATCAACCTGGACAGGTGGGATGTGGGAAAGGGTACGTGGGGAGAGGGGAAGCCCTGATGGAGACACCCCACACACTGCCCGCTCTGTCCGAGAGAGACACATCATGGTAGGTCATCAACCTGGACAGGTGGGATGTGGGAAAGGGTACGTGGGGGGTGGGGAGGCCCTGATGGAGACACCCAACACACTGCCCGCCCTGTCAGAGGCTACCATGACGTAATGACCTTAATTGTTTCTGATTGGTTGATATGTCAGGAGGTATTATTAACTGTCAGCGCCCACCGACACAACACTTATGGGGATAATAAGTGTTTTTTTATAAGTAAGGTATTTTTTGTTCTCCGCAAGAGTTCGTATTTATTATTTGTTTTCTTTTACGAAACGTATATCTTTAGGTGATATTGTCACATCGAAAAATCATTCATCGCTGGTCTGAGCTTATAACTAATCCGCTCATGACGTCCAGCACTCCAGCAAAAATCACACTGGCATTGGATTCGTGGCAAATTTACATACACTGGTGACGTTATTATCATGGTCTCAACTATAGGTCAATTGTATATTTTATTTAGCGGAGTGTTAAGTGTCGGCATGGCGTTAAAGTGACGTGTGATTGTGTTTCAGGGATGAGAGTGAGGAGACGGCAGACGACCAGACCTTCCTCACCCAGGCAGCCGTTCAGAACAACAGGTTGCCTCACATACAAAGCGGTGCGCAGGCTCAGACTGAGACCATTGTCACGTAACCGAGTATTTTGTGTCAACCAAGGGAAAAGTTGTCCCGTCACAGATATAAATGTATGTATGTTTATAGGGCAGGTAACAGCGCCAAAAATTGTTTCAGTGATAAGACGATTTTTATTTTCTGCATGGATATATATGATCATAATTAACAATGAGTTTGTGTTGATTTTGTTTTTTATGGGCCGCTGGAAGGTTGTATTTTTAAACCTCCATGGATGTTTTCCTGACGAAGTGGTTGTCATCACGTCTTGTTATTGCTGTAGATGTGGGTTAGACCGGCCAACACAGATCATGTGATTGTGCTTTGGGTGTACCGTTTACACTGACGCGTCGCATTACGCATGTCCGCACGAAGACATGTCTTCTTCAGAAGGGTTGTTATATGTCCCTTTGTCCGCAATGTCATATCACGAACTAACTGCTGAATACTTTAAAAAAAAAGCGATATCCATTTGATATTCGTTCGAAATATTTTAAGTATGATGTTATATGTCTTGCTAAGAATTTCTGTGATTTCAACATTTAAGGTGCCAAATTATCACGGTTGGTTTTTACGTTCCGTCCTTTGAAAGTACAATATGGCTAACTGCTGATGTTCCTTTTGAGGGCCAGTGTTAATACATGTACAATATTTACTTACATCTGATGTGAAACTTGTTTGTGAAAATGATCTTCAACGGTTACGCTATATATATATGTAATATGTTGATATATAAACGTTAGCCCTTCTTCCATAATGTCCTATTACGAATGAACTGCTGAGCATACTAAACCATTTACTTCAAAACTGGCTTATTTGAATTGTTTAGAATGTTATACTCTTGCTGAGAACCTACCTGTGATAATAACTTTTCAAGCGCCAACTTTTCCACACGGTTGTGTTTCATATTGATTCCCGTGAGAGTGTAAACTGCTGACGCTTCTGTTTAGATCTAGTGGTTTAACACAATATTTACCAGTATTACTACAGATAGGCCAAACATTTCCTTTGGTAATAACCATTTAAGTTCCAATTTTTCCATCCGCAAAAAACGGTTCTTTCAAATTGATTTGGGTGAGAGTGTAACATGGTTAACTGCTGACGCAGCTGTTTAGATGCAGTGGCTATTGTATACACAATATTTACTAGTATTACCACAGGTAGACCAAACACGGTTCTGTGATAATAATAATTTAAGTTCCAATTTGTCCACCCGCGAAAACGGTTGTGTTTCAACTTGATTCCTGTGAAAGTGTAATATGGTTAACTGCTGACGCTGATGTTTATATCCAGCGGCTATACACAATATTTACCAGTATTACCACGGAAAGGCCAAAACATTTTCTGTGATAATAACAATTTAAGTTCCATTTTTTCCATCCGCAAAAACGGTTGTTTCAAATTGACTGTATACACAATATTTACCAGTATTACCACAGATAGGCCAAACATTGTGTGATATTAAGTGCCAAGGTCGTCTATTCTATTCTAGATATTCGTTATACAATGTAAGATTTTAATATTATTATAACTTATATTGACTGTAAGGAAATGTTCCCATATGTTCAATTTGTTATTAGACGTAATGCAATGAAGGCAAAAGGTTTTCTGCGCAACTACTTCTGATACCACACGCAGTAACATAGAACATTATTGGTAAAGAGCTTCGTCAACGTTATAGCGATAAACCAATATCCTTGTCCATCAATTTCTTCTGAAGTGTCTCACTTCGTGCCAAATGTATGTATAACCCAAACCATATAAATGTACTACAAACCAATTTGATGTGCATCTGCACTCCTATAATAGCCCCCCCCCCCCCCTCCCTTTTCCCTGTAAACTGTCCCCAGGCTGAGCGTTTGGTTGTGGATAATGTTCGTTTGTGCCAACTCGTGGTCCTGCTGTAAGCGTGCTATGAATAAAAAAATGATCCATATACAATGTGATCCTTGTTGAAGTCTTCCCTTTATTCGTTACAATTCACAAACTGTATGCGCTTTATCCACGGTGTGATCAGCATGTATACTTATCTGCAGATTATTTCATTCAGTGCGCGGAGAGATAATTGTAACTGTTGTTGTAATTTTTTTATCTTTATAACTGCCCAATCACTTTTTTAAACGACATGTTGAAGATAAATACTTCAAATAATGCTTAAATTAAGACTAATGGCGAGACTTTACTAATTTTTAGTACTTGTACCTTAATATCCGAAACCGGTCGACCCACAATGCAAAATACCGCGCAATATCATCGCCCTCGTATTATAACTAAACTTTGGTGCTTAAGGCTACGTACCTCCAGTGTGCTCAGCCCATTCTGTCCCCCCAACAAGTGTAATCTTAGCGTCGCAAAGCACAAAGCTTTGCCTTCGGCGAAAATTGCAGTCCTACAACGCACGGGATCGTTGTTTTCGCCTGCACAAAACGCGTGCGGTGGTTCATTGCAATTCAGCGTAAAGTTGATTCCATCGATGGCCTTCAATATCTGGTGAATTATTGCAATTTGGTGTAAATTTTATTCCACCAATGGGAGCGCATCCTATATCCAGTCTGGTGGTAATTGCAATTACATGTCGAGTTTATTCCACCAATTGAAGCTCCTCTTCCAATATTTTGTGGTTAATTGCAATTCGTTGTGAACTTCATTCCACCAATGGGATGGCCTCCTCCGTTCTGCGCTGGTGCAGAGCCTCCAACTTTCTCTTGATGTTGGCATTGACGTTGTGTAATTGGGTGACCTTGCGTGTTGCAACCTGATTAAAAAATACGCACCAAGATACTTTGACGTCTCACACATCACATACCACGCTATGAGCTGGAATCTACTTTACACGTTTTGACGATAACAGATACCATTATAATGTCTACGCTTATTAAAGGTAGCATAATTGTATGCGAGATGTCCTCTTTTGCTTCCATATCTTATATGTTTCACAGGAAATTCTGAAAAATGAACGACTACCTTATATTATAAAAACATAGTTCAAAGGCTACTCTCCGCGACAGAATATCAGAACAACACGCGGAACAACTACAATGTAAACCAGCGACACAATCTCGAAGAAGCAGCGGTATATGGCGCTGACCTCTACTTTCCACAGCAGGTCCACATCCCACTTGTGGACAATGAGGCTGGTGGCGAGGCAAGACCCCACGCTGCCGACGCGACCGACGCGCCCCACGCGGTGAATGTAGTCAGACATGAATCCCGGAAAGTCGTAATTAATCACTTGTTCAGCCTACAACGAGACGAGATGCAACAGATATCTTCAATATTGACCGGTGACCCATCGCCACTGATATATATACTCTGGAATTATTCCCCACTACAAATGTTGAAGCTAAAGCTCCATCACTGGAAGTCCCATATCATGAACACGTTAGGATACATGAACGACAAACAACAACTTGTATTAGCTGCGGTAAGGGAATCAGGAAACACTTCATCATTTAAATTGGAATCAAGAGCCAATTAACATGTTCTACTAATTTCAAAAATACTAAACTAAAAGTATTCAACACGTAAATTTTAGCCAACACAATTATTCAGTCTAGATGAAGAAGTAATCCAGTCACATGGCATCCACAATTTGGTAGTAGTCTTAACTGATTACAAAACGCACGACGAGCTTTTCTTCACTAGCTTTTAAACTTAAGGCGCGGTCAGATATAATCGCGTTGTCATGAAGGTGAAGCAGAGGACGGCTACAAACCCGAATGGTATCCAGGCCTCGAGAGGCGATGTCTGTACAGACGAGCACGTCACAGGCACCAGCCTGGAACTCTTCAAATCGTCCACGGCGAACCTGCAAGCAACAAGAATAAATATACATATAATTAACACCCATAAAAAGAGACCGGCGCCGCCATCAAAACAACGTGCAAACAAAGCAATACAGATACGGTAACGCACACACTGTCAAAACATTCATAGCTATCTAAACATTGATCGTTAGGTCAATCGAGCCCCACAACAACATCAGTCGCAAAATAAAAATTCCGTGCGATCATGAAAACGGATTTACCATTTTAGACCCAACGAACGAAGGGCATCGCAAATTATATCAGACTCAATAACATGATATGTGGAACTGTAACACTCATAGAAAGGTACCGACCTTTTCAGCCATTTTGGAGTGCATCAGCACAGACTGGATACCGTGGCCGGCCAGGAAGTGATGTACAAACGTGGCTGTCTCGGATTTGTTGCAGAAGACCAGGGCAGGCGAAGACCTCTTTGGAGTTCTCTTCAACAGCCGCAACAGCGCCTCTGTACGAAACAGTACACGACTGACTATATCTGTGTGAAACAATACACGACTGACTATATCTGTGTGAAACAATACACGACTGACTATATCTGTGTGAAACAATACACGACTGACTATATCTGTGTGAAACAGTACACGACTGACTATATCTGTGTGAAACAGTACACGACTGACTATATCTGTGTGAAACAATACACGACTGACTATACCTGTGTGAAACAATACACGACTGACTATATCTGTGTGAAACAATACACGACTGACTATATCTGTGTGAAACAATACACGACTGACTATATCTGTGTGAAACAATACACGACTGACTATATCTGTGTGAAACAGTACACGACTGACTATATCTGTGTGAAACAATACACGACTGACTATACCTGTGTGAAACAATACACGACTGACTATATCTGTGTGAAACAATACACGACTGACTATACCTGTGTGAAACAATACACGACTGACTATATCTGTGTGAAACAATACACGACTGACTATATCTGTGTGAAACAATACACGACTGACTATATCTGTGTGAAACAATACACGACTGACTATATCTGTGTGAAACAATACACGACTGACTATATCTGTGTGAAACAATACACGACTGACTATATCTGTGTGAAACAGTACACGACTGACTATATCTGTGTGAAACAATACACGACTGACTATACCTGTGTGAAACAATACACGACTGACTATATCTGTGTGAAACAATACACAACTGACTATATCTGTGTGAAACAATACACGACTGACTATATCTGTGTGAAACAATACACGACTGACTATATCTGTGTGAAACAGTACACGACTGACTATATCTGTGTGAAACAATACACGACTGACTATATCTGTGTGAAACAGTACAGGACTGACTATATCTGTGTGAAACAATACACGACTGACTATATCTGTGTGAAACAGTACAGGACTGACTATATCTGTGTGAAACAATACACGACTGACTATATACCTGTGTGAAACAAAACACGACTGACTATATCTGTGTGAAACAATACACGACTGACTATATCGGTGTGAAACAATACACGACTGACTATATCTGTGTGAAACAATACACGACTGACTATATCTGTGTGAAACAATACACGACTGACTATACCTGTAAAACAATACACGACTGACTTTATCTGTGTGAAACAATGCACGACTGACTATATCTGTGTGAAACAATACACGACTGACTATATCTGTGTGAAACAATACACGACTGACTATACCTGTGTGAAACAATACACGACTGACTATATCTGTGTGAAACAATACACGACTGACTATATACCTGTGTGAAACAATACACGACTGACTATACCTGTGTGAAACAATACACGACTGACTATATCTGTGTGAAACAATACACGACTGACTATACCTGTGTGAAACAATACACGACTGACTATACCTGTGTGACACAATACACGACTGACTATATCTGTGTGAAACAATACACGACTGACTATATCTGTGTGAAACAATACACGACTGACTATATACCTGTGTGAAACAATACACGACTGACTATATACCTGTGTGAAACAATACACGACTGACTATATCTGTGTGAAACAATACACGACTGACTATATACCTGTGTGAAACAATACACGACTGACTATATCTGTGTGAAACAATACACGACTGACTATATCTGTGTGAAACAATACACGACTGACTATATCTGTGTGAAACAATACACGACTGACTATATACCTGTGTGAAACAATACACGACTGACTATATACCTGTGTGAAACAATACACGACTGACTATATCTGTGTGAAACAATACACGACTGACTATATACCTGTGTAAAACAATACACGACTGACTATATCTGTGTGAAACAATACACGACTGACTATATACCTGTGTGAAACAATACACGACTGACTATACCTGTGTGAAACAATACACGACTGACTATATCTGTGTGAAACAATACACGACTGACTATACCTGTGTGAAACAATACACGACTGACTATATCTGTGTGAAACAATACACGACTGACTATATCTGTGTGAAACAATACACGACTGACTATATCTGTGTGAAACAATACACGACTGACTATATACCTGTGTGAAACAATACACGACTGACTATATACCTGTGTGAAACAATACACGACTGACTATATCTGTGTGAAACAATACACGACTGACTATATACCTGTGTGAAACAATACACGACTGACTATATCTGTGTGAAACAATACACGACTGACTATATCTGTGTGAAACAATACACGACTGACTATATCTGTGTGAAACAATACACGACTGACTATATACCTGTGTGAAACAATACACGACTGACTATATACCTGTGTGAAACAATACACGACTGACTATATCTGTGTGAAACAATACACGACTGACTATATACCTGTGTGAAACAATACACGACTGACTATATACCTGTGTGAAACAATACACGACTGACTATACCTGTGTGAAACAATACACGACTGACTATATACCTGTGTGAAACAATACACGACTGACTATATCTGTGTGAAACAATACACGACTGACTATATACCTGTGTGAAACAATACACGACTGACTATATCTGTGTGAAACAATACACGACTGACTATATCTGTGTGAAACAATACACGACTGACTATATACCTGTGTGAAACAATACACGACTGACTATATCTGTGTGAAACAATACACGACTGACTATATCTGTGTGAAACAATACACGACTGACTATATACCTGTGTGAAACAATACACGACTGACTATATACCTGTGTGAAACAATACACGACTGACTATATCTGTGTGAAACAATACACGGCTGACTATATACCTGTGTGAAACAATACACGACTGACTATATACCTGTGTGAAACAATACACGACTGACTATATACCTGTGTGAAACAATACACGACTGACTATATACCTGTGTGAAACAATACACGACTGACTATATACCTGTGTGAAACAATACACGACTGACTATATACCTGTGTGAAACAATACACGACTGACTATATACCTGTGTGAAACAATACACGACTGACTATACCTGTGTGAAACAATACACGACTGACTATATACCTGTGTGAAACAATACACGACTGACTATATCTGTGTGAAACAATACACGACTGACTATATACCTGTGTGAAACAATACACGACTGACTATATATGTGTGAAACAATACACGACTGACTATATCTGTGTGAAACAATACACGACTGACTATATACCTGTGTGAAACAATACACGACTGACTATATCTGTGTGAAACAATACACGACTGACTATATACCTGTGTGAAACAATACACGACTGACTATACCTGTGTGAAACAATACACGACTGACTATATCTGTGTGAAACAATACACGACTGACTATACCTGTGTGAAACAATACACGACTGACTATATCTGTGTGAAACAATACACGACTGACTATATCTGTGTGAAACAATACACGACTGACTATATACCTGTGTGAAACAATACACGACTGACTATATCTGTGTGAAACAATACACGACTGACTATATCTGTGTGAAACAATACACGACTGACTATATACCTGTGTGAAACAATACACGACTGACTATATACCTGTGTGAAACAATACACGACTGACTATATCTGTGTGAAACAATACACGGCTGACTATATACCTGTGTGAAACAATACACGACTGACTATATACCTGTGTGAAACAATACACGACTGACTATATACCTGTGTGAAACAATACACGACTGACTATATACCTGTGTGAAACAATACACGACTGACTATATACCTGTGTGAAACAATACACGACTGACTATATACCTGTGTGAAACAATACACGACTGACTATATACCTGTGTGAAACAATACACGACTGACTATACCTGTGTGAAACAATACACGACTGACTATATACCTGTGTGAAACAATACACGACTGACTATATCTGTGTGAAACAATACACGACTGACTATATACCTGTGTGAAACAATACACGACTGACTATATCTGTGTGAAACAATACACGACTGACTATATCTGTGTGAAACAATACACGACTGACTATATACCTGTGTGAAACAATACACGACTGACTATATCTGTGTGAAACAATACACGACTGACTATATCTGTGTGAAACAATACACGACTGACTATATACCTGTGTGAAACAATACACGACTGACTATATACCTGTGTGAAACAATACACGACTGACTATATCTGTGTGAAACAATACACGGCTGACTATATACCTGTGTGAAACAATACACGACTGACTATATACCTGTGTGAAACAATACACGACTGACTATATACCTGTGTGAAACAATACACGACTGACTATATACCTGTGTGAAACAATACACGACTGACTATATACCTGTGTGAAACAATACACGACTGACTATATACCTGTGTGAAACAATACACGTAAGTAACTTTATTATACTGAAAGGCCATCGGCCCATGGTACATATGATAACATAATTATCGTTATTAGAACGTGGAAGACTGTTCGAGGGATGATTTCCTGTACTACTTGCCCATGTATCTGTTGCTAAGCAACATGAAACAAAGATAGCAACTACCCACCTGGTTTATCAGAGTTCTTCAGCCGGAGAAATTTCTGCGGCACGTGAGGCAGGAGTCGATGAACATGTGTCGTTGTCACGCGTTCAATGGTATCAACCTGAAGATGGCATTAACACAACAGTCCCGATGAGGTGTCACATGCAAATAATCGATATATGTGCACCAAAACGCCATCTTTGGCCATTCAGCTAGTTTCCAGTGACGGCAATGTCATGCAGCAATCACAATCGTTATGAGTGCACAGGGTGGGAAATAACAAGCCAGCCTATAAGGAGCCAGCCATACAACATAAGAAATCAGCCCCGGCGGACGACGGGTCTGGATTGATCATCGACTTGGGTCGAGCAATAACCAGGGTGACGAGCGTTCATCCGAACGTCGCCAGAACTCACCCTGGTTCCACATGAGAGACAAACTCGTGACATAGCGGAGTCCGACCACAGCACGTGATCGGATGTCTATGGTTTAGGACATGCGCCATGTTGGATTTAATAGACTTAGTTTTGGCGCCCACCAGGACCAAAGACTTCCTCAATAAGTAGACGTCCCTGTACACGCAAGCCCTGACTTTGACGTTTTAGCGAAGCATGGCGCAGTTCGAGGCTGCGACAAGAAGGCACCATGATACACTTATAGCGATCGATATGAAGAACAGGACACTTGAGCGATAACAGGGACATAACATTGATAAACCTTGCAACGAGTCTCCTCCGTTTCATTTGTTTTGGGAGGAGGGAGTGAGCGCGAAGCAAACTGACCGGCACGACGTCATCCAGGACCTGCTCCACGCTGGTGGGGATGGTGGCACCCACTAACGCCAACTGGGTGCCGCCAGAGACGTTTTGTGTCACGTCTACACTCAGCTTCTCACTGGCAATCTGGGGACACACAACAACCCGTTAGGGTTACTAGTAAATAAACAAGGCAAGATATGTCGAGTGTGCTTATCGGTACGGTGTTATAAGAGGTGAGAGCCTCCTGAGTCGTAGCCACAACACTGCCGTTATTAACGTGTGTCGATTCTGACTTCCTCGTCAATTCTGAGCCGAAGGCAGACGAAAAGTGACTGATTGCCATTTTTTATGTCTGAGACTGGTTTTGGGATCCGTGGAGTTTATCAGGGCCAAAAGTACATTCGGTATTCTCAAAACGTAAGCGACATGAATAATTTGCTACATCTATTGTAGAATAATGAAATAATGAAATTTAATTGAAATTGAAGTCGTTTTTTTTGTAATTGAATGGGTAGCGTCGCTTTTCACATACACAATTTTCTGCGCCTTTACCCCATCTAGTTATTAATACGTTAGTGTATTTGAACGAAAAAGAACTTGGCACAGATCGCGTGACCGAAAAATGTTTTTTTATGTATGCAAATATCAAATATATACGGGATCGAGTCAAAAACAAGGCAGGTCTGAATTGACAACTACAGACGTGTAAACAATCCCTGTTCGCCAACAAGCAAATGAAGCTCGCGGCGGTAGCCCCTCGCATTATCAAATCACATTTTATAAATAGACCTTTTTTCCGTCTATGGTTGAGGACGCTGTGCGTAATGATACAAAGTCATAGAGTCCATGGTTGAGAACGCTGTGCGCAATGATACAAAGTCATAGAGTCCATGGTTGAGAACGCTGTGCGCAATGATACAAAGTCATGGAGTCTGTGGTTGAGAACGCTGTGCGCAATGATACAAAGTCATGGAGTCTGTGGTTGAGAACGCTGTGCGTACCTTTAGCTTCTGGATGATCCGGACTGTGAGGCTGTTGAAACTGTCGTCCAACAGGGTGTCAGCCTCGTCCAAGACCACGTGCTGCAGGCGCGACGCCCGGTAAATTCCTTGACAATATATGGATGAAGCCATTACAACTACTGGCATGTTAGTATTATATGAATAGGGGTTACAGGTGAATTAGAAGCAAGGCACTGCAAGACGAGCGGCATACTATTATTTTTTTTAATGCTTGCAGTACAGGTAATCTGGATATGCTCCTAAAATTGTGCCGTATATGTATTAGAGCTACAAATAATACCGTATGTGTAACGGGGCTTTTAGAAAATCGCATATGAATAACAATTTATCTCTTGTCTTTCACTTGACCGGTTATATGGTTAACTCTTTATGGTGCATGTATGTGAGGGTTAATAACAAATTCCACAGCGAATTGATCGGATCGAATTATGTTTTGACATTTAGAAATGCAAAATGCCACGCTTCAAAGGATTTTATTACACGGGATAAACCGTTTAGATGAGACTCACATGATAAAAAAACAGAGCCTGCCCGCACTTACTGTTCGTAAGAAGTTTGCTCAGTACGCCAGGTGTGGCCACAACAATTTCCGCCGGATTTTCTTGTCTATATCGCAAAATACTCTGAAATTACGTTCACACAACCCGTCAACATAACCATTACGCGGAGTCATCGTAGTCGATAGATAGCGTGAGGGATTGTAGATCGATGTGTTGCGGATTCAAGGCCCATGCGTCTGGAGTCATTTCTTCCCAGTTTTCTATGGATTTCTTAGCAAATGTACCCATAAAACCCCAAAGCTTCACCTTTGCCGTCACCCTTGACAATATTTTCAACACTTAAACATACGTAAGTAATTAGGGCTGAATACTGAAATATATCAATGAGCCAAAGACGAAAGGAAAGCCCACCTGTGTTCCTCTGCCGCCACAAATCACGTGAGGAATACAATGACTGTACGGCGCGAGGTCCTTCGTCACTGCCTGGAATGACCATTGACAAACACATATGTAACATAGATAGTTCCTAACATCGTTAGTCAATGGCATACCCTGTTCACTAGCTATCCCACTGGCGCAAACACTAAAGGCGTGAGCCTGAACTATGAGGGCGCCCGCCCTTAGAGGCTAGTGTTGAGTGCTTGACGCCCTTTTTTCGGATTGGTTGGTTGATGTCAGAAGGTCAAGTACTCTATTCTGGTCATATTCCGTCGGTCTGGAGGATCAAAGGATATTTAACTACTGACTGTTTTCAAAGAAGAACACGGGATCTGTATTCTGCCCCAACATAGATATTCACACAGTGGAGCGTGAGCCCCGGAAATCCGTTACAATGACTGGCCTGACAGAGTTCACTGGACAAACCCAGTCGGGCCAGGCACCAGGTCACTCTGTTGGCCGCACAGAAGGGATCGCGAAAACCACCATACTTTCCGGTGCCCGAACATCACACTACCGGCATTGAACTGATATATCCATATAGCAGCACACTTACTAAGTACAGCGGTTTTCCAGGTGACATAATAGGTCCGAATCAATGGCATTCGCGTTCTGACTTAATGATGAAGTTGAATGTCTATATGTTATTAAAAAAATATTAATTTTTATCGGGGGAAAACTCACGTAGATTTGATCGGCAAGCTCCCGCGATGGCGTCAAGATGATAGCAAACGGCTGATTAGGAACAGGAACTGAACCAAAAGTCTTCTTGTGCCGAAATATCTTCTCTAGAATTGGCAACAGGAAAGCGAGCGTCTTGCCACTACCTGCAACATAGATAAATGGTATGCTTAGCAAAGCTGGTTGTATATTCAGGACGCTTTAACCACTTTTGGTCATATCAAAGGGAGATTGAAGGAAGAGTGGAGCCATGTCCTCGGGGGTAACCCCTACTCTTTACGAAGGACATGGGATCTGTATCCTGCGACCCCCACAGACATGGCCACAGCAGGGCGCGAACCACAGATCCACATGCCGTTGGGCGCTCAGGTGGCCAGAGTACTTAAGGCGAGCGCTCTAACCCACTGAGCTATCGAGCCGGCCCCGTTTAGCAAAGCATCAGGTTGTACATCTCACGGAGTCTTGTTATGATCATGCTTGTTCTGGGTGTGCTTTTTGTCATTAGTCATATGAGGTTATAAAAAAAGGATCAAAATGGTGAAAGATAATAACTGTACTGGTGAAGTCTGATGGTTCCCTGCGCACTGTTTTGGTATTCTATGGCCAAGTCCGCCACGGGATGGCAGTTTGCTGCAATCGTTCCGTACATCATAGTACACCATCTTAATATTGCTGAAATAAGTCGTTAAAACGAGGGAGCCGAATCTGGGTTCTTTTTAAATTAGGTCCGCTTCTTCAAAGTATTTTAAATCGCGTGTTAAAGAAAATTGAGACTATATGACGCTGTTCCATGACTTATAGGATCATGGATATAGTATAAGATAGTGTAAGTTTCAAACCCGTTTCTGCAGCGCACAGAACATTTTTGCCCTCCAGCATCGGTGGTATGGTAAGACTCTGGAAAGACATATGAAATTATCATTAATTACTTGACTTTATAAAGCACCATTCTTATAATATGCAGCTGAGCAATGCAAGAAGTGTGGTTATCTCCATGGGGCAAGGCAACATCCAATACAGTGAAACCCCGCTTTGGTATTATAAGGAAGGGACTCAGTGCCAGAAGAAAACATCCACCGCGATGAAAAATACCAGGTAAACTGACTTAAAGGCAATGTTTAAAGAAAGTGCCCTATAAGCAAAGCAGACAGGAACAAATCGGGAAGTAACCTGTATGACAATTAGTCCCTATGCCAGAGAGCACGGTCAGAGTCACGAAACGGCCTTGTGTAATAAAATGGGTCCATGACGAGTCATTTTATTAGATGCAGACCACGGCACAGTCGACGTATCGGGTCATAAAGAAGTAACAAAGAGAAATGGTGACCATGAAGTATAATAATGGAGGGAGCGTAGGGGGGTCACCTGTATGGTGGTCGGGTGATGAATTCCCAATTCCTTGAGTCCATCCGCAAGACGATCGTTGATTCCTAGCGAGGCGAAATCCACTTGGGAGATGGGAAGCTCAACAGATGGATTCTGAAGTCCAATAACGTTGTAACTAATGAGATACATATTCGGTAATCTTCGAATCATTCGCTAAGAAAACGAAATATAAGGTAAACGCAATGAAAAAAGATCCTTAAAATGATAAATCTGATGAATACGTCTTCTAGTGGTTTATCCAGTGATTTATTATTCTGGACTGCAACTCGACTGCTTAACAATGGAATTGGACTATGTACCGGTCGTTTAACGGGTCCAAATGTCGGTCGTAAATCGCATTGGCGAGAAAGTCGTAATAAAGGGGCTTTAACCTGTAAAAGTGTGTCGTGCATGGCATGAAATGTCCGTATAAAATAGGGAATAGTTTACTGAAGGGACCACTATAGACCAATGTGACAGCGGCAAATGTAACATGTCTTACCGAGCTATTGGAGTTAATAGTGAAGTAATCTCCAGCAGATTTGCGATGTTTCCAACCTCCCGATGCCAGGTGTTGAGGTAGAATCTCCGTGTAAGTCTGGCCTGCGTGGTGATTAAACTCTTTCCGCTTACACGATATAATCAGAGGGCCTCTGTAAATTTGAATCGGAAGAAAGCTTCAAAGCAGGCGAAACATCTGTCAATCAAATATGGGCACCAAAATAGTATCTGATAACAAACGTACCTGCATCAATTTTTTAAAAACGATAGATACATTGCGATGTCTTTTTGTTAGCACCTGTATATTCTTCGTGCTTGATGCCGCTTGGAAGCAGCTTTGGCCTTTTGTCTCTCTAATCTCTCAGAGATCTTATGTGGAGCAGTTATAGTAGGTAGCACCTTTCCTGCCATAATCTGAAGAGAGAAATTATATAAACATTATGTGCTATAGAATAAATTTACAAAGATAAAGCAATCTGCATATTCTTAATAGTGAAGTCCATGTGTTAAACATATACCAGTTTTTTAAGAGAAATTATGTTGGCAAAATTAACTGTAAGCTTTTTACATTATGCTTATCGCATAAAAACATAAAGAAATAAGACCAGTGTACTTGAAAATATTAACATTTACTTTAGTGATGTATATATATACATACAGCAAAGTGTCTTTGCGCTGAGAGCTGCAAACATCTGAAGCAATGTAACTCCATATTCTGAAAATAATCAGACAGTCAATGAAGGTAATTTGATTATAGAAATAAGATTACTATAATAGGGTACTGGTAGGTTATAACATACCAACTGATGGAGGCCTGGTAAATTGCCCTGAGATGAAAAGTGGAATGTATTACAGATACCAGTTGTATCCATTGGATAGGTCTAGCATACGAGTAGAAGTATCGATTTTGGTTTCGGAAGGGAAATTATTAAGGGCATACACATCACTACTGAGCAAAGAGGTTGGCAATGATTGTTCTACTGCCTAAGTACCACTGTATTTTAGATTTAGTCGTTGTTTAATAGATATTATTTAAGAGATCTAAACTTTGAAACTTTGGATTTATCAACAATGAAAGAGGGAGTTATGTTTATGTCACTTCATATTTTCACTCACCCCTGAAAATATTCACAAGATCCAAAACTTTAAAGCATTACAATAATTATAATTTTCCAAAAGTACCAGTAAAATATTTTAAAACCTCAAACTTTTCAATTTAACAAAATGGTGCTACCTGTAACTGAACAAACCAGTCATCACAAGATATATAGTGTTGGGTTGCTGGAACGTACTTGCTTCTGAACTTTCTCTTGAAACCTATCCCTAAAAAATTGGGTGGTAACTTGAGACCTATCCGCTTTGAACTAAAGTATAATAACCTATGTGTATGCTTTCTCTTTCTGTCCATCTACTTTTGCTGTACAGTACTTACCTAACCCTAACTGCCTGGCTTTACCCCAGGCAGTCTTTTAAAAGAAATGGCTGATCCAAAGCTCAATGTAGATTTGTTTTCAATGTAGATTGTTTTAAGAGAAAATATGAAGTAAAGTATATAGGCCTGCTAAGAAGCCAATGTGGCAAATGCCGAGCACTTTCACATCAAAACCAAACACCTCACCCTATCTTGTATGGGTTTTGATGCCAAAGCTATCACCAACATAACCTCGATACATGTGCGTATGAGAGCTATGACCATGTATCAAGGATATTGCTCCCATCATTCTGTGACTGAACCTATATCAGAGTGGACAATGTTGCATCTGTGATATCTCTCAGTTCTGCATATATCCTTCGTGTCACCTGGCCCAGTAGGCATCCATTTGAAAGGGTGGCCCCAGTTTAATTTTCCATCAGCACCACTGTGATATCTCTAGGCCCATCCCTATGTGAATCAAGGGTCACAAACTGACCTGAAAGTGTTGGCACCCACCATGGTTCAGATGCAAACTACCAAACCACTTACTTTCCATGACTTTAGGAGCAATCCTCAAAGGTGATGAGCTAAAGGGATAATCCTGTAGGCGCAGGTTATTTTTGGTCTATTTATGTCACCAGACCAGTACCGAGTTACACACATACTACACATCTATGCAACTATTATTTCTCGGACTCCATATCCATGCAAAAGTCTACATCAAACTTCATAAAAAGAAAAGTAAACTCAAAGCTAACTTTAGCCTCTGGAGACCCTCTCCATTGGCTATGGATAGATATACATGATATAACAATCCCACTGAATATTAATTCACTGAACTAGTCAAAAAGTTTACCCACTCTGACCACTGGATGATTTGATAGCTATGCAAATGCATGGGGGGTGGGGAACGGTCTGTATTGTATTGTACGGGTGGGGGAGGGGCTCAGGGTGTTGGCTCGGCTCGGCTTTCTGTCCCATAATGAGCATCAGATTTTGGGGAAACTCTTCTGGCTCAACCCGTAATAAATATAGATAACAGAGAATCTGCACATGGCAAATTTTTGCCATTATGCGCATCACTAACTTTTTGGGAATCTCTTCCAGCCCAGTAATGAGTATGGATAATGCGAAAATTTGCACACAGTCAATTATTGAAGCACTATTAAAGCACCAACGTCCGAACTAGGCATCATATTTGTATTTGGCGCATGCTGGTGCCTGTGAATACAGCCTGGTTCCCAAACTTTGACTTCTTTGTGATAGAGAGTGCTGCTATTGTCCTTAACTGCAAAGTGCCCATCTGACAGCGCCATCCAGCAAAGAGTCATATGCTGGGAACCAAGTTGCATTCACCAGGTACCAGCATGCACCAAAACAAATATTTGTCCCTGTTTGGACTTTGGTGCTCCGTAATACGTCTTGCAAACACAGATACAGGTGATAAATCTTTTTGATTGTTTGGAAGAATTTGATAGCTAAAAGAATAATCTGTACAAAAATATGATATTTAGCCCCAGTGTGCCTCCAGATAATTCAGAATTTCCAAATGAGCCTATTCTGTTTAAAAGTCCCTGTGCAAAACCCAGGCTGGAACCGAGACCCAACGGCAAAACAGAGTGGGTCTCCTGAGGCTAGGCCCGACAAATGCTATGCATAATGGCCGAATGGCATAACGGCTGAGTCGCTCTCAACACCCCATACCATAGGTGGAGGGGGGGAGGGTCAGGATTGGTCAAGCTGCTAGGGGATTAGTCTGCGGCGATTGAGGGGGGGGTGGAAGGTGAGGGGATTAGCCTGCGGCGATTGGACTGTCTGTTGTTGTTCGCGCCGTCTCGCCAGAGTGACCACGCAGCTATTGCAGAGTTATATACAATGGTCTGGGTTGGTGTGATCGATTGCATGGAAGCATAGGCAGCGAAAGTTTACAGAGATTTATAGAGATTTAACAACAAATTTATTTAACATAGACCAACAACTCCTTTTATACCCAATTTATCCATGATATCCATAATCAACCAATTGGTTGGATTATTGTGTTGAAATCTTTAAGCAGGTAGACAGTGACAACCGCTAAAGACAGCTTTGGCAAAGAAGAAGCCATGATTGAATTATATGCTAATGTGATTATGGAGTTGTTATCAAAGGGCTACCAGTTCCAGATGGCAGGGAAGTCGTAGCTAATTTAATAAGCCGGTGAATTTAACTTGAAGTTGTTATCAAAGGATGTGTCGTTGTGTTGTAGATTGTTATAATGCTGTTCTCAATTGGCCATATATGCGAGTTATCTGCCAATAAATGGGTGAAAAACAGAAATTAAATGAGAATTCATAATCATAAACGAAAGTGCATAAAATTCGGGCCGCATGAATATCCATAAAAATCCTTGCTCTACACCCTCATTACCATTAAAATCTGCATTATCAATGCTCATTACGGGGTGCACAGACTAATCCACTGGCTCGCTACACCCCCACCCCCTTCCCCCCGCCCCCACCCCATCCCCCGTCCCCTCCACCCCCCTTAAATCCTTCGGCCGTTTGGCCGTTCGGCCATTATGAGTGTACACCACCCCGACACGGCCACGGGTCAGTCAAAGACAAGTGTTTTTACGTTTCAATTTTTATGGACAAACCTCTCAGTGATATGCACGCGTTTCTCTCCTGACACTAAGGCGGACTACTCTGGTCAGATAATTTAATTTAAACTTTTGGTTTAACAACAAGGACCGACCATCACGATTGAAAAATGACAATTGTCAGATTATGTATGTTTTCATGGTCGTGTGAGAGTGAGCGATAATTGAAGACGATGGTTGAGGGATCCTATCATAATTCGTTGACCATAATATATTTCCAAATCTTTGTTTAAGCCATTATTTGTTTATTCATAAAGCCCACGATGTGCTATGTATTATGAATGCACTGTGTAATACAATTGAATACACCAAATACGATGCAGACAATTCAAACAAACAAAATCTCAGATTAGCACTGACTAAAAATAACAAAAGTATCCCATTGTACAGTTAGAGGTGTAAGCAATATGTTGCTATATGACGTACGTCTTTTAAATTGGTTATAAATACACGGACTAGATTGGATGGGCCTACATTATGACATAACAATCCTATTTAATATTAAGAAGCACACATCAAGGGTAAAGCCAGGGGATAAATTTCGCATAACGCAAATATTACTTATAATGGATAATAATTCTGTCTAAGTTGCAGCATTTAAAAGTAATTCGCACAAAAAAACGACATTGCCGACTTTGGAAACATCGATACCACCCCGACATTAGCATCCAAATTCCGACACTGAAAAAGTCAATATTCGACAGCGATATCGTTTTTTAAAAAATCGACAGTGGAGACATTTGAAAAATGGCTCCCCTTGGGAAACCCCTTCTAGCTAATGCCTAAGCCGCCTAATATATATATAACTTAATGCATTATAAACCTTATTCTAACTGGCTAAATTATGTTTAAACGCTAATTCTAACGTTAATAATTTCTCTCTAGTCCTGGCCTTACCAGTTAAGGGGGGGAGGGGGGTTCGAATATTGACAATCCCTATTTTAACAGTGTATCGTTGCAAACTGTCTGGATCTGTATCTTTCTGAAATGTCTCTAATTAACAATGCACCTTTCCTACGAATCTATCACGAAATACATATATGCAGTTTATTCTTCTGACCGGGATCTCGACTTTAACAGTGTATCGTTGCATAGGATCTCCAAGCCATCTTTGGGTTCAAAGGAGGGGGGGGGGTGAACACACCTGGGGACGCCCTTGAATACACACAGGCAAATTCCTAGAATTGCCCTCCTGTTCATTACAGCATTGAATTATGTAACAATCGATGGATATTAAAACTCATTAATCTCTCGTAACTTCAACTTTAAATGCTTGTTAGATCGCTATATCTGGCCTTAGCATACATTTCAGCCTTTGCCATCGTGTTTTTTTTTCTATATAAGCTTATTTATGTAGTACGCAGCAAAGAATGTGTTTCCTTTCTTGAAAACAATCCAGTCTAAATGATATATGTAGTGCACAATTAACTCACTGCCAGCAAGGGTGGATCGATGTACGGTAAATTAATTAGCAGTGTTGGGCGAATGGCCGGTTGGATTTGCCAGTTTGACCACGCTCGCTCAGTCGTGCCTGCCTAACGTAAGTGTAATTATTTCATTTATTGTATCATCCAGGGAGAGATTATTATTATTATTATTATTATTATTATTATTATTGAAATGCAGAAAGATTGAATTCCACACGATTCCGATATGGCCGCGCCATGTGGGAATTCCTATGTGGCGCAGCGCCATATGAGAATATTCCCACATGGCGCGGATCACGAAATGGCGCAGACCATCTCTTCTCCCACTTGTCTCTCGCCCTGCATAAACCTTCTAGCGCATGGGCGGCCCACCCCCACCAATGTAGTAATGTAGGTAGTGCCCCCCCCCCCCCCCTGGTTATACTGCCATTATTAGGGGGCAGTCATCTCAGTGCAACTTATTTTTTGTCAATGTTATTAAAAAACATGTTTGCCATATATTTAGGATATATTCATCATTTTTCATTTCTCTTCAGGCTGGCAATACAATTTTTACATTTTACGATATCTTAGTAAAGACACAGACATGAACAGCTACATGGGGTATAAGTTGTAGCATCGTGCGATGACCTCTGCAACAAGTTGTGAGTGGCCGTCGTGTTTTCGTTCCCCGGTGATAAAAAAAGATTTTATATAAATTTTGACGGTGATAATTACAAATCACTGTAGGATATGGATGTTGAGAACGTTACCGAAGTCCACGAAGAGCCATCTAGCGATAAGTGCTCTGCCGATACCACAGCAGGTTTTGCTGGTGATGGTCCCGGTACACTACTCCAGTCGCCTTGCTTATCCACGGGCTCAGCCCTGGGGCCAGTGGAAGGGCCAGGAGGACCAGAAACGTCAGGAGGCGAGGGGGTCTCTTGTAAAGTCTCAGCGGCAGGGGCTAACCCTCCTGAAAAAGAACCTCTTGAAGTCACTGCCGATGAACAGTGCTTAGGCAGTGACAAGGCACACAATGCAGAAATCAGTGACAAAAACATTTCTGGAAAGGAGGTTTTCAAAATGCCAATGCTGAAGACTACACCAATAATAATATCTACAGAAGACATTTTGGAGCAAGAGAAAATTAGTAAAAAGGATCCTGAAATTGCAACAAACACTACTGAATTGAATAAAATAGAGATCCAAAGTAAAAAGACTGCTGGCAGCAATTTGAAACCTTTATCGCCAGCAGAAGAACTGAAACAGAGCAGAATTCCTATTCCTTACAAGGAACCAAAATGGTGTGGAGTACCAGATGAACCTTATTCCTTTGAAGTGATCAAGAATGGATCAGTAGTAGCTACTGTCAATTTAAATACTAAATCCTTTCTGGTATTTGGTAGGCTTCCAAGTTGTGACGTTACAATGGACCATCCTTCCTTATCAAGATATCATGCAGTAGTTCAGTACTGTGCAGTAGCTTCTGAAAGACATGCTATTGGATGGTACCTGTATGATTTAGACAGTACACATGGAACTTGGGTGAATAAAGTAAAAGTTAAACCAAGGGTATATATCAGGATTAGAGTTGGATATGTTGTAAAATTTGCTGGAAGTACAAGATTACATGTATTACAGGTAATATATATAATTGTTCTTAAAATTGTTTATATAAATTAAATATAAGTGTTAATTAATCTGTAAGTATTATTTTTATAAGTTATTTATTTTATTGTTTAATTTAATTTTTTATTATATAGATTATTAATTTAAAAATAGAAATATTCAATTTTTATTATTATTACTGGGCTTTATTTAAGTTTTTATAATTAACTAAGAATGATTGATAATTAAGACATCTATTAAAGATTAAATACACATTTTGGTATGCTATGTCTTTTTATACTTTTTAAATCAACATAGGGTCTACTAATTTCTTTTATATTTAGATGTTTGAAATAAATATGTGAAGTTACATTTCAGGGCCCAGATGAAGACAAAGAAGAAGAATCTGAGCAAACTATAAGTGAAATGAAAGCTCAAAGAGAGCAGCAGAAAAAAGAAATTGAATTGCGGAGGCAAACTCAACAACTGGACCTTGAGAAGAAAAAGCAGCAACTTGCAGAGAGTGCTGAAGAAGAGGAAACTGGCTGCTCTTGGGGCATTGGTAAACAAATAGTCCAACATGATGCTTACTACCGTAAACTGCCTATTAGAAGCCGCATACATATTACAAGCCGCATACATATTAGAAGCCGCACCCCAACTTTGGCCAAAAAACCGGGTTGGCCGGCGCCCAGAACCATTTCCGGAAAACTAGATATTATAAGCCGCACCCCGACCTTGGCCTTCCAACCCACCCCCCCCCCATGTCCTAGACTTACTTGGTTATGTCTTTCTTAAATCCTGCTTCAATGGCTTCATTATTTGTGGATAACAAACTAAAATTTGTAAGAGCATTGTATGAGAAAACATGTATCAGTAAAATCAATATACAAGTTTATAAGGCTCTATATATTATTTTTTCTTTGATAATGGAACTAGCAAATAATCATCTGGTTTGATATATGTCTACATTGATGTAAAATATAATGGCATTGTTTAAGCTCTACATAATTTGTTAATGACAGATGTGTCTGTTGTGATAGATGATGAAGACGCTGAGGAGGAAATCGACAGCAAAAATCCTTTTGCTCTCCCCGAGCCCCAAGATGAAGAGCTTTACATCAATGATCCAAAGAAGAGTTTACGTGGTTTTTTTGAAAGGGAAGGTAAGTAACATCTGTACTGCTTGTTCTGGGGGTAAATTATACAACACTGGTATGTTTGACTCACATCTCTTTTAATAGAGGAAGAAGAAATGTGAAAGATTTAAAGTCCTTGACTTCATACTTACTTGTAGTCCTTCTCTTATTGCTAATATAGGTACTGGTAAGACAGTTATCTGTTTATATAAGACTTTTAGGTCCAATGAAGAGTTGGCATCCGTCCGTCTGCGAAAGACGATGGATTTGCAGCTTTGTTTTGGTTTAAGTTATACGATTGCATCGCAGCATTGCGCTTATGACTAAATAAGCCTATCTGTGACTGACAATGAAGAGCTATGTTATTTATAAAAGTCCCTTTGTTCATATATAGCAGAAGTGTGATTGTGTGGTATAGCTGCAAGCGAATTGTGTTACTTTTGCGGTGCTCATGGAAACCGTCAAGCATTTGTTCTGGGACTGTATACATATCAAAGAATTTTGGTACAAAATTGTTACGGTTCTACAGTTTGCTCAGAGATTTAAGGTGTTTTACTGCAGAGACAAATGTCTTGTTAGGGGTTTAATAACAATGATCTGCCAGTTATAAATCATGTGATAGTGCTAATTAAACAATATAATAATGCCACAAAATGGAACAGCGGAGCCATCAGTGTTGCAGGTGCCTTTAACTAAATGCTTGCATGACTGCTGTTTCACTTTAGGTTTAGACCTTCCTGAATATGTAGCCGAAGAAGTTTCACATGGAAAGTACAAGTGCAGTGTGGAGTAAGTTCAATAGTAGTTGATATAAACCTTGTGAATTTTGATACTTGGATGCTTCAAGAAAAATATGGTATGTAACATCAATGCTAGCCTGCGCATATGGATTTGGCAAAAAAAAATTGACTAACCCTGTATAAATATGACAGAAGTTTATAGCAGACACGAAATTCCGCATCAATATCTATGTTAAATATTGCGGATCCCATAGTTCACAGCGTAGACTCCGTTTGATGACAGACCTATGTCCCATTTAGGCTGCCTATCGACACACCCAGCGGCCAGTCCGTGTTCGCCGATGTCACGGTGTCGGGAAAGAAGAAGGAAGCTGTGGCCGCTTGCGCCTTAGAGGCCTGTAGACTGCTGGACCGATATGGAATGCTACGACAAGCTCAACATGGTCCGTACCTGTAGATTCAACCCTCTATAGCCAACGCTTTTTTTTTTAGCTGAATACTTTAAATTTATCGATTTTTTTTTGAATTTATCATTATATTGCCCGAACGGTAGAAAGCTGTTCTTTCATTCGTTTGATGATTGGTGTGTACTTCATCGTTGACAAGTGTTGTAGTAGACTGGGAATTTTTACGCGAACGATCTCCGGCCTATTACCCTATTGGCTGAGATCGTTTGATATTTTCCCCCTCTAAACAGCTAGTTAATCTTACGTGTTGTTACACAAAATATATATCTGTTCATTCACATTTAGATCCGGTCTACGCCAGCCTCCTCTTGAATTCCTTAGATCAGTAACTAGACTGACATCCCTGCTATGTTATCTAAACGCCATTCGTTAGTCTCGTGTCTAACATTGTTGTCTACACGTTTTATGTACGAAATGCTTACATCTCTTACGTCCTTTTGTTTAGAAAGTCGAGCCAGGAAGAAGAAGAACTGGGAGGATGATGACTTCTATGACAGCGACGATGACATATTCTTAGATCGAACGGGCGCTATAGAGCAAAAACGTGCGCAGAGAATGAAGAGAGTCGGGAAGAAGCAACAAAAAGCAGAAACCTATGATTCTCTGGTTAGTCGAAAACCGCCAGAAGACTTGTATAAGTAAAATCGCTGGTGATAAGACATTTATCCGAGAATCAAATGTATTAATCATGGTTCTTGTCGTTCAAGTTATCGTTTGACTTTTTTTGGGGGTAAAAAATCAAACCCACGTTACAAATCGCACTGCACAGTCACAAGCATCGTTATAATATGTATCTATCGTAATATGCGCATTACAGACATTATCTCTTGCAATTAGTTAAATAATGTAGTAAAACGTAGCATCCCGTTGCTGCTTTTAACCAATGTGTTTCAGCATCTCATATCTAAAATATAGCTCCTTGCGAATAAACTTAATTTTGGCGGATTTAGTGTTAACAGCATACTCGTCTTTGTGAATTATCCATTCTTTATATATAAGATACGCAATAAGCGATAGAAAATAGTTGGTTACCTCACCCGGGGCTTGTCAGAATATATGTGGTTCATCTAACTTTATGTTAAAAACTATTTCCACACTACTTCGGGTACTTGACATGTTGATAAATATGAAATTTATGCCTTGTCAATTTATGCTGCTAACTCGCTCTCGTTGTCACGTGATTAAAGATGAAGAAGTTGGAAGACCTTGATGCTGAGATAAAGGAGATCGATGATAAATTGGAACGGAGCAAAGCCCGTAAGTATTATACATTGTATAGCTTAGTACTGAATTGTTCTTTGCAAATTATCGCCCTAATGTTTTATATTACCAGTTATGTTATATTTGCTATTTCATGCTTTGCTCTCTGGTGTATGTTGTAATTAGATTGAAGCAATATGAATCGCTCTGGCGCAGCACATATTGCATGTTGGTTGCATTCGGATCTGAGTATTCGGATCAGTATTTTTGTTGGTGCCACATCACATTTTGCAATCTGGTAAATACTGGTAGTGTGAATATGATCATAATAGTGAGTGGTAGTAATATGTCGACGCGCCCGTTCCAGTCCCAAACATCCTACATATTGGATCATTTCATCATATCATCTGTAGGCCATGTCTGTGTGGTCGCAGCATAAAAATCCCATGTCCTTCTTCGCAAAGAGTAGAGGGTTTCCCCAGGGGACATAGCTCCACTCTCCCTTCCTTCTCCCATTGACACGATATGACCATAAGTGGTTAAAGCGTCCTGAATATACGACCAATCATATCGGCTGTATATGTCCCAGGAGGCCGTTGTCCATGCTTAGAAAAATATGTACAGAATTTAACCTAAACTCTAATCCATCCATTTTTTGTCCGTGACACCCGACACGATGCCGCTGACTGTAGAGAGCCAGGCGTACAAGGAGGAGGAAGGGATGGATGCCTTTGATGCCTTCATGGAAGCCCTCAAGTCGGGCCAGACGCTGGACACCAAGACAAAGATGAAGCTCAAGAGACAAGTGTTCGACCTGAGGCAAGAGAAGCAAAAGATCGAGAGGCTGGCCAATATCGCCAAACCGGCTCTACCCTCCTTTAAGAAGTACGTGTTGTCCGTTATAGGTAGAGTTTTTGGATCTTGTCTGTGATAGATTGGGTGACCAACATTGCCAAACCGGTTCTACCGTTCTATAAGAAGTAAGTGTTGTCCGTTATAGGTAGAGCTTTGTCTGTGGCGAGATAATAACATCATCAAACCTGGCTCTGATATCTTCTGTCACGTAAAATAACCGCAAAACCGGATCACGCAGCTTAATTCCTACTCTGAACTGTACATGTGTTATAAATGTGTAATCAGTCCGATTTGTGGGGCCGGCCCGGTAGCTCAGTGGGTTAGAGCGCTCGCATTGAGTGCTCTGGCCACCTGAGAGCCTAACGGCACGTGGATCGGTGATTCGAACCCTGTGTGGCCATGTCTGTGTGGTCGCAGGATAAATATTCCATGTCTTTATTCGTAGACTGGAGTAGAGTAGGGGGTTACCCCCGGGGACATGGCTCCACTCTCCCTTCAAAAGTGGTGGGTTGGTTGGTTGATTATTCAGGACGCTTTAACCCCTTTTAGGATCAAAAGTGGTTAAAGCGTCCTAAATAACCCTGTTTGTTGTGTGCTTGATAGCGCTGATCGTGTCCTCACGTTATGACGTTGTTGCAGACCATCCACGGATACGTCGAAGCCGCTGCCGGTAGCCTTCATAGGTCGGAGGAAAGGAGTGGGAGGTCAAACCAGGAAGGTCACGGTAATGACGGCATAAAGTGCCACCTCTAATATATATTGTTAATCCCTTGTAATATAATAACGAGTTTTAAAAGTAAAACATTTATCCGTTGTACTATTTTTTTTTTCAATTTGAACAAGCTTGCCACTCCCGTGGCATACCATGAAGTAGCTTGACTTAGTTTGACGTCATCACTGGGTTACAACCCTGGCGCCGGCATTTGGGGCAAGTTTCACCCACACCGCATTTCGTGGTCCCGGGAGGTTTCTGGGCCCCATTTAGCCTCCATGTGCACAAAGGTGGCATAAAACACCAATGTATCATTACATTTTCCAGATGCCGGCAACTAAAGTTCCGGCTCAACCGCATCAGCCTGATGTTGATGTGGAAGAAGAGGAGGAAGAAGAAGGAGAAGGTGAACAAGAAACAGAGAAGGACGAGGTTGTGAAAACGTCCGACACATCTGATATGGATAATAACGCCCCCGTGGAAGGGTATGGGACCGCGCAGGTTTCTACGAGGAATCCTCCGCTAACAGACACTGATTGTCAACCACATAAATCCGCTGCCACAAAATCAGAAATGGATATTTCAAAGACAAAGGCAGAAGAAGAGACTATTGCAAACAAATCTCGCGCTCCAGACAAGGGCGATATGGATAATAGCAGTAGCGCCAAAGTGTACGGGCCTGGGCTGCCATCTGGCGGTCAACAGAAGAGCTCTGTGGATGATGGTTCTTCCCACAGTCACGAGATGGCGCCACTCGAGTCTGGGGCTCTGAGCGAGAAACGCAAATCGCCTGAAGAGGACCTTCAGGTGAATTATTCATCCCGTTGAGCTGTTGTCAGTGTCTATTAAGTCCGAGTTTTTTTGTTAAAAGCATTGCTTGATGTATGTATTCGTTGTATTGTCCTTAATTCTATGAACTAGTTGTGTGGTATGTTTGTTTAATGAAAAAGGCCATTGAAGTATATTCCGGTTGTGTATATTTTTATATTTGTATATGTTTGGTTTATTGCGCAGAATCTTGATTCACTCCTTTGTCAATGTGGGTCATGACGTAACAAACATGTCGGTGTCAGGTTTGTTTACTGTACTAAAAATATAAAAGGTCCCTGTCATCAATGGGCGGTAATTACTGGTCCGTAATCACTGATCGGTGATGTCTTTCAGCGACCATCGACCATTGAAATGTGTGTGTTCATTCTGCTAATGCTGGCAGGTGTAGGGAGGGTCACTACCCTGGGTCAGCTGGCAGGTGTAGGGAGGGTCACTACCCTGGGTCAGCTGGCTGGTGTAGGGAGGGTCTCTACCCTGGGTCAGCTGGCTGTTGTAGGGACGGTCACTACCCTGGGTCAGCTGCCTGGTGGACGGAGGGTCACTACCCTGGGTCAGCTGCCTGGTGGACGGAGGGTCACTACCCTGGGTCAGCTGGCTGTTGTAGGGACGGTCACTACCCTGGGTCAGCTGGCTGGTGTAGAGAGGGTCTCTACCCTGGGTCAGCTGGCTGGTGTAGGGACGGTCACTACTCTGGGTCAGCTGGCTGTTGTAAGGAGGGTCTCTACCCTGGGTCAGCTGGCTGGTGTAGGGACGGTCACTACTCTTGGTCAGCTGGCTGGTGTAGAGAGGGTCACTACTCTGGGTCAACTGGCTGGTGTAGGGACGGTCACTACCCTGGGTCAGCTGGCTGTTGTAAGGAGGGTAACTTCCTGGGTTAGCTGGCTGGTGTAGGGAGGGTCTCTACCCTGGGTCAGCTGGCTGGTGTAGGGAGGGTCTCTACCCTGGGTCAGCTGGCTGGTGTAGGAAGGGTCACTACTTTGGGTCAGCTGGCTGGTGTAGGGACGGTCACTACTCTGGGTCAGCTGGCTGGTGTAGAGAGGGTCACTACTCTGGGTCAGCTGGCTGGTGTAGGGAGGGTCTCTACCCTGGGTCACCTGGCTGGTGTAGGGTGGGTCACTACCCTGGGTCAGCTGCCTGGTGTAGGGTGGGTCACTACTCTGGGTCAGCTGGCAGGTGTAGGGACGGTCACTACCCTGGGTCAGCTGCCTGGTGGACGGAGGGTCACTACCCTGGGTCAGCTGGCTGGTGTAAGGAGGGTCTCTACCCTGGGTCAGCTGGCTGGTGTAGGGACGGTCACGACTCTGGGTCAGCTGGCTGGTGTAGAGAGGGTCACTACTCTGGGTCAGCTGGCTGGTGTAGGGAGGGTCACTACCCTGGGTCAGCTGGCTGTTGTAAGGAGGGTAACTTCCTGGGTCAGCTGGCTGGTGTAGGGAGGGTCTCTACCCTGGGTCAGCTGGCTGGTGTAGGGAGGGTCTCTACCCTGAGTCAGCTGGCTGGTGTAGGAAAGGTCACTACCCTGGGTCAGGTGGCTGGTGTAGGGAGGGTCGCTACCCTGGGTCAGCTGCCTGGTGGACGGAGGGTCACTACCCTGGGTCAGCTGGCTGATGTAGGGAGGGTCTCTACCCTGGGTCAGTTGGCTGGTCTAGGGAGGGTCTCTACCCTGGGTCAGCTGGCAGGTGTAGGGACGGTCACTACCCTGGGTCAGCTGCCTGGTGGACGGAGGGTCACTACCCTGGGTCAGCTGGCTGGTTTAGGGAGGGTCTCTACCCTGGGTCAGCTGGCTGTTGTAGGGACGGTCACTACTCTGGGTCAGCTGGCTGGTGTAGAGAGGGTCACTACTCTGGGTCAGCTGGCTGGTGTAGGGTGGGTCACTACCCTGGGTCAGCTGGCTGGTGTAGGGAGGGTCACTACCCTGGGTCAGCTGGCTGTTGTAAGGAGGGTAACTTCCTGGGTCAGCTGGCTGGTGTAGGGACTGTCTCTACCCTGGGTCACCTGGCTGGTGTAGGGTGGGTCACTACCCTGGGTCAGCTGCCTGGTGTAGGGTGGGTCACTACTCTGGGTCAGCTGGCAGGTGTAGGGACGGTCACTACCCTGGGTCAGCTGCCTGGTGGACGGAGGGTCACCACCCTGGGTCAGCGGGCTGGTGTAGGGAGGGTCTCTACCCTGGGTCAGCTGGCTGGTGTAGGGACGGTCACTACTCTGGGTCAGCTGGCTGGTGTAGGGTGGGTGACTACTCTGGGTCAGCTGGCTGGTGTAGGGAGGGTCTCTACCCTGGGTCAGCTGGCTGTTGTAAGGAGGGTAACTTCCTGGGTCAGCTGGCTGGTGTAGGGAGGGTCTCTACCCTGGGTCAGCTGGCTGGTGTAGGGAGGGACTCTACCCTGGGTCAGTTGGCTGGTCTAGGGAGGGTCTCTACCCTGGGTCAGCTGGCTGGTGTACAGAGGGTCTTTACCCTGGGTCAGCTGCCTGGTGTAGGGAGGGTCACTACTCTGGGTCAGCTGGCTGGTGTAGGGAGGGTCACTACCCTGGGTCAGCTGGCTGGTGTAGGGACGGTCACGACTCTGGGTCAGCTGGCTGGTGTAGAGAGGGTCACTACTCTGGGTCAGCTGGCTGGTGTAGGGAGGGTCACTACCCTGGGTCAGCTGGCTGTTGTAAGGAGGGTAACTTCCTGGGTCAGCTGGCTGGTGTAGGGAGGGTCTCTACCCTGGGTCAGCTGGCTGGTGTAGGGAGGGTCTCTACCCTGAGTCAGCTGGCTGGTGTAGGAAAGGTCACTACCCTGGGTCAGCTGGCTGGTGTAGGGAGGGTCGCCACCCTGGGTCAGCTGCCTGGTGGAAGGAGGGTCACTACCCTGGGTCAGCTGGCTGATGTAGGGAGGGTCTCTACCCTGGGTCAGTTGGCTGGTCTAGGGAGGGTCTCTACCCTGGGTCAGCTGGCAGGTGTAGGGACGGTCACTACCCTGGGTCAGCTGCCTGGTGGACGGAGGGTCACTACCCTGGGTCAGCTGGCTGGTTTAGGGAGGGTCTCTACCCTGGGTCAGCTGGCTGGTGTAGGGACGGTCACTACTCTGGGTGAGCTGGCTGGTGTAGAGAGGGTCACTACTCTGGGTCAGCTGGCTGGTGTAGGGTGGGTCACTACCCTGGGTCAGCTGGCTGGTGTAGGGAGGGTCACTACCCTGGGTCAGCTGGCTGTTGTAAGGAGGGTAACTTCCTGGGTCAGCTGGCTGGTGTAGGGACTGTCTCTACCCTGGGTCACCTGGCTGGTGTAGGGTGGGTCACTACCCTGGGTCAGCTGCCTGGTGTAGGGTGGGTCACTACTCTGGGTCAGCTGGCAGGTGTAGGGACGGTCACTACCCTGGGTCAGCTGCCTGGTGGACGGAGGGTCACCACCCTGGGTCAGCGGGCTGGTGTAGGGAGGGTCTCTACCCTGGGTCAGCTGGCTGGTGTAGGGACGGTCACTACTCTGGGTCAGCTGGCTGGTGTAGGGTGGGTGACTACTCTGGGTCAGCTGGCTGGTGTAGGGAGGGTCTCTACCCTGGGTCAGCTGGCTGTTGTAAGGAGGGTAACTTCCTGGGTCAGCTGGCTGGTGTAGGGAGGGTCTCTACCCTGGGTCAGCTGGCTGGTGTAGGGAGGGACTCTACCCTGGGTCAGTTGGCTGGTCTAGGGAGGGTCTCTACCCTGGGTCAGCTGGCTGGTGTACAGAGGGTCTCTACCCTGGGTCAGCTGCCTGGTGTAGGGAGGGTCACTACTCTGGGTCAGCTGGCTGGTGTAGGGAGGGTCACTACCCTGGGTCAGCTGGCTGGTGGACGGAGGGTCACTACCCTGGGTCAGCTGGCTGATGTAGGGAGGGTCTCTACCCTGGGTCAGTTGGCTGGTCTAGGGAGGGTCTCTACCCTGGGTCAGCTGGCTGGTGTACAGAGGGTCTCTACCTGGGTCAGCTGCCTGGTGTAGGGAGGGTCACTACTCTGGGTCAGCTGGCTGGTGTACGGAGGGTCTCTACCCTGGGTCAGCTGCCTGGTGTAGAGAGGGTCACTACTCTGGGTCAGTTGCCTGGTGTAGGGAGGGTCACTACCCTGGGTCAGCTGGCTGCTGTAGGGAGGGTCACTACTCTGGGTCAGCTGGCTGGTGTAGGGAGGGTCACTACCCTGGGTCAGCTGGCTGGTGTAGGGTCACTACCCTGGGTCAGCTGGGAGGTGTAGGAAGGGTCACTACCCTGGGTCAGCTGCCTGGTGGACGGAGGGTCACTACCCTGGGTCAGCTGGCTGGTGTAGGGAGGGTCTCTACCCTGGGTCAGCTGGCTGGTGTAGGGACGGTCACTACCGTGGGTCAGCTGGCTGGTGTAGGGAGGGTCTCTACCCTGGGTCAGTTGACTGGTGTAAGGAGGGTCTCTACCCTGGGTCAGTTGACTGGTGTAATGAGGGTATCTACCCTGGGTCAGCTAGCTGGTATACATAGTGGCTCTACCCTGGGTCAACTAGCTGGTATATATAATGGCTCTACCCTGGGTCAGCTAGCTGGTATATATAGTGGCTGTACCCTGGGCCAGCTAGCTGGTATACATAGTGGTTCTACCCTGGGTCAGATAGCTGGTGTGGGGAGGGTCTCTACCCTAGGTCAGCTGGCTGGTGTAGGGACGGTCACTACTCTGGGTCAGCTGGCTGGTGTAGAAAGGGTCACTACTCTGGGTCAGCTGGCTGGTGTAGGGTGGGTCACTACTCTGGGTCAGCTGGCTGGTGTAGGGAGGGTCACTACCCTGGGTCAGCTGGCAGGTGTAGGGACGGTCACTACCCTGGGTCAGCTGCCTGGTGGACGGAGGGTCACTACCCTGGGTCAGCTGGCTGGTTTAGGGAGGGTCTCTACCCTGCTTCAGCTGGCTGGTGTAGGGACGGTCACTACTCTGGGTCAGCTGGCTGGTGTAGAGAGGGTCACTACTCTGGGTCAGCTGGATGGTGTAGGGTGGGTCACTACTCTGGGTCAGCTGGCTGGTGTAGGGAAGGTCACTACCCTGGGTCAGCTGGCTGTTGTAAGGAGGGTAACTTCCTGGGTCAGCTGGCTGGTGTAGGGAGGGTCTCTACCCTGGGTCAGCTGGCTGGTGTAGGGAGGGTTACTACTCTGGATCAGCTGGCTGGTGTAGGGAGGATCTCTACCATGGGTCAGCTGGCTGGTGTAGGGATGGTCACTACCCTGGGTAAGCTGCCTGGTGTAGAGAGGGTCACCACCCTGGGTCAGCTGGGAGGTGTAGGGAGGGTCACTATCGTGGGTCAGCTGCCTGGTGGACGGAGGGTTACTACCCTGGGTCAGCTGGCTGGTGTAGGGAGGGTCTCTACCCTGGGTCAGCTGGCTGGTGTGGGGACGGTCACTACTCTGGGTGAGCTGGCTGGTGTAGAGAGGGTCACTACTCTGGGTCAGCTGGCTGGTGTAGGGTGGGTCACTACTCTGGGTCAGCTGGCTGGTGTAGGGAGGGTCACTACCCTGGGTCAGCTGGCAGGTGTAGGGACGGTCACTACCCTGGGTCAGCTGCCTGGTGGACGGAAGGTCACTACCCTGGGTCAGCTGGCTGGTGTAGGGAGGGTCTCTACCCTGGGTCAGCTGCCTGTTGTAGGGAGAGTCACTACTCTGGGTCAGCTGGCTGGTGTAGGGAGGGTCACTACCCTGGGTCAGCTGGCTGGTGTAGGGAGGGTCTCTACCCTGGGTCAGCTGGCTGGTGTAGGGAGGGTCTCTACCATGGGTCAGCTGCCAGGTGTAGGGAGGGTCACTACCCTGGGTCAGCTGGCTGGTGTAGGGAGGGTCACTACCCTGGGTCAGCTGCCAGGTGTAGGGAGGGTCACTACCCTGGGTCAGCTGGCTGCTGTAGGGAGGGTCACTACCCTTGGTCAGCTGGCTGGTTTAGGGAGGATTACTACCCTAGGTAAGCTGCCTGGTGTAGGGAAGGTCACTACCCTGGGTCAGCTGGCAGGTGTAGGGAGGGTCACTACCCTGGGTCAGCTGGCTGGTGTAGGGAGGGTCACTACCCTGGGTAAGCTGCCTGGTGTAGGGAAGGTCACTACCCTGGGTCAGCTGGCAGGTGTACTGAGGGTCTCTACCCTGGGTCAGTTGGCTGGTGTAAGGAGGGTCTCTACCCTGGGTCAGTTGACTGGTGTAGGGAGGGTCTCTACCCTGGGTCAGTTGCCTGGTGTAGGGAGGGTCACTACCCTGGGTCAGCTGGCTGGTGTAAGGAGGGTCTCTACCCTGGGTCAGTTGGCTGGTGTAAGGAGGGTTTCTATCCTGGGTCAGTTGACTGGTGTAAGGAGGATCTCTACCCTGGGTCAGTTGACTGGTGTAATGAGGGCATCTACCCTGGGTCAGCTAGCTGGTATACATAGTGGCTCTACCCTGGGTCAACTAGCTGGTATATATGATGGCTCTACCCTGGGTCAGCTAGCTGGTATATATAGTGGCTGTACCCTGGGCCAGCTAGCTGGTATACATAGTGGTTCTACCCTGGGTCAGATAGCTGGTATACATAGTGGCTCTACCCTGGGTCAGCTAGCTATTATACATAGTGGCTTTACCCTGGGTCAGCTAGCTGGTATATATAGTGGTTGTACCCTATCTCAGCTAGCTGGTATACATAGTGGCTCTACCCTGGGTCAGATAGCTGGTATACATAGTGGCTCTACCCTGGGTCAGCTAGCTGATATACATAGTGGCTCTACCCTGGGTCAGCTAGCTGGTATACATAGTGGCTCTACCCTGGGTCAGCTAGCTGCTATATATAGTGGCTCTACCCTGGGTCAGCTAGCTCGTATACATAGTGGTTCTACCCTGGGTCAGCTAGCTGGTATACATAGTGGCTCTATCCTGGGTCAGCTAGCTGGTATACATAGTGGCTCTATCCTGGGTCAGCTAGCTGGTATACATAGTGGCTGTACCCTGGGCCAGCTAGCTGGTATACATAGTGGCTCTACCCTGATTCAGATAGCTGGTATACATAGTGGCTCTACCCTGGGCCAGCTAGCTGGTATACATAGTGGCTCTACCCTGATTCAGATAGCTGGTATACATAGTGGCTCTACCCTGGGTCAGCTAGCTGGTATACATAGTGGCTCTACCCTGGGTCAGCTAGCTAGTATACATAGTGGCTCTACCCTGGGTCAGCTAACTGGTATATATAGAGGCTCTACCCTGGGTCAGCTAGCTGGTATACATAGTGGCTCTACCCTGGGTCAGCTAGCTGGTATACATAGTGGCTCTACCCTGGGTCAGCTAGCTGGTATACATAGTGGCTCTATCCTGGGTCAGCTAGCTGGTATACATAGTGGCTCTACCCTGAGTCAGATTGCTGGTATACATAGTGGCTCTACCCTGGGTCAGATAGCTGGTATATATAGTGGCTCTACCCTGGGTCAGCTAGCTGGTATACATAGTGGCTCTACCCTGGGTCAGCTAGCTGGTATACATAGTGGCTGTACCCTGGGTCAGCTAGCTGGTATACATAGTGGCTCTACCCTGGGTCAGCTAGCTGGTATACATAGTGGCTCTACCCTGGGTCAGCTAGCTGGTATATATAGTGGCTGTACCCTGGGCCAGCTAGCTGGTATACATAGTGGCTCTACCCTGGGTCGGCTGTACCCTGGGTCAGCTAGCTGGTATATATAGTGGCTGTACCCTGGGTCAGCTAGCTGGTATACATAGTGGCTCTACCCTGGGTCAGCTAGCTGGTATACATAGTGGCTCTACCTTGGGTCGGCTGTACCCTGGGTCAGCTAGCTGGTATACATAGTGGCTCTACCCTGGGTCGGCTAGCTGGTATACACAGTGGCTCTAACCTGGGTCAGCTAGCTGGTATACATAGTGGCTCTACCCTGGGTCAGCTAGCTGGTATATATAGAGGCTCTACCCTGGGTCAGCTAGCTGGTATACATAGTGGCTCTACCCTGGGTCAGCTAGCTGATATACATAGTGGCTCTACCCTGGGTCAGCTAGCTGGTATACATAGTGGCTCTACCCTGGGTCAGCTAGCTGGTATACTTAATGGCTCTACACTGGGTCAGCTATCTGGTATATATAATGGCTCTTCCCTGGGTCAGCTAGCTGGTATACATAGTGGCTCTAACCTGGGTCAGCTAGCTGATATACATAGTGGCTCTACCTTGGGTCAACTAGCTGGTATACATAGTGGCTCTACCCTGGGTCAGTTGGCTGGTATACATAGTGGCTCTACCCTGGGTCAGTTGGCTGGTGTAGGGGTAGGCTGTAGCCTGGGTTCTACCCTGGGTCAGTTGTATTAAGAGAGTCGAAATTCTGCCCGGCAAACACTGGCCTAAGGCCGACTGTGACTATCCGGTTCTGGCTTTGTGGCTTTGGGGCCGGATCTAGACGCTGTCATGACTGTCTATAATGTGACTTCCTGGTAGTCTCGCGGACGCGAAGAGTCGAGGCGTTTGTCTCGACTATATTGACACAATGTGTTTGCCAGCGTGGGCAGACGGAAGCACTCGTTATAGTCTTTCAGCATTACGAGCAAGACTTTCTGTTTCGCTGCCTTCGTATATCTCTGGTAACTCAGTTAAACCGAGTAATGTTACTATTGTAACCGGCTTGGTTACTTCCATGTTCTTATCACAAGAGATTGCACAGTTACAAAGCTTCCGTGCGGTGCCTGCCTTTGAGTATTGTATTGCGAGTCCGTTATCAATCCGTGCCATTGAGTAATAACTATTAGCTATATTGCTCTCCGCGTGTATTCATTATGAAATAGGCCTGCATGTTAAGGCAGGCTCGCATTCGCCTCCATTTAAGGGGTTAAATCCGTATTTTTTCATCGAATTTGAAAGCAGCCAATCGTATTAGCTGCAGGGGTTGATGGGGGTAAGCCCACTACATAGGTTATATTGGGTCGGAATCTCTTATCACGCGGATCGGTTGGGTCTTGCAATATTTGAGCAACGGTCTCCGTTCTCATTCACGGGTTAGGCCAACATGTCACAAGTGAGGCGGGGGCCGGCGCGACAGCCAGTGGGCTAGAGCGCTCGCATTAGGTGCTCTGGTCACCTGAGAGCCTAACGGCACGTGGGTCGGTGGTTCACAACTTCTCGGCTACGCCTCGAAGTTCTTCGATCCCAATAATGACCTACAATTCATTCCTTATCTAATACATAACGACCACCCTTTCGACCGGAATAGACCTTCGGTTCAACTCATCCGCTTCAGCATTGTGTCTGGTAACTGTGTCGCGCAGGAAGTGGTATGCCTTAAAAGGCGTGTCTTGTTTTGTCATGCAGGGGGACGGACCATTGATATATAGGAGGGGGGGGGGGGGTTTATATAAACAAAAATCTTGTTTTTAATACAAAATCTTTCTTTCTCTGTTACCGAACAAATGTCCTATTTCTTGGACAACCAAAATTATGAATACTGATTACATTTTGCGGATAAAAGCTAATTCAAGCCATCACAAGAACCCACGAAAGAAAGTTGACTTCCCCATGGCCATAAAATAACCTCAGCCGTCGTCGTACCCCAATTTTTTATGAACTGTTGACACAGAAACCATTGCCCCCCCCCCCCCCCCTCCTCCTGAAATCAAATAGTCTGTCCCTGAGACGTTTTGCTCCACTTCATTTGCCAGACAGAGTAAGACCTTTTATAGACCGCTTTTTTTCCCTCCCGTGGCGCGATGTTTCGTGCTTCTTTGCACGCACCAGAGCGCCGGGCCGTTGGTTTTATAATGCTCGGTTTTATAAGGAGGGAAGCCTCACGAGAAACCGCGTGGTTGGAGTAGGGGCTGCTTCATTGTCGCCAGGTTTGTCTTTCTTTTATGTGGGGTTTGAAGGGTTAGGGCCAGACATCGGGTTACCTGCAATAACCTCTGTCGTCTGTCTGGTAAGGATTACCAGGTAGATATACCAAAGAATTTACAGAACCGTTCTTTCGCCCCACAAAGCAGCGAAACACTTGCCCCACGCGCTCTACTCTTACATTTTAAAAATAAAATCTCCACGATTCATGGATTCAACCTTGACGAAGTTAAGGACAGTCTGTGCATTTGTATACCAGGCGTGTCGACTTGTTGTTGGTCAAGGGAACACTCGGCAATGGGGCCGGCGTGGTAGGAGGGCCCCTGTGGCCCCACAATCCATTCCTATCCCGGTCGGCTTTGGGTGACATGCATGCTTTGACATGTAAATTAGTAGTATGTCCATATATGGTCATATCGCGCAGCCGGCCCGATTGTCGAGAGATCACAGCACGAAGTTACCCTTTTAACAGTCGCAAAAAAGAGTAGGGGGTTACCCCCGGGGACATGGCTCCACTCTCCCATTGACGCGATATGACCAAAAGTGGTTAAAGCGTCCTGAATATACAACCAACCTACCCATTTAACAGACAGGTATTATTATCTTGATCTAGATGGTCATTTATCCTTAGCACCTTGAATTAGCGTACAAAATTGTCGCTATAGTATCATCACTGTAAAACTTACTGGATATATTATATGCTACTAATGAGATTGATATAATTGATAGAAGGAAGGTATGCGTTCTCAATTCTGTCTTCTTGTTGAAAGACAAAGCACAGCGAAACATTGATGATGTGGTACACAAGAAATCCTCGCTTACCCTAAAAAACGCACCGTTGTGGCTAAAAAAGGCAATCATAACAATACAAGGACATTATTCCCGAGATGATGATGAAAAACTAATTTATTGCCCATCTGTCATAACCCCCCCTCCCCTAAACAAACATCTCCACCATGCTCCTCTGCCCCACTTTATCACGCCCCTCCACCCACTCCTCTCTCCCACGCCCTATCACTCCCCTCCACCTACTCCCTATCACTCCCCACCACCCACTCTATCCCACTCCCTATCACTCCCCACCACCCACTCTATCCCACCCCCTATCACTCCCAACCACTTACTCTATCCCACCTCCTATTACTCCCCACCACCCACTCTATCCCACCTCCTATCACTCCCCACCATCCACTCTATCCCACCCCCTATCACTCCCCACCACCCACTCTATCCCACCTCCTATCACCGCCCACCACCCACTATCCCACCCCCTATCACTCCCCACCACCCACTCTATCCCACCCCCTATCACTCCCCACCACCCACTCTATCCCACCCCCTATCACTCCCCACCACCCACTCTATCCCACCTCCTATCACCGCCCACCACCCACTATCCCACCCCCTATCACTCCCCACCACCCACTCTATCCCACCTCCTATCACTCCCCACCACCCACTCTATCCCACCTCCTATCACTCCCCACCACTTACTCTATCCCACCTCCTATCACCGCCCACCACCCACTCTATCCCACCCCCTATCACTCCCCACCACCCACTCTATCCCACCCCCTATCACTCCCCACCACCCACTTTATCCCACCCCCTATCACCGCCCACCACCCACTCTATCCCACCCACTCCCCACCACCCAATCTATCCCACCCCCTATCACTCCCCACCACCCACTCTATCCCACCCCCTATCACTCCCCACCACCCACTCTATCCCACCCCCTATCACTCCCTACCACCCACTCTATCCCACCCCCTATCACTCCCCACCACCCACTCTATCCCACCCCCTATCACTCCCCACCACCCACTCTATCCCACTCCCTATCACTCCCCACCGTCCACTCTATCCCACCCCCTATCACTCCCCACCACCCACTTTATCCCACCCCCTATTACTCCCCACCACCCACTCTATCCCACCCCCTATCACTCCCCACCACCCACTCTATCCCACTCCCTATCACTCCCCACCGCCCACTCTATCCCACCCCCTATCACTTCCCACCACCCACTCTATCCCACCCCCTATCACTCCCCACCACCCACTCTATCCCACCCCCTATCACTCCCCACCACCCACTCTATCCCACTCCCTGTCACTCCCCACCACCCAATCTATCCCACCCCCTATCACTCCCCACCACCCGCTCTATCCCACCCCCTATCACTCCCCACCACCCACTCTATCCCACCCCCTATCACTCCCCACCACCCACTCTATCCCACCCCCTATCACTCCCCACCACCCACTCTATCCCACCCCCTATCACTCCCCACCACCCACTCTATCCCACCCCCTATCACTCCCCACCACCCACTCTATCCCACCCCCTATCACTCCCCACCACCCACTCTATCCCACCCCCTATCACTCCCCACCACCCACTCTATCCCACCCCCTATCACTCCCCACCACCCACTCTATCCCACCCCCTATCACTCCCCACCACCCACTCTATCCCACCCCCTATCACTCCCCACCACCCACTCTATCCCACCCCCTATCACTCCCCACCACCCAATCTATCCCACCCCCTATCACTCCCCACCACCCAATCTATCCCACCCCCTATCACTCCCCACCACCCACTCTATCCCACCCCCTATCACTCCCCACCACCCACTCTATCCCACCCCCTATCACTCCCCACCACCCAATCTATCCCACCCCCTATCACTCCCCACCACCCACTCTATCCCACCCCCCATCACTCCCCACCACCCACTCTATCCCACCCCCTATCACTCCCTACCACCCACTCTATCCCACCCCCTATCACTCCCCACCACCCACTCTATCCCACCCCCTATCACTCCCCACCACCCACTCTATCCCACTCCCTATCACTCCCCACCGCCCACTCTATCCCACCCCCTATCACTCCCCACCACCCACTTTATCCCACCCCCTATCACTCCCCACCACCCACTCTATCCCACCCCCTATCACTCCCTACCACCCACTCTATCCCACCCCCTATCACTCCCCACCGCCCACTCTATCCCACCCCCTATCACTCCCCACCGCCCACTCTATCCCACCCCCTATCACTCCCCACCACCCACTCTATCCCACCCCCTATCACTCCCCACCACCCACTCTATCCCACCCCCTATCACTCCCCATCACCCACTCTATCCCACCCCCTATCACTCCCCACCACCCACTCTATCCCACCCCCTATCACTCCCCACCACCCACTCTATCCCACCCCCTATCACTCCCCATCACCCACTCTATCCCACCCCCTATCACTCCCCACCACCCACTCTATCCCACCCCCTATCACTCCCCACCACCCACTTTATCCCACCCCCTATCACTCCCCACCACCCACTCTATCCCACCCCCTATCACTCCCCACCACCCACTCTATCCCACCCCCTATCACTCCCCACCACACACTCTATCCCACCCCCTATGTCTCCCCACCACCCACTCTATCCCACCCCCTATCACTCCCCACCACCCAATCTATCCCACCCCCTATCACTCCCCACCACCCACTCTATCCCACCCCCTATCACTCTCCACCACCCACTCTATCCCACCCCCTATCACTCCCCACCGCCCACTCTATCCCACCCCCTATCACTCCCCACCACCCAATCTATCCCACCCCCTATCACTCCCCACCACCCACTCTATCCCACCCCCTATCACTCCCCACCACCCACTCTATCCCACCCCCTATCACTCCCCACCACCCACTTTATCCCACCCCCTATCACTCCCCACCACCCACTCTATCCCACCCCCTATCACTCCCCACCACCCAATCTATCCCACCCCCTATCACTCCCCACCGCCCACTCTATCCCACCCCCTATCACTCCCCACCACCCACTCTATCCCACCCCCTATCACTCCCCACCACCCACTCTATCCCACCCCCTATCACTCCCCATCATCCACTCTATCCCACCCCCTATCACTCCCCACCACCCACTCTATCCCACCCCCTATCACTCCCCACCACCCAATCTATCCCACCCCCTATCACTCCCCACCACCCACTCTATCCCACCCACTATCACTCCCCACCACCCAATCTATCCCACCCCCTATCACTCCCCACCGCCCACTCTATCCCACCCCTTATCACTCCCCACCACCCACTCTATCCCACCCCCTATCACTCCCCACCACCCACTCTATCCCACCCCCTATCACTCCCCACCACCCACTCTATCCCACCCCCTATCACTCCCCACCACCCACTCTATCCCACCCCCTATCACTCCCCACCACCCACTCTATCCCACCCCCTATCACTCCCCACCACCCACTCTATCCCACCCCCTATCACTCCCCACCACCCACTCTATCCCACCCCCCATCACTCCCCACCACCCACTCTATTCCACCCCCTATCACTCCCCACCACCCACTCTATCCCACCCCCTATCACTCCCCACCACCCACTCTATCCCACCCCCTATCACTCCCCACCACCCACTCTATCCCACCCCCTATCACTCCCCACCACCCACTCTATCCCACCCCCTATCACTCCCCACCGCCCACTCTATCCCACCCCCTATCACTCCCCACCACCCACTCTATCCCACCCCCTATCACTCCCCACCACCCACTCTATCCCACCCCCTATCACTCCCCATCACCCACTATCCCACCCCCTATCACTCCCCACCACCCACTCTATCCCACCCCCTATCACTCCCCACCACCCACTCTATCCCACCCCCTATCACTCCCAACCACTTACTCTATCCCACCTCCTATTACTCCCCACCACCCACTCTATCCCAACTCCTATCACTCCCCACCATCCACTCTATCCCACCCCCTATCACTCCCCACCACCCACTCTATCCCACCTCCTATCACCGCCCACCACCCACTATCCCACCCCCTATCACTCCCCACCACCCACTCTATCCCACCCCCTATCACTCCCCACCACCCACTCTATCCCACCCCCTATCACTCCCCACCACCCACTCTATCCCACCTCCTATCACCGCCCACCACCCACTATCCCACCCCCTATCACTCCCCACCACCCACTCTATCCCACCTCCTATCACTCCCCACCACCCACTCTATCCCACCTCCTATCACTCCCCACCACTTACTCTATCCCACCTCCTATCACCGCCCACCACCCACTCTATCCCACCCCCTATCACTCCCCACCACCCACTCTATCCCACCCCCTATCACTCCCCACCACCCACTTTATCCCACCCCCTATCACCGCCCACCACCCACTCTATCCCACCCCCAATCACTCCCTACCGCCCACTCTATCCCACCCCCTATCACTCCCCACCACCCAATCTATCCCACCCCCTATCACTCCCCACCACCCACTCTATCCCACCCCTATCACTCCCCACCATCCACTCTATCCCACCCCCTATCACTCCCCACCACCCACTCTATCCCACCTCCTATCACTCCCCACCACTTACTCTATCCCACCTCCTATCACCGCCCACCACCCACTCTATCCCACCCCCTATCACTCCCCACCACCCACTCTATCCCACCCCCTATCACTCCCCACCAACCACTTTATCCCACCCCCTATCACCGCCCACCACCCACTCTATCCCACCCCCAATCACTCCCCACCGCCCACTCTATCCCACCCCCTATCACTCCCCACCACCCAATCTATCCCACCCCCTATCACTCCCCACCACCCACTCTATCCCACCCCCTATCACTCCCCACCACCCACTCTATCCCACCCACTCCCCACCACCCAATCTATCCCACCCCCTATCACTCCCCACCACCCACTCTATCCCACCCCCTATCACTCCCCACCACCCACTCTATCCCACCCCCTATCACTCCCTACCACCCACTCTATCCCACCCCCTATCACTCCCCACCACCCACTCTATCCCACCCCCTATCACTCCCCACCACCCACTCTATCCCACTCCCTATCACTCCCCACCGCCCACTCTATCCCACCCCCTATCACTCCCCACCACCCACTTTATCCCACCCCCTATTACTCCCCACCACCCACTCTATCCCACCCCCTATCACTCCCCACCACCCACTCTATCCCACTCCCTATCACTCCCCACCGCCCACTCTATCCCACCCCCTATCACTTCCCACCACCCACTCTATCCCACCCCCTATCACTCCCCACCACCCACTCTATCCCACCCCCTATCACTCCCCACCACCCACTCTATCCCACTCCCTGTCACTCCCCACCACCCAATCTATCCCACCCCCTATCACTCCCCACCACCCGCTCTATCCCACCCCCTATCACTCCCCACCACCCACTCTATCCCACCCCCTATCACTCCCCACCACCCACTCTATCCCACCCCCTATCACTCCCCACCACCCACTCTATCCCACCCCCTATCACTCCCCACCACCCACTCTATCCCACCCCCTATCACTCCCCACCACCCACTCTATCCCACCCCCTATCACTCCCCACCACCCACTCTATCCCACCCCCTATCACTCCCCACCACCCACTCTATCCCACCCCCTATCACTCCCCACCACCCACTCTATCCCACCCCCTATCACTCCCCACCACCCACTCTATCCCACCCCCTATCACTCCCCACCACCCAATCTATCCCACCCCCTATCACTCCCCACCACCCAATCTATCCCACCCCTTATCACTCCCCACCACCCACTCTATCCCACCCCCTATCACTCCCCACCACCCACTCTATCCCACCCCCTATCACTCCCCACCACCCAATCTATCCCACCCCCTATCACTCCCCACCACCCACTCTATCCCACCCCCCATCACTCCCCACCACCCACTCTATCCCACCCCCTATCACTCCCTACCACCCACTCTATCCCACCCCCTATCACTCCCCACCACCCACTCTATCCCACCCCCTATCACTCCCCACCACCCACTCTATCCCACTCCCTATCACTCCCCACCGCCCACTCTATCCCACCCCCTATCACTCCCCACCACCCACTTTATCCCACCCCCTATCACTCCCCACCACCCACTCTATCCCACCCCCTATCACTCCCTACCACCCACTCTATCCCACCCCCTATCACTCCCCACCGCCCACTCTATCCCACCCCCTATCACTCCCCACCGCCCACTCTATCCCACCCCCTATCACTCCCCACCACCCACTCTATCCCACCCCCTATCACTCCCCACCACCCACTCTATCCCACCCCCTATCACTCCCCATCACCCACTCTATCCCACCCCCTATCACTCCCCACCACCCACTCTATCCCACCCCCTATCACTCCCCACCACCCACTCTATCCCACCCCCTATCACTCCCCATCACCCACTCTATCCCACCCCCTATCACTCCCCACCACCCACTCTATCCCACCCCCTATCACTCCCCACCACCCACTTTATCCCACCCCCTATCACTCCCCACCACCCACTCTATCCCACCCCCTATCACTCCCCACCACCCACTCTATCCCACCCCCTATCACTCCCCACCACCCACTCTATCCCACCCCCTATGTCTCCCCACCACCCACTCTATCCCACCCCCTATCACTCCCCACCACCCACTCTATTCCACCCCCTATCACTCCCCACCACCCACTCTATCCCACCCCCTATCACTCTCCACCACCCACTCTATCCCACCCCCTATCACTCCCCACCACCCACTTTATCCCACCCCCTATCACTCCCCACCACCCACTCTATCCCACCCCCTATCACTCCCCACCACCCGATCTATCCCACCCCCTATCACTCCCCACCGCCCACTCTATCCCACCCCCTATCACTCCCCACCACCCATTCTATCCCACCCCCTATCACTCCCCACCACCCACTCTATCCCACCCCCTATCACTCCCCATCATCCACTCTATCCCACCCCCTATCACTCCCCACCACCCACTCTATCCCACCCCCTATCACTCCCCACCACCCACTCTATCCCACCCCCTATCACTCCCCACCACCCATTCTATCCCACCCCTTATCACTCCCCACCACCCACTCTATCCCACCCCCTATCACTCCCCACCACCCACTCTGTCCCACCCCCTATCACTCCCCACCACCCACTCTATCCCACCCCCTATCACTCCCCATCACCCACTCTATCCCACCCCCTATCACTCCCCACCACCCACTCTATCCCACCCCCTATCACTCCCCACCACCCACTCTATCCCACCCCCTATCACTCCCCACCACCCACTCTATCCCACCCCCTATCACTCCCCACCACCCACTCTATCCCACCCCCTATCACTCCCCACCACCCACTCTATTCCACCCCCTATCACTCCCCACCACCCACTCTATCCCACCCCCTATCACTCCCCACCACCCACTCTATCCCACCCCCTATCACTCCCCACCACCCACTCTATCCCACCCCCTATCACTCCCCACCACCCACTCTATCCCACCCCCTATCACTCCCCACCGCCCACTCTATCCCACCCCCTATCACTCCCCACCACCCACTCTATCCCACCCCCTATCACTCCCCACCACCCACTCTATCCCACCCCCTATCACTCCCCACCACCCACTCTATCCCACCCCCTATCACTCCCCACCACCCACTCTATCCCACCCCCTATCACTCCCCACCACCCACTCTATCCCACCCCCTATCACTCCCCACCACCCACTCTATCCCACCCCCTATCACTCCCCACCACCCACTCTATCCCACCCTACCACCCACTCTATCCCACCCCCTATCACTCCCCACCACCCACTCTATCCCACCCCCTATCACTCCCCACCACCCACTCTATCCCACCCCCTATCACTCCCCACCACCCACTCTATCCCACCCCCTATCACTCCCCACCACCCACTCTATCCCACCCTCTATCACTCCCCACCACCCACTCTATCCCACCCCCTATCACTCCCCACCACCCACTCTATCCCACCCCCTATCACTCCCCACCGCCCACTCTATCCCACCCCCTATCACTTCCCACCACCCACTCTATCCCACCCCCTATCACTCCCCACCACCCACTCTATCCCACCCTCTATCACTCCCCACCACCCACTCTATCCCACCCCCTATCACTCCCCACCACCCACTCTATCCCACCCCCTATCACTTCCCACCACCCACTCTATCCCACCCCCTATCACTCTCCACCACCCACTCTATCCCACCCCCTATCACTCCCCACCACCCACTCTATCCCACCCCCAATCACTCCCCACCATCCACTCGCACTTAAGGTTTGACTGATTGATAAAACAGGGCTTTGTATTGTGCTGTATCGTGTTACATGGCGTTGTATTGTGCTGTATCGTGTTATATGGCGTTGTATTGTGCTGTATCGTGTTACAGGGCGTTGTATTGTGCTGTATCGTGTTACAGAGCGTTGTATTGTGCTGTATCGTGTTACAGGGCGTTGTATTGTGCTGTATCGTGTTACAGGGTGTTGTTTTGTGCTGTATCGTGTTACAGGGTGTTGTTTTGTGCTGTATCGTGTTACAGGGTGTTGTTTTGTGCTGTATCGTGTTACATGGCGTTGTATTGTGCTGTATCGTTTTACAGCGTGTTGTATTGTGCTGTATCGTGTTACAGGGTGTTGTTTTGTGCTGTATCGTGTTACAGGGTGTTGTTTTGTGCTGTATCGTGTTACATGGCGTTGTATTGTGCTGTATCGTGTTACAGGGTGTTGTTTTGTGCTGTATCGTGGTACAGGGTGTTGTTTTGTGCTGTATCGTGTTACAGGGTGTTGCCTCCTGCTGTATCGTGTTACAGGGTGTTGTTTTGTGCTGTATCGTGTTACAGGGTGTTGCCTCCTGCTGTATGGTGTTACAGGGTGTTGTATTGTGCTGTATCGTGTTACAGGGTGTTGCATTGTGCTGTATCGTGTTACAGGGTGTTGCCTCCTGCTGTATCGTGTTACAGGGTGTTGTTTTGTGCTGTATCGTGTTACAGGGTGTTGTTTTGTGCTGTATCGTGTTACAGGCCGTTGTTTTGTGCTGTATCGTGTTACAGGGTGTTGCCTCCTGCTGTATCGTGTTACAGGGTGTTGCCTCCTGCTGTATCGTGTTACAGGGTGTTGCCTCCTGCTGTATCGTGTTACAGGGTGTTGTTTTGTGCTGTATCGTGTTACAGGGTGTAGTTTTGTGCTGTATCGTGTTACAGGGCGTTGTTTTGTGCTGTATCGTGTTACAGGGTGTTGTTTTGTGCTGTATCGTGTTACAGGGTGTTGCATTGTGCTGTATCGTGTTACAGGGTGTTGCCTCCTGCTGTATCGTGTTACAGGGTGTTGTTTTGTGCTGTATCGTGTTACAGGGTGTTGTTTTGTGCTGTATGGTGTTACAGGGTGTTGTATTGTGCTGTATCGTGTTACAGGGTGTTGCATTGTGCTGTATCGTGTTACAGGGTGTTGCCTCCTGCTGTATCGTGTTACAGGGCGTTGTTTTGTGCTGTATCGTGTTACAGGGTGTTGCCTCCTGCTGTATCGTGTTACAGGGTGTTGCCTCCTGCTGTATCGTGTTACAGGGTGTTGCCTCCTGCTGTATCGTGTCACAGGGTGTTGCCTCCTGCTGTATCGTGTTACAGGGTGTTGCCTCCTGCTGTATCGTGTTACAGGGTGTTGCCTCCTGCTGTATCGTGTTACAGGGTGTTGCCTCCTGCTGTATCGTGTTACAGGGTGTTGCCTCCTGCTGTATCGTGTTACAGGGTGTTGCCTCCTGCTGTATCGTGTTACAGGGTGTTGCCTCCTGCTGTATCGTGTTACAGGGTGTTGCCTCCTGCTGTATCGTGTTACAGGGTGTTGTTTTGTGCTGTATCGTGTTACAGGGTGTTGTTTTGTGCTGTATGGTGTTACAGGGTGTTGTATTGTGCTGTATCGTGTTACAGGGTGTTGCATTGTGCTGTATCGTGTTACAGGGTGTTGCCTCCTGCTGTATCGTGTTACAGGGCGTTGTTTTGTGCTGTATCGTGTTACAGGGTGTTGCCTCCTGCTGTATCGTGTTACAGGGTGTTGCCTCCTGCTGTATCGTGTTACAGGGTGTTGCCTCCTGCTGTATCGTGTCACAGGGTGTTGCCTCCTGCTGTATCGTGTTACAGCGTGTTGTATTGTGCTGTATCGTGTTACAGGGTGTTGCCTCCTGCTGTATCGTGTTACAGGGTGTTGCCTCCTGCTGTATCGTGTTACAGGGTGTTGCCTTCTGCTGTATCGTGTTACAGGGTGTTGCCTCCTGCTGTATCGTGTTACAGGGTGTTGCCTCCTGCTGTATCGTGTTACAGGGTGTTGCCTCCTGCTGTATCGTGTTACAGGGTGTTGCCTCCTGCTGTATCGTGTTACAGCGTGTTGTATTGTGCTGTATCGTGTTACAGGGTGTTGCCTCCTGCTGTATCGTGTTACAGGGTGTTGCCTCCGGCTGTATCGTGTTACAGGGTGTTGCCTCCTGCTGTATCGTGTTACAGGGTGTTGCCTCCTGCTGTGTCGTGTTACAGGGTGTTGCCTCCTGCTGTACCGTGTTACAGGGTGTTGCCTCCTGCTGTATCGTGTTACAGGGTGTTGTATTGTGCTGTATCGTGTTACAGGGTGTTGCCTCCTGCTGTATCGTGTTACAGGGTGTTGCCTCCTGCTGTATCGTGTTACAGGGCGTTGTATTGTGCTGTATCGTGTTACAGAGCGTTGTTTTGTGCTGTATCGTGTTACAGGGTGTTGCCTCCTGCTGTATCGTGTTACAGGGTGTTGCCTCCTGCTGTATCGTGTTACAGGGTGTTGCCTCCTGCTGTATCGTGTCACAGGGTGTTGCCTCCTGCTGTATCGTGTTACAGGGTGTTGCCTCCTGCTGTATCGTGTTACAGGGTGTTGCCTCCTGCTGTATCGTGTTACAGGGTGTTGCCTCCTGCTGTATCGTGTTACAGGGTGTTGCCTCCTGCTGTACCGTGTTACAGGGTGTTGCCTCCTGCTGTATCGTGTTACAGGGTGTTGTATTGTGCTGTATCGTGTTACAGGGTGTTGCCTCCTGCTGTATCGTGTTACAGGGTGTTGCCTCCTGCTGTATCGTGTTACAGGGCGTTGTATTGTGCTGTATCGTGTTACAGAGCGTTGTTTTGTGCTGTATCGTGTTACAGGGTGTTGCCTCCTGCTGTATCGTGTTACAGGGTGTTGCCTCCTGCTGTATCGTGTTACAGGGTGTTGCCTCCTGCTGTATCGTGTTACAGCGTGTTGTATTGTGCTGTATCGTGTTACAGGGTGTTGCCTCCTGCTGTATCGTGTTACAGGGTGTTGCCTCCTGCTGTATCGTGTTACAGGGTGTTGCCTTCTGCTGTATCGTGTTACAGGGTGTTGCCTCCTGCTGTATCGTGTTACAGGGTGTTGCCTCCTGCTGTATCGTGTTACAGGGTGTTGCCTCCTGCTGTATCGTGTTACAGGGTGTTGCCTCCTGCTGTATCGTGTTACAGGGTGTTGCCTCCTGCTGTATCGTGTTACAGGGTGTTGCCTCCTGCTGTATCGTGTTACAGGGTGTTGCCTCCTGCTGTATCGTGTTACAGGGTGTTGCCTCCTGCTGTATCGTGTTACAGGGTGTTGCCTCCTGCTGTGCTCTCATCTACCCTGTCGTGTTGTGTTTTAGAAGAGACCCAAGAAGTCACGACGCCAGCGCCCCAAGCAGCGCCAGGAGCCGCAGCAGACCTCCGGGGGAGACTACGGCAGCGGCGACCCCAATGACCCAGACTACGCCACGTGGCTCCCGCCCGCAGGTACCCTCACAACCCTGGACAACTTGAGGGAGGGGGTGCTGGTGATTCTGGGGGGGGGGGGGCTTAAGATGGGAAAACGGGTGGTGGAGAGTGTCGGATGTAGACTGCCTTGTGACGCAGGATGGAATAGGAGAGGCGGGGGTGACATTGGGGTATACTACAGCTAACTATAGAGAATAATTTTTGTTAGTCTTGGCTACCTTCGCAGACATAGCTCATTTCAAACCTTGACTCTTGGATCTGATTCTGATTGAAGAATGAATCTGAAATGAATCTGATTGAAAAATGAATCTTAAAGTGGATCTGATCGAAGAATGAATCTAAAATAGATCTGATTGAAAAAATGAATGTGAATAGATCTGATCGGAAAATGAATGTGAATAGATCTTATTGAAACATGAATGTGAATAGATCTGATTGAAAAATGAATGTGAATATAGATCCGATTGAAGAATGAATGTGAATGGATCTAATTGAAGCATGATTCACGACACCGTGATTTACTATATGTTGCTATAGACTGCCTGGGCGGCGAGACGGTCGGAATGTAGCAATTGATCAATAACTACTCTGAATAATTGACAAAACAGTTCGTGTTCTCCCAGGATGTTATACTCCCCCCGGTGGCATTCACGGTTGCTACCAATCACTTAAGAAAGAGAACAAAAAGGATCACATTGACGTCACGACTGACATGTGGCCATGTCGTGTTGTCAAGGACCGTGTCCTGTTGTGTAGGACCGCGTGTCGTCCCCTGGTGTCCAGGGGTTAGATCTCTCTCACAAGTAAAGATATCGTTCACTGGGTCCTGAGTGGCTGTGGGGCAACGCGTCCTGTCAATCAGTGAGCTCCTCAACCGTTGAACCAGGAACACGGCACGTATGTGGTGGGGTGTTCGCGTGTCGGGGGCGCTGGCTACTCACCGCACAGCTAACGCCCCAGGCCAGACACCTAATGGATAACACCTCCACGCAGTTCTAGCGTAGTATATATATAAATATATATCTTCTCATTGAAAACATGCCACACCCGTTGATCCTCGGGTAAAAATGTGTGAACACCTCTGTGTAGTTGTCGGTATAACGGTGTATATGTTTAGGCCGCTGTTGTTGGCGACCCGGCGGGGGTTAAGCCGGGGTGTGTTACCGATACCGTGACAGTCCCACGTGACTCTCTCCACGTTATCCCGTGTCGCCTGACTTTCCCCACGCCCCCTGCTCCTCTCCTGTCTCGATTCCTCGCGTACGCACTCTTTCCTGCCCTGTCTGCCGCGTGGGGGCACTTCCCGGCGTCATGTCCGCAAATCTGTATCGATCTTGGCGTGTCTTTGCCTGTGTGAGGTGGGAGTGGGGGTGTGGTTAACCCCTCCGTAGAGGCCTCCGTGACCAAGGTTTTATTTAGTATTTGTTCCATCCTTGACAACGAAGCCACACGGCGCCCTGACAGGGTGACACTATACCCCCGCCCCCCCTCTTCCTTCCGCCCGCACACACCAAGCACTCCACCGCCAAACCCGGCTCCCAGGCCCCGTCTGAAGCCCCACATTACAAGCATCACCCCCCCCCCCCCCCTTTCCCCTCCGCTTCCTGCGTCCCCACCTCCTGCGCCCCCATCCGTCCACAGTTGTCATGACATTAGTGCTGCTCGCACGCCGTTTCATGTCGCGCGTGGCTAGCCATGATCTACGGCCACGGTCTTATCGGTCTTGTATAAAATCAATTTCGGGGGATTTTGGCGAGCCGCATCAACGCCCTGGTGTTACAAAAAACATACCGCCACCGCACAAGGGGCTGAGCCTGTGTGTAAACCTTTTACACGACATAGCATCTCAGTGATGGTGTACGTGTGTTCAGTTATGGTGTATGTGTGTTCGGTGACGGTGTACGTGTGTTCAGTGATGGTGTACGTGTGATCAGTGATGGTGTAGTGTGATCAGTGATGGTGTAGTGTGATCAGTGATGGTGAACATGTGTTCAGTGATGGCGTACGTGTTCAGTGATGGTGTACGTGTGTTCAGTTATGGTGTACGTGTGTTCAGTGATGGTGTAGTGTGATCAGTGACGGTGTACGTGTGTTCAGTGATGGTGTACGTGTGTTCAGTGATGGTGTACGTGTGTTCAGTGATGGTGTACGTGTGTTCAGTGATGGTGTACGTGTGTTCAGTGATGGTGTAGTGTGATCAGTGACGGTGTACGTGTGTTCAGTGATGGTGTACGTGTGTTCAGTGACGGTGTACGTGTGTTCAGTGACGGTGTATGTGTGTTCAGTGACGGTGTACGTGTGTTCAGTGATGATGTACGTGTGTTCAGTGATGGTGTAGTGTGTTCAGTTATGGTGTATGTGTGTTCGGTGACGGTGTACGTGTGTTCATTGATGGTGTACGTGTGTTCAGTGATGGTGTACGTGTGTTCAGTGATGGTGTACGTGTGTTCAGTTATGGTGTATGTGTGTTCAGTTATGGTGTATGTGTGTTCGGTGACGGTGTACGTGTGTTCAGTGATGGTGAACATGTGTTCAGTGATGGCGTACGTGTGTTCAGTGATGGCGTACGTGTTCAGTGATGGTGTATGTGTGTTTAGTGAAGGTGTACGTGTTCACCGATGGTGTACTTGTGATCAGTGATGGTGTAGTGTGATCAGTGATGGTGTAGTGTGTTCAGTGACGGTGTGATCAGCAAATATGTTCAGTGATGGTGTAGTGTGTTCAGCGATGGTGTAGTGTGTTCAGTGATGGTGTAGTGTGTTCAGCGATGGTGTAGTGTGTTCAGTGATGGTGTAGTGTGTTCAGTGATTGTGTTGTGTTCAGCGATGGTGTACTGTGTTCAGCGATGGTATAGTGTTCAGTGATGGTGTAGTGTGTTCAGTGATGGCATACGTGTTCAGTGATGATGTAGTGTGTTCAGTGATTGTGTAGTGTGTTCAGTGATGGTGTGTGTTCAGCGATGGTGTAGTGTGTTCGGCGATGGTGTAGTGTGTTCAGTGATGGTGTAGTGTGTTCGGCGATGGTGTAGTGTGTTCAGTGACGGTGTAGTGTGTTCGGCGATGGTGTAGTGTAGGTATCTTATAAAAGCCGCCAGTGTCCAATCGGCACTCTGGATACCATATGAGAAACCTTTGCTCTCGTATCATAGTAATAAACTGTTTGTTTCGTCTTTTTTTCAGGTCAGAGTGGTGACGGCAAAACCAAGCTTAATGAAAAATATGGATATTAAGTGAGACTTCAGTCAACGTTTTCGAGGGATAACACGCAACAGGACTTCTTCAACGTCATCGAACACAAGTGTTTAGTCTTGTTGCTTGCCAACAGACAGTCTATTGGAGACGGCGATGAAGGTTACCGGACGGCACAGAAGGCAGCGTTGTCTAAACATGTGTCTTGTAAAAAATAAATACGGGGCTCGATTTATGTCGATCATATGTTCGGGTTTTTTTTAATGTATCAAAAAGGCTTCACTTGCAACACAACTAGGCAAAATATTCTGCCACTTCGATTTAACAATTGTCAACAAACATTGTGGAATAAGTGCATTTGGACACGTGACCGGTTCACAGGGATTCTGGCTTTCTTTAGCGTGGTGCTTCATTTTGGGTCCTTCTTGGTATGGATATCAGGATAACAGGTGGTTGGGTCCAATTTCTTCCAAACGCGAGCCATCAGACAACGTAAGCTTTCCAATGTGCAGCTCCTGTGAAGAGAATGTCGGCTTGTGTGAATCTGCAATTACTTCTGGACGACATATTTTTTTTCTGGTCATTTTGTTTCTCACAGGTCAGCGTCCCCATCTCCCCTTGACATACATATAAGCATAGATCCGGTGCTGGATAGGTCAAGTGTACAGGAGTTAAAGCTTCTCGCGAACTCTTATCCCACGAAACATCTAAAAATAAAACGTCGCTTGTATTGCGCAGCATTATCAAGTCGCTATATCAAGTAGTTATAACCCAGTAATGGCAATGCCTCCGACCCAGTCCATTTTTCCACTCCAGCCCACGTCTTGATTAACGATACTTCATGCCGCTAAACGATATCTCTAGAAGAAGCAGTGCTGAATATGTATACACGGTTCATCTGCACTGCACTATCTTCTAGAGGGTTCAAGGACAACCCCCCCCCCCCTCATTTATACACACTGAGAAGTGCTGTCTCAACAAGCTCACAATGAAGCCCTGGGCCTCCATAGCCTTGGGCGGATGGTAGTTAACTCTTGTAACATACATCGATGGCTCGGTTATTAGTGAGATCCTGCGGATCTCAAGGGTGGGAGGTCTGAGGGGGTGTTTGCTGCGTAAATACTACCGGAAGATAAGATAATAAAACATTGAGGTCTCGTCAAGTTTCGGTGGAATAAAAGGTGTATTTGAAAATTGGCCCGGAATGAGGGTTTGTCCGACAGGGGATCGAAGCTGTCTGGGAGGGTATTTTCGGGTGGGGGTGACGTTTGTGGGTATGTGTTTCCAGTGGGTGGTCATCGTCCGGAGTCAATTGCTCAGAGGAGAATTGTCTGGGGTGGGGAGGGGTGTCCGGGGGGCAATTGCCTCGGAGGGGAATTGTCTGGGGTTGGGATGGAGGGGGGGGGGTGGGGGGTTCGGGTGGCAATTGCCCTGGGTGAGAATTTTCCGGGGGGGAATTGTCCTAGGGCGGGATTGTCTGGAGGGGAATTGTCCGGGGGGCATTGTCTGGGGGGGAACTGACCGGGGGGGGGGGGGGAGTTGACCTGTTCCCATATACAATACATATACAAATGATGATCTCACAGCAATTATGAAAATTGGAACTGATAAACATAAAACTTTAAAATTTCATGGTGAACGCCATTTATTACATCGTCTCGAGCACGAAAAGAGATCCCAACAAACATTGAACTTTTGGTCTTGGGGGAGTGTCATTGAAGTTAAACGGTTGCAGACAAAGGTTTTCGTGCAAACACTGTTCTTGAAGTTCAACACTAAATAACAAACACACGATATATACAACTACTTTAAGTGGGGTAGCCATAGTTGTGTGAGCAAAAGTAAATTGCTGAAATCGTTGCGAGATTTTACCCCGTTTCGTCCATGAAACTCTAGTTGAATAACCTCGATTCATGCTACAATCGCCGATGTGCCCTTTTTGTTCTTACATCACCAGTCAGGGCTATTCATTACAAAAGATACGCCAAGCAAATACGCAATAGTGAGAAGCATGCAAAAGAATTGTGGAAAACACTTGCATGAAAAACAAAGCAGCATGAGCTATGTCATACCCGTTGAAACGCAAGGATCCCGTTGTTTGTAGATCTATGAGCACATCACCGGAAGGCTTACTTTGTTCCAGAGGGATATTCGCCAGATACTCAGGGAGTCACACGCACACTAATAATCCAGTCACAGCGTCAAAATACAATTACCAGTCATTAGCCTTGTGGCGTTGAGTGTGCGTTCCACTCTTTAGACTAGTGTGCAACCTTGCTCTATATATCCAGCTCTAGACACCACTATATAATCAGCCGCTATAATGTAGGTACAGCGTAAGAGGATTTAACCCTTTGAATAATAGATATATACAGGTGACCGCGCCCAACAGCGATTCACAAATGACGGGCTTGTACCGTGTCCCCGCGAAACCCCTGCTTCAGCATAGCTAAAGCCTCCTGCTCGCGCCTCGCATATTATATGGATTTAATCCTGACACCAGATTAGTCAAGGACTAGACGTCAGCCTTCAGGGTTATCCTGTTGCTAAGGCAACGGGTTCGATATCAGTAAGAGATTAATACATGCATCAGTGAACGCATCGTCTCCCAGCAGAAGTGGAGGGTAAGAGTTCCATTCTTGGTGTGTCCCCCATAGCTTAGGTCTGGTTTGAATACCAACTCAGGCTTCATACCTTACTTGACCAATGCTGAGCCTCCAGCCCTACGTAATCAGTGAATAGGGTTAACCATCTATAGCCAGACAATCTCACTCGTACATTTACCCTTTTCTGTTCCATTACTTAACTCATACATATGCATAAACCATGCAAATGTTCTCTGTTAAACGCCACATTACAGATGACAAATTCGCTACTAATACACAAAAGGTCACATGCCATTAATTATAAGGCACGCATAGTGCTACATGCCTTGAGTAACCCTCCGGCAACCAGAGACTCTAGCGAAGCACCCAACATCTACATTCGAAGATAACCTCCGTTAGACCTTGGCTCCAGTAGGTAGCCATTCGAGGATTTCTCTAACGATAGAGCAAATACGTCATCTGGGAATCTGTAAAGGCCACCGTGGTTTCTTTTGCCCGACCCGTACCAGAATGCCAACAAGTGTAGTAATTAATCACATTACTAACCCCCACATCCTGGAACGGGCGCCATAATAAAGTGAGAACCACAATGTCTGTCTCAGTATTATCTGACCGTGGTTTTTATCCCAATAAAAGAGTAATCCCTTTTTTCTTACATCTCAACATTGAACCAAATGAATTGTTATGTCTAATACTATATACTGAGTATTATTTAACCTGTTTCCAAATTTCAAAAAGAATTGCAAACAGACTAGAATCTTTAATAGATAAATAAAATATTAACAATGCTATATTTTGAGCAAAAAAACACATCAAATACGAAATCTTCAGTTCTGGTGTTCTCGCACTGAAGATATGGTATCTTATGCTGGAGCGACATATAACCCCATTTCAGCTGACTTGTTTTAATCCCATAAAGTGAATAAACCTTGGCTAATAAACAAATATCAAGAATTTTGTAATGTCACAAAAAAGGTTAAATATAAATGAGCATTTGTATATTTTATGTACCAGGTATACAGCAACAGAAAATAATTGAGCATCCTACAGCAAAATATAGGAGACAAAAAAAAATAAAGCAAAAACAAATCTGCAGCCACAAAACCATGCTAACCTGTAACAAGGAAATTGAACGCCAGATTCTTGCCACTCCTGGAGCAACATGGGTGCAAAATAAGTAGGTAGCGCCAAAGACTTAATCTATGCAAACACTCTTAAAGGAAATGTATCAAGACCGTACACATTAGCTGTTAATCTCTAGCAACTGTTACCAACTTAAATTACTTCAAGTTTCAGCATACTCCACTAAAGACAGAATCATATATATATATATACCTGGCACACACACATGAATTATTTTACAAAACTTAGACAACATATTTAACCATTTAGACCGCCCCCCCACCCTCCCCCCACCAACTGTAGTGGGTTGCTTTAATCCATCTTATCCCCTTGGGACTCTTCGCCTGGGAAAGGGATACGCTGTCGCTTCACTCGAGCATATGGACCAATTTCTGGGTCAGTGATAAAATCCCAAATCACTCTGATCCAAGAGTGGTGACATGGCAGGTTGTCGTAATACTCAGGTGCAATTTCCTTCACCTGCAACCAAAACGACTAGGTATCAATGCTATTAAGCAGCTATTCATAAAGAAATAAACTTACAAAATTAAGCAATTCTAATTTTAGTTATTTATGAGACCACCCACTAAATTGCTATCCTCTTAAATTAAACAGTTGTTTTGTACATGCTCAAGTGGGTTCCAAAATGTTAGCTACAAATTAATGACATTCATAAAAAGAACAGTCTGGGAATAGAAACATCAGGCATTAAAGTGATGGTAGAAATGCAAGTGGTTCCTCACCTTAGGCAGATTGCAGCCAGGTATATTGGGGAAGTCATGGTGCTCGTTGTGGTAACCCACATTGAAGGTGATGGCATTCAGGGACCCATAGTAAGAGTAGGTTTCGTATCCTTTCTTAAACATGTAGTGCTCTGAAATGAAGTGTCCTGCAACTGGGTGAAGTCCCATAGCCAAAAAGGTACCACCGGCGAGATAGATCAAAGATCTCCAGCCCATGGTATACCACACGAGAACATCAAAGGTTGCTTGAACTCCGAAGTTGGTGACTTCCTGCATAGTAATCGGCTTGGGCCGCACGACCAGGGGGCGAAAGGCATAGAAGAATGGCTGGAGCAGGACCCAGAGGAACTTGGTGAATGTCGTGCAGAAAAGCTTTGCCTCAAGCCGAGAGGGAATATCCACGTCATAATCCTCATCGCCTTGATACTTGTGGTGCTCCAAGTGATACTTCTTGAAAACCACTGAATATGGAATGGCCAATGGCATATTTCCAAAGATACCAAGAATGCGATTGGCCAAAGGACGGGAATAACCAAAGGCCAAATTATGAGCTATCTCATGTATGGCCAGACTCATGGAGTGGTTGATTACTCCACCCCAGAAGTAACCCAGGATAAGGATGGTTGTCCAGGAGGCATCGCGTACGAGGTAAGCAGTTAGAACCTGCAGAAATACCATCAGCACTACAATGTACTTGAGGCTAGGGTCTGGTCCCATCAGTTTCTTGATCTGAGGATATTTCTCTGCAAATAAAATAACAGAATATGACACTTTCATTTTAAGCATGATAGCAAATTTTTCTTGATAGTTTATAATATACCAATTCCTCCCATTCTTAGAAATACATCATTAGAATAGACAGTATAGGGCTGTATAGTTCTCGCGGGTTCTATTTCCGGTTTAGGTCTTTTGGGGACCAACAAAAAAACATGTGCTCTTAGAATGAGTGTACATCATGCTGGTGCCTTCCTGCAACTGCGTGACTCGCACTCATTGTAGTCAACGTTTTAGTGTTGGGAACCGGCCGGCTGCGCGGTTTGTGCGTGATAGAATCGAGTGGGTGTGAAACTATTTTTTGTTTGCTTTGGTCCAGGCATGGCTAACTATAAAATCATCATATAATTAAAGATAAGACATTTATCTCTCCATAATGCATGTGGTCCGTTCGATGAGACTGTTGGAAGCGTTGTATTTTGAGCCAAATCATCGATGTTTACAGTTTTTACGACAAACGGAGCACCATTGTCTTCACCTGCTCAGTCCATATAAGGAGCGTTGTTACGTAACCATAGACACCGCGCGCAGACACACGCGTCATGATGATTATTACGTCATATGACATGGAAAACCCCGCGCAGTACGTTAGATTGCCTGACACTGACAGTCACTCTTGAGACAACCGCATTCTGGTTTATCAACTGCCTACCCGCTCATATATTACATAAATCTACTCGGATGGTTATAATTCGGATATGCACATAACTTCAGTGGTTATTTTTGCTTCCAAGGACAGCTTTAGCTGATCTTGTGTGTGAGGCGAGTGAAGGCAAACAACCGGAAGGTAGGCAGCAGGTACAGGCCATTGATGCTAGGCATTGACGTAGAGCATAGATATCCCCGTCTCATGGGGTCTCGATAAGATCCCGAAGTGACTGTACAGCCCTATAGCTGCAATCTCAACTTGAAATCTCATACTTGTGTTAAGCTTATTACAGTACTGATATCAAATGCCCCTGTGCATTATTCTTAACATACATTTTATATTATGGCAACAGGTAGGGGTAGGAGGGGTAGGAGGGGCTGGGCAAGGCAGATTAACCCTGAGAAATGCTAGTAACCAGTGAGCAAGACTATATGGATGATCATAAATTTTTTAATGAGGCTTCTAGATATGGTGACACCTCAGTTCTGCTTGATATTGGTAATGGTTATAATGTGATGGACTATAGATAAGTAAAAGATATAACAGGCCTTTACAATTTATCTGGCAAGCATTTCAGCTGAGAGCATTCAACCCACTTTGACATGGCCAGTTAACCTGCAGTGCTTAATTAGTAGCCTGATCAAGTCAAATAATGTATGTTAGAACTCTACAAATGCTAAGCTTACATATATTCATAGATATGAAACATTAGGAATGGATGACTGTCAGTTGATCAGGGAGCCTATGGACCAGAAAGTCCAATTAAGCTGCTTCATATATAGAACTATATATATATATTAATACCACTTTACTATTATTACAATTAACTTTTTACGTTTGGCAGCTATATTGAGAATTTATTCATATGTATGAAGTGGTAATTATTGATACATGGTGCATAAAATCCAGCCATGCATTAGACAAATCAACAGATCAAGCTCTGGAACCTGTAGCCGTAAGACTTATTTGATTTACATGAAACCAAAACTGGTTTGCCACACCAACCATTTGATTTGAGTGTAATTATTATAAAAACAATATCAGTTTAGAGTGGGGGAAATAATACCCAAACATATCACATCATGTCAGCAAACCTGCATTAACCTATCAATATCATCCCTAGCGCCAGTGTCTAGCCTAAGCCGGTGACCACGTCTCTATCCCTGTTACTTAAGTCTTAGTGTTAGCCTGAAAATCAGACATTAATGTCGTAACAGTCTGAAGGATCCCCGTCAGACACTGCGTCAGAATACACACTGATGCAGTGTCAGTGTGCGCGGACCCGCCTGACGCTGACAGCCTGACACTTTGACTGGACCAGCGCTGCCGTAGGCTGGTACTACCCACTGGTAGGCGTAGCGGCGTGGAAACCCACCGGCACCGCCTATCCACTTACCAAGCATTTGCTTCCTGCGGGTTCTGTGAGGTTCTTCAGTGTACACCCATTCATAATCACTCCTTGAGACGTGTTGCCCCATTTTCCTTTATGTAACCGTTAAAGACGCGGTGTTGGTTTGGTAGAAAAGGTAAATACCAACAATCTCCTTTCGTCCACTTTGTAAATGTGAGAGTTTCCGCGACAGCCGACGAATATATATGTTTCGTTCACTAACGCACGAACTCAGGCCATGCATACATGTGGAAATTATTAGAGTGCTGCCCTCTAGTGCGCATTTCGCCTATTCAACTTGCATGTGCAGTGTGAAGTGACAATTAGCCTGTTTGAATAAGGTCGTAAAGTTCTACCCTTGCCCCTTGCCCTATGAGGGGCCTTTTCCGATCTCCGCGATTCATCCAGGGATTCTTTTGAATTCGTGATTGGATGTTGGCATATGTTGGGAACCGTTATCCGCGTACAATTCCTGGTTTAACGCGAAGACCCTTTCCTTATTTACCGCGATCAGTAGCAATCTGTGAATTCCTCGATATACGCGATATCACTTTCGGGATTCGCAATTCAGAGGGGTATCCCCCCTCCCCCCCCCGCCACCCCCCTATATCGGGCCCTACTTCTAGCCGCGCTTGTAATGCAACGTACGCTCTATATTTCCTTATTATGTGTGACATTGAGGTAGCAGAGATTATATAATTTAAGTTATCCATGCCGGCGAAATATATAAGCTCGTGGTGATTTATTTCATGAATATCTTAAGTTAATAATATATAAATCACCAGAAGGGAATATTGCGGAAGGCGTTTTTGCCAGCCTATTGAATAATATATGTATCGCGTCATCCAATGCGGACATATTCTACGTGTTTTCATTCCTAAATTGAAACAGAGCGGGCAATAAAAACAATACACTGTTACAATTAAATCATATATAAATATAGGCCGGGTTTACAAATGTCGTGCGGTGCGGCAGATTTAAATGTCAAATTGAAAGAGATGAATAGCTATATATATAATGCCTAGTTTTGGGAATTTGTTGTTTGTGTAAGCCATGTTGTTAGGCACGTCTCACTGCAACTTTGCTTGTAATTTTACGATTTGTACGATAGTAAAAATGATGTCATCAACCTCATGCATATTCATTATTTATTGCCGACAGTAGCGCCCCCTTACAGACAATTCTCAGTTGCCAGTGATTTCAAAATGGCGTCGATTGTCGGCTCCGAAGTGGAAATACAAGAGATGGGGGATATCGAAATACAAGAGATAGAGGTGGAACCAATTCCTGTTGAAATGCCAACTGAAACTGTTGAGACTACAGAAGAAACTATTGAGGTTCAACCCATGATAGCATTACAACCGTTACCGGACGCACAAGAAGAAATTGTCCTACACAGTAGCGACGACGTACACGGTGTGGTGGGCGATCATAACTTCATTTATGTCGATAACATCCCGGTTCCTGCTCCCGAAATTGAGGTATCATCTGAGGACTTTATACCCACAGCCAGTCGAAAAGGCAAAGGAGGAAGGAAGAAAGCCGGACGGGGGAGAGTAAATATCAATGAAGCGCCCCTAAATGAATTATCACTCGTGGACCCATCGAGCGCCATTCTTTCTGGTCGAAAATGGGAACAAAAGCAGGTCCAGATAAAAACGTTGGAAGGAGAATTTTCCGTCACTATGTGGGCTACAGGTAAGTTTAGTGACATGAGCAACCCGTCAGTTTATCGTCGTGTTAAATTCTGTGATATACAAACGTCTAGCCCACCATAATAAGGTTGGTTGACACTTGTTATATATCACATATTGAATTGCCGCTCGATGGTCCAAGGAGAAACGGAGGTCATATGACCTGCGCGTTGCCTTGGCATGTCTACGTCACAACTCGGTGGGGGTTGTTGTTCAAAATTTCCCTTTCAAAATGATTTTTTTTATGTAAAATTACGTGAAATTAACAAAATCATGGCTTTGTTTTGGTTTTGGGGCGGCCATCATGAGGTGCATGGGCGCAGCCATATTTTATATGGCGGAAAATAGTATGGCGCCCGCCGCCATGTTGGCAAATGGACGAGGTGGAAAATGGCTCCTCCGACGCTTCGATGCACTCTTTCGTTCATATCTCTAAATTAAAGGCGTTTTAAGATGAATTTATTACACCTAGTGGTTCATAAAGTGTACTACTGTCTGTTAGCGATTGGCATTGCTTTGTTTTTGTCCGTAATACGGCAATTCGGGCACTTGTATGCTAGCCAAGAAACTATTTTATAGAACAAGAGACCAGAACTTGAAGACGCTGACGATAGTGTGACGGCCTCAGGACAGCGCTGCCGCTGCGCCGTCGCAGCTTGTTTACTCCGGACGTGGGTGGGGTGGTTGACACGGTAGAAAGAAAGAAAAGGAATGAAGCAGCCTGAACAAAACAAACCCAAAAGTGCAAATCTATTCAATATTTTACATAAATAATAGCTGTGGCAAAAAAAGGGGGGTTGCAACTGGAAGGGGGGGTGGGGGCTAGTGTCGGGTCTATTTATTACAGGACGGCGGCCATATGGTCTCCCCACCCCTTAGTATGAGGGATGAGTGGGGGGGGGCGGGAGAACTTTGAAAGGCATAACTTTGTCTATAATGTCTATATAATATATTGCGTAGAAAAATCCTTGGATCATCTTTTTTGGGTTGGGTTGTAATCAAAGAATGCCAATTTGGCAATTAATCCATTTTCACACCGACCCCAGTGTGAGCCTCCCCTGCCTCCATCCCAGGCTGCCCAGTATGCATATGGCTAGCCATTCGATTTTAGCCTATTCAAATATCAACAAACCCACTGTTCACTTACGCTGGCACTGCATGTGGCACAGCAATCTTCTGCCCTACAAAACAACTTCTATGTGGCTACTTAGCTATGTGTGATGTCCCATCGCAGCCTCTCATAGGCCTATTGGGCAACACACACTAGATGCTTTGTGTATGGGCAGTGGTGGCGGGGATGAACACCTGGGGAATGGGGGGGGGGGGGGGGGAGGGGCACTTAAAAGGGGGAAGTCTTTTGGATTTGATGTTTCATAAATTGGGGGGTTGTATTGACATATCAAACTAAATTCTCTACAAAACCAATACATCAAGAGCAAAGCAATATAGTTCCTGAAAATAATAAAAAATATTTATGCATGTTAATAATGTATTTAGGGGCTCAATGTACACAATAAGAACACAATGGAATTGTTTTCTCAAACATTTCTTTTCTAAGGTTCACCTGAAAGGGATGCCATCGAGCAGGGTCACCTAACAGAAACATATATACACACGGACCTGATGTTACATACCAAGAAACGGAAGCAAATATAATACTAAATTAAAAATATATACATATGTGACTCCTGGCTAGCACAGTTATTTGCATGTAAGAGGGAAATTAAAACCTATTGGGTGCTACAATATAGTTTTGTACAAAACCAAATAACTATTTGTTGTCGGAGAATAACCGATCAGGAGACCCATAAAGTAGGATGTATTCCAAAATAGATTTAGTGTCAGTTTGTATAGATATCTGTGATACATTTTGAAGCAAGGTAACTGTCAATGCTGTAGCTTGGACAGTGAAATAAAAAGTGGGTTATATGTTCATTGTTAAATAAACAGTGGGGGCATGGCAATTTTTGGATAAATTTAAAGTGTGCAGCTCCATGCGCAGGTGTGCATGATCGCTTGCACTGTTGCCAGTACCCATAGTGTTATTCCTTGGTTCAGGAGAAACATGGAGGTTTTCAAGCTGGTCTTGAATATCCCGAGAGACAGGGATTTGATTTGTTGTATGCATTAAATGCCATGGCAGATTACTAAGCCACATTTATTGGCCAAACTGGTACATATTGTGGGAAAGGGCTTTCTTGCTTACTACAGCATCAACATTTTGGCATTTTTGCCTTTTTGAATATGATAATATATTTGTTTTGTACAGATTTAAAATTGACACAGTTTAACTAATGTATCCAAAACATTTATCCAGCAGATTTTGACAATCATATTGCATACATGTGGAAAATTTTTGCATGAGGAGCTGTAATTTTAGGCTGTACTGAATTTAAGGCTAGACAGGCTGAATTTGGCTTGATTATATATTAAAGCGTATGACCCTGTTTCCCTTTTGGGTCACAAAAAGGATCATTTAGTTCCAACATATGTTGACAGAACAAAATTAATAGCTAGATCTAAGAATTAATGCAAGAAAAGTTTAGGGTATGTGGTTAGTCAATATTGAATTGCCGTGTGTGCCTCTATAAGCCTGTGCCTCCTTTGCCCCATTTCCAATGGGGCTGGATATGTTTGTATCACTCTTCCATGACACTGGTTTTCTTTCAATTTTTTTTTCAGGTGATGATTTGAGAAAAGATCCCTTGGTAGGAACTGAAGAAGAGGTTACTACCAGTGCTATTGCCCAAGCCGCAGATGCAGATTTCACAGAATATATGACAGGCAAGAAATTACCATCGGCCGGAATACCAGGAGTGGATCTCAGTGACCCCAAGCAGTTGGCAGAATTTGCAAAGTATGCCAGTCTATTTTATTTTGTACTAAATGCATCTGCATTCATCAAACTTTTAAGAGAGTTTAAGGTATCCATAGGTTTAAGTTTATTCTGTCTTAAAATTTATTTATTTAGTTTTCTCATAATTTTGAATTAGGAATATAGTTTCAACTATAACTGTCTTAATAAATTTCTTCTTAAAGTTCTCAGCAAATACTATTTACGGTCTTGTACATGGTATTAAGAAATAGTAGCATTGCATCTGTGTTGATAGTCTATATGATAATTTCCCATTCACATATTATCATTCTAAGCCTGAAGTTTTGTCTTGCAGAGTTGGTCCCAGAAAACAAAGTGACGATATCAATAAGACTGTGCCTTGTCCACATAAGGTAGCTTATTTGTAATTTGGGACCTTTGTTTTGTGTGCTTTGAGTTGCATTTTCATTGAAAAAAAATCTAAGGCTGTAAAGTGACCGCACCATTCCTTAGCTGGCTAATATAATAATTCTAGATCTGTTGTTGCTTGTGTTGTAGAACACTCTATGGTATAATATATACTATTAACTTAAGTTATAATTCTATCTACAACTATTCAGGAAGTTCTCCATGGTCTTCAATAGCGAAAGTAGGCCATATACACCCAGTATCATTTTACATCATCAGGGAGAATCTTGTTACTCTGAATAACCCATGAGTGTTTAGCAAATATAGTTCCAGTTTTATGTGTTTTTATGTCATGTCTATAGTACAGTACTTTTATAATGCTGTTTGGTTATTTTCCAGGGCTGTAATAAAATGTTCAGGGACAACTCAGCTATGCGAAAACATCTTCACACTCATGGTCCCAGAGTGCATGTTTGTGCAGAATGTGGAAAAGCATTTGTGGAAAGCTCAAAATTGAAACGTCACCAACTGGTTCACACAGGAGAAAAGCCATTTCAGGTTGGTAAATATCACTGGCACCCTGAACAGTACAATGAGCACTGAATATGGACAGATGCTTGGTTTTAGATACCATGTCAAATGCATCTTGTGCTTTGTAGGCTGTATCGATTGTGAGACATTCGGTCGATGTAATTTCCGTTCAACACAAACACCATTATTTGTTCAAGTCTTCGTGACGTACACAATGGCTACAGATTTATCACACTAACATTTCTATCAGTGATTATCTGTTAATATCGTCCATATGGAAGATATAAATCGTTGGAGGAGATGATGTGTTCATATGCGAGTGACATACATGTACCTCCCTTTTTCCGATGTGCAACATAACCATGTTTTATGCCGCAATTTAATTTCTAGATTAGAGAAACTTAGGGGTATTACACAAATATAAAAATAGCGCAATCATATAACTGAGTTTCTCTTACAGTGTACATTCGAAGGCTGTGGCAAGCGATTTTCTCTAGATTTCAACCTGAGGACACATGTCCGCATTCACACAGGCGACCGGCCTTATGTCTGCCCGTTTGACGGTTGCAATAAGAAATTCGCCCAATCCACCAATCTCAAGTCCCACATCCTTACACATGCCAAGCAGAAGTAAGCATCCTGCCTATCTGTTCGCCTCTGGTTACGTTATTATGTGATGCTGGTCACTGGAAGTATATATTCGATAACAAAGAACACTAGATGCCAGCGTTATTGTCTTTCAAGTAACTGATCTAATAGTATGTGATCAATACCGTTAGTATGTTGTCAAGCTTACAACAGCTCGAACATCTGATATTTTCGTTCTGCCTTAGTTGTGTTGTAATGGCGCTACCCTATTCGCTTAGTTTATGCTTTTATTAATTGTTTTTGCAGAACCCAGCATAACCAGTACCAGATCCAACAAATCGCTGTGTATGTATCGCCCACCCCTGTTATCTTTTGTTTGAACGTTGTATTAATTAATGTGCGGGCATTTTATGTGAATAATTGGCAATAACATGTGATTAAAGAAGGAAGTATTCATGAGAACCGGTAACGACATGGTACCCACGGATGCAGTCAAGTTGAAACTAATCTTATTTTTCATTAAAAACAACTTAACCTTAATACGCTTCTGGTGGTCGAAGGGACGTTTAGTAAGTATGCTTCATACGGGTCCACCGGGATGTTTCTTAGTCAAATATATCCTTCATTTGCACTAAAGTGGCCTTAAGAAAACAACATTTCATTCCATTTTACAGGGGTTCACCTGGTGCGACCTTCACCTTGGTGTCGCAGTGAGGATACTTCGACGGAACGATCTTGTAGTGGTCCCACTTATTCAGCAGTGCGGGCGCCTGCCGTGAAAGGGCGCACTGACGATGGTGTGACTGCCACTGGCAATCGTGCGACGAGAGCGACGCGATGAATCCGATTGGTTGTGCAACCCTTATGTAGCGTATGCAAGTAGACCGGACTGGCGTATCGTGGCCGACACCGGCTGATAACGCGGGGGGGCAACCAAGGAAAACAGCTCCAATGTTGCAGCTAAAGGAGTGTGCGTCTTGATTTCACCCCAGACACGCTTCGTACGCTACATCGGATGGCATCCCAGCCGTACAATTGGAGGCTATCTCTCCTCCGGTTCGTCTCGTCCCGAGATTCTGTGTCCTGATGGCTGACGGCTTTTATGCCCTTTCTTGTTGGCTACAGACATGGGAGGTGGAGCACTTTCGTCGACTATATGTAGCCAACGTCGGCTTTGTCGCCATAAAGATCAGCAGAAAATTCGGGGTGTCCGGGGGTGACCGAAGTTGCGAAGTTGTCGCCGCGTCAAGAGACAGGTATGCGATTAGATGGCCGGCTGGCGGGGTATCCCCGCGGTGTCCTACCCCACGGCCCCGGGATGGCGTGGTGGATGGATGGCATGCTCGGCAGTTCTCGATTACCTCATGCTAGGTCCAGACAAACGTGGGTCACGAGCCCCCCACCTCTGCAATATAGGTTTGTGCAGGATAAATCTTCGGCAAGAGTTATGGGGTAACGCCGGCAGCCATGCCTTGCTCTCTTGGCCCTTCCCACTCTCGCTTTTTGACCTGACAGATTGGTGAAAGCATCCCTACTTAAAGAACTACCCTACGCTCGAAGTTAACAATCCGGGTTTTATTTATGATGTACTATTCGACAGGCGGTGCTGTGCTAATGTTGACGTAAACCCCTATGGGGGAGGAGGAGGGTCGACCGACCAATAGTAAGCTTTTGATATGAGGCAGTTTTTTTGTTCTGAATCAGAACCGCAATGGTAGGAAGTTGTGTCTCCAAGGGACACAGTTTGCACACGGTGTAAGCCTGAGCGTAGCCAGCAAGTAAGTTAGTTTGGCGCTTACCCTTCAGGCATAATCGGGAGCTTTCCTGCTGTCTGGGCTTCGGAAGAAACGGACAACTTGATGACTGGGTGATAGCGGGTGAGAGACCCGTGTGGGTAAATAAGGGGCGAGGATACGTAATGTATTGTAACTGGTGTTTTAGCCGGATTGATTGGTGTGACTCACAGAACGAAATCGGTCGGCGTTTCATTTAAACATTGTAAATAAAACACTTCAAGCTTAGCTTTGAGAAATATCACCTGAAGCAGCTCATTATTAACTAGACATGTTTACTCTGTGTAAAAACTTGTACAATTTCCTGTAAATAAACTTCTCCACTGGACTAGGTAATGTCTTTTTATTTTATTCAGGTTCGGGAATGCTTATTTCCGGTCAATCGTCGTTTGGTCCCAGCCACTTTTGCTATAAATAAAAAAACCAAAGGATGCTGAACATATACCTTAATTTTCTTTGAATCCATTGCGTTATTGTAGCTAAATTTTCTCCTAACTTCTCTACTGAAAACTTTTTTTCAAGTGATTGTCGCATTCTCATACTGAGTAATCCAGTAATGATCTCTAGAATTACTGCAACCATCCACAATCGTGATTCAGCGCTAAAAGGAGAATGGCGAACCAGGTGCACTCTGATGCAAACCCCAACAAATGGTACCGGGCTCCAAATTCCATTTGTGTAGAGATTGCATCTGATTGTCCCAAATGTTTCATTACCCCATTCATGTCCATAAAAGGTGGCCAAAAAATATACATCTTTCATGGGAACGGTCGGCGAATTAACCGATGCCAGAATATAATTTAGTGTGGTAAGCACTGTACTAGCTTTTACTATCATCGCAGTTCTTTCGTTATTAAAGGGAAATGCCGGGCCCATATCATTTATATTTCCAGTTAAACTATAGGGAATTAACCAAGCATTACAGTTTTTTTTTTTTAATTATACAGTAGTGAAGTTACAAACACTTTATGCATGACCACCCAACTTGCCATGGGCACCCGCCTCAGTGCACTGATGATGACGTCACCGGCGATGAAGCGACCAGTAGGTTTAGAAGACTACTACCACCGCAAGCTATAATAACTTCTGGCGAGTCGGACGAAGAAGTAGACACCAAATTTACACCAACTGATCATGATTTAATCGGAGACCAGTTTGAACCTGTAGGGGTTGACGATGATGGATTAGGCATTGTTTATACAGGTCATTGAAGACGCATCGCGTGGTCAGGGAAGCCGTGTTGCAGTAGAAGGGAGGTGGGGGGGGGGGGCGGGTGGGAGTGGAATCATGGGTCCACCCTCATTGTTGGCAGGGTGCTCAATTTTGACCCGTAGAGTGGCGGGCCATGGTTCGGGAAAGCGGCAGCCCGGAGTGGGGGGGGGGGGGGGCACTACATTACTACAGTGGTGGGGGTGTGCCTTCCATGTCGTAGAGAGGATTTGGAGAGCGAGAGTAAAGTGCTCGATTTTGTGGTCACCGAGTCACTAAAATAGATACTGACAAAATTTTGGTTAAAAAAGGCATATAAAATTGACAATGACATTCATGACAAAGTGTCTGGAGGATACTTATTTTAACACTTTCGATATCAATTAGACTATATAATCAAAAACTGCAAGTTTGAAAAGAAAGTCCGTCTCAGATGGGCATATCGAGAGAAATTGTTAATCCCCACCCCCGGTAGCGGCAGTTGATGGTGTAACTTGATACAGCTGCTGTCTTAGAAACTCACTGTCACTGAAGAGTGTATGGACAGGACTGCCGTACCACAGAACTGCCGTATGTGTTAGGGTGGGTGGGGTGGCGGTCTATAGGGGGGGTGGGGAGGGATGGGGGAGGAGTGGTGCGTGAAGCTAGCAGCTGAGTCGACTTAAAACTATTTTTCTCAAAGTGGTCGAAACATACTCTTGAATGTTTGATGGGTTTAACTCACACGAGCAATCTTGCGTAGCCATTGCCGCAAACTCTGCTGGTCGCCTAGTGGACAGCGGTAAAAAGATATCCTGTTTTTGCTGTCCTTTTTTGCATTTGAATTGTTACAGCCAACAGCTGAACAGTACACCATTTTGTTCTAAATGCATCGATATTTCAAATTTATGAGTCAAATTCGCTTGCCAATATTCATGAGAGGTGTTAGGCCGACAGTTTATTCCAAAGACGCACCGCTGGCATGTAAACAAAGTTTTGGTTCAGCAGAAGGTAGTCGTCAGTGACGTCAACGCCTAGCGTACGCCTTGCGTGTGATTGGCTAACTCTGGTCACGTGTTCAGAACATGTCGACACCCGCCTGATGGACGAAAATCTGTATTTTATACTGTTGATGTGCAATTTTCTAGATAATGCTTTCTTTTTAAACAGAACGATTAACGGCAAATAAATAAATGTTATACCAGCAGAGTTTTATTTTTATATCGCATTGCAGCCCCCCGCTATTTTCTTCTAAACTAAAGTACTGATCTAGGCCGTCGTGAGATGAAATGGACTGGCAGAGCAGGATCTGTTTCGTTTTTTTCCAAGATGTGGACCACAGAAATGAAGGGGGCATGCACACCACTCTTGATCGTTAACGCGGGAGCTGTGTCAATATTGTCATACATATTATGTACTGCATGCCTTTCATTACATCTCTCAACAAAGCCACATCCTCGAGGATATCCCTCCCTTACATAGTCCGGTTTCGATATATACCAAACGGATTGTCGTATTAATAATGGGTGGGAGTTACCCTCTGACACCTGAATGTAGTCCGGGTTGACCTTAACGAACAGGCTATGGACAGTATCGACCAGGAATATACTGAATACCCAGACATCATAGAGGCCCCTCTAATATGAATGCATATGGTCGTGATAACAAACCGATAATGTGGGGCTTCAACTCCATGCGGTGCACAATTAGTACGCCGTGTTCCCCTGTGGCTTGACGAAGGTCGTTCACAAACAGCGCCCGTACGTGTCAGCTGATGTCGATTGAACCGAATAGTTTTATATTCAAATGCCCTTCGAGTCGACAAGGTCTTGCCGTACTGCACTGTGAAGCATTGCAACACAGTTTTAGCACTTCAGAGTGATTAGTTAGGCGTGACCTGAAAGAAACGGCCATGAATTTCCATAGACCGATCAGGTATAGGCCTACTCAAAACCCGTCGACAGCATAGAGGCCCAGGTGCTGATCCAGGACTTTGAACATGGGGGCGGGGGCATTTTGGACAATCATACGACCGGGGGTGGGGGGGGGGCATGAAACAGGTTCACAAAATAATATCAGGGTCCAAAACAAAATGTGGCGTGCGGGGGGGGGGGGGGTCTACATCTTACATGGCAGACAGTTACCATTGAAAAAGGGCATCTTCGCTCAAAAAAGGGGCGGGGGCAGGTAGTACCAACATCAATAGTAGCACCAGTGGATGTCTGCATGATCAATCAAAGGTACAGGGTGTCGCCATACGGCCTGGTGAATTAATGTGATTTGCAGAGGGCAGAGGACGTATCAGACGATGTCGATCAAACCGGATAGTCATATCCTGCTGTCCTGCACTGTGAAGCATGGCAACACGTTTTCGCACTTTGTCAGTTGTCCAACAGCCAAAACGAAAATAACCACTTACAACGTATCGCTGGATTTGATGCTCGCTGAATCCTGGTGGAGATTCATATTTGGCGGTGGTCCAAGTCTGACGCGTCACATTGACTACGTCAATACGGGAGCATTTATTACCTTTTCATACCGTGAGAGTACCGTTAAATAGTATGCAATGCATATTCACACAAAATGATTGGTTGTATATTCAGCATCGCACAAAATGAACTGCTTCATTTAAATTACTTCCGAAACAATATAATTGCTTGATTTAATTTATTTTCAAACCAATTTCTGTACAACATGAGAGCGGGATGGGCGCAGACACTATTCTACAATTCATCAAACTGTACCGGTTATCTTCATAAATTACATCCACTAGCAACGAAGGGTTTGATCAATGCCATCAGAACTGGACCGAAATGTTAGTCATTGCGTTTGGACAATACATCTACAAAATAAACTTTGTATTTGTCTTTGTATTTACACTGAGAAACTTAACATCTGTACATAACAGGCCCGCGAACATGAATAATCGCCGCGTCACGTAACGTATCACAGTTATCAGGCAGACATTTCAATTCTGTTCCATACAATCCCCCGTTCAGAAGGTCAACTCAATCAGACATAATTTCTTCCATGGTTGACATAAATAATTTCGCGTCGGAAAATCCTAATTAAATGTACCACCTTCGCGAAAAGAAAACGTGTTCGACAGGTTCCTGATCTGTCTTAAAACCTGTGACCACAATATATAAACCGGGTTGGACACTGGAACATGGCACTGCCATTGCGCGCTAAAATATCAGATCTAAAGTGACTTCTCTTGCAGGATACATTTCACCATACATGATAGTTGGTTGGTTATTCAGAACGCTTTACCCACTTGTGGTCATATCGGGTCAATGGGAGAAGGAAGGGAGAGTGGAGCCATGTCCCCGGGGGTAACCCCCTACTCTTTGCGAAGGACATGCGATCTTTATCCTGCGACCAAACAGACATGGCCACAGCGGGGCTCGAAACATCGAGTCACGTGTCGTTAGGCTCTCAGGTGGCCAGATCACCAAAGACGAGCGCTCTAACGCACTGAGCTACCGGGCTGGCCCCCCATACAGCACATGCACGTAGATTCACCATATTGTTTCCTAATTACGGTTGCACGATACATTAGTCGAAAATGCTGCTTCGGTGTAGCGGAGCGCACGCAGACAAACCAAGTGGCCAAAGGGTTGTTCACTACGCCCTTTATTGCTGAAATACGAAGTAGTTCAACATGATATATTTTACCGATACGATGTATTTTCACACGAAATACATTTGATATCACAAATTCAGATCACACCAAAAATATGCCAAACGTCCTGTGTATTGGTTACATGTATCGCGTTATCAAATAAGTTGACGTAACCAGATTGAGATTGAAAGAAACTTTGTTCGGATTAGAGGCGCCTTTGTTCAGCGACTCATAACCTTGATCAGTAAAACGTAGGGTAACGTCAACACGAATCACTTACTGATAATGCAAACAAAATCCGGGTAATGAAATAAATAATGAACTAACAAAAATCACTTGTGATATGGACATGACATAAAGCACGGCGTTACAGGCATTATGTAGGTTGAGGAAACACCCTCAGAACGATCGCACATATACACGATCAGAAAATACTTAGTTGTAAAGTATAGTTGTGAGTACCATAAAAAAGTTAACAATTAAAGAACAATGTCTGCGCCTTAAGCATAATAAGTAACACGTTGTGAAACTAATTGCAAAAACGTCCCTAGGATAAACTTGCTTTGCTTACATCCAATGGAAATGAAATCTTGCATGCACGAAAATTAAGGTAATACATTTCACACAGTCACGGAGAACCGCTTGCATCACCCCATTAATCGGTTGTAAGCTGCATCTAGAACAAATGCATTCAAGACCAGTGGTTCTGGTCTACAATACAAACGTGACTATTTCGCACTGAACTTGACCAACAAAGCTTTCAGAAATAAGCAACAACACAAAAAAAGAATCGAATCGATGGCAATAAAATGCAGCAAGGCAATCGCACCAAGACTAAAATAATACAAATAGAAATATATTACGCGTTCCTCTTGAAGTAGGAGATTCTCACTTAGCTGTTTAAGTAGATTAGCTGCCGTGGAAACAAATGGCACTAAGATAACACCTCACACGATACGTCGCACGTCAATTCAACAAAATCAAGAGATAACAAGCAGTCGAGTGATACACATAAAGCACACGTCGAGGGCTATGGAACGATATAAGAGATATTTTGGTCTGCGCTGTCTCGTCTGGTATCCGTTGTATTCTCTGCCGAGACATACGATAAGTTCTTTCATTTTCAGTTCAACGAACATGAAGCTATAACCACGCATATGACCACGTGACACTTCAGGCAAAGAGGCCTTTTGTCCGATTAAGGAAGCGAGTTATGCAAGGATTTTAACGTCCTTTACATAGAGCACCAATAAGTACAATCCGCAAACAAAGAGCCAATAAGGTACAAATATAGCAAAAACTCAACAGTATATTTGTAATCTACATTCAAACTCATTGGCAAATATCCAGCGACGTCAACAGTTCACCCAAAATTTGATCGCACAACATTGCCATAGGGCACCGGTTTCCATTTAATCTACACTTGGAGGGACTCAAGCGAGGGCGTTAGAAAGTTATTTCGTAGTCACGTAAGAAACACCAACCTGACCAGCAACAGCGGATGTTTGTCATAGGGTATGTTTTAAAACAGAAATGTTGTATTGTTTTAGGCCACATTATATGAAATGACCTTTCGAGATAGGATTTTCTCACCATTTATATGAATATGACCGTGCTAAAGGGTCCAAACGATGAGACTAGCGCCGTTTTCCGACTTACGAGACCTGGTTGATAAAGGAATGCATTTTCATTCACTGCTGACTAGTGGTTATCGAACAGTCACGATATTTATGCTGATTCACTGACGTAAGTAATCCTCTGCGGTCTGGTCCAATGGGTCTCATTATCTGTGTTCTCACTGGCAAGAGACACGTGACACATTGTTCCCTAAAGGTCATTGAGTACGCTTAAATCAGCTATAACAGGGTTTGAAGAAGAGCTCTAAAAGGTCATACAGTAATTAATGATAATATATCAGTATGAAGCACACCAAAACTAGGCAATATGGATACCAACAACATTCCCCTATCAATATAGGCACTTTAAACCATACCAAATCCTCCGCAAACCGCCGCGCCCCCCCCCCACACCAACATCCTTCACGACTAACAGTTCCTTTAGCTGCCGTTTTGTGGGGCACACCCAAATATCATTCGGTATTACTTTCTCGCCAACGTATGTACACTACACATCGACAACCCGACGAGCCAATACTGGATATTCCTTCCGAACAAAACAGTCGTCTATCTTTTGTACTTACATGATGCAAGATGCAAGAAAAGATCAAAAACTACCGTAGTGTCCGCGATATAAGTCGCTTTTCGCCCTCGTCTACGAAAATAGATCCGAAACAGCGTTTCGGTGCGACTTATATCACGATACATACGGTCTGTAAACGTTGTGCATATTAGAAAGTGAGAGGGATAAGAGCGGGGCTTGGGGAACGAGCTACGGATGACTCGGGAAGTTTGGAACGACAGGCAGGGTAGTCGGCGCCTCGGGAGGGTGGTGGTGAAGGGTAAAGGCGGAGAGTTCGTACGACCCGTCATCATCCATCTGGTCGGCCCGCATGGCGCGTAGAACCCAAGCCACCGTGGCAAAGGTGGCGGCATTCACCGGGAAGGCTCGCAGCATGGTGGAGCACAGTCCCGTGGCGAAGACCCGCAGGCCACCTTCAGCGTACGACTGCCTGCAGCAGTCCACCACGCCCTTGTAGCGGTGGGCGTGGTCCGCTTGGATCTTGGACTTGATGACGTCGATCGGGTAGGAGACGATCCAGGCTGACATGCCGGCCACGCCGCCGGCGAACAACAGTCCCAGCAACGGCAGCATTTTGTCCGGCTCCAGCTGGAGTTCCTCCGAGGCCAACTTCCGGCAAAGCCACTCGTACGAGAGGAAGTAAGCGCCGAAGCTGGGCGTCTCCCGACAGACGGTGAGCCAAAAGCCGCGAAACACGCCCTTCACGCCTTCCACTCTGTAGATCTTCTTCAGGCAACTGACGGGTCCTTTATAGTCATGCGGTGTCTTCCGGAAGTGTTTGCGCGACTCCCCCTGGCCCTGTATCTGCATGCGAGTCTTTGCTAGCTCCATGGGGCTGCAGATGACCGACTGGGCGAGGCCCGCGATGGAGCCCGCCAGGGCATGGGACTGCAGGCTGTCCGGGTTGGACAGGCGTCGTTGGACATTGCCCTGTACTCCAAATACTATAGCATTGATCGCAGCCAAGCCATAGAGGGGTGAGGATATTCCCTTGTACAGACCAAATATCTGAAACACGAACCATAGCAATGTCTCCACTCACTAGTTCTTCAGTAGGAACTTGGGCTATGAATCGTAACCACAGTTCGAGTGGTAGAACCATAATTTTGTACGGGATAATGAACTACCGGTACAAATATTAACTTTTGCCATGCTTACTTGCTTTAAGATTTACTAAAACTAAGGCTAAACTGGTAGAATGCCTGATGTATCAGCCTTAAACGCCTGAGCACCACTTATGGTTTGATTATTCATAAGATGTTGAAAAAAACTTTACATCACTACATTAATCATGCCAATAATACTTTTAGGTGTAAATCTATGAAAAGGACATCTAGCATGTACCATTCCCAAAATATAACCACCAAGGCATTTCGATAATACTTACAGATTCCTTTTTTATAATGGATGCAAAACACTCAATAGTCCCTCTGTATACTGGATTAGATAAACTCTGCGTTTGCAGACGAACCTGAAAAAGTTATCAAAATAAGCACTGTAGCAATCTTGCAAATACTTTACATCAAACACTAAAGTATCTTTCTTGTAAACAGAAATAGCAATTTATTCAGCAAACATGATAAATATAGGTTACCTTAACATGCATAAGTTGCATAAGAGTACAATATAATAAGTACACTAATTGATTCCTACCTTGACAGTATCAAAGGGGTGACCCACAATAACGCCAGCACAACCTGAAACCGACCAACAAAATGATCTATATAGCATATATCAAAGACAGGAAAAATGACCATTTTTATATCCATATGGGCAGAGCCAGACCAAAGAATCCCTAGAAACAGGGGATTACAAAATTTCATATTTTAACCTGCAACAGACTGATTTACATTTCCAGTTTGTTAGCCCATGTGACTGGAAAAGTTAGGTATGCAAGCGTTATATAAAGTACTGGTACTTAAAGTAATTAATACAGTTACATATGAGCTTTTTAATCATCAATATAGATAAAATCAGTTACAATCATCATCATTGCGATAAGAAAATAGGATAGGATAGTAGTTACACAAAAAGAATAATCAAACCTGTATTAACAATACACCTTACACAAGTTTGGAAAAAGTTATTCCTATCCCCATTTGGTTGTTACATGAAAACAATGTGATATTCTACTTGTACTGCATAATATATTAAAGTTAGTCTCTGGATTAGTACAACTTTTATTTTATAATTAAGCCCATTTCTATATAGGATAATGAAGATCAACTAAAATGTTTCTCTTGCTTCATGTGCATGGTGAATAAGATTTACCAAATATAATGTTATTATATATTTTATATTTAGGGTGTATTCTATCAAGACATTGACTCTGAAAGAACTGCATTAGGTACTAAATGGCAATGATAGAAATGGTATTCTATTATTTTTAGATCCTACAGTTTTTGTTATTCGACAAATTTTTTCATTTTTTTTTTATAAAATGTGTTTATTTCCAATAGGAAGGCAATGCAGATACATACAATTGATACAATTTCAGGTTAAACCAGTTTTTAAAAAATTTTCGTGACTAGTATACACATTGATTTGACAATTTAAATAATCCTTCATATATGCAGTAAGGTTACTAAGGCTAGTTGTTAAGACAGCTTAGAATATTTTACATGCGTCATACATATCAATATTAACATTTGGCAACACTAGTCATTACTTTCCAATATTGGTAAACAGTAAGTCAATCTTGTACATTGTTCATATATAGCTATAGTGCTGCATAGTTTGGATCTAATAAAGCATGCAACAGTCCAAAAATGTCCTTATTGTACTTATTTAGTTATTCGACATATGCCATTTGTGTATCTTACTTACTGCATAAAATCATAGAAAATGTGTGACTATAATATAATTATACTTTAAAGGGGCATTCATGCAAAGGGACTTTGCTTGGAAGGTTTTTCTTATTTTATTGACCCGTTTTATGTCGGCCGCTCAGGGAGAGACATAACCAATGGCCTGACACAGTTGGATTACATGGTCGGACAGGTCAGAATACTGGTTGTATGCCTGATGGGGCAAGCAAAGATGTTCATCAGTTACACAGAGCAAACAACCTGCAGGCACTGATCTATACATGGTAGCTTTCATGTTTTGGCCCAGACAATACAACATTGGAAACCTGTGCGCGAAATTCTTGTAAATAGCGCAGTAAATAAATTGTTTATTAGTTGCATCAATATTTTTCTTCCTGTCTGACAGGATGGGATACATCCAAAGTTACTATCTGTCCCTCCCGCTGACAAACCAGTACAATTTGTTCTTTTTTTCTGGCAAACTCGCCAGATGGTTAGGTCATATAGACAGAGAGGAGCCATGTCTCCAGGAGTATAACCCCTTAATCTTTGTGAAAAAATTACATGGAAACTTTATCTTGTGCCGATATACACAAATTAAAGAGTTACAATTCAGCCCACCCATTCATAAATTTTATACTATTAGTTCAATTTGGTTTATCATAAATGTCTGCTCTTTCCAGCCATTCATCACCTGTCTACCATAATGATCATGTGGTATTGCCCCAAACCAATTCTATTAAGAAAGGAAATTACACCAAAAAAAAGTGTGATCTGGCTTATAAAAACAAAATTTTTGAAGGGGAAAAATATGACTTATAGTTTATATGTGGCTAATGGGTTCTCAGTGTTAATAGCCACCACCAAAGAAAAAGTGGCGCTCTGGACGCTTCTATTGTCTCATATAATTTAGCGCTTGGGCCCCCTGTCGGTGGCACCGGTAAACAACTTGTTTACACACGTTTATGATGTTTCAAATCAGCACAAGTTTTCATTTTTGTGGTGGACAATTCATGAATTTGAAATGTTTTGCTCATTGGCAGATAATTGGTGAACGATATGGTAGGTGTTTATTATCTGTTATGAACCTGAAGGCCTTAGGTTTGTGCTCTTATATGCAAATTTGACATTCAAAAACAGCGAAACAACTCCACATGTAACTTTAAACAATTCAATTTGTCATGTAAAGTTGATTTCTCACTATAGTATAGAATGCTACATGGCTAATAGCCATGAATTCAGTAACCACTGCGCCACCGTGACTTGGATAAAAGACAATATTTGGAACTTTTACTATATAAACAATGGAATCCTAGGCCTGCTTTAAATTTTAATTTGGGTGAGGGGTTGTAAAGATGGTTAGACACACTGTGGCTAAATATGTACCACAGTGTCTAACCATCTTTACAATCCCTCACTCAAATTAAAATTTAAAACAGGCCTAGGATTGCATTGTTTATATAGTAAAAGTTCCAAATATTGTCTTCGTTTCGGTATAACGATAAATAGCGCAAAATAGTAGTGGCTGACAGGCAAGCAGTAGGCTGAAACATAGGAAACAGCCAGAAATGGTGGGGGGTAGTAAAATCAGACCCACAGTGTCTAATTGAGATGAAACCCATGGTCCATAATGAAAATGAATTTCTCACATGCCATGGGTCATGACTCATGCCATGGTCATTGAGGAAAATGTCTACTTTATTATACAATCTAGGCACTAGCATAATATGCATTATAGGGCCATTCATAACATAATTTGGCCAGTGTCATATTGACAGACTAGTAATAACGCGTGTTTATAACAAACCTTTATAACCAGAGGCAGTGGCGACTGGCGTAGCGTTGTCGACATTGCCATTGGCTAAGTAAGGCTAAGCAAAGTTTGCTAATTTATGTTGTGATGAATGTTCTTCTTTCACTTTCAATATCAGAGAAACTTACAACCACCTGAGAGATACAGTGTATTCCAGTTTACCTCCTAGACATCCTGCGAAGAAATCTACGGCCATTCCTTGTACAACGACCTTGTTTTACGAAATCTGCTGCCGTCTGAATCCAAAAAGAAAGTGTGCAGCACTTGCTGGTTGCATCAAGGAACGATCATGTATGTAGCGCAAGGTCAAGGTTGCAACACAGTGCACAGGGAGCGTTTATTTTCTCACAAATTATTGGGTTGATTTGACTCTTGTATTGAGTTCAAAAACAACTCATTGGCCACCAATCGTATTCTTTTCCAGAGTTCGTTTACAAAACCACATATGCACGTTCCACAAGCGAATTCATCAAAGAACTAGAAACCTCTCCGTATCTGCTGGCCTGTATTTACATGCACACGTACGCCACTACCCGCTCCCGTGACGTGGTGACCCGCGTAGTGTCGTCTTTCATCTAGTCTGCTCCACGAACTCCCCTCACCCGAGGAGATACCGCAGGAGATACGCGGAAAACTAGTCTTTCACCATTTCTCGATTAAAAAAATATAAGGCTCGTGCCCTGAGATCGTACCCCCCCCCCCCCCCCCCCCCAAAAAAAAAAGAAACTAAGCTTTTTGCATGCAGCATAGCATTAAATTTGCAAAGGGCGTCTGCTGTTTCGGTGTCTTCGAGAGTACACCGAGGCTGACTTGCCCAGCCCCAAACTCATTAAACGCATTCGAATAACTCGTACGTCACTCGATCACGCGGTGGAGCCATATGCACCGCTCACCAGACTTTTTGAGAAACGACCGGCCATATTAACATGCAATTAGGTGCCCCGATTGTCAAAACCAGAAATATAGACGTTTGATTAATAAAATCTGCCCTTCACTCCATCAAATGTGTTCCCTGCCAGAATACGTTGGTGCCGCTTGTGAGACCTATATGTCTCTCAGCGGGTATGTCTCACCCGTTGATTATGGCGTCGTTAATGAACAGGTAAAGTTCGGCAGCACGCGTATATACCGGAAGCGACGGGAATTTAACTTGAATTTTAGGTTTAACTTCACCGTAACGGACGACCATACTATCTAGCAATGACTATATTATGCCTGCTTGTAAATAAAAAATACCTATATACTACCGCATAGACATTCATTACATATAAATGTGGTGTCAGTCAGCCCCACTCTAGAAGATGTGCGCTCCAGGTTTGAGGTAATGCCAGATCTGTGGTTATAAGCTGATCTTGGTGTCTAGAGCAAAATGAACAGTTCCGTTCCAGCATGTGATCACTTCATATTTACCACCTCAGTTTCCATGAATCTTACAGAAACATTCCCATGTTGGTATGACCTCTCCTTCGAATAACCTTCACCTATTACGCATAGGCGGAGGAACCGGGGGGGGGGGCATCCGGGGCACGTGCCCCCCCTAACAAAATATTGGGGGGCACGGGTATCTTTGTCCCCCCCCCCCCAATAATTCACATGAACCTGAACACTGTTAAAGTCCGCTTGTCCGAGCACCCCCACCCCCCCCCCCGCCGGTTGCAAGTTTTTCAGAGAGGACCGGCCCTCCTCCCCCCGCCCCCCCCCCCGCCCCCCCGCGGTCGCAAGTTTGTCAGAGAGCACGTACCGCCCCTCGCCGCCCCCCGGTCGCAAATTTTCAGAGAGCAACCCCCCCTTGGCAATTTCCTAGATCCGCACCTGAACCTCACTATAAAGTTGAAACATATTTGTATGGGCGCGTCATATCAGGTCCTATATTGGAAAAATATGTGTGTTTGTTTTTGGGATGGGTTATATCCTTCTTCATGTAAGCGCTAAATAATAACCAAGCACATTAGTATAGACATTTGCTAGGGCCAGAGCATGGCAAGAGCACTAAAAGCAACCACAAGTCTCTATCAGTAATATTAAGGGCGCTGTGGCTATTTGCAGGGGCCCTCTATGCTATGTAGGGCTTCGTTTTCCGTATGTTCAAAAAGTTGAAATGGGTGTTGTTGATATTAGGGAGTGAAAGGGCCGTAATTTTGAAGGTAATGAAGTTATCATTTTCCTTTTTGGGCAGCAATTGTCCGTGCATGTGCGATTCAGAAAATATGAGGTTAGATGAAAGATGGAAAACATCGAATTTAATTTTGTCATAGGAAAATAATTTATTGTAGCTAAAGTAAATCAGTTGGACAAGTTATTTCACAGTATGTGTAATATTAGTTTTTGACGGGCCGACGTGCGTATTTGGGTTCTTATCATATAAAAAACGATTAATGAACGTTACAAAATGGGGTATCGATATGCATAAAAAACGACATTTGCCATGGGTAAAACGACCTAAAATAACGTCGCTCGGACGTCGTTATTTCGTCACATAAATGACGTCGCATGTTTTTGAAAAACCACCAAAATACGACCAAATTACAACCAGCGATTCCGACGTCGTTTCACCGTCAAAAAGACCATAAATGCCTGCTGGGCTTACATTCTCGATGAGCTACCACCTATAGCTACCACCTATAGGGGTCTCTTGGAGACTGGGGTCGCTTGGAGACTGGGGTCTCTTGGAGACAGGCACCGAAGGTTGTCTATTGTCTCGGGGACCGGATTTTGCCCCTGATGATTTTAAATTTTTTAATTCAGACATATATATGATAAAGCCACACTTTTCGACGACATAATGCACCAGTTTGGTTGGACAACAGATGCCCCGTTATTTTAATTATACCATGTACTATGTGTGTTCTTATACCAGAAGAACGTAAATACATCATTTTCATTTAAACATTGTAAGTTCAGTCAAGGACAATGGGCTTGAAGTTGCTCCGCCCCTGCTGCACGGAGATGACACATTACTCAGTCCACTCTCTGTTGGAGGATGCGTTAAATATGCTTCCGCTGAGGAACGGAATTCCATGGGGATGGGGAGGAGATGCAGGCCATGCAGATGGCAAGCCTGCTCAAACTGAACGGCCGAGTAACAACCGATCCCTAGGGGGAGTTACTGGTGAGCAATTGTGATTGGTCAGAACTATGTTACGCGTGTGGGCCAAAACAATGACGCACACGGACTGTTCATTACGGAAGCTTCCTAGGGACATAGATATAACAGTTTTTAACCAAGTTGTTTCCTTCGACTTATTTAGGGCGTCCCTCCTTATTATCCAGTGAGAACCTTTGTGTGTGTGTGTGTGTGGCGGGGGGGGGGGGGGGGGGGGGTAGGCTAGCGATCTCTCCCCCGCGTTTTCGCGATCTTCCCGCTATGGCTCTGGCTCCGAGCTGTTGCTCAATACGGGCACTGCTCTAGATGGCTTCGCACTTCGGGCTATGCATGGCTTTGGGCGTCGGGCTTTGGCTCATTTTGCGGACTATGACTCGTATCGCGGGCTATGGCTCCGGGCGCGGGCTATGGTTCCGGGCGCGCGCTATGGCTCCGGTCGCCGGCTCTGGCTCCGGACTATAGAGCTATAAAATCTCGTTCGCCTAGACTTCGGGTTTACTCATTTTGGGGACAAACAAACGAAGCACGTGTTCGGAATGAGTTTAGAATCTCTGCGCACACTGGTATCCTGACTATCTGTGACGTAGGCGTGACGTGTATGTTACGCAAAGAGTGAGACTGGGAACAAGACTACCTGCGCAAGAGCCAGGCGCCGAGGGGTGGGTCTATTGCGGAAGGCCTGGCGATATAATTAAGAATATTTAAGAAATATATAGCTGCCCAAAACGGATAGACGACTCGTTTTTCACTCATTTGCGCCATCACATTGACTGATATTTATTACGACGGGATAACACGGCTGAGAAACTAACGATTTTTGGCATTTCCTACGAAAACGAGACATTATGACGTCACATGGATTCTCCCCGAGTGACAACGTTGGCGCAACGCTTCAAACCGAAACTTACAAGGAATGAAGAACTTTGTCTTTTCGTGATCCAAAAGTGATACGAAAACATCCTACTGGTCTTCACTTACCTTTACCATGTGGTTTAATGACGCGTCCGTGTGTTGTTACTCCATGCGCTGCACATTTGGACAGCGGAATGGTTAAGTCGATCACTTGCTCTCGCCATTTTTGTTACCGCGGAGGCGCTTGAAACTCTGTGACGTCACTCGCAGTTTTGAGAACTCGCGAAAGCCCGGGTGCAGGGCTAGATTTAGAACGCTATTTTTACGCTTACGAGTGTTGTGAAGACGGATTTTTCCTTGTATATTCCCAAAGTTCTGCGCTCTATCGCCTCCAAATATTTTAACGTCTATCTCCCATAGCCATGTTTAGTGAAATGGTACTCATAATCTTTAGAATAAACCTGGAAAGAAATTGACTTATAGCTGTTTGTCCCCAAAATTGAAGTCTCGCGGCGCGATCGCGACCTAGATAATAAGTAAGGGTCCCTAGATAGTAAGTAGGGCCCCATAGATAATATGTAGGACCCCCTAGATAACAAGTACGGTCCCAAGGCTTTCCAAAAAAAAGTGTTATGCCTATGTCCCCAGGAAGCTTCCGTAGTTCATTGACATTGCAGTTGGCAGGGCAACAAACAACTTGGCAATCAACTTGGCGTGACGGATAACAATCATGCCCAAGAAAACTATTAACCAACACGTTTTTTGCTTCACATTCAGATGGGAAATTGTGCAGGCAAACAAGATCAGAACTTCGATCAGAATCAGGTTGCCACACATTGTTCACAGAAAGGAACTGTACGCTACCGTAGTCTACGTGCATCTCAAGGTTTCGGTGCAGATGCGTAGACTGTAGTGTCTAAATATACCTCCTTTCACGGGAAGATCCAACGCCGAATCGGATCCAGTGGGAAGGAACTGTGGCTGTATGACAAAAACTGACAGATTTTTTATATTCGATTTACCAAGGGAAGATCTAAATTGATATTAAAGCTATCTGGGCGCACGTCAATGCACGTTAGGTAAATGAATCTTGGTAAATTATATAAAGGATCCTCTGTATGGCACTGTTTTCATTAGGCTTTCAAATCTGATTACATAAAAAGAGACTGGCGACGGGATGTTCATGCAAGACTTAAAAGTCTACACGTTTCCAATGCCCTTTTTCCATGCAAAATCAACGCCATTTGAATTGAGGTGTCCCCCCGGTCCCGGTCGTAAACAAAGTGCCACGCTCCGCCCCCCTCCCCCCCGGTCGCACGTTTTTTTTGCAGAGAGAAGAGGCCCCCCCCCCCCGTTCAAATTCCTGGATCCGCCCCTGATGTACGTATGCCTACATGTATGCCAGTATTTAATGTGTGCATTATGGCGCATGTGTATGCGGGATGTGCGGCATAAACCAATTCAATATATAAAGACTTCCTCCCATGGTTTCATTATTTTCACGTATGAAACGACGGCCACGGGACCCGGGGTGGGGGGGGGGGGGTGCCGCCTCAGATAGCTTTCTTCCCCGAGAAGGGGGGGGGGGAGGGACAAATTTTGCATTAAAAAGCGGCATTCTCCCCCTGAATCCGCCCTTGCTTACTTCTTATATACATGTATATCAATATATATACGGGGCAGCCGTGGACGCCGCGCCGTGCACGCGCGACAGGTCACATCCAGATTGGTCCGATTAATACTCAACGACAAACAGGGAAGAAAAGATATAGTCAAACAATGGTCAGCTTACGGCTGTCCAAAGGGCACAGCTACTACACTATTATACTACTTTACTATACATTACAACCAACATTAAAACTACTGTACAATAGTAGAATTTTGCAGAACATTATTCCACATCGTAGCTGCGGCCGGCCCGGTAGCTCAGCGCTCGCATGGAATGCTCTGGCCCCCTGAGAGCCTAACGAGGGGCCGGCCCGGTAGCTCAGCGCTCGCATTGAATGCTCTGGTCACCTGAGAGCCTAACGAGGGGCCGGCCCGGTAGCTCAGCGCTCGCATTGAGTGCTCTGGTCACCTGAGAGCCTAACGAGGGGCCGGCCCGGTAGCTCAGCGCTCGCATTGAGTGCTCTGGTCACCTGAGAGCCTAACGAGGGGCCGGCCCGGTAGCTCAGCGCTCGCATTGAGTGCTCTGGTCACCTGAGAGCCTAACGAGGGGCCGGCCCGGTAGCTCAGCGCTCGCATTGAATGCTCTGGTCACCTGAGAGCCTAACGAGGGGCCGGCCCGGTAGCTCAGCGCTCGCATTGAGTGCTCTGGCCCCCTGAGAGCCTAACGAGGGGCCGGCCCGGTAGCTCAGCGCTCGCATGGAATGCTCTGGTCACCTGAGAGCCTAACGAGGGGCCGGCCCGGTAGCTCAGCGCTCGCATTGAGTGCTCTGGTCACCTGAGAGCCTAACGAGGGGCCGGCCCGGTAGCTCAGCGCTGGCATGGAATGCTCTGGTCACCTGAGAGCCTAACGAGGAGCCGGCCCGGTAGCTCAGCGCTCGCATTGAATGCTCTGGTCACCTGAGAGCCTAACGAGGGGCCGGCCCGGTAGCTCAGCGCTGGCATTGAGTGCTCTGGTCACCTGAGAGCCTAACGAGGGGCCGGCCCGGTAGCTCAGCGCTCGCATTGAGTGCTCTGGTCACCTGAGAGCCTAACGAGGGGCCGGCCCGGTAGCTCAGCGCTCGCATTGAGTGCTCTGGTCACCTGAGAGCCTAACGAGGGGCCGGCCCGGTAGCTCAGCGCTCGCATTGAGTGCTCTGGTCACCTGAGAGCCTAACGAGGGGCCGGCCCGGTAGCTCAGCGCTCGCATTGAGTGCTCTGGTCACCTGAGAGCCTAACGAGGGGCCGGCCCGGTAGCTCAGCGCTCGCATTGAGTGCTCTGGTCACCTGAGAGCCTAACGAGGGGCCGGCCCGGTAGCTCAGCGCTCGCATTGAGTGCTCTGGTCACCTGAGAGCCTAACGAGGGGCCGGCCCGGTAGCTCAGCGCTCGCATTGAATGCTCTGGTCACCTGAGAGCCTAACGAGGGGCCGGCCCGGTAGCTCAGCGCTCGCATTGAATGCTCTGGTCACGTGAGAGCCTAACGAGGGGCCGGCCCGGTAGCTCAGCGCTCGCATTGAGTGCTCTGGTCACCTGAGAGCCTAACGAGGGGCCGGCCCGGTAGCTCAGCGCTCGCATTGAGTGCTCTGGTCACCTGAGAGCCTAACGAGGGGCCGGCCCGGTAGCTCAGCGCTCGCATTGAGTGCTCTGGTCACCTGAGAGCCTAACGAGGGGCCGGCCCGGCAGCTCAGCGCTCGCATTGAATGCTCTGGCCTCCTGAGAGCCTAACAAGCGGCCGGCCCGGCAGCTCAGCGCTCGCATTGAGTGCTCTGGTCACCTGAGAGCCTAACGAGGGGCCGGCCCGGTAGCTCAGCGCTCGCATTGAGTGCTCTGGTCACCTGAGAGCCTAACGAGGGGCCGGCCCGGTAGTTCAGCGCTCGCATTGAATGCTCTGGTCACCTGAGAGCCTAACAAGCGGCCGGCCCGGTAGCTCAGCGCTCGCATTGAGTGCTCTGGTCACCTGAGAGCCTAACGAGGGGCCGGCCCGGTAGCTCAGCGCTCGCATTGAGTGCTCTGGTCACCTGAGAGCCTAACGAGGGGCCGGCCCGGTAGTTCAGCGCTCGCATTGAATGCTCTGGTCACCTGAGAGCCTAACAAGCGGCCGGCCCGGTAGCTCAGCGCTCGCATTAAGTGCTCTGGTCACCTGAGAGCCTAACGAGGGGCCGGCCCGGTAGCTCAGCGCTCGCATTGAGTGCTCTGGTCACCTGACAGCCTAACAAGCGGCCGGCCCGGTAGCTCAGCGCTCGCATTGAGTGCTCTGGTCACCTGAGAGCCTAACGAGGGGCCGGCCCGGTAGTTCAGCGCTCGCATTGAATGCTCTGGTCACCTGAGAGCCTAACGCGCGGCCGGCCCGGTAGCTCAGCGCTCGCATTGAGTGCTCTGGTCACCTGAGAGCCTAACAAGCGGCCGGCCCGGTAGCTCAGCGCTCGCATTGAGTGCTCTGGTCACCTGAGAGCCTAACAAGCGGCCGGCCCGGCAGCTCAGCGCTCGCATTGAATGCTCTGGCCTCCTGAGAGCTTAACACGGGGCCGGCCCGGTAGCTCAGCGCTCGCAATGAGTGCTCTGGTCACCTGAGAGCCTAACAAGCGGCCGGCCCGGTAGCTCAGCGCTCGCATTGAGTGCTCTGGTCACCTGAGAGCCTAACAAGCGGCCGGCCCGGTAGCTCAGCGCTCGCATTGAGTGCTCTGGTCACCTGAGAGCCTAACAAGCGGCCGGCCCGGCAGCTCAGCGCTCGCATTGAATGCTCTGGCCTCCTGAGAGCTTAACACGGGGCCGGCCCGGTAGCTCAGCGCTCGCATTGAGTGCTCTGGTCACCTGAGAGCCTAACAAGCGGCCGGCCCGGTAGCTCAGCGCTCGCATTGAGTGCTCTGGTCACCTGAGAGCCTAACCAGGGGCCGGCCCGGTAGCTCAACGCTCGCATTGAGTGCTCTGGTCACCTGAGAGCCTAACGAGGGGCCGGCCCGGTAGCTCGGCGCTCGCATTGAATGCTCTGGTCACCTGAGAGCCTAACAAGCGGCCGGCCCGGTAGCTCGGCGCTCGCATTGAGTGCTCTGGTCACCTGAGAGCCTAACAAGCGGCCGGCCCGGTAGCTCAGCGCTCGCATTGAGTGCTCTGGTCACCTGAGAGCCTAACGAGGGGCCGGCCCGGTAGCTCAGCGCTCGCATTGAGTGCTCTGGTCACCTGAGAGCCTAACAAGCGGCCGGCCTGGTAGCTCAGCGCTCGCATTGAGTGCTCTGGTCACCTGAGAGCCTAACAAGCGGCCGGCCCGGTAGCTCGGCGCTCGCATTGAATGCTCTGGTCACCTGAGAGCCTAACAAGGGGCCGGCCCGGTAGCTCAGCGCTCGCATTGATTGCTCTGGTCACCTGAGAGCCTAACGAGGGGCCGGCCCGGTAGCTCAGCGCTCGCAATGAGTACTCTGGTCACCTGAGAGCCTAACAAGCGGCCGGCCCGGTAGCTCAGCGCTCGCATTGATTGCTCTGGTCACCTGAGAGCCTAACAACTGGCCGGCCCGGTAGCTCAGCGCTCGCATTGATTGCTCTGGTCACCTGAGAGCCTAACAAGCGGCCGGCCCGGTAGCTCGGCGCTCGCATTGAGTGCTCTGGTCACCTGAGAGCCTAACAAGCGGCCGGCCCGGTAGCTCGGCGCTCGCATTGAGTGCTCTGGTCACCTGAGAGCCTAACAAGCGGCCGGCCCGGTAGCTCGGCGCTCGCATTGAGTGCTCTGGTCACCTGAGAGCCTAACAAGCGGCCGGCCCGGTAGCTCAGCGCTCGTATTGAATGCTCTGGTCACCTGAGAGCCTAACGAGGGGCCGGCCCGGTAGCTCGGCGCTCGCATTGAATGCTCTGGTCACCTGAGAGCCTAACAAGCGGCCGGCCCGGTAGCTCGGCGCTCGCATTGAGTGCTCTGGTCACCTGAGAGCCTAACAAGCGGCCGGCCCGGTAGCTCAGCGCTGGCATTGAATGCTCTGGTCACCTGAGAGCCTAACGAGGGGCCGGCCCGGTAGCTCAGCGCTCGCATTGAGTGCTCTGGTCACCTGAGAGCCTAACAAGCGGCCGGCCCGGTAGCTCAGCGCTCGCATTGAATGCTCTGGTCACCTGAGAGCCTAACGAGGGGCCGGCCCGGTAGCTCAGCGCTCGCATTGAGTCCTCTGGTCACCTGAGAGCCTAACAAGCGGCCGGCCCGGTAGCTCAGCGCACGCATTGAGTGCTCTGGTCACCTGAGAGCCTAACAAGCGACCGGCCCGGTAGCTCAGCGCTCGCATTGATTGCTCTGGTCACCTGAGAGCCTAACAAGCGGCCGGCCCGGTAGCTCAGCGCTCGCATTGAGTGCTCTGGTCACCTGAGAGCCTAACGAGGGGCCGGCCCGGTAGCTCGGCGCTCGCATTGAATGCTCTGGTCACCTGAGAGCCTAACAAGCGGCCGGCCCGGTAGCTCGGCGCTCGCATTGAATGCTCTGGTCACCTGAGAGCCTAACGAGGGGCCGGCCCGGTAGCTCGGCGCTCGCATTGAATGCTCTGGTCACCTGAGAGCCTAACAAGCGGCCGGCCCGGTAGCTCGGCGCTCGCATTGAATGCTCTGGTCACCTGAGAGCCTAACGAGGGGCCGGCCCGGTAGCTCGGCGCTCGCATTGAATGCTCTGGTCACCTGAGAGCCTAACAAGCGGCCGGCCCGGCAGCTCAGCGCTCGCATTGAGTGCTCTGGTCACCTGAGAGCCTAACAAGCGGCCGGCCCGGTAGCTCGGCGCTCGCATTGAATGCTCTGGTCACCTGAGAGCCTAACAAGGGGCCGGCCTGGTAGCTCAGCGCTCGCATTGAGTGCTCTGGTCACCTGAGAGCCTAACGAGGGGCCGGCCCGGTAGCTCAGCGCTCGCATTGATTGCTCTGGTCACCTGAGAGCCTAACGAGGGGCCGGCCCGGTAGCTCAGCGCTCGCAATGAGTACTCTGGTCACCTGAGAGCCTAACAAGCGGCCGGCCCGGTAGCTCAGCGCTCGCATTGATTGCTCTGGTCACCTGAGAGCCTAACAACTGGCCGGCCCGGTAGCTCAGCGCTCGCATTGAGTGCTCTGGTCACCTGAGAGCCTAACGTGGCACGTGGATCGATGGTTCAAACCCCGCTGTGGCCATGTCTGTGTGGTCGCAAAGGTCTTTGGCCTATTGTCCTCGTATCTTAGAAAGGTGAAGTATCAAGGCATAGCGAGTATAGGTCATGTCTTTATTTCACGTAAAGAATCTGTCAAGCATACACTCTACTGGATACAAATACTAACGATGTGTTTACCTTCAATCGGAAAAGGCACCACGTGACCTACATCTAGTAAATCTTGTCATACAAAATGAAGACTATTATGATCGGTTCTCTCAAACTCTATACTACCAATACATGTTTTAATTAAACCCCTGAAGAAATCCAGTCTTACTACGCATAATATACGCATAACAAAGATGAGTATGATTATTTTTTGTACCGCGCTTCCTCCATTGGGTTACAGTGATAATCCACTGTAATAACGTAGTTTAAAGGCTGGCATGTTTTCAACCAAACGCCGACAACAAGATACCATACAAAGTTTTCCCACGGTTTTAATGGCGGCAGATGGCGACAGGCGCATGCGCGTGGTGTAAGACGTAGTCACTGGCGCTGCCCAGGATGGTCCTCCGGATGGTTCCCTGGCCTCGCGTTCCCATGACGATGAGATTGGCATTCTCCTCCTTGGCAACTCTCGTTATTCCTTCGCCGGCGTGGCCAATGTCTGTTACAACGTTCCACTTCACAGAAATCTGAAAACAATATCATAAAGTATACTATGATGTTGATAAAAGACATTATTTTGGTGTCGTAAATTGTGTTTTGGGTTCAACTCGTATCACTGTGGATGGTTTCCATTGTTACAATAGTAGGATGCAATGGGTTATATGTAAGCGCGATGCGTACGAAATAGAATATATCTAATGTGACTATGACGCATTTATACGGGACCGTCAAAGGAAAATGTTAGTTGTGTAATTTCGAACGCCTTCATAAGAAAACCGTCAAGTGCCAGCCTGCCAATATAGTTCTCCCTTCCGCGTGGTATTTTCCCAGCATTAATTAGCTGTCTTGTGACAAAAAAACAACAACACTGGCTCACGTTGTAAGCTTCTAGTTTCTTGTTGAATGTGGTTTGTAAAGCCTTTACGTTCTCCTCTTCTCTCTTCAGGATGTCTTTCCACACATCTGGCGTCACGGCGGAGCTGCCTAAAACATAGAAATATGATTATTATGATGTGATTACATGCCGTTATCTACCAAATCATCATTATACTAGTCGTGATACCTACCCCCCCCCCCCCCTCTCAGCGATGATGCTCTATTTCAATTGTAACTATACGCCATCTTTTATATATTTTTCTTTTTGAACCCCCATATTATATTGTGGACTCACTGTGCCCCCCTCCCAACCGGTGGTTAGGTTTGCGAACCCAAAGTCGATCCTCAACCTATTTAAAATCTTGGATCCGCGCCTGATTTTAAAGGCAAGAGTTGGTATACTGATGCACTGAAGGGTGGATGGATATAAGATGGGTCGGAGGGACTAAGGTTTGATCCGCACAGGGCTGTGATCCGTCATTAATTGCAAAGGAGGGTAATAATTAATCTCCCACACTGACGACTACAGTCGGGTATAGTCGCTCCCGATCACTTCCACTTGCAAGTGATCACTGGGGGTGGGGTGCGGGGTAGGAGATTTACATCTGTTACAACCGCCAACACGTGCCCCTAATTTGCCCATCCCCCTGCACTGAATCCGAGTAATATACGATTCATATGGTGGCATATATGTGCCACTCGCGTTCTCGCATTCTCGCCTGGCACAACCTGAGGCGAGATCGCGAGAACGCGAGAATGCGCGAGGCGAGAACGCGAGAATGCGCGAGGCGAGAACGCGAGAATGCGCGAGGCGAGAACGCGATAATGCGCGAGGCGAGAACGCGAGATTGCGCGAGGCGAGAACGCGAGAATGCGCGAGGCGAGAACGCGAGAATGCGCGGGCGAGAACGCGAGAATGCGAGAATGCGCGAGGCGAGAATGCGAGATTAGTCTCGCCCGCGCATTCTCGCGTTCTCGCCCGCGCATTCTCGCATTCTCGCCTCGCGCATACTCGCGTTCTCGCCTCGCGCATTCTCGCCTCGCGCGTTCTCGCGTTCTCGCCTCGCGCGTTCTTGCGTACTCGCCTCGCGGGTTCTCGCCTCGCGCATTCTCGCGTTCTCGCCTCGCGCGTTTTCGCCTCGCGCATTCTCGCGTTCTCGCCTCGCGCGTTCTCGCCTCGCGCATTCTCGCGTTCTCGCCTCGCGCGTTCTCGCCTCGCGCATTCTCGCTTTCCCTTTTTTGAATATGTGTGCATGACCGTTGATGTATGACTGAAGAAGATGGAGGTAGTTATTACAGAATACCATCAATCCGGCTTTACAAACAGAGAAATATTGGCTGCCCTGGCATTGAAACATGACCTCATATTATTCGAAATAAAAGAGTCATATAGCCCTACTAATTACTCAGAAGCCTTGTAATTCATTCCCTGGTGTCTCCTTAGCCCGAAATATCGTTATTTTACTATGATTTCTATTTGCATTGATCACATAGATATTAATGCATGTATGAGGGTGGCCTAAGGTCAGGTTTTTCCACATTATCAGACATGTGTCCCGTTGTATGCCTGTCCCATGAGTTTGTGTCAACACTATTACCCACTACATTATGTGGGCTGAGAACATAAATGATTCCTCCCTGTTTGTAACAAATTTGCCCACCAGACGGCGACATTAAAACCCTCGCCAGACACATGATGCACCTCGCTGAAAGAGAAACGTCTTAAAACGACATCAAAGGTCCGTTATAAACAGGGTAAAAAATACGTGGTCAGCACTGTTACACTGACATTGTATAGTTGATCTAATATTTCTCCAGAACAAAAGTTGCTACCTACTGATAGCTTAAGTAGCATTAAAGAGATCATGCAATATGTTATGTGATCGATAATAACGGCTAACACGATACAGACCGAATTATACTGAGGAAATGTCAGCCCTGTTACAGGATAAGAGGGCTGACAGCTTGGGTCACATGGCTGACATTACAGCTATGTTAGCCACCTTAATTATTCCTAGCGGGGAATACACTGGGGTGTCAGTGGCGTATTCGTGGAAGGGGAGGCCCCATGGATAATTAAGACCGGGGGCGATGGGGGTGCTGTTGAATTACTATATAAGCACTTTAAAAAAAAACTAATTATACATTTATTAAATGTAAGAATTGACCATTTCAAATATCTAAACTTATTTTATTTGCCGAATGGCACTGTCTGGAGGAAGAAAACAACTGCGGTACAGGGCGAGACGCAATGCTGATCCCACACGACGTGCGCTTACCCAGAGAAAGAAAACTGTTGGTATGAAAGGAAGAAGACTGGCAAAATAAAACGCGTGAATGAGATGGCGGGAATAGAAAAAAGAAACCTGATAGAGAGAGATAGTCCCAGAATTTTGTTGGGGGGGGGGGGGGCGAGGGTGTCCACTATTTGTTTTTACCGAAAGGACGGGGTCGATACCTCAGACAGCCTTGCGTAGAAAAAGGGCATTCATCCTCCATAGGGACACTTGAAACTATTTCGAGTCGAACAGTCCTTAGGGTGGGGGGGGGGTCAAACCACTAGGTCGGGTCTACAATATATATTGGCTTTGTGATGTATTTCGTCGGAAAACGCGACTTTACATGTATTCTCAAGTTTCCAAGTGTGGGTGGTTTGCACCCTATGTACCCCCCCCACCCCCGTCCCACCTAGATCCGCGCCTAGCTGCCGTCTCCGATGGTATTAGGCTCACCCATCTCACATGGCTTTCGCTGTTATTAGTCGTAATTTGGACAACCCGGTTTCGTATCCTTCGCTGTTTGCTGGAATATCCTTTGGAAAGAAAGATATACTTTATTTTGGATTTATTGTTATGGGAAATTCAGTTGCAGATAAAAAAAAAGGCCACAAACGCGTTGACACGTTAATCGTTCGGTTATCTAAAGCACATATGTTCTATCAATTGACCGTCAAATTTATACTTTATGGAGCAAATCAGGAGGATGGCGTCTTCATTGAAGGCAGTCGTTGCATGAAGAGGTATGGAGATGATAAGCAATACTGTTATATACACAAATTGCACTGAAACAATATTGCAGCGAAGAGGTAGTTACGCATACATCCGTTTTTCACTCATTTTCCTCTTCATGCATATTCTAAACTAATTTATCTATTACGCAGGGTAGGTCAACATATGGACCACATATTATATCTCGGGGTGCATATAGACTCTCCGCTGAACTTGCGTGGACGAAGTTTCAAAAGATACTAAAATGACCGTCGCGAATATAAGAATTTTGGTCATCTCTGTGTGCATTTTCAGCGTACGCATGCACCGTTACAAGAAGTCGGCTCTGTTACCACACATGTTCCTTATTCCAAGTGGCTGACGGTTCACGACTTTTATAATTTAGGAATGACCGTCGCTGACGTAAAGCAGGCGACGGTATGCATTTAAGCCACTTCTGTTGTGCATTCTCAACAATTGATAACACGCATGTCAGCCCTGTTACCAGACGTCAACACGTATATAATTCTTTTTTATTCTAACTGGTAGACTGCTAATAGCTTTTATACTCTTAATGATAACCCTTATATCTGTTGTTAAGGTTTATTTTGTAATACTACAACGATCGTTCTGCACATTAGAGGTAACAATTCTCATGCAACAGATTATTTGGTGCGCATTAATACCGAATTTTGTCGATTTTCAACAAGTAATTGTCCAGTGAAATGTTTGGGCATATTAATTGAACCCTCACCATGTAAAGCGAACACGTATTGATAAACAAGTTTTAAACGCGGGGCTTCTAAAATTGTCCGGTAACAGAGTTGACAAAGTGTTGGTGACGTCAGCACTTGCCTGTTTAGTTGGAAAGTACTTACCCACGCACAAGCTCGGCGGCTCTGTTTGTTTTCAATAACATGAATATCCAGATGATGATATTTGAATTCCTCCGAAAGATCTTTTCGAGTATTTCTTGTTTATTGATCGGTTGCTGGCTGGAGTTGCAGATCGTGTTATCTATGACTATTTTGCTATAAAATGGTGGTAGTGTTTTCTTTTCGTCTATCTATTTGAATCTTAACATTCTAAAATGTCCTATAGAAAGCGTATATATTGCTGCCCCAGAAACTTCCAGCTGTCACTACCGTAGCATCCGCAAAAATGCGTTTTAGCCAAATGATCCATATATATTAACAATCCGAAAATGAAATTTAACATCAATCATTTTATCACCGCCATTTTCACATTTCTGGGGTAATATATTTCCGGCTTTGAAGATCAATAAAGTGGAAGCGGAAAAACAACTTGCTCTTACATTTTGTAACAGACTGCAGGACACAGTAAACTTTGACATCATTTTGTGCGAAAAGGAGTCAATGGCGGCACTAAGATGTGAAAGATAAATAACCCACCACTTCCACGTAATTTTCAATGAGCTACATGTGTCGGGACATCTATACATTGATTTTTATGCAATAAAATGGAGTGGACACAGCCCAGTTATAATGTGGTAATGGTCGCCAAAATAGCCGACAATTATTCTTTGTAGTTGAATGTAGTGAATGTTTGGATATATAGAATAGTTGTAAGTCATCAAATCATTAAATGCATGAGAAGTCCCCGTTTCGTTAGCTAAACTCTCTGGCTTGAAAAAGTTCTGCTAGAAGGCATTGTTTATGGGGTATGGCTTATATGACAAATCGGCCAAATGGAAATTTTGGTGGCTAAAATTGCGGGAACATGGCACACGGCGAGAATGCGCGAGGTGAGAACGCGCGAGGCGAGAACGCGAGAATGCGCGAGGCGAGAACGCGCGAGGCGAGAACGCGCGAGGCGAGAATGCGCGAGGCGAGAACCCGCGAGGCGAGAACGCGAGAACGCGCGAGGCGAGAACCCGCGAGGCGAGAACGCGAGAACGCGCGAGGCGAGAACCCACGAGGCGAGAACGCGAGAACGCGCGAGGCGAGAACGCGCGAGGCGAGAACGCGAGAATGCGCGAGGCGAGAACGCGCGAGGCGAGAACGCGAGAACGCGCGAGGCGAGAACGCGAGAATGCGTGAGGCGAGAACGCGCGAGGCGAGAACGCGAGAACGCGCGAGGCGAGAACGCGAGAACGCGCGAGGCGAGAACGCGAGAAAGCGAGAATGCGCGGGCGAGATTAATCTCGCATTCTCGCCTCGCGCATTCTCGCGTTCTCGCCCGCGCATTCTCGCGTTCTCGCGTTCTCGCCTCGCGCATTCTCGCATTCTCGCGATCTCGCCTCAGGTTGTGCCAGGCGAGAATGCGAGAACGCGAGTGGCACATATATGCCACCATAGATTCATCTGTTAGATTTGCATGTGAAGTTTGGACATCGACATCTCTTACTGGCTGTGGCAGACAGCGTGTGGGCGTACTCCGGGATGTGAGCGAGAACGACACTGTTCTCTGGGCGGTGCGCCATGGCGACATACCCTGAAAACAAGCAGGAAGATATAAACACGCGAACATTACTATATAGTACCCCCTTAGCATCTACAACAAAGCAAGGATTATAATAATCTGAATGTCGATATCACAGTGACTAAACCAGGATTGGGGCAAACCGGTATGCGCACTACCAGATACTGACAATAGTGAACATTACCAAAGATCCTGACAGCCGTAAACACCACCAAGTGTCCTGACAGCGGTGAACACCACTAAGGATCCTGACAGCGGTGAACACCACCAAAGATCATGACAGCCGTAAACACCACCAAATATCCTGATAGCGGTGAACACTCCCGAGGATCCTGACAGCGATGAACACCACCAAGGATCCTGACAGCAGTGAACACTACCAAGGATCCTGACAGCGGTAAACACTACCAAGTATCCTGACAGCAGTGAACACTACCAAGGATCCTGACGGCGATGAACACCACCAAGGATCCTGACAGCGGTGAACACTACCAAGGATCCTGACAGCAGTGAACACTACCAAGGATCCTGACAGCAGTGAACACTACCAAGGATCCTGACAGCGCTGAACCCCACCGAGGATCCTGACAGCGGTGAACACCACCCAGGTTCCTGACAACGCTGAACACCATCAGAAATCCTGACAACGGTGAACACCATCAAGGATCCTGACAGCGGTGAACACCATCAAGGATCCTGGCAGCGGTGAACACCATCAAGGATCCTGACAGCGGTGAACACCACCAAAGATCCTGACAGCGATAGACACCAATATAGATCCTGACAGCGGTGAACTCCACTGGAGATCCTGACAGCGGTGAATACCACCGATAATCCTGACAGCGATGAACACCTCTAAGGATCCTGACAGCGGGGAACACCACCAAAGATCCTGACAGCCATGAACACCACCAAGGATCCTGACAGCGCTGAACACCACCGAAAATCCTGGAAGCGGTGAAGACTTTCACCCGCCGTGCAAAATGCACTGCGGCTTAGCATGGTTAGGGGAATTACCTCGTCATTTCCTCTTCAAGCTTATTTATTGTCGACGACAGATACAACGATAAATATTGTTAAACAGCGAACCGACGCCAACCGTCTCTAAATTTTACTGAGGTCGGACTGGTCTCCCTCTTGTGACATGTGACATGTCAAGGTGCAGAGTGACCTGCCGCCAGGAAAAACACCACCGGAGATCCTGACAGCGGTGAACATTAATACAGATCCTGACAACCGTCCACCGGAGATCCTGACAACGGTGAACACCAAGGATCCTCGGGGAGACGAACAAACTTGTGACAGTGGTTTGCGTTTGTCTTGTACACCATACGCCATTTTGTTTTGGTATCGGGGCATCCGTTAGGATATCGACCGGTGGTGGTGGCTCGGGAGAGGGGGTGAACCTGAGATATGAGAGGCAAAAAAGGCATGGACGCCTCCCCGTTGACTGAAATGGAGGGACATGGGGTGCAGCATTGGTGGAACGCCCTTTACCGGGAGATCAGTGGCGCGAATGGTACCAAATTTTTCATAACGCTCCCCTTATCTCTGGAGCATCTGTGTCCTCACCATACAGTATTTCTCGCCGACGGCTAAGCAATATTTGAGCATTGCTCATATCATGATATAACAATGGTTCGGACTGGCAACATGAAACCCAGCACGAACCGTAATGAATTGATAATTTTAGGCCGTTTTTGTGCAGACACGGGCTAAACTGGGCCAAGGAACCTCTGATATTAGTAGATCTAATGGGGAAAGCGAGTCGCATGAGTTCTTGTACGCACAGTATTTGCAAGGAAACGTCCTTTACTAACTTGTTTTTTTAACAGAGCCCTTTGAAGATACCAAGCAAAGGTAGATACGGGCAGTTCTACGTGTGTAGTCAGTGAATTACAGGGGGGGGGGGGGGGTCCATGCCTAAATCTGTTCACATTTTACATTGTAAGAGGGTTCCTTCGCTCAAAAGGGGGGGGGGGGCTGGTATTCGCACCCCGGGAGCGCCCCTCCCCCTCAACCCCCTGGATATACGCCACTGCCACTGATGATTTGGGTGTATGTCGGGCCAGGCGCCGGTGTCACGGACTGAAATTGCACCGGGCCATAATTAGCCCTGGGCATGCGCACTCGCGCGCTTGTCCGCAGTCAACTTCCGGTTTTTTTCTATGTTCAATATTAAATCTATGGACAGGGCCCGCATCCGATATTGGCCCCTCCTACATCATGTACATCCATAGAACTGGGGCTTGCAATCGATATAGCCATATCATATTTATGTACACCACATCTCTACAGCTCATATTGGGATCAGTGTGGTCTGCTTCCAACCTTTTGTTGCGCATCACGAATATACAGACGGCCTATTTAGAATATATAATATGGCTATGTTTACAGCTTTCAGAACATACTTTACATACTGTTTTGGAGGCAGTACGTACGTCGGTGACCCCCCCCCCCCCCCCACCCTCCCTTCTCACTTCATCCGCTCCACTGACACTGACTTTATACTTTCGGGTCTGACACATTGTCACATATTCCGTGTAGATCCACAAATGATATGATCATCCTGCATGTACTGATGTAGCTAGCGTTCTTGAGTAAATAGTAAACTTATATGCAGTCTATGAATGCAGATAATTAAGCTGGTAGGAGTTCAGTCACCAAGTGCTGCCTGTTCTAGTCTAAGCCTACTGACACTGTCTGATAAACCACACTGTCCACAGGGTGACAGGCAACCAAGTCCTTAGCCCAAAAGCTCAACCTCAAGCTGGGTGTATTCTACTGACACTAATCGAGCTACGTACAACATGTAGTCAGTGTATATATAAGCTTATATGCCAGTCAGTTTTGAATAAGCATACTCACATTCGACAGACTTCGTGGCATGAACACTTTTATCAACCGCGATCACCACGACAAAACCTCTCGATCCTTCATTGTCGGCCATATTAAAACCAAAGGCAGAGCTAGAAATAGCTCGATCTGGTTCGCAACTGGTCCACGTGAGTCTTTGTGGACTGGATTTCCAGCTGCGTTGCCTCGAATCCTTTTTTTTTTCCCCTTCACGCGAACTCGCGCGTTGTCGTGGTAGAGTGTGTATTTATATGGACCTAGATCTGACTGTAGTGCGCCAGCTGTTGCATGCAGGCTGTCTGTCGGGTGTGCAAACTGGCTCCGCGGTGGTTAGGGACAACGTGACAATGTTGACAATAGTGCTTTGTGATAAATGCAACAGACAGTGACCCTGGGCCTATAGAAAAATATCAGTGACATCTGCCCGGCCGATAGCCCAGCTACTCATGTCATGTAACAGGTAGCGACCGGTTAATAAGTGTTTGCAAAAATATCCATCGTGTTAGGATGGGCAAACCAAAAACCAGACCAGGCGATGGGGGCATAAATGCTTGTAAACGTGCATCTAAGTGGTCGGGCTCTAAGTGTTAGGTCTAGCGATGATAATTTATTGGAGGACTCTGTGATGAGCAGAATAACTTACTGATATAGATCTATATATACATCTGACACAAGCACATTGACCCAATTTGTGGAGACTTTTAGGTTGGTTGTATATTCAGGACCAGGTTTTGGTCATATCGCGTCAACGGGAGAAGGAAGGGAGAGTGGAGCCATGTCCCCGGGGTAACCCCCTACTCTTTGCGAAGGTGGACATGGGATGCGAAAAATGCTATGTCACCTGTTGCTTCTTTGTTTTATCATAACGCCGTGGACACCCGATCTGGACACCACTCATTATCGTGGACACCATCATTATCAGTGTCAAATCAAATTAAATCACGTCAAGTAAAAGATTTTGTTTGTTGCTGGTTTTATTGATTATTTTTGGAATAGAACATAACGTTACTAGCGCGATGAACCATGTTTCCCATAAGACGGACCATTTGATATCCGCGGGGAGGGGGGGGCTACGTTTTTTGGTAACAAATTCTCTCGCACGGAATCGAGACATCATTGCACAAAACACCATTAAACCCCACAAACAATATTCTGACCTCCCCATGTCCAAACCAAATACCGTATTATGTTCCTGACATTAGAGGGCCTCAGCTTTGAACTTCTTCTCCCTGCTCCATCCACCACAGAATAATTTCTGCACCAGCCCCACGAGAGCTGGTCACGAGATGTCATGAAGCAACCGTAGAGGTTGCTCCCCGCTATAAATATAATTCGTAGTGATAAGCGAAAGAAATACCAGTATGACAGTATTTTGTTTTATACGTTAAATAGTAGCAGGCAGAAGGTAGACATTGGGCAGAAATAATGTAGATAATTATATTGACGTAAATTGAGACCGGGAGCTACTGAATAACGGGACATAAATGTTAAAGATATTTAAACCCTTTCTGTGCAGTTATTGTGCATCCAGTAAAGAATACTCAAATTACGGCTAAAGCACGCTAATAAACGAATATCAGTCCAGTAAAACTAAGCCCCAAGCTCATAGATTGATTCCGTTAAAAAAAATAGGGTTGATTGAGTAAAAGAAGGGGCTGTTTCCCGTCCGTTGTTCGTCATTTAACGTAGTACTACTACCTTCAGTGGACAAAATCTGCTTGGCGTCCTGGTTGGATCTATAGAATTGACGTGTAGTCCGCTTAACTATCCTGTAAAATTGGATACTGCTGTGACTGATGTTAAGAGCAGCGTGTTATCAGTGGTTACAGGCATGGTTCCCAGGGCAGAGTTCGTTCTCTTGCTACTGATGGGAAGTTGTGGGCGCGAGACAGTACGGGATTTGTTTGCTTTGATGACGGTTCGGGCGATAATGCGTTGGGAAAAATATTACTGTTGACACCAAGCCAGGTAGCCCGCCGCACCCGAAAGCGATATTATGCGCGGGATAAAGTGATAATCACCCAGTGGTTGTGTTGACACATGCGATAGCTTTGACACATCTAAGAGCGACGGTTGAATATATAGGTTCAAGGCGGCTGCTAGAACCAATGCGCTCTTGCATGCCGCGGCATAGTGGGACAGACAGCTTCATTTTATTAGTATAGATATTTATAGTGGGGAGGCGCTCGTGACCAGCCCTTATCAATCGGGCTTTATGTAAACGCAAGGTATGTCGTGTGCAAAATGTTTACATTGCGTCAGGACCACGTAAAATTTTCGCGCCAGATTTGTGCCCCGGGGGGTAGGGGGGCACTGTTCTACGAATCTGGTGGCGGGGTTTCGCAGGTGGCCAGTGTTGCTTTAGGGTGTGGACATTTGTGATGAAAAAGATACCCCTATAGAGCGGGCATTTATGATGAAAAAGATACCCTCCTGTGGAGGGGATATTTGAGAAATTGCGACCAGCGGGGGGGGGGGGGGGGAGTGGTGCTCGGAAAGTGTGTGGTCACAGAGCGGGTTGCCGCGAAAAAATACCCCTTCCGAGCGGACTTTGGCCGGAAAACGCCCCGACCGAGCAGATTTTGACGGGGAAAGAAGGGGGGCTTTACCGCGGAAGCCCCCCCCCCCCGTCACAGCAATGTAATAATTACCCCCCGGGCAAGGTTGACCTACATTGTATCTAAATATCTAAAATTCCGTAAAAGTTGCGCCTCGTTCAATATCATAACAGCTATACACTGTTTATAAAGTTTGAATTGTCTGAAGGTAATTCAGCACTCCCTGCCTTCGACTAACTCCGCTATGGCTCCATCATTTTCACACTCGCTCGCCAGGGCGGCGCTGCGCAAGGAAAAATGCGCCGCGCATTTCTACAGATTAGTGCCGGGACCCAGCCTAAGCCTAATAACACAACGTATCAGGTGATGAATGAAATTCCCAATTATAACTTTTTTGAAAGGGTACAAGATGTTCTTTGCCGTATTAAATACACAGAGCTCGTTTTTTTTATGTTTTATTCTTGAAAATTATAATGTTGCAAGAAATTACAGCTGATTTGACCATTTTTCATAAATCTTGAAAATTGCCCCCTGCCGACAGCAGCGATAAAAGCGGAGCTTGCGTAGCGCCACCGTGCGGGGAGCTTGGGACTTCAGCTGCTAAGCGTGTGTCACGGCAGCGAGATTTCATGTGCTCAGCTGTGTCCAAAGTTTGCCTTCCCTATATAGACAATCTTTGCTATTTCCGCGGCGAATCGGGTGATTTTTTTCACATATCCAGGCACATCGGCACCCCACTCAAGCAAGCGGAGCAAAATTGTTTGGTTTACAACCCTCTCGTCATGCGGTCGTATACCTCTCACACGCCGCACTTCGACGTTCAAGTCAGAATATTTATGGGGGTGGTCACACAGGCCGGCCCTTATCCGTTAGCACATTTTGCTATTGTATCGAGACCTAGATTACAGGGCCCTGTCCTCGCCACTATCTGGGTGTCTGTAGTGGCCCAGGCTATATATAAACCCAACAGAGGCGGATCCAGGCGGGTTCCAGGGGGACCGGAACCCCCCCCCCCTTTTTTTGGAGGAAGAATACCGTTTTTCACCGCAAAATGTAGGTCATCTGAACCCCGCCGGTCGTCAAAAGATAGGTAGATCCGCCGCAAGTTTTCAGTGGACCCCCTCCCCCTTTTCATATTCCTAGATCAGTCCCTGCCCACAAGACGCGGTTCACGTCACTTCCTGGTTGTATGTGGAGGCCCAGGTTATATACCTACAAGACGCGGTCCACGTCACTACCTGGATGTATGCAGAGGCTCAGGTTATATACCTACAAGACGCGGTCCACGTCACTCCCTGGATGTCTGTAGAGGCCCAGGCTATATACCCACAAGACGCGCTCCTCGTCACTCCCTCGATGCCTGTAGAGGTCCAGGCTATATACTAGAGATCTGCGCGGGCACGACTTGTCTGCCCGCGCCCACAGTAACCTGCCCGCGCCCGCCCCGCGCCCGCAACGACTTGCCCGCGGGCGCCCGCGCCCGCCCCGCGCCCGCAACGACTTGGCCGCGGGCGCCCGCGCCCTCACAGAGCAGCCCGCCCGCACGTGGTAAATAAAAGGGGGCAAAGATATGTTGAACACTCCACTGATTTATTCTAAATGTTCACACACCAGTATATACATTTACATACATTATACATTTATATACATACATTCGCGGTCCATTTATATTGCCAACCTCTACTTGAGCGCATTGTTGATGAACAAGACGTCATTGACAGACGCGCTCGACAGCCTCGACCGCCTCGCTGATACCACATGGCCAGCCAGACTGAAGTTTCGCTCGCTGGCCGCGCTTGTAGCCATGACACACAAAACATTTCTCGTCACCCTCGCCAATCCTGGGAAGTGCCTCTCGTTGGCCTTCCACCACTGCAGGACATCCTGGCAGGACTGTGATGAAAATGTGCCTTTGATGGTAGGCTGGCCGCTTTCTGGTCCTTCGCATTTGTGACGCCTCATCGAAGTGGTGCCAGTCTGGCGGCCACTGTATGCGATAACACTTTGACAAGAAATACAAGCAGCGAAATCCAGATCTCGCCCCTCATCGTCTATTACAATCCCAAATCCCAAATTTTCCACACATCTGATTTAGCAGAATTAATGCGTCGAATGCTGAATAAGCCGGATTTCACCGACCTATTGACTTGTGAATGTGTTGGTGGCATGGCTGTATCGTACAGGCCTCAGAAGACAACTGGCGTTGTAGCAGGGTGTTGCCTGTTTTATAGCCAACAGACGGAAGCTATGAGGCAGGCCGTTATATTTAATAACTCCTTCATTACTTTGAAGAGAACTCGCTCGGTTAATTGCGTTAATTGCCAATAGTGTCAATGAAGCCATTTTGACAGCTCTTCGCTCGAAATAGTTTTTGTTGTTAATAAAATTAACACTGGACACCCCGACCCCATCCCTCCCCGTCTGGCAGTCTGACTTGTGACAATGACGCCTGCGTCGACCTCTTGTTCCGTATGTAGCCGTAAAGGCATTTACTGCCTCTCTCCCCAGTTACCCCGTTATCGCTAATTCAACGGTTGCGTGACTTCCAATTTGTAACTTTACCTAATCTTTGTAGGGACAAAGAGATTTGGAAATAGAACCAGAGAGTGTGCATCTGAAGGACCAGAGCTATACGTCGTTGGTAAGGAACCCGGGGAGGGGGGCACTATTATACAAATCTGGTGGGGGTGGGGGGGTGGGGTTCCGCGGGTGGCTTGATGCCTGAGAGAGTGGACATTTATGATGAAAAAGATACCCCTATAGACCGGATATTTAAAAAGTTGCGACCGGGTTTTGGCGATATAATGTTGGCAGGGGGAAAAGGTGGGGAGGGCTTTACAGCCGAACCCTTATGGTTAAGGACCCCCCCCCCCCCCGGGTGAGGAACAAAACAGAATGATGGCAGCCGGTAGGGAACAGCCGGGTCGGTGGTGGGAGGGAACGTCGCTACGGGCAGTATAGAGGGGTGGAAAGCAATTACGAGTGAAGTGATGACAAGAGTGACCACAGGTCTCAACGCTGGGGTGGGCTCAAGCGGTCTCGATGCGGCCCGCATACCCGTGTCTGAGGCGCGAATCTTCCTAATTAATCTTCGATAATTAATAAGTTCAAAATATAATTAGATCGAACAGGAGTGATCTTTGGGGTGATATGTGGTACGGTCGATGCTATGGTCCGCAAAATGACGGTGGTCCAGTTATCATACATGCACCACCGACAACCCCGTGTTTACAATTAGGTCTCTCAGACCTTGATCAGTGCCGGATATCAAGCCTCTGCAGAGACACAAATGCCTACTATATATTTTTGCAAACGGCACATCTAATGGCTTACTCCATCATTGTTTTCTCTCCTTAATCAGTTTCATTTCCACAAAAACGAAAAAAAAAATTTGGGGGTTAAGTCACGTGGAATCGTTGACAAAGACAAAAACATTCGGTGCTGGCACCAATCTGGCTTATTTCCACAAATAAATCACGTGGAATCCATGTGATTTGTTCACGTTGAATTCTTGTATTAAAATTCTTAATTTTAATAAAATTAAAGTGGAATACTTGCAGAATGTTGGTGGTGCCACCAATGTTCCACCAATCCACCATATTTTCTCGAGTAAATCACGTGGATTTTACGGGATGTGCCCACTGGGACAGCGCACATGTGTGTGTAGTTTCAGGCTTGAGGACATTGCCTGGTCCCGTGCTGCATCCTGTGTTGCAGTCTTTCCAGGAATTGACTGGTATAGTGACTGGTGCCTCCAGAGGGCGGAGTTGCACAACCATTCACTGACGTCACTCTTGCAATTCAATCATGTGATGAAAAAAGGTCTCCCACATGTGTTATGTCGTACAAACAAGTCAGATGAACAGAGCATCATGTCACTTTGTTGTCAGTTTCAGAGATGAGTACTGCTCATTTGTACCTACCATCAGCTAAGATTGTCAATTTCATACTCACGATTGAGGAAAATGGACTCAAGCGTGGGTGGGGCTTAGTGTCGGAGTGTGCATCGGGCTATTTTAGACCCCCCTCACTTCACGTCTGAGTCATAATAGTGCCATAATTCCCCCATATGCGTTAATTTTTCCGGTCGTTGTTCCATGTAAAGGCGAAACGTTGGTGCAGCATAGCTCACGTATAACTCCGAACCGTTAACGGAGAAAAAAGTACGCATGTTGTGAACATGGATGATATACTGTGTTGCCACCTGGGAAGGTCAACCAGCCGGGTTAGCAGGATAGCAAATATTGAAAATCAATGGAAAGTGCTAAATTCTAGCTGTCCGCGCGGTGTTCGAATATATATAGCACATATATTCCCCAGGGACTATAGATACGCACTGCGCATTGAGGCAGACACAAGCTAACTCTCAGGGCGAACAGATCATTCTCTCTGAGAGTCATTCGGCAGATTGTTATGCCAAAATGGCTAATGTTATCGCGCCGGTTCGAGTGCTAATAGCCCTAGGGATTGTCGCCGCACTGTTACTTTGGCTCCTCTACGGACACTTGGAAAGTTTTTGTTTGGTGAGTAATCTTGTTAAAGTCCATCTCTTATGTCCTATGTTACTTTGCATATATTTGATCCATTTGCACTGTATTATCGAAATTCCATACGCACTGAATTTATTTGTCACCAATATTAACAATATTAGACATTTTATCACAGACCTACCCAAGAAAGCTAAGATATACAGGGGCAAGTTTTTCATTGATTCGTGACGTCACAAGTTGAACCGGTTTCGTTGCGCAATACGGTAAACAGGACTTGAGCATGGCGTCTTTTGGAGGGACATCGTCCTTCCGCATCGATCGGGATGCAGCTATGCCAGCACGATTATTTGGAATTAATGATAGTGAGGGTGAAGAAGAACAAGTGGAGGTATTCGGGCAATCGGAGCATGTGTTCTGCCGCCGTACGTATCGCTTCGAGCCATCTCGACTGGATTGCTAAGGAACTGTAAAAGTTGAAAACCTCAAAACGCCCTTCGCAAAACAGTAGTGCGAACGCATCATTCATAAAAAGTGATGCTTATTATATCATGGGATCTAGATAAAAAATCTGCAAATATGTCTTGTAATCACATAAAATATTGATTGGGTGACCAGCAGACAAATTGGTGAAAGCTACTTAGTTATTTGTCTCAACCGGACACCATAAAGTTTGGGTTTCCACAAGTATTACTATAAAATGTACGTGATGAAACCTATGACTGGATTAGTGCGCTGCGTGCTTTTTAGGCTAGGCCGATAAATGCCGCCCTCCCTCCCTTCTGATGTGAATAAAGAACTTCTTTTAGTACATACATTTAACCCCGGATCTAGATTGTATGTCTACGATTGGACGGACATCCCCGAGACGGCCCGTCCCCTACTGTAGCCTAGCCCACTCTTCCCATTTTTGGGAAGAAACGTAGCCCGTAGGCTGGCAACACACTGGCCACTGCTGCAGCTGTTTGTTTTCAGTAACAGTCTGTGAGTCATTGTCACGAATGTTGCTCTAACCAACAAGACCACACCTCTAATGTCATAGATCTAGGTCTATCTAGATCTACATGTGGCAAATGTTCATCATGAGTTAATGTTAACCGAAATAAACATCTAAGTTAGAGCTTCCCTGCTGCACGTACATTCATTCAAACACCGCGGGCAGTCGAAGCGAGCGAGGCGCACTCAAACCGGTTCATCTTGTGACGTCACAAATCTCTGCTCTGGGCATGGGTTTGGAAATGGATCGTTCGCTGCTTGAGTTTATTTTGGTGACTTTAGATATTAATATTTATGGCATAAGAAACATTGTAAAATAATTGCATTTGATAAATGGCTTTAGTAACCACTGGGAAATGTATATTTGGAAGTGGTTTAGTAACAAATACCCCCCCAAGAGATGGACTTTAAGATTGCTCTTATGGCATTTTGCCTGCGAGAAATAGTTCCAATTTTGTGTAAAGTAAACTTATGCATTTTCAATAACAATTGTTTTTATTTTTTTAAATTTAAATATATAGTAAATAGTACAAACTCCAAAAAAGCATGTTGTCCAAGACTTGACTGCAGTTTTTTTTTCTGCCGTACTTTTGCGTGTACCATGAATATATATAGCTTTGCATACTTCAATGGAATGCATTGACACCCTGGGGGCGGGGGTTGCGTCCACCATTCTGTCCCGTCACCCCCTCCCCCTCCCCCACCCTTTTTCCGCGTTCTCTCGTCAATCCGTTCTGTCCCGTCACCATTTTCTCCCCCATCGTTTTACCCGTCGCCAGTCTCTCCTAAAACCGTTATGTCCCTTCGCCGTTCTCTCGGCGAACCGTTCTGTCCCGTCACCATTCTGTCCCGTGGCCATTCCCTCCCCCACCATTCTGTCCCGTCGCCATTCCCTCCCCCACCGTTCTGTCCCGTCGCCATTCTCTTCCCCACCGTTCTGTCCCGTCGCCATTCTCTTCCCCACCGTTCTGTCCCGTTGCCATTCCTCCCCCACCATTCTGTCCCGTCGCCATTCCCTCCCCCACCGTTCTGTACCGTCGCTATTCCCTCCCCCACCGTTCTGTCCCGTCACCGTTTTGTCCCGCCACCTTTTTCTCCGTCGCCATTCTCTCCCCCACCATTCTGTCCCGTCGCCATTCTCTTGTTAATCCGTTCTGTTCCGTCACCATTCTCTCCCCCACCGTTCTGTCCCGTCGCCATTCTCTTGTCAATCCGTTCTGTTCCGTCACCATTCTCTCCCCCACCGTTCTGTCCCGTCGCCATTCCCTCCCCCACCATTCTGTCCCGTCGCCATTCCCTCCCCCACCATTCTGTCCCGTCGCCATTCCCTCCCCCACCATTCTGTCCCGTCGCCATTTCCTCCCCCTCCGTTCTGTCCCGTCGCCTTTCCCTCGCCCACCGTTCTGTCCCGTCGCTATTCCCTCCCCCACCGTTCTGTCCCGTCGCCATTCCCTCCCCCACCGTTCTGTCCCGTCGCCATTCCCTCCCCCACCGTTCTGTACCGTCGCCATTCCCTCCCCCACCGTTCTGTTCCGTCACCATTCTCTCCCCCACCATTCTGTCCCGTCGCCATTCCCTCCCCCACCATTCTGTCCCGTCGCCATTTCCTCCCCCTCCGTTCTGTCCCGTCGCCATTCCCTCGCCCACCGTTCTGTCCCGTCGCTATTCCCTCCCCCATCGTTCTGTCCCGTCGCCATTCCCTCCCCCACCATTCTGTCCTGTCGCCATTCCCTCCCCCACCGTTCTGTACCGTCGCCATTCCCTCCCCCACCGTTCTGTTCCGTCGCCATTCTCTTCCCCACCATTCTGTCCCGTCGTCATTATCTCCCCCACCATTCTGTCCCTCGCCATTCACTCTCTCACTTTTTTGTCCTGTCGCCATTCTCTCCCCCATCGTTCTGTCCCTCGACATTCTCTCCCCCACCATTCTGTCCCGTCGCCATTCTCTCCCCCACTATTCTGTCCTGTCGTCATTCTCTCCCCCACCTTTCTGTCCCGTCGCCATTCTCTCTTAAAACCGTTCTGTCCCGCCACCGTTTTGTCCCGTCGCCATTCTCTCCCTCACCGTTCTGTCCCGTCGCCATTCTCTGACCCACCGTTCTGTCCTGTTGCTGTTCCCTCGTCAAAACATTTTCTCCCGTCGCCATCCTCTGGTCGAAAAATTCTGTCTCGTCACCATTCTCTACCCCATCGTTGTGTCCCGTCGTCATTCTCTCGTCATACCATTCTGTCCCGTCGCCATTCTCTCCCCCACCATTCTGTCCTATCGCGATTCTCTCCAACGCCGTTCTCTCCCTCACCGTTCTGTCCCGTCACCGTTCTGTTCCGTCACCATTCTCTCCGCCACCGTTCTTTCCCGTCGCCATTCTCTCCCCCACCATTCTGTCCCGTCGCCATTCTCTCTCCCACCGTTCTGTCCCGTCGCCATTCTCTCCCCCACCGTGCTTTCCCGTCGCCATTCTCTCCCCCACCGTTCTGTTCCGTCGCCATTCTCTCCCCCACCATTCTGTCCCGTCGCCATTCTCTCCCCCACCGTTCTGTTCCGTCGCCATTCTCTCCTAAAACAGTTCTGTGCCGTCACCGTTCTGTCCCGTCACCGTTCTGTCCCGTCGCCATTCTCTGACCCACCATTCTGTCCCGTTGCTGTTCCATCGTCAAAACATTTTCTCCCGTCGCCATCCTCTGGTCGAAAAATTCTGTCTCGTCACCATTCTCTACCCCATCGTTGTGTCCCGTCGTCATTCTCTCGTCATACCATTCTGTCCCGTCGCCATTCTCTTCCCCACCTTTCTGTCCTATCGCGATTCTCTCCAACGCCGTTCTCTCCCTCACCGTTCTGTCCCGTCACCGTTCTGTTCCGTCACCATTCTCTCCCCCACCGTTCTTTCCCGTCGCCATTCTCTCCCCCACCGTTCTTTCCCGTCGCCATTCTCTCCCCCACCGTGCTGTCCCGTCGCCATTCTCTTCCCCACCGTTCTGTCCCGTCACCATTCTCTCCCCCACCGTTCTGTCCCGTCACCATTCTCTCCCCCACCTTTCTGTCCCGTCACCATTCTCTCCCCCACCGTGCTGTCCCGTCGCCATTCTCTCCCCCACCGTGCTTTCCCGTCGCCATTCTCTCCCCCACCGTTCTGTTCCGTCGCCATTCTCTCCCCCACCGTTCTGTTCCGTCGCCATTCTCTCCTAAAACAGTTCTGTGCCGTCACCGTTCTGTCCCGTCACCGTTCTGTCCCGTCGCCATTCTCTGACCCACCATTCTGTCCCGTTGCTGTTCCATCGTCAAAACATTTTCTCCCGTCGCCATCCTCTGGTCGAAAAATTCTGTCTCGTCACCATTCTCTACCCCATCGTTGTGTCCCGTCGTCATTCTCTCGTCATACCATTCTGTCCCGTCGCCATTCTCTCCGCCACCGTTTTGTTCCGTCGCCATTCTCTCCCTCACCGGTCTGTCCCGTCGCCAATCTATGGTCAAACCATTCTCTCCCATCGCCATTCTCTCCCCCATCGTTCTGTCTGGTCGCCATTCTCTCGTCAAACCATTCTGTCCCGTCACCATTCTCTCCCCCACCGTTCTGTCCCCTCGCCATTCTGCCCCCCCCCGCCCCCCCTCTCCCCCCCGATGTGTTCCGTCGCCTGTCCCTCGTCATTCTCATCCCTACTATTCTGTCCCGTCACTAATTCTCTCCGCCACCGTTCTTTCCCGTCGCCATTCTCTCCGCCAAAGTTCTGTTCCGTCGCCATTCTCTCCTCAAACAGTTCTGTGCCCTCACCGTTCTGTCCCGTCGCCATTCTCTCGCCAATCCGTTCTGTCCCGTCGCCATTCTCTCCCCCACCGTTCTGTTCCGCCGCCATTCTCTCCTCCATCGGTCTGTTCCGTCGCCATTCTCTCCTCAACCGTTCTGTTCCGTTGCCCTTCTCTCCCCCACCGTTCTGTTCCGCCGCCATTCTCTCCCCCATCGGTCTGTTCCGTCGCCATGCTCTCCGCCACCGTTTTGTTCCGTCGCCATTCTCTCCCTCACCGGTCTGTCCCGTCGCCAATCTATGGTCAAACCATTCTCTCCCATCGCCATTCTCTCCCCCATCGTTCTGTCTGGTCGCCATTCTCTCGTCAAACCATTCTGTCCCGTCACCATTCTCTCCCCCACCGTTCTGTCCCCTCGCCATTCTGCCCCCCCCCCGCCCCCCCTCTCCCCCCCGATGTGTTCCGTCGCCTGTCCCTCGTCATTCTCATCCCTACTATTCTGTCCCGTCACTAATTCTCTCCGCCACCGTTCTTTCCCGTCGCCATTCTCTCCGCCAAAGTTCTGTTCCGTCGCCATTCTCTCCTCAAACAGTTCTGTGCCCTCACCGTTCTGTCCCGTCGCCATTCTCTCGCCAATCCGTTCTGTCCCGTCGCCATTCTCTCCCCCACCGTTCTGTTCCGCCGCCATTCTCTCCTCCATCGGTCTGTTCCGTCGCCATTCTCTCCTCAACCGTTCTGTTCCGTTGCCCTTCTCTCCCCCACCGTTCTGTTCCGCCGCCATTCTCTCCCCCATCGGTCTGTTCCGTCGCCATGCTCTCCCCCACCGTTGTGTTCCGTCGCCATTCTCTCCCCCACCGTTCTGTTCCGTCGCCATTCTCTCCCCCACCATTCTGTCCCGTCGCCATTCTCTCCCCCACCATTCTGTCCCGTCTCCATTCTCTCCCCCACCGTTCTGTTCCGTCGCCATTCTCTCCCCCACCGTTCTGTTCCGTCGCCTTTCTCTCCCCCACCATTCTGTCCCGTCGCCATTCTCACCCCCACCATTCTGTCCCGTCGCCATTCTCTCCTCCACCGTTCTGTTCCGTCTCCATTCTCTCCCCCACCGTTCTGTTCCGTCGCCATTCTCTCCCCCATCGGTCTGTTCCGTCGCCATTCTCTCCCCCACCGTTCTGTTCCGTCGCCATTCTCTTCCCCACCGTTCTGTTCCGTCGCCATTCTCTCCCCCACCATTCTGTCCCGTCGCCATTCTCTCCCCCACCAATCTGTCCCCCGTCGCCATTCTCTCCCCCCCCAATCTGTCCCCCGTCGCCATTCTCTCCCCCACCAATCTGTCCCCCGTCGCCATTCTCTCCCCCACCAATCTGTCCCCCGTCGCCATTCTCTCCTCCACCGTTCTGTTCCGTCTCCATTCTCTCCCCCACCGTTCTGTTCTGTCGCCATCCTCTCCCCCACCAATCTGTTCCGTCGCCATTCTCTCCCCCACCATTCTGTCTCCTCACCATTCTGCCCCCCCCCGCCCCACCTCTCCCCTCCGATGTGTTCCGTCGCCTGTCCCTCGCCATTCCCATCCCTAATATTCTGTTCCGTCGCCATTCTCTCCACCACCCTTCTGTTCCATTGTCATTCTCTCGTCAAACCATGCTGTCCTGTCGCCATTCTCTCCCCCACCGTTCTTTCCCTTCACCGTTCTCTCCCCCCGTTCTGTCCCGTCGCCATTCTCTCGTCGAACCATTCTGTCCCGTCACCATTCTCTCCCCCACCATTTGGTCCCGTCGCCATTCTCTCCCCCACCATTCTGTCCCGTCGCCATTCTCTCCCCTCGTTCTGTCCCGTCGCCATTCTCTCGTCGAACCATTCTGTCCCGTCACCATTCTCTCTCCCACGATTCTGTCCCTTCGCCATTCTCTCCTAAAACCGTTCTGTCCCGCCACCGTTTTGTCCCGTCACCATTCTCTCCCCCACCGTTCTGTCCCTTCGCCATTCTTTAACCCACCGTTCTGTCCCGTCGCCATTCTCTCCCCCACCGTTCTGTCCCTTCGCCATTCTCTCCCCCACCGTTCTGTCCCGTCGCCATTCTCTAACCCACCGTTCTGTCCCGTCGCCGTTCTCTGGTCGAACCATTCTGTCCTGTCTCCATTCTCTCCCCCACCGTTCTGTCCCGTCGCCATTCTCTAACCCACCGTTCTGTCCCGTCGCCGTTCTCTGGTCGAACCATTCTGTCCCGTCACCATTCTCTACCCCACCGTTCTGTTCCGTCGCCATTCTCTCCCCCATCGGTCTGTTCCGTCGCCATTCTCTCCCCCACCGTTCTGTTCCGTCGCCATTCTCTCCCCCACCGTTCTGTCCCGTCGCCATTCTCTCCCCCCCCAATCTGTCCCCCGTCGCCATTCTCTCCCCCACCAATCTGTCCCCCGTCGCCATTCTCTCCCCCACCGTTCTGTTCCGTCGCCATTCTCTCCCCCACCATTCTGTCGCGTCGCCATTCTCTCCCCCACCATTTTGTCCCGTCGCCATTCTCTCCTCCACCGTTCTGTTCCGTCTCCATTCTCTCCCCCACCGTTCTGTTCCGTCGCCATTCTCTCCCCCACCGTTCTGTTCCGTCGCCATTCTCTCCCCCACCATTCTGTCCCGTCGCCATTCTCTCCCCCACCATTCTGTCCCGTCGCCATTCTCTCCTCCACCGTTCTGTTCCGTCTCCATTCTTTCCCCCACCGTTCTGTTCCGTCGCCATTCTCTCCCCCACCGTTCTGTTCCGTCGCCATTCTCTTCCCACCGTTCTGTTTCGTCGCCATTTTCTCCCCCACCATTCTGTCCCGTCACCATTCTCCCCCCCACCAATCTGTCCCCCGTCGCCATTCTCTCCCCCCCCAATCTGTCCCCCGTCGCCATTCTCTCCCCCACCAATCTGTCCTCCGTCGCCATTCTCTTCCCCACCAATCTGTCCCCCGTCGCCATTCTCTCCTCCACCGTTCTGTTCCGTCTCCATTCTCTCCCCCACCAATCTGTTCCGTCGCCATTCTCTCCCCCACCATTCTGTCTCCTCGCCATTCTGCCCCCCCCGCCCCCCCTCTCCCCCCCCCCGATGTGTTCCGTCGCCTGTCCCTCGCCATTCCCATCCCTAATATTCTGTTCCGTGGGCATTCTCTCCACCACCCTTCTGTTCCATTGTCATTCTCTCGTCAAACCATGCTGTCCTGTCGCCATTCTCTCCCCCACCGTTCTTTCCCTTCACCGTTCTCTCCCCCCGTTCTGTCCCGTCGCCATTCTCTCGTCGAACCATTCTGTCCCGTCACCATTCTCTCCCCCACCATTTGGTCCCGTCGCCATTCTCTCCCCCACCATTCTGTCCCGTCGCCATTCTCTCCCCTCGTTCTGTCCCGTCGCCATTCTCTCGTCGAACCATTCTGTCCCGTCACCATTCTCTCTCCCACGATTCTGTCCCTTCGCCATTCTCTCCTAAAACCGTTCTGTCCCGCCACCGTTTTGTCCCGTCACCATTCTCTCTCCCACGATTCTGTCCCTTCGCCATTCTCTCCTAAAACCGTTCTGTCCCGCCACCGTTTTGTCCCGTCACCATTCTCTCCCCCACCGTTCTGTCCCTTCGCCATTCTTTAACCCACCGTTCTGTCCCGTCGCCATTCTCTCCCCCACCGTTCTGTCCCTTCGCCATTCTCTCCCCCACCGTTCTGTCCCGTCGCCATTCTCTAACCCACCGTTCTGTCCCGTCGCCGTTCTCTCCCCCACCGTTCTGTCCCGTCGCCATTCTCTAACCCACCGTTCTGTCCCGTCGCCGTTCTCTGGTCGAACCATTTTGTCCCGTCACCATTCTCTACCCCACCGTTCTGTTCCGTCGCCATTCTCTCCCCCATCGGTCTGTTCCGTCGCCATTCTCTCCCCCACCGTTCTGTTCCGTCGCCATTCTCTCCCCCACCGTTCTGTCCCGTCGCCATTCTCTCCCCCACCAATCTGTCCCCCGTCGCCATTCTCTCCCCCACCAATCTGTCCCCCGTCGCCATTCTCTCCCCCACCGTTCTGTTCCGTCGCCATTCTCTCCCCCACCATTCTGTCCCGTCGCCATTCTCTCCCCCACCATTCTGTCCCGTCGCCATTCTCTCCTCCACCGTTCTGTTCCGTCTCCATTCTCTCCCCCACCGTTCTGTTCCGTCGCCATTCTCTCCCCCACCGTTCTGTTCCGTCGCCATTCTCTCCCCCACCATTCTGTCCCGTCGCCATTCTCTCCCCCACCATTCTGTCCCGTCGCCATTCTCTCCTCCACCGTTCTGTTCCGTCTCCATTCTCTCCCCCACCGTTCTGTTCCGTCGCCATTCTCTCCCCCACCGTTCTGTTCCGTCGCCATTCTCTTCCCCACCGTTCTGTTCCGTCGCCATTCTCTCCCCCACCATTCTGTCCCGTCGCCATTCTCTCCCCCACCAATCTCTCCCCCGTCGCCATTCTCTCCCCCCCCAATCTGTCCCCCGTCGCCATTCTCTCCCCCACCAATCTGTCCCCCGTCGCCATTCTCTCCCCCACCAATCTGTTCCCTCGCCATTCTGCCCCCCCCCCGCCCCCCCTCTCCCCCCCCCGATGTGTTCCGTCGCCTGTCCCTCGCCATTCCCATCCCTAATATTCTGTTCCGTCGCCATTCTCTCCACCACCCTTCTGTTCCATTGTCATTCTCTCGTCAAACCATGCTGTCCTGTCGCCATTCTCTCCCCCACCGTTCTTTCCCTTCACCGTTCTCTCCCCCCGTTCTGTCCCGTCGCCATTCTCTCGTCGAACCATTCTGTCCCGTCACCATTCTCTCCCCCACCATTTGGTCCCGTCGCCATTCTCTCCCCCACCATTCTGTCCCGTCACCATTCTCTCTCCCACGATTCTGTCCCTTCGCCATTCTCTCCTAAAACCGTTCTGTCCCGCCACCGTTTTGTCCCGTCACCATTCTCTCCCCCACCGTTCTGTCCCTTCGCCATTCTTTAACCCACCGTTCTGTTCCGTCTCCATTCTCTCCCCCACCAATCTGTTCCGTCGCCATTCTCTCCCCCACCATTCTGTCTCCTCGCCATTCTGCCCCCCCCCCCGCCCCCCCTCTCCCCCCCGATGTGTTCCGTCGCCTGTCCCTCGTCATTCTCATCCCTACTATTCTGTCCCGTCACTAATTCTCTCCGCCACCGTTCTTTCCCGTCGCCATTCTCTCCGCCAAAGTTCTGTTCCGTCGCCATTCTCTCCTCAAACAGTTCTGTGCCCTCACCGTTCTGTCCCGTCGCCATTCTCTCGCCAATCCGTTCTGTCCCGTCGCCATTCTCTCCCCCACCGTTCTGTTCCGCCGCCATTCTCTCCTCCATCGGTCTGTTCCGTCGCCATTCTCTCCTCAACCGTTCTGTTCCGTTGCCCTTCTCTCCCCCACCGTTCTGTTCCGCCGCCATTCTCTCCCCCATCGGTCTGTTCCGTCGCCATGCTCTCCCCCACCGTTGTGTTCCGTCGCCATTCTCTCCCCCACCGTTCTGTTCCGTCGCCATTCTCTCCCCCACCATTCTGTCCCGTCGCCATTCTCTCCCCCACCATTCTGTCCCGTCTCCATTCTCTCCCCCACCGTTCTGTTCCGTCGCCATTCTCTCCCCCACCGTTCTGTTCCGTCGCCATTCTCTCCCCCACCATTCTGTCCCGTCGCCATTCTCACCCCCACCATTCTGTCCCGTCGCCATTCTCTCCTCCACCGTTCTGTTCCGTCTCCATTCTCTCCCCCACCGTTCTGTTCCGTCGCCATTCTCTCCCCCATCGGTCTGTTCCGTCGCCATTCTCTCCCCCACCGTTCTGTTCCGTCGCCATTCTCTTCCCCACCGTTCTGTTCCGTCGCCATTCTCTCCCCCACCATTCTGTCCCGTCGCCATTCTCTCCCCCACCAATCTGTCCCCCGTCGCCATTCTCTCCCCCCCCAATCTGTCCCCCGTCGCCATTCTCTCCCCCACCAATCTGTCCCCCGTCGCCATTCTCTCCCCCACCAATCTGTCCCCCGTCGCCATTCTCTCCTCCACCGTTCTGTTCCGTCTCCATTCTCTCCCCCACCGTTCTGTTCTGTCGCCATCCTCTCCCCCACCAATCTGTTCCGTCGCCATTCTCTCCCCCACCATTCTGTCTCCTCACCATTCTGCCCCCCCCCGCCCCACCTCTCCCCCCCGATGTGTTCCGTCGCCTGTCCCTCGCCATTCCCATCCCTAATATTCTGTTCCGTCGCCATTCTCTCCACCACCCTTCTGTTCCATTGTCATTCTCTCGTCAAACCATGCTGTCCTGTCGCCATTCTCTCCCCCACCGTTCTTTCCCTTCACCGTTCTCTCCCCCCGTTCTGTCCCGTCGCCATTCTCTCGTCGAACCATTCTGTCCCGTCACCATTCTCTCCCCCACCATTTGGTCCCGTCGCCATTCTCTCCCCCACCATTCTGTCCCGTCGCCATTCTCTCCCCTCGTTCTGTCCCGTCGCCATTCTCTCGTCGAACCATTCTGTCCCGTCACCATTCTCTCTCCCACGATTCTGTCCCTTCGCCATTCTCTCCTAAAACCGTTCTGTCCCGCCACCGTTTTGTCCCGTCACCATTCTCTCCCCCACCGTTCTGTCCCTTCGCCATTCTTTAACCCACCGTTCTGTCCCGTCGCCATTCTCTCCCCCACCGTTCTGTCCCTTCGCCATTCTCTCCCCCACCGTTCTGTCCCGTCGCCATTCTCTAACCCACCGTTCTGTCCCGTCGCCGTTCTCTGGTCGAACCATTCTGTCCTGTCTCCATTCTCTCCCCCACCGTTCTGTCCCGTCGCCATTCTCTAACCCACCGTTCTGTCCCGTCGCCGTTCTCTGGTCGAACCATTCTGTCCCGTCACCATTCTCTACCCCACCGTTCTGTTCCGTCGCCATTCTCTCCCCCATCGGTCTGTTCCGTCGCCATTCTCTCCCCCACCGTTCTGTTCCGTCGCCATTCTCTCCCCCACCGTTCTGTCCCGTCGCCATTCTCTCCCCCACCAATCTGTCCCCCGTCGCCATTCTCTCCCCCACCAATCTGTCCCCCGTCGCCATTCTCTCCCCCACCGTTCTGTTCCGTCGCCATTCTCTCCCCCACCATTCTGTCCCGTCGCCATTCTCTCCCCCACCATTTTGTCCCGTCGCCATTCTCTCCTCCACCGTTCTGTTCCGTCTCCATTCTCTCCCCCACCGTTCTGTTCCGTCGCCATTCTCTCCCCCACCGTTCTGTTCCGTCGCCATTCTCTCCCCCACCATTCTGTCCCGTCGCCATTCTCTCCCCCACCATTCTGTCCCGTCGCCATTCTCTCCTCCACCGTTCTGTTCCGTCTCCATTCTTTCCCCCACCGTTCTGTTCCGTCGCCATTCTCTCCCCCACCGTTCTGTTCCGTCGCCATTCTCTTCCCACCGTTCTGTTTCGTCGCCATTCTCTCCCCTACCATTCTGTCCCGTCACCATTCTCCCCCCCACCAATCTGTCCCCCGTCGCCATTCTCTCCCCCCCCAATCTGTCCCCCGTCGCCATTCTCTCCCCCACCAATCTGTCCTCCGTCGCCATTCTCTCCCCCACCAATCTGTCCCCCGTCGCCATTCTCTCCTCCACCGTTCTGTTCCGTCTCCATTCTCTCCCCCACCAATCTGTTCCGTCGCCATTCTCTCCCCCACCATTCTGTCTCCTCGCCATTCTGCCCCCCCCCCGCCCCCCCTCTCCCCCCCCCCCGATGTGTTCCGTCGCCTGTCCCTCGCCATTCCCATCCCTAATATTCTGTTCCGTGGGCATTCTCTCCACCACCCTTCTGTTCCATTGTCATTCTCTCGTCAAACCATGCTGTCCTGTCGCCATTCTCTCCCCCACCGTTCTTTCCCTTCACCGTTCTCTCCCCCCGTTCTGTCCCGTCGCCATTCTCTCGTCGAACCATTCTGTCCCGTCACCATTCTCTCCCCCACCATTTGGTCCCGTCGCCATTCTCTCCCCCACCATTCTGTCCCGTCGCCATTCTCTCCCCTCGTTCTGTCCCGTCGCCATTCTCTCGTCGAACCATTCTGTCCCGTCACCATTCTCTCTCCCACGATTCTGTCCCTTCGCCATTCTCTCCTAAAACCGTTCTGTCCCGCCACCGTTTTGTCCCGTCACCATTCTCTCTCCCACGATTCTGTCCCTTCGCCATTCTCTCCTAAAACCGTTCTGTCCCGCCACCGTTTTGTCCCGTCACCATTCTCTCCCCCACCGTTCTGTCCCTTCGCCATTCTTTAACCCACCGTTCTGTCCCGTCGCCATTCTCTCCCCCACCGTTCTGTCCCTTCGCCATTCTCTCCCCCACCGTTCTGTCCCGTCGCCATTCTCTAACCCACCGTTCTGTCCCGTCGCCGTTCTCTCCCCCACCGTTCTGTCCCGTCGCCATTCTCTAACCCACCGTTCTGTCCCGTCGCCGTTCTCTGGTCGAACCATTCTGTTCCGTCACCATTCTCTACCCCACCGTTCTGTTCCGTCGCCATTCTCTCCCCCATCGGTCTGTTCCGTCGCCATTCTCTCCCCCACCGTTCTGTTCCGTCGCCATTCTCTCCCCCACCGTTCTGTCCCGTCGCCATTCTCTCCCCCACCAATCTGTCCCCCGTCGCCATTCTCTCCCCCACCAATCTGTCCCCCGTCGCCATTCTCTCCCCCACCGTTCTGTTCCGTCGCCATTCTCTCCCCCACCATTCTGTCCCGTCGCCATTCTCTCCCCCACCATTCTGTCCCGTCGCCATTCTCTGATCCACCGTTCTGTTCCGTCTCCATTCTCTCCCCCACCGTTCTGTTCCGTCGCCATTCTCTCCCCCACCGTTCTGTTCCGTCGCCATTCTCTCCCCCACCATTCTGTCCCGTCGCCATTCTCTCCCCCACCATTCTGTCCCGTCGCCATTCTCTCCTCCACCGTTCTGTTCCGTCTCCATTCTCTCCCCCACCGTTCTGTTCCGTCGCCATTCTCTCCCCCACCGTTCTGTTCCGTCGCCATTCTCTTCCCCACCGTTCTGTTCCGTCGCCATTCTCTCCCCCACCATTCTGTCCCGTCGCCATTCTCTCCCCCACCAATCTGTCCCCCGTCGCCATTCTCTCCCCCCCCAATCTGTCCCCCGTCGCCATTCTCTCCCCCACCAATCTGTCCCCCGTCGCCATTCTCTCCCCCACCAATCTGTTCCCTCGCCATTCTGCCCCCCCCCGCCCCCCCTCTCCCCCCCCCGATGTGTTCCGTCGCCTGTCCCTCGCCATTCCCATCCCTAATATTCTGTTCCGTCGCCATTCTCTCCACCACCCTTCTGTTCCATTGTCATTCTCTCGTCAAACCATGCTGTCCTGTCGCCATTCTCTCCCCCACCGTTCTTTCCCTTCACCGTTCTCTCCCCCCGTTCTGTCCCGTCGCCATTCTCTCGTCGAACCATTCTGTCCCGTCACCATTCTCTCCCCCACCATTTGGTCCCGTCGCCATTCTCTCCCCCACCATTCTGTCCCGTCACCATTCTCTCTCCCACGATTCTGTCCCTTCGCCATTCTCTCCTAAAACCGTTCTGTCCCGCCACCGTTTTGTCCCGTCACCATTCTCTCCCCCACCGTTCTGTCCCTTCGCCATTCTTTAACCCACCGTTCTGTTCCGTCTCCATTCTCTCCCCCACCAATCTGTTCCGTCGCCATTCTCTCCCCCACCATTCTGTCTCCTCGCCATTCTGCCCCCCCCGCCCCCCCTCTCCCCCCCCCGATGTGTTCCGTCGCCTGTCCCTCGCCATTCCCATCCCTAATATTCTGTTCCGTCGCCATTCTCTCCACCACCCTTCTGTTCCATTGTCATTCTCTCGTCAAACCATGCTGTCCTGTCGCCATTCTCTCCCCCACCGTTCTTTCCCTTCACCGTTCTCTCCCCCCGTTCTGTCCCGTCGCCATTCTCTCGTCGAACCATTCTGTCCCGTCACCATTCTCTCCCCCACCATTTGGTCCCGTCGCCATTCTCTCCCCCACCATTCTGTCCCGTCACCATTCTCTCTCCCACGATTCTGTCCCTTCGCCATTCTCTCCTAAAACCGTTCTGTCCCGCCACCGTTTTGTCCCGTCACCATTCTCTCCCCCACCGTTCTGTCCCTTCGCCATTCTTTAACCCACCGTTCTGTCCCGTCGCCATTCTCTCCCCCACCGTTCTGTCCCGTCGCCATTCTCTCCCCCACCGTTCTGTCCCTTCGCCATTCTCTCCCCCACCGTTCTGTCCCGTCGCCATTCTCTAACCCACCGTTCTGTCCCGTCGCCGTTCTCTGGTCGAACCATTCTGTCCCGTCACCATTCTCTACCCCATCGTTCTGTCCCATCGTCATTCTCTCGTCAAACCATTCTGTCCTGTCACCATTCTCTCCCCCACCGTTCTGTCCCGTCGCCATTCTCTAACCCACCGTTCTGTCCTGTCGCCGTTCTCTGGTCGAACCATTCTGTCGCGTCACCATTCTCTACCCCATCGTTCTGTCCCATCGTCATTCTCTCGTCAAACCATTCTGTCCTGTCACCATTTCTCCCCCACCGTTCTGTCCCTACGCCATTCTCTTCCCCACGGTTCTGTCCTTCCGCCATTCTTCCTTAAAACCGTTTTGTCCCGTCGCCATTCTCTCCCCCACCAATCTGTCCCGTCGCCACTCTCTCCCCCACCCTTCTGTCCCGTCGCCATTCTCTCCCCCACCAATCTGTTCCGTCGCCATTCTCTCCCCCACCGTTCTGTCCCGTCGCCATTCTCTCCCCCACCGTTCTGTCCCGTCGCCATTCTCTCCCCCACCGTTCTGTCCCGTCGCCATTCTCTCCCCCACCAATCTGTCCCGTCGCCATTCTCTCCCTCACCGTTCTGTCCCGTCGCCATTCTCTCCCCCACTATTCTGTCCCGTCGCCATTCTCTTCCCCACCGTTCTGTCCCGTCGCCATTCTCTCCCCCACCGTTCTGTCCCGTCGCCATTCTCTCCCCCACCGTTCTGTCCCGTCGCCATTCTCTCCCCCACCAATCTGTCCCGTCGCCATTCTCTCCCCCACCGTTCTGTCCCGTCGCCATTCACTCCCCCACTATTCTGTCCCGTCGCCATTCTCTCCCCCACCAATCTGTCCCGTCGCCATTCTCTCCCCCACCGTTCTGTCCCGTCGCCATTCTCTCCCCCACCAATCTGTCCCGTCGCCATTCTCTTCCCCACTATTCTGTCCCGTCGCCATTCTCTTCCCCACCGTTCTGTCCCGTCGCCATTCTCTCCCCCACCAATCTGTCCCGTCGCCATTCTCTCCCCCACGAATCTGTCCCGTCGCCATTCTCTCCCCCACCAATCTGTCCCGTCGCCATTCTCTCCCCCACCAATCTGTCCCGTCGCCATTCTCTCCCCCACCAATCTGTCCCGTCGCCATTCTCTCCCCCACCGTTCTGTCCCGTCGCCATTCTCTCCCCCACCAATCTGTCCCGTCGCCATTCTCTCCCCTACCATTCTGTCCCGTCGCCATTCTCTCCCCCACCAATCTGTCCCGTCGCCATTCTCTCCCCCCGTTCTGTCCCGTCGCCATTCTCTCCCCCACCATTCTGTCCCGTCGCCATTCTCTCCCCCACCAATCTGTCCCGTCGCCATTCTCTCCCCCACCGTTCTGTCCCGTCGCCATTCTCTCCCCCACCAATCTGTCCCGTCGCCATTCTCTCCCCCACCATTCTGTCCCGTCGCCATTCTCTCCCCCACCAATCTGTCCCGTCGCCATTCTCTCCCCCCGTTCTGTCCCGTCGCCATTCTCTCCCCCACCATTCTGTCCCGTCGCCATTCTCTCCCCCACCAATCTGTCCCGTCGCCATTCTCTCCCCCACCGTTCTGTCCCGTCGCCGATCTCTCCCGCACCGTTCTGTCCCGTCGCCATTCTCTCCCCCACCAATCTGTCCCGTCGCCATTCTCTCCCCCACCAATCTGTCCCGTCGCCATTCTCTCCCCCACCGTTCTGTCCCGTCGCCATTCTGTCCCCCACCGTTCTGTCCCGTCGCCATTCTCTCCCCCACCAATCTGTCCCGTCGCCATTCTCTCCCCCACCGTTCTGTCCCGTCGCCATTCTCTCCCCCACCAATCTGTCCCGTCGCCATTCTCTCCCCCACCGTTCTGTCCCGTCGCCATTCTCTCCCCCACGGTTCTGTCCCGTCGCCATTCTCTCCCCCACCAATCTGTCCCGTCGCCATTCTCTCCCCCACCAATCTGTCCCGTCGCCATTCTCTTCCCCACCGTTCTGTCCTGTCGCCATTCTCTTCCCCACCGTTCTGTCCCGTCGCCATTCTCTCCCCCACCAATCTGTCCCGTCGCCATTCTCTTCCCCACCATTCTGTCCCGTCGCCATTCTCTCCCCCACCAATCTGTCCCGTCGCCATTCTCTTCCCCACCATTCTGTCCCGTCGCCATTCTCTCCCCCACCAATCTGTCCCGTCGCCATTCTCTTCCCCACCGTTCTATCCCGTCGCCATTCTCTCCCCCACCGTTCTGTCCCGTCGCCATTCTCTCCCCCACCGTTCTGTCCCGTCGCCATTCTCTCCCCCACCAATCTGTCCCGTCGCCATTCTCTCCCCCACCATTCTGTCCCGTCGCCATTCTCTCCCCCACCAATCTGTCCCGTCGCCATTCTCTTCCCCACTATTCTGTCCCGTCGCCATTCTCTTCCCCACCGTTCTGTCCCGTCGCCATTCTCTCCCCCACCAATCTGTCCCGTCGCCATTCTCTCCCCCACCAATCTGTCCCGTCGCCATTCTCTCCCCCACCAATCTGTCCCGTCGCCATTCTCTCCCCCACCAATCTGTCCCGTCGCCATTCTCTCCCCCACCAATCTGTCCCGTCGCCATTCTCTCTCCCACCGTTCTGTCCCGTCGCCATTCTCTCCCCCACCAATCTGTCCCGTCGCCATTCTCTCCCCCACCATTCTGTCCCGTCGCCATTCTCTCCCCCACCAATCTGTCCCGTCGCCATTCTCTCCCCCACCGTTCTGTCCCGTCGCCTTTCTCTCCCCCACCGTTCTGTCCCGTCGCCATTCTCTCCCCCACCAATCTGTCCCGTCGCCATTCTCTTCCCCACCGTTCTGTCCCGTCGCCATTCTCTCCCCCACCAATCTGTCCCGTCGCCATTCTCTCCCCCACCATTCTGTCCCGTCGCCATTCTCTCCCCCACCAATCTGTCCCGTCGCCATTCTCTCCCCCACCGTTCTGTCCCGTCGCCATTCACTCCCCCACCGTTCTGTCCCGTCGCCATTCTCTCCCCCACCAATCTGTCCCGTCGCCATTCTCTCCCCCACCAATCCGTCCCGTCGCCATTCTCTCCCCCACCGTTCTGTCCCGTCGCCATTCTCTCCCCCACCGTTCTGTCCCGTCGCCATTCTCTCCCCCACCAATCTGTCCCGTCGCCATTCTCTCCCCCACCATTCTGTCCCGTCGCCATTCTCTCCCCCACCAATCTGTCCCGTCGCCATTCTCTCCCCCACCGTTCTGTCCCGTCGCCATTCTCTCCCCCACCGTTCTGTCCCGTCGCCATTCTCTCCCCCACCAATCTGTCCCGTCGCCATTCTCTCCCCCACCAATCTGTCCCGTCGCCATTCTCTTCCCCACCATTCTGTCCCGTCGCCATTCTCTCCCCCACGAATCTCTCCCGTCGCCATTCTCTACCCCACCGTGCTGTCCCGTCGCCATTCTCTCCCCCACCGTTCTGTCCCGTCGCCATTCTCTCCCCCACCGTTCTGTCCCGTCGCCATTCTCTCCCCCACCGTTCTGTCCCGTCGCCATTCTCTCCCCCACCAATCTGTCCCGTCGCCATTCTCTACCCCACCGTGCTGTCCCGTCGCCATTCTCTCCCCCACCGTTCTGTCCCGTCGCCATTCTCTCCCCCACCGTTCTGTCCCGTCGCCATTCTCTCCCCCACCATTCTGTCCCTTCGCCATTCTCTTCCCCACCGTTCTGTCCCGTCACCATTCTCTCCCCCACCATTCTGTCCCGTCGCCATTCTCTCCCCCACCGTGCTGTCCCGTCGCCATTCTCTCCCCCACCGTTCTGTCCCGTCGCCATTCTCTCCCCCACCATTCTGTCCCGTCGCCATTCTCTCCCCCACCGTTCTGTCCCGTCGCCATTCTCTCCCCCACCGTTCTGTCCCGTCGCCATTCTCTCCCCCACCAATCTGTCCCGTCGCCATTCTCTCCCCCACCGTTCTGTCCCGTCGCCATTCTCTCCCCCACGGTTCTGTCCCGTCGCCATTCTCTCCCCCACCAATCTGTCCCGTCGCCATTCTCTCCCCCACCAATCTGTCCCGTCGCCATTCTCTTCCCCACCGTTCTGTCCTGTCGCCATTCTCTTCCCCACCGTTCTGTCCCGTCGCCATTCTCTCCCCCACCAATCTGTCCCGTCGCCATTCTCTTCCCCACCATTCTGTCCCGTCGCCATTCTCTCCCCCACCAATCTGTCCCGTCGCCATTCTCTTCCCCACCATTCTGTCCCGTCGCCATTCTCTCCCCCACCAATCTGTCCCGTCGCCATTCTCTTCCCCACCGTTCTATCCCGTCGCCATTCTCTCCCCCACCGTTCTGTCCCGTCGCCATTCTCTCCCCCACCGTTCTGTCCCGTCGCCATTCTCTCCCCCACCAATCTGTCCCGTCGCCATTCTCTCCCCCACCATTCTGTCCCGTCGCCATTCTCTCCCCCACCAATCTGTCCCGTCGCCATTCTCTTCCCCACTATTCTGTCCCGTCGCCATTCTCTTCCCCACCGTTCTGTCCCGTCGCCATTCTCTCCCCCACCAATCTGTCCCGTCGCCATTCTCTCCCCCACCAATCTGTCCCGTCGCCATTCTCTCCCCCACCAATCTGTCCCGTCGCCATTCTCTCCCCCACCAATCTGTCCCGTCGCCATTCTCTCCCCCACCAATCTGTCCCGTCGCCATTCTCTCTCCCACCGTTCTGTCCCGTCGCCATTCTCTCCCCCACCAATCTGTCCCGTCGCCATTCTCTCCCCCACCATTCTGTCCCGTCGCCATTCTCTCCCCCACCAATCTGTCCCGTCGCCATTCTCTCCCCCACCGTTCTGTCCCGTCGCCTTTCTCTCCCCCACCGTTCTGTCCCGTCGCCATTCTCTCCCCCACCAATCTGTCCCGTCGCCATTCTCTTCCCCACCGTTCTGTCCCGTCGCCATTCTCTCCCCCACCAATCTGTCCCGTCGCCATTCTCTCCCCCACCATTCTGTCCCGTCGCCATTCTCTCCCCCACCAATCTGTCCCGTCGCCATTCTCTCCCCCACCGTTCTGTCCCGTCGCCATTCACTCCCCCACCGTTCTGTCCCGTCGCCATTCTCTCCCCCACCAATCTGTCCCGTCGCCATTCTCTCCCCCACCAATCTGTCCCGTCGCCATTCTCTCCCCCACCGTTCTGTCCCGTCGCCATTCTCTCCCCCACCGTTCTGTCCCGTCGCCATTCTCTCCCCCACCAATCTGTCCCGTCGCCATTCTCTCCCCCACCATTCTGTCCCGTCGCCATTCTCTCCCCCACCAATCTGTCCCGTCGCCATTCTCTCCCCCACCGTTCTGTCCCGTCGCCATTCTCTCCCCCACCGTTCTGTCCCGTCGCCATTCTCTCCCCCACCAATCTGTCCCGTCGCCATTCTCTCCCCCACCAATCTGTCCCGTCGCCATTCTCTTCCCCACCATTCTGTCCCGTCGCCATTCTCTCCCCCACGAATCTCTCCCGTCGCCATTCTCTACCCCACCGTGCTGTCCCGTCGCCATTCTCTCCCCCACCGTTCTGTCCCGTCGCCATTCTCTCCCCCACCGTTCTGTCCCGTCGCCATTCTCTCCCCCACCGTTCTGTCCCGTCGCCATTCTCTCCCCCACCAATCTGTCCCGTCGCCATTCTCTACCCCACCGTGCTGTCCCGTCGCCATTCTCTCCCCCACCGTTCTGTCCCGTCGCCATTCTCTCCCCCACCGTTCTGTCCCGTCGCCATTCTCTCCCCCACCATTCTGTCCCTTCGCCATTCTCTTCCCCACCGTTCTGTCCCGTCACCATTCTCTCCCCCACCATTCTGTCCCGTCGCCATTCTCTCCCCCACCGTGCTGTCCCGTCGCCATTCTCTCCCCCACCGTTCTGTCCCGTCGCCATTCTCTCCCCCACCATTCTGTCCCGTCGCCATTCTCTCCCCCACCGTTCTGTCCCGTCGCCATTCTCTCCCCCACCAATCTGTCCCGTCGCCATTCTCTTCCCCACCGTTCTATCCCGTCGCCATTCTCTCCCCCACCGTTCTGTCCCGTCGCCATTCTCTCCCCTCCATTCTGTCCCGTCGCCATTCTCTCCCCACCATTCTGTCCCGTCGCCATTCTCTCCCCCACCAATCTGTCCCGTCGCCATTCTCTCCCCACCATTCTGTCCCGTCGCCATTCTCTCCCCCACCAATCTGTCCCGTCGCCATTCTCTCCCCCACCAATCTGTCCCGTCGCCATTCTCTTCCCCACCGTTCTATCCCGTCACCATTCTCTCTCCCACGATTCTGTCCCGTCGTCATTCTCTCCTAAAACCGTTCTGTCCCGCCACCGTTTTGTCCCGTCACCATTCTCTCCCCCACCGTTCTGTCCCGTCGCCATTCTCTAACCCACCGTTCTGTCTCGTCGCCATTCTCTCCCCCACCGTTCTGTCCCGTCGCCATTCTATAACCCACCGTTCTGTCCCGTCGCCGTTCTCTGGTCGAACCATTCTGTCCCGTCACCATTCTCTACCCCATCGTTCTGTCCCATGGTCATTCTCTCGTCAAACCAATGTTTCGACTATTGTATTACTAAGGACAACAAAGTTGCTCTCTTGAATGAGTGAAGGATAAGTTAAATTCTTCTTATTATAACATTTATACCATTTATTAAAAAAAGTAATAGCCGAATATCCGATGGATTTGGGAAAATTATCAGTTCTAGCCTTTGGGATCTTCAGTAGCTTAGCTCCTCTAGTATTATATCTATGGATACTATACCTCGTAACAACTAAAGATTGAATGTGAGTATTGCTCCGACATATGACATGCTATATATATGTCATCAACGGTGTCTCCCTTCTTTCAAAGACAAGGTCTTTGCTTCTATGTAGCGGCCTAAAGAGCCATTTCGACAAAAAATGTGCAATGATTTCCTTTGCCAATAAATTATTGAGCCAAGTTATTTGGTGAATCTATCAGAACATTTATATTGCGCATCAAAAATTGATTGATCAGCAAGTCTTCTACGGATACCTTATTAGCTTCAGATATCTTAGTTTAGCTGCGTGATAGAACTTAAAATATCTTCGGTCGCGAACGGGAATATTGAAACAATACTTCTTTGTCTGGACTTATAAGATCCCATCCGATATATATTGTAATTGGTGCCACTCACGTCGCAATCGGGACTGTTGATCTGTTGGGGTGAATTAATTGAGAAACTTGTCAGGGGGAATCGTATTACCAGCAGCCTTTAATATGGGCATCCAGTGGTGGATACAAGGAGGGGTTAAGGTTAAGCCCCCACCCCCCTCCCCTCTTCAAGTACATGTGGAACTGTCAACGTCCAGTGGCGGATCCCTGGAGGAGGGTGGGGGGGGGGGGGGTCCAGGGGTTTTCCCTATCCTCCGATCGCACGATGTTAAAATAGTCCCCCCTCTGGTATTCCAATCTACTCAACCTAACCCTCCCCTCGCCTCTCCCACTCCTGCTTTGTCAACAGCCTTGATCCGTCCCTGGCACCCCTGAAGAGCTTCCAATAAGTCTTTCCGGTTGTAGTTATTTTTTATAATGTTTGTGTTGCATGTTGCAGTCGCCCGAAGGCATGGCTTCAGACACTCTCCGCCGGGCTCAAGGGGAATCGACCAATTCCTACCTAGGCATTGGGAGGATCGCACCAGCCTTTCTACGCTACAACTGGAGAGAAGCCCAAGCTGTGTTTTTCGCGTTCGTAAAGTCGAGTAAAATGTGTATCGTGGAATAAACGAGCCGTTCACGACGATTTGTCGATTATATATCGACAGCTATTAAAAAGTAGGCCTACACGATTAATGGGAAATTCACCAAAAACGCTCATTGCCCTTTCGTTTAACCGATGTCTACTAAACATGTATGCTCGCATGTTGCATGCCGCAAACGCCGTTACCATGTTATATATATATATGTATATTTATATGTGTGTACTCGCAGTCGTCACCGTTACCATCTCCCGAAATACGTACGTGACTCGAACCCTCGCTCTTTGCAGAAGAGCGACTTCTCTTGGCTTCCGCTGTGAGAACATGCGGCGGATAGGGAGGGGCGGGGACGGCGGCTACGAGCTGTGCAACGACACGGACTTCTCTCCGAAGCGCAATGCTTGCTTGGTGTACTCCTTTGGGTGAGTAATGCATCCAACGTCACGCAATACAGGAGGTGTGTGTGTGTGGGGGGGGGGTGAGAAAGGGGTGGGTTGGGGGGTGGGCTGGGATGCGGGGGGGGGGGGATCGTGATGAGTATGTAACTTGGTTGAAGTAGCCCGGCCAGACACGATAGTGTAATCCAGGGAGGATGGGGGGGGGGGGGGTGGGCACCATTATACAAATCTGGTGGGGTTTTCCGCGGGTACTTTGATGACTAAGAGAGCGGATATTTGTGATGAAAAAGATACCACTATGGATCGGACATTTATGGTGAAAAAGATACCCCTATAAAGTGGAGATTTAAAAAAAAAGACTTGCGACCGGGGAGGGGGGGGGGGGCTCTGAAAACGTGCATTCATAGAGCGGGTTATCGCGAAAAAAATGCCCCTATAGAGCGGATTTTGGCGGTAAAGCGCCCGACCGAGCGGCTTTTGACGGTGAAAAAAGCGGGGGGGGGGGATCTTTACCGCGAAACCCACCCATACCCAGCAATGTATTAAGTCCCCCCCCCCCCCGGGAGTGTAATTAAAGTCTGTGTACTGATCGATGACGTAGTTTACAAGTCATAGAAAGAACGGAACCTCTACCCTATCTAATCAACTTTTATTCTGTTTTCCGCGTCGACCCTATGTACATTATAGGTGTAATGTCAAAGGTGTCTTACAGTATTATTAGATGAATTAAAAAAATTCATCACCCACACCTGGATATTGACAGTTACAAGGCGCGCTGTCGATAAAGGCGCAGACAGCTTTACCGATGTCAGTAGATGCGCAATATGTCATTCTCACTTGAAATTCAACGGGCTTTAATGATCAATAGATATCGCCGTATAAGTTTGTCAGGGTATTAAATTTGACCACTGACCATTTTGTGGAACGGACAGGGTGTGTGTGCGTGTTGGGGGGGGGGGGGTCCATACGCTGCATTGGTTCAAATTACAGGTTTCCAGCCCTCTCAAATCAAATGTCAGTGTGGGAACATGCGTAAATGTTAAGGATTTTGTTGTATGTCGTAAACCTCTTGCAGGTGTCGTACATAATGCATTAAAATGTATTTACGAAGGAAGGCATCCATGAATGCATCCACGTTTTGTCTTATATGTCATTTTACATTTCAGAATAAAGACAGACTGGTCTTTTGACGAAGCCATGAACGATAACTTTGGATGTGAGGTGCATTCGTTCGACCCAAGGTGAGTGATGAAATGAATTTCGCCTTTTATCATTTGGTTACATATTTCGTGGAATTTTAATTTCTTATTAATTTGACGAAGTTTGGAGACGTAGGAAAGTGGCATTGATGTGAAAAGAGATATATACATGCCCAAAAACTAGACGATTTGATTAGGGAGGGAGGGGGTGGGTAGGGTACACTTTCACGGAAGTATTACTTGCGATCTCATCTCATTTTGCAGAAGTAAACTGCCCCCCCTGCCCCCCCAGGCGCGTGTGTAGGAATGCTTGAAAGGGGGGGGGGGGGGCACATAAGGGGGGAGGGCACAAAAGCATAGAAATTGCATAAGACGTAGGAGACCGTGGTGCACATAATTTGAAAGGGGGAGGGAGGTAAGGTATTTCTTAGGGCCTGAAAGGGAAGGGGTGGGGGGGGGACACGTGCCCCTAGCTGTGCCCCCCACCCCTGGCCAGGGGGTGCATAATTTTAAAAGAGGGGGGCACAGATATATCCTTGGGTCTGAAGCGGGGGCTCGTGCCCCATGTACCCCCCCCCCCTTAATATCCACGTGTACCTACCTCACTAGCCGCGGTTTATGTAATGCATGACCTTTTGATGCATATTAGATGGAGTATACATAGCTATAGCCATCGACCATGACGGTTTCCTGTCGATTAATTATTTCTTGGCTCACTATAATTCCGGCGAAGATACAAATTAACGACAGTATGTTTCCCGTAATCAATAAACCAACGCAACGTGTCTATTGACTAATATCGCAGCCCAGATTTGTTGAAGAACTATTCGTTCTGTTGTTCTACGATCACATATACGTCATATGCAGTGCACAAGTTGGATGATAAGTTTTGTCTGTCTTCGTTCGACCTTTTTCGTTGTGTATCACACAAACAATGTAGCCTAGCTACAGCTAAAAAATGAATGTTATCCCAGAAAGCCTGCCAGCGTTAAATTAACTTTAGATGAACGTCAGCAGCTACTTTTACGTAACGTATATGTTAATGACGTAAATGCATGGTCTGCCATGAGCGCGATAGGGATTGGCAGACGGCGAAAATGCTTGACTTTCCATGAGCGTGTGAGGAGTTGGTACGCGATGTAAATGCTTGGTCTGTCATGATCGCGAGCGGGTTTGTCAGACAGCGTGAATGCCTGGTCTGTCATGGCCGTGATGGGCTTAATTTTGCATTCGGTGTGAATGCTTGGTTTGTCACGAGCGTGAGATGGCATGACAGACTGTGTGTGCCCTAGTTTATCATGACCGCGAGAGGGTGTGGCATGCCCAGGTGGCATGTGGTTCAATAACTTAAAATCCCATAATGAAGCGGCATTAAATACAGGGATGGGGTATTTAAACTTACGCTCCCCAAAATAGCAAGCCAGTTCGGTAAGGGGCGGCGGCTGGGGTTGTGGGGGGGGGGGGTCGGTTCAGGGAGTCGTGGTTGCATGTACCTCGATACCCATTCGAAGCATTGTTCGCTTTTCATGTTTTCAGCACAGGTTTGGATGACCACACCCACAGGGAACCCAATATGTTCTTCCATAACCTTGGGCTATGGGGACATAACTGGCAGAACAAGGAGGAGGGATGGGCCATGCGAGATCTAAGCACCATCATCGACATGCTGGGGCACAATCAGGTGAGAACTTGTCTACGTTGACATGGTTGACTACAATGTGAGGTACACAGGGAGCGGACAGTTTTCTTGAGATGAATCAACTAATCTAATCAATCTTCTCTAACCGTATCAGTTTCCTGAGGGGTCCCATTACCTATATTGGCTAGAACTCTTCAATTATGTTCCCTATACCTTATCGAACACCTCAATGATCTTATACTTGTAAGGATTGTCGAATCCTGAATGTTCTTGAAATTATTGTCGAATCATGAATGTTCTTGTACTTATTGTCGAATCCTTAGTGTTCCTTGTCCTTGTAGTCGAACTTATTATTGTTTCCTGTCCTTGTTGTCGAACATATTATTGTTTCCTGTCCTTGTTGTCGAACTTATCATTGTTTTCTGTCCTTGTTTTTGAACTTATCATTGTTTCCTGTCCTTGTTGTCGAACTAATCATTGTTCCCTGTCCTTGTTGTCGAACTCATCATTGTTCGCTCTTTTTCAGTGTTGTCGAACTTACCATTGTTCCCTTTCCTTGTTGTCGAACTCATGATTGTTCGCGGTTCTTCAGTGTTGTCGAACTTATCATTGTTTCCTGTCCTTGTTGTCGAACTAATCATTGTTCCCTGTCCTTGTTGTCGAACTAATCATTGTTCCCTGTCCTTGTTGTCGAACTCATGATTGTTCGCTGTTCTTCAGTGTTGTCGAACTTATCATTGTTCCCTGTCCTTGTTGTCGAACTCATCATTGTTCGCTGTTCTTCAGTGTTGTCGAACTTACCATTGTTCCCTGTCCTTGTTGTCGAACTCCTAAAGGATCCTTTGTTTATTCTCTTTTTTAACTCTTCAATGTTATCTGTACTTATTGTCAAACTCTTCGATGTTCTCTGCACCTATTGTCAAACGTTTCAATGTTCTTTGACTTATTGTCGAGTTCCTTTACTAATTGTCAAACTCAGTGTTCTATTGCTTGTTGTCAAACTCAGTGTTCTTTTGCTTGTTATCAAACTCATCAGTGTTTTCTTTACTTCTTGTCGAACTTCTCAGTGTTCTTTCTCGTTAATTACTGTCGAACTTCTCAAATGTTTTTTTACCTACTGTCGAATTTCTGTGTTCTTTCACTTTTTGTCAATCGAGCTCCACAACGTCCGTTCTCTCTACTTATTGTCGAATTCTTTAGTGTTCATTCTCTTTACTTATTGTCGAACTTTTCAATGTTTTGCTCGGTACATATTGTCAACTCCCCAAAGTTCTTTTCTCCATACTTCTTGTCGAATTCCTCAGTGTTCATTCTCTTTATTTATTGTCAACCTGCTCCATTGTATTCCCTTTACCTTGTGTCAAATGGCTCAGTTCTTTGTCTTCAGTTATTGTCAAACTCGTCCGTGTTCTTTCTCTTTCATACGCGCCATCTCTGTAATTTTAAAGCGAACGATTGACGTGCTGAAGATAGACGCGGAAGGGGCGGAGTGGACGACACTACGCCACCTGGTGGACACAGGTGTACACCACCAAGTCAAGCAGCTCCTGATAGAGATTCACACTCCGCGCCTGCGCAAAAAACGCGGTCAGAACGAAGGCAAAGAACTGACCGTCCTCGACCTTGGGCAGATGTGGCAGACGTTCTACGATCTGGAAAAGGCGGGCTTTGTGCAGTTTTATCACAATACGCAGCGTAGTCACCAAGGGTGTAGGAAGTATTCTAACCTTAACGACATGGACTTTCTTAATAGCCAGAAGCAACATTGCTGCTTGGAAATGATGTATGTGAACAAAAACTTTTTGAAATAGAGGATATACCTTTAGTCAGCAGCGTATTCATATAAATATAGTCTTTGCTGTACTTCGTAATGTTTTAGTCGTAAAAAGTCTAGCGGCTGGCTCGTACAATATAGCCTACTTGGGAATGTCATATATTGGAATATTCAACGACCACAATTCTGTATTTGTGATGACCGTTTGTAGCTTCTCTTTATGTGGATTTGAAAAAATATATATTATTGTTATTCTTCCACAAACTTTCATTGTTATTTAAGAACTTATATTCGTTCGAAGCGTTTACTGGTGTCTAACTATGCAAATATATTTGTGGATTTCGAAAATATAAGTTTTGACAAAATCGGCTAATCAACTTCGTCAGAAGCAAACATGGCGTCGGAGTCAGCAAAAACAGTTTCCTAAAATATGTCGCTCTTTACCACTTACACGGTTCCTCAAAATCCATTGGTTTATCAATGCATAGTTTGAGGAGGGGAGTGTGGTGTTTTCGTTTGAGACTGAATACATGGCTGCCAAAATATAACAATTCACGTACAGAATTCGCTTCGAAAGTTACTGTTCACAAGTTCGCGTCATTGGCTAGCGATCTCTCCCTCGCGTTTTCGCGATCTTCCCGCTATGGCTCTGGCTCCGAGCTGTTGCTCAATACGGGCACTGCTCTAGATGGCTTCGCACTTCGAGCTATGGCTTTGGGCGTCGGGCTTTGGCTCCTTTTGCGGGCTATGACTCGTATCGCGGGCTATGGCTCCGGGCGCGGGCTATGGTTCCGGGCGCGCGCTATGGCTCCGGTCGCCGGCTCTGGCTCCGGACTATAGAGCTATAAAATCTCGTTCGCCTAGACTTCGGGTTTACTCATTTTGGGGACAAACAAACGAAGCACGTGTTCGGAATGAGTTTAGAATCTCTGCGCACACTGGTATCCTGACTATCTGTGACGTAGGCGTGGCGTGTATGTTACGCAAAGAGTGAGACTGGGAACCAGACTACCTGCGCAAGAGCCAGGCGCCGAGGGGTGGGTCTATTGCGGAAGGCCTGGCGATATAATTAAGAATATTTAAGAAATATAGCTGCCCAAAACGGATAGACGACATATTTTTCATTCATTTGCGCCATCACAATGACTGATATTTATTACGACGGGACAATTTACACGGCTGAGAAACTAACGATTTTTGGCATTTCCTACGAAAACGAGACATTATGACGTCACATAGATTCTCCCCGAGTGACAACGTTGGCGCAACGCTTCAAACCGAAACTTACAAGGAATGAACAACTTTGTCTTTTCGTGATCCAAAAGTGATACGAAAACATCCTGCTGGTCTTCATTTACCTTTACCATGTGGTTTAATGACGCGTCCGTGTGTTGTTATTCCATGCGCTGCACATTTGGAGAGCGGAATGGTTAAGTCGATCACTTGCTCTCGCCATTTTTGTTACCGCGGAGGCGCGTGAAACTCTGTGACGTCACTCGCAGTTTGGAGAACTCGCGAAAGCCCGGGTGCAGGGCTAGATTTAGAACGCTATTTTTACGCTTTCGAGTGTTGTGAAGACGCATTTTTTCTTGTATATTCCCAAAGTTCTGCGCTCTATCGCCTCCAAATATTTTAACGTCTATCTCCCATAGCCATGTTTAGTGAAATGGTACTCATATTCTTTAGAATAAACCTGGAAAGAAATTGACTTATAGCTGTTTGTCCCCAAAATTGAAGTCTCGCGGCCCGATCGCGACCCAGATAATAAGTAGGGGTCCCTAGATAATAAGTAGGGCCCTCTAGATAATATGTAGGACCCCCTAGATAATATGTAGGACGCCCTAGATAACAAGTACGGTCCCAAGGCTTTCCAAAAAAAAAGTGTTGTACCTATGTCTCCAGGAAGCTTCCGTAGTTCATTGGCATTGCAGTTGGCAGGGCAACAAACAACTTGGCAATCAACTTGGCGTGACGGATAACAATCATGCCCAAGAAAACTATTAACCGACAAGTTTTTTGCTTCACATTCAGATGGGAAATTGTGCAGGCAAACAAGATCAGAACTTCGATCAGAATCAGGTTGCCACACATTGTTCACAGAAAAGAACTGTACGCGACCGTAGCCTACGTTCATCTCAAGGTTTCGGTGCAGATGCGTAGACTGTAGTGTCTAAATATACCTCCTTTCACGGGAAGATCCAACGCCGAATCGGATCCAGTGGGAAGGAACTCCCGGGAGGGTGGTGGTGGTTGGGGGGGGGGGGGGGTAGCCCCACCCAGTTCTGTGGCTGTATGACAAAAACTGACAGATTTTTTATATTCGATTTACCAAGGGAAGATCTAAATTGATATTAAAGCTATCTGGGCGCACGTCAATGCACGTTAGGTAAATGAATCTTGGTAAATTATATAAAGGATCCTCTGTATGGCACTGTTTTCATTAGGCTTTCAAATCTGATTACATCAAAAGAGACTGGCGACGGGATGTTCATGCAAGACTTAAAAGTCTACACTTTTCCAATGCCCTTTTTCCATGCAAAATCAACGCCATTTGAATTGAGGTGTCCCCCCGGTCCCGGTCGTAAACAAAGTGCCACGCTCCGCCCCCCTCCCCCCCGGTAGGCACGTTTTTTTTGCAGAGAGAAGAGGCCCCCCCCCCGTTCAAATTCCTGGATCCGCCCCTGATTTACGTATGCCTACATGTATGCCAGTATTTAATGTGTGCATTATGGCGCATGTGTATGCGGGATGTGCGGCATAAACCAATTCAATATATAAAGACTTCCTCCCATGGTTTCATTATTTTCACGTATGAAACGACGGCCACGGGACCCGGGGTGGGGGGGGGGGGGTGCCGCCTCAGATAGCTTTCTTCCCCGAGACTGGGGGGGGGGGAGGGACAAATTTTGCATTAAAAAGCGGCATTCTCCCCCTGAATCCGCCCTTGCTTACTTCTTATATACATGTATATCAATATATATACGGGGCAGCCGTGGACGCCGCGCCGTGCACGCGCGACAGGTCACATCCAGATTGGTCCGATTAATACTCAACGACAAACAGGGAAGAAAAGATATAGTCAAACAATGGTCAGCTTACGGCTGTCCAAAGGGCACAGCTACTACACTATTATACTACTTTACTATACATTACTACCAACATTAAAACTACTGTACAATAGTAGAATTTTGCAGAACATTATTCCACATCGTAGCTGCGGCCGGCCCGGTAGCTCAGCGCTCGCATGGAATGCTCTGGTCACCTGAGAGCCTAACGAGGGGCCGGCCCGGTAGCTCAGCGCTCGCATTGAGTGCTCTGGTCACCTGAGAGCCTAACGAGGGGCCGGCCCGGTAGCTCAGCGCTCGCATTGAGTGCTCTGGTCACCTGAGAGCCTAACGAGGGGCCGGCCCGGTAGCTCAGCGCTCGCATTGAGTGCTCTGGCCCCCTGAGAGCCTAACGAGGGGCCGGCCCGGCAGCTCAGCGCTCGCATTGAATGCTCTGGCCTCCTGAGAGCTTAACACGGGGCCGGCCCGGTAGCTCAGCACTCGCAATGAGTACTCTGGTCACCTGAGAGCCTAACAAGCGGCCGGCCCGGTAGCTCAGCGCTCGCATTGATTGCCCTGGTCACCTGAGAGCCTAACAAGCGGCCGGCCCGGTAGCTCAGCGCTCGCATTGAGTGCTCTGGTCACCTGACAGCCTAACAAGCGGCCGGCCCGGTAGCTCAGCGCTCGCATTGAGTGCTCTGGTCACCTGAGAGCCTAACACGCGGCCGGCCCGGTAGCTCAGCGCTCGCATTGAGTGCTCTGGTCACCTGAGAGCCTAACAAGCGGCCGGCCCGGCAGCTCAGCGCTCGCATTGAATGCTCTGGTCACTTGAGAGCCTAACAAGCGGCCGGCCCGGTAGCTCAGCGCTCGCATTGAGTGCTCTGAACACCTGAGAGCCTAACGAGCGACCGGCCTGGTAGCTCAGCGCTCGTATTGAATGCTCTGGTCACCTGAGAGCCTAACGCGCGGCCGGCCCGGTAGCTCAGCGCTCGTATTGAATGCTCTGGTCACCTGAGAGCCTAACAAGCGGCCGGCCTGGTAGCTCAGCGCTCGCATTGAGTGCTCTGGTCACCTGAGAGCCTAACAAGCGGCCGGCCCGGTAGCTCGGCGCTCGCATTGAATGCTCTGGCCCCCTGAGAGCCTAACAAGCGGCCGGCCCGGTAGCTCAGCGCTCGCATTGAGTGCTCTGGTCACTTGAGAGCCTAACGCGCGGCCGGCCCGGTAGCTCAGCGCTCGCATTGAGTGCTCTGAACACCTGAGAGCCTAACGAGCGACCGGCCTGGTAGCTCAGCGCTCGTATTGAGTGCTCTGGTCACCTGAGAGCCTAACAAGCGGCCGGCCCGGTAGCTCAGCGCTCGCATTGAGTGCTCTGGTCACCTGAGAGCCTAACGAGGGGCCGGCCCGGCAGCTCAGCGCTCGCATTGAGTGCTCTGGTCACCTGAGAGCCTAACAAGCGGCCGGCCCGGTAGCTCAGCGCTCGCATTGAGTGCTCTGGTCACCTGAGAGCCTAGCAAGCGGCCGGCCCGGTAGCTCAGCGCTCGCATTGAGTGCTCTGGTCACCTGAGAGCCTAACAAGCGGCCGGCCCGGTAGCTCAGCGCTCGCATTGATTGCTCTGGTCACCTGAGAGCCTAACGCGCGGCCGGCCCGGTAGCTCAGCTCTCGCATTGAGTGCTCTGGTGCCCTGAGAGCCTAACAAGCGGCCGGCCCGGTAGCTCAGCGCTCGCATTGATTGCTCTGGTCACCTGAGAGCCTAACGCGCGGCCGGCCCGGTAGCTCAGCGCTCGCATTGATTGCTCTGGTCACCTGAGAGCCTAACAAGCGGCCGGCCCGGTAGCTCAGCGCTCGCATTGAGTGCTCTGGTCACCTGAGAGCCTAACAAGCGGCCGGCCCGGTAGCTCAGCGCTCGCATTGAGTGCTCTGGTCACCTGAGAGCCTAACAAGCGGCCGGCCCGGTAGCTCAGCGCACGCATTGAGTGCTCTGGTCACCTGAGAGCCTAACGCGCGGCCGGCCTGGTAGCTCAGCGCTCGCATTGAGTGCTCGGGTCACCTGAGAGCCTAACAAGCGGCCGGCCCGGTAGCTCAGCGCTCGCATTGATTGCTCTGGTCACCTGAGAGCCTAACGCGCGGCCGGCCCGGTAGCTCAGCTCTCGCATTGAGTGCTCTGGTCACCTGAGAGCCTAACAAGCGGCCGGCCCGGTAGCTCAGCGCTCGCATTGATTGCTCTGGTCACCTGAGAGCCTAACGCGCGGCCGGCCCGGTAGCTCAGCGCTCGCATTGATTGCTCTGGTCACCTGAGAGCCTAACAAGCGGCCGGCCCGGTAGCTCAGCGCTTGCATTGAGTGCTCTGGTCACCTGAGAGCCTAACAAGCGGCCGGCCCGGTAGCTCAGCGCTCGCATTGAGTGCTCTGGTCACCTGAGAGCCTAACAAGCGGCCGGCCCGGTAGCTCAGCGCACGCATTGAGTGCTCTGGTCACCTGAGAGCCTAACAAGCGGCCGGCCCGGTAGCTCGGCGCTCGCATTGAATGCTCTGGCCCCCTGAGAGCCTTACGAGCGACCGGCCCGGTAGCTCAGCGCACGCATTGAGTGCTCTGGTCACCTGAGAGCCTAACAAGCGACCGGCCCGGTAGCTCAGCGCTCGCATTGAGTGCTCTGGTCACCTGAGAGCCTAACGAGGGGCCGGCCCGGTAGCTCAGCGCTCGCATTGAGTGCTCTGGTCACCTGAGAGCCTAACGAGGGGCCGGCCCGGTAGCTCAGCGCTCGCATTGAGTGCTCTGGTCACCTGAGAGCCTAACAAGCGGCCGGCCCGGTAGCTCAGCGCTCGCATTGAATGCTCTGGCCTCCTGAGAGCCTAACAGGCGGCCGGCCCGGTAGCTCAGCGCTCGCATTGAGTGCTCTGGTCACTTGAGAGCCTAACGCGCGGCCGGCCCGGTAGCTAAGCGCTCGCATTGAGTGCTCCGGTCATCTGAGAGCCTAACAAGCGGCCGGCCCGGTAGCTCAGCGCTCGCATTGAGTGCTCTGGTCACCTGAGAGCCTAACAAGCGACCGGCCCGGTAGCTCAGCGCTCGCATTGAATGCTCTGGTCACCTGAGAGCCTAACGCGCGGCCGGCCCGGTAGCTAAGCGCTCGCATTGAGTGCTCCGGTCATCTGAGAGCCTAACAAGCGACCGGCCCGGTAGCTCAGCGCTCGCATTGAATGCTCTGGTCACCTGAGAGCCTAACGCGCGGCCGGCCCGGTAGCTCAGCGCTCGCATTGAGTGCTCTGGTCACCTAAGAGCCTAACAAGCGACCGGCCCGGTAGCTCAGCGCTCGCATTGAATGCTCTGGTCACCTGAGAGCCTAACGCGCGGCCGGCCCGGTAGCTAAGCGCTCGCATTGAGTGCTCCGGTCATCTGAGAGCCTAACAAGCGACCGGCCCGGTAGCTCAGCGCTCGCATTGAATGCTCTGGTCACCTGAGAGCCTAACGCGCGGCCGGCCCGGTAGCTCAGCGCTCGCATTGAGTGCTCTGGTCACCTGAGAGCCTAACAAGCGGCCGGCCCGGTAGCTCAGCGCTTGCATTGAGTGCTCTGGTCACCTGAGAGCCTAACAAGCGGCCGGCCCGGTAGCTCAGCGCTCGCATTGAGTGCTCTGGTCACCTGAGAGCCTAACAAGCGGCCGGCCCGGTAGCTCAGCGCTCGCATTGAGTGCTCTGGTCACCTGAGAGCCTAACAAGCGGCCGGCCCGGTAGCTCGGCGCTCGCATTGAATGCTCTGGCCCCCTGAGAGCCTTACGAGCGACCGGCCCGGTAGCTCAGCGCACGCATTGAGTGCTCTGGTCACCTGAGAGCCTAACAAGCGACCGGCCCGGTAGCTCAGCGCTCGCATTGAGTGCTCTGGTCACCTGAGAGCCTAACGAGGGGCCGGCCCGGTAGCTCAGCGCTCGCATTGAGTGCTCTGGTCACCTGAGAGCCTAACAAGCGGCCGGCCCGGTAGCTCAGCGCTCGCATTGAATGCTCTGGCCTCCTGAGAGCCTAACAGGCGGCCGGCCCGGTAGCTCAGCGCTCGCATTGAGTGCTCTGGTCACTTGAGAGCCTAACGCGCGGCCGGCCCGGTAGCTAAGCGCTCGCATTGAGTGCTCCGGTCATCTGAGAGCCTAACAAGCGGCCGGCCCGGTAGCTCAGCGCTCGCATTGAGTGCTCTGGTCACCTGAGAGCCTAACAAGCGACCGGCCCGGTAGCTCAGCGCTCGCATTGAATGCTCTGGTCACCTGAGAGCCTAACGCGCGGCCGGCCCGGTAGCTAAGCGCTCGCATTGAGTGCTCCGGTCATCTGAGAGCCTAACAAGCGACCGGCCCGGTAGCTCAGCGCTCGCATTGAATGCTCTGGTCACCTGAGAGCCTAACGCGCGGCCGGCCCGGTAGCTCAGCGCTCGCATTGAGTGCTCTGGTCACCTAAGAGCCTAACAAGCGACCGGCCCGGTAGCTCAGCGCTCGCATTGAATGCTCTGGTCACCTGAGAGCCTAACGCGCGGCCGGCCCGGTAGCTAAGCGCTCGCATTGAGTGCTCCGGTCATCTGAGAGCCTAACAAGCGACCGGCCCGGTAGCTCAGCGCTCGCATTGAATGCTCTGGTCACCTGAGAGCCTAACGCGCGGCCGGCCCGGTAGCTCAGCGCTCGCATTGAGTGCTCTGGTCACCTGAGAGCCTAACAAGCGACCGGCCCGGTAGCTCAGCGCTCGCATTGAATGCTCTGGTCACCTGAGAGCCTAACGCGCGGCCGGCCCGGTAGCTAAGCGCTCGCATTGAGTGCTCCGGTCATCTGAGAGCCTAACAAGCGACCGGCCCGGTAGCTCAGCGCTCGCATTGAATGCTCTGGTCACCTGAGAGCCTAACGCGCGGCCGGCCCGGTAGCTCAGCGCTCGCATTGAGTGCTCTGGTCACCTGAGAGCCTAACAAGCGACCGGCCCGGTAGCTCAGCGCTCGCATTGAATGCTCTGGTCACCTGAGAGCCTAACGCGCGGCCGGCCCGGTAGCTAAGCGCTCGCATTGAGTGCTCCGGTCATCTGAGAGCCTAACAAGCGGCCGGCCTGGTAGCTCAGCGCTCGCATTGAGTGCTCTGGTCACCTGAGAGCCTAACAAGCGGCCGGCCCGGTAGCTCAGCGCTCGCATTGAGTGCTCTGGTCACCTGAGAGCCTAGCAAGCGGCCGGCCCGGTAGCTCAGCGCTCGCATTGAGTGCTCTGGTCACCTGAGAGCCTAACAAGCGGCCGGCCCGGTAGCTCAGCGCTTGCATTGAGTGCTCTGGTCACCTGAGAGCCTAACAGGCGGCCGGCCCGGTAGCTCAGCGCTCGCATTGAATGCTCTGGCCCCCTGAGGGCCTAACGCGCGGCCGGCCTGGTAGCTCAGCGCTCGTATTGAGTGCTCTGGTCACCTGAGAGCCTAACAAGCGGCCGGCCCGGTAGCTCAGCGCTCGCATTGAGTGCTCTGGTCACCTGAGAGCCTAACGAGGGGCCGGCCCGGCAGCTCAGCGCTCGCATTGAGTGCTCTGGTCACCTGAGAGCCTTACGAGCGACCGGCCCGGTAGCTCAGCGCTCGCATTGAGTGCTCTGGTCACCTGAGAGCCTAACAAGCGGCCGGCCCGGTAGCTCGGCGCTCGCATTGAATGCTCTGGTCACCTGAGAGCCTAACGAGCGACCGGCCTGGTAGCTCAGCGCTCGCATTGAGTGCTCTGGTCACCTGAGAGCCTAACAAGCGGCCGGCCCGGTAGCTCGGCGCTCGCATTGAATGCTCTGGTCACCTGAGAGCCTAACGAGCGACCGGCCTGGTAGCTCAGCGCTCGCATTGAGTGCTCTGGTCACCTGAGAGCCTAACGAGGGGCCGGCCCGGCAGCTCGGCGCTCGCATTGAATGCTCTGGCCCCCTGAGAGCCTAACAAGCGGCCGGCCCGGTAGCTCAGCGCTCGCATTGAGTGCTCTGGTCACCTGAGAGCCTAACAAGCGGCCGGCCTGGTAGCTCAGCGCTCGCATTGAGTGCTCTGGTCACCTGACAGCCTAACAAGCGGCCGGCCCGGTAGCTCAGCGCTCGCATTGAGTGCTCTGGTCACCTGAGAGTCTAACAAGCGGCCGGCCTGGTAGCTCAGCGCTCGCATTGAGTGCTCTGGTCACCTGAGAGCCTAACAAGCGGCCGGCCCGGTAGCTCAGCGCTCGCATTGAGTGCTCTGGTCACCTGAGAGCCTAACGCGCGGCCGGCCCGGTAGCTCAGCGCTCGCATTGAGTGCTCTGGTCACCTGAGAGCCTAACAAGCAGCCGGCCCGGTAGCTCAGCGCTCGTATTGAGTGCTCTGGTCACCTGAGAGCCTAACGAGGGGCCGGCCCGGCAGCTCAGCGCTCGCATTGAGTGCTCTGGTCACCTGAGAGCCTAACAAGCGACCGGCCCGGTAGCTCAGCGCTCGCATTGAGTGCTCTGGTCACCTGAGAGCCTAACAAGCGGCCGGCCCGGTAGCTCGGCGCTCGCATTGAATGCTCTGGTCACCTGAGAGCCTAACGAGCGACCGGCCTGGTAGCTCAGCGCTCGCATTGAGTGCTCTGGTCACCTGAGAGCCTAACAAGCGGCCGGCCCGGTAGCTCGGCGCTCGCATTGAATGCTCTGGCCCCCTGAGAGCCTAACGCGCGGCCGGCCTGGTAGCTCAGCGCTCGCATTGAGTGCTCTGGTCACCTGAGAGCCTAACAAGCGGCCGGCCCGGTAGCTCAGCGCTCGCATTGAGTGCTCTGGCCCCCTGAGAGCCTAACGCGCGGCCGGCCCGGTAGCTCAGCGCACGCATTGATTGCTCTGGTCACCTGAGAGCCTAACAAGCGGCCGGCCCGGCAGCTCAGCGCACGCATTGAGTGCTCTGGTCACCTGAGAGCCTAACAGGCGGCCGGCCCGGTAGCTCAGCGCTCGCATTGAATGCTCTGGCCCCCTGAGAGCCTAACAGGCGGCCGGCCCGGCAGCTCAGCGCACGCATTGAGTGCTCTGGTCACCTGACAGCCTAACGAGGGGCCGGCCCGGCAGCTCAGCGCTCGCATTGAGTGCTCTGGTCACCTGACAGCCTAACGAGGGGCCGGCCCGGTAGCTCAGCGCTCGCATTGAGTGCTCTGGTCACCTGAGAGCCTAGCAAGCGGCCGGCCCGGCAGCTCAGCGCACGCATTGAGTGCTCTGGTCACCTGAGAGCCTAACAGGCGGCCGGCCCGGTAGCTCAGCGCTCGCATTGAGTGCTCTGGTCACCTGAGAGCCTAACAGGCGGCCGGCCCGGCAGCTCAGCGCTCGCATTGAGTGCTCTGGCCTCCTGAGAGCCTAACAGGCGGCCGGCCCGGCAGCTCAGCGCTCGCATTGAGTGCTCTGGTCACCTGAGAGCCTAACGAGGGGCCGGCCCGGTAGCTCAGCGCTCGCATTGAATGCTCTGGTCACCTGAGAGCCTAACAAGCGGCCGGCCCGGTAGCTCAGCGCTCGCATTGAGTGCTCTGGTCACCTGAGACCCTAACGAGGGGCCGGCCCGGTAGCTCAGCGCACGCATTGAGTGCTCTGGTCACCTGACAGCCTAACGCGCGGCCTGCCCGGTAGCTCAGCGCTCGCATTGAATGCTCTGGTCACCTGAGAGCCTAACGCGCGGCCGGCCCGGTAGCTCAGCGCACGCATGGAATGCTCTGGTCACCTGAGAGCCTAACGCGCGGCCGGCCCGGTAGCTCAGCGCACGCATGGAATGCTCTGGTCACCTGAGAGCCTAACAAGCGACCGGCCCGGTAGCTCAGCGCTCGCATTGAATGCTCTGGCCCCCTGAGAGCCTAACGCGCGGCCGGCCTGGTAGCTCAGCGCTCGTATTGAGTGCCCTGGTCACCTGAGAGCCTAACAGGCGGCCGGCCCGGCAGCTCAGCGCTCGCATTGAGTGCTCTGGTCACCTGAGAGCCTAACGAGGGGCCGGCCCGGTAGCTCAGCGCTCGCATTGAATGCTCTGGTCACCTGAGAGCCTAACAAGCGACCGGGCCGGTAGCTCAGCGCTCGCATTGAATGCTCTGGCCCCCTGAGAGCCTAACGCGCGGCCGGCCTGGTAGCTCAGCGCTCGTATTGAGTGCCCTGGTCACCTGAGAGCCTAACAGGCGGCCGGCCCGGCAGCTCAGCGCTCGCATTGAGTGCTCTGGTCACCTGAGAGCCTAACAGGCGACCGGCCCGGTAGCTCAGCGCTCGCATTGAATGCTCTGGCCCCCTGAGAGCCTAACGCGCGGCCGGCCTGGTAGCTCAGCGCTCGTATTGAGTGCCCTGGTCACCTGAGAGCCTAACAAGCGACCGGCCCGGTAGCTCAGCGCTCGCATTGAATGCTCTGGCCCCCTGAGAGCCTAACGCGCGGCCGGCCTGGTAGCTCAGCGCTCGTATTGAGTGCTCTGGTCACCTGAGAGCCTAACGAGGGGCCGGCCCGGTGGCTCAGCGCTCGCATTGAGTGCTCTGGTCACCTGAGAGCCTAACGAGGGGCCGGCCCGGTAGCTCAGCGCTCGCATTGAATGCTCTGGCCCCCTGAGAGCCTAACGCGCGGCCGGCCTGGTAGCTCAGCGCTCGTATTGAGTGCCCTGGTCACCTGAGAGCCTAACAGGCGGCCGGCCCGGCAACTCAGCGCTCGCATTGAGTGCTCTGGTCACCTGAGAGCTTAACGAGGGGCCGGCCCGGTAGCTCAGCGCTCGCATTGAATGCTCTGGTCACCTGAGAGCCTAACAAGCGACCGGCCCGGTAGCTCAGCGCTCGCATTGAATGCTCTGGCCCCCTGAGAGCCTAACGCGCGGCCGGCCTGGTAGCTCAGCGCTCGTATTGAGTGCCCTGGTCACCTGAGAGCCTAACAGGCGGCCGGCCCGGCAGCTCAGCGCTCGCATTGAGTGCTCTGGTCACCTGAGAGCCTAACAAGCGACCGGCCCGGTAGCTCAGCGCTCGCATTGAATGCTCTGGCCCCCTGAGAGCCTAACGCGCGGCCGGCCTGGTAGCTCAGCGCTCGTATTGAGTGCCCTGGTCACCTGAGAGCCTAACAAGCGACCGGCCCGGTAGCTCAGCGCTCGCATTGAATGCTCTGGCCCCCTGAGAGCCTAACGCGCGGCCGGCCTGGTAGCTCAGCGCTCGTATTGAGTGCCCTGGTCACCTGAGAGCCTAACAGGCGGCCGGCCCGGTAGCTCAGCGCTCGCATTGAGTGCTCTGGTCACCTGAGAGCCTAACGAGGGGCCGGCCCGGTAGCTCAGCGCTCGCATTGAATGCTCTGGTCACCTGAGAGCCTAACAAGCGACCGGCCCGGTAGCTCAGCGCTCGCATTGAGTGCTCTGGTCACCTGAGAGCCTAACACGCGGCCGGCCCGGTAGCTCAGCGCACGCATTGAGTGCTCTGGTCACCTGAGAGCCTAACAAGCGACCGGCCCGGTAGCTCAGCGCTCGCATTGAATGCTCTGGCCCCCTGAGAGCCTAACGCGCGGCCGGCCCGGTAGCTCAGCGCTCGCATTGAATGCTCTGGCCCCCTGAGAGCCTAACGCGCGGCCGGCCTGGTAGCTCAGCGCTCGTATTGAGTGCCCTGGTCACCTGAGAGCCTAACAAGCGGCCGGCCCGGCAGCTCAGCGCTCGTATTGAGTGCTCTGGTCACCTGAGAGCCTAACAGGCGGCCGGCCCGGTAGCTCAGCGCTCGCATTGAATGCTCTGGCCCCCTGAGAGCCTAACGCGCGGCCGGCCTGGTAGCTCAGCGCTCGCATTGAATGCTCTGGTCACCTGAGAGCCTAACAAGCGGCCGGCCCGGTAGCTCAGCGCTCGTATTGAGTGCTCTGGTCACCTGAGAGCCTAACAAGCGGCCGGCCCGGTAGCTCAGCGCTCGTATTGAGTGCTCTGGTCACCTGAGAGCCTAACAGGCGGCCGGCCCGGTAGCTCAGCGCTCGCATTGAATGCTCTGGCCCCCTGAGAGCCTAACGCGCGGCCGGCCTGGTAGCTCAGCGCTCGCATTGAATGCTCTGGCCCCCTGAGAGCCTAACGCGCGGTCGGCCCGGTAGCTCAGCGCTCGTATTGAGTGCTCTGGTCACCTGAGAGCCTAACGCGCGGCCGGCCCGGTAGCTCAGCGCTCGTATTGAGTGCTCTGGTCACCTGAGAGCCTAACAAGCGGCCGGCCCGGTAGCTCAGCGCTCGCATTGAATGCTCTGGTCACCTGAGAGCCTAACAAGCGGCCTGCCCGGTAGCTCAGCGCTCGCATTGAATGCTCTGGTCACCTGAGAGCCTAACGCGCGGCCGGCCCGGTAGCTAAGCGCTCGCATTGATTGCTCTGGTCACCTGAGAGCCTAACAAGCGGCCGGCCCGGTAGCTCAGCGCACGCATGGAATGCTCTGGTCACCTGAGAGCCTAACAAGCGACCGGCCCGGTAGCTCAGCGCTCGCATTGAATGCTCTGGCCCCCTGAGAGCCTAACGCGCGGCCGGCCTGGTAGCTCAGCGCTCGTATTGAGTGCCCTGGTCACCTGAGAGCCTAACAGGCGGCCGGCCCGGCAGCTCAGCGCTCGCATTGAGTGCTCTGGTCACCTGAGAGCCTAACGAGGGGCCGGCCCGGTAGCTCAGCGCTCGCATTGAATGCTCTGGTCACCTGAGAGCCTAACAAGCGACCGGGCCGGTAGCTCAGCGCTCGCATTGAATGCTCTGGCCCCCTGAGAGCCTAACGCGCGGCCGGCCTGGTAGCTCAGCGCTCGTATTGAGTGCCCTGGTCACCTGAGAGCCTAACAGGCGGCCGGCCCGGCAGCTCAGCGCTCGCATTGAGTGCTCTGGTCACCTGAGAGCCTAACAGGCGACCGGCCCGGTAGCTCAGCGCTCGCATTGAATGCTCTGGCCCCCTGAGAGCCTAACGCGCGGCCGGCCTGGTAGCTCAGCGCTCGTATTGAGTGCCCTGGTCACCTGAGAGCCTAACAAGCGACCGGCCCGGTAGCTCAGCGCTCGCATTGAATGCTCTGGCCCCCTGAGAGCCTAACGCGCGGCCGGCCTGGTAGCTCAGCGCTCGTATTGAGTGCTCTGGTCACCTGAGAGCCTAACGAGGGGCCGGCCCGGTAGCTCAGCGCTCGCATTGAGTGCTCTGGTCACCTGAGAGCCTAACGAGGGGCCGGCCCGGTAGCTCAGCGCTCGCATTGAATGCTCTGGCCCCCTGAGAGCCTAACGCGCGGCCGGCCTGGTAGCTCAGCGCTCGTATTGAGTGCCCTGGTCACCTGAGAGCCTAACAGGCGGCCGGCCCGGCAGCTCAGCGCTCGCATTGAGTGCTCTGGTCACCTGAGAGCCTAACGAGGGGCCGGCCCGGTAGCTCAGCGCTCGCATTGAATGCTCTGGTCACCTGAGAGCCTAACAAGCGACCGGCCCGGTAGCTCAGCGCTCGCATTGAATGCTCTGGCCCCCTGAGAGCCTAACGCGCGGCCGGCCTGGTAGCTCAGCGCTCGTATTGAGTGCCCTGGTCACCTGAGAGCCTAACAGGCGGCCGGCCCGGCAGCTCAGCGCTCGCATTGAGTGCTCTGGTCACCTGAGAGCCTAACAAGCGACCGGCCCGGTAGCTCAGCGCTCGCATTGAATGCTCTGGCCCCCGGAGAGCCTAACGCGCGGCCGGCCTGGTAGCTCAGCGCTCGTATTGAGTGCCCTGGTCACCTGAGAGCCTAACAAGCGACCGGCCCGGTAGCTCAGCGCTCGCATTGAATGCTCTGGCCCCCTGAGAGCCTAACGCGCGGCCGGCCTGGTAGCTCAGCGCTCGTATTGAGTGCCCTGGTCACCTGAGAGCCTAACAGGCGGCCGGCCCGGTAGCTCAGCGCTCGCATTGAGTGCTCTGGTCACCTGAGAGCCTAACGAGGGGCCGGCCCGGTAGCTCAGCGCTCGCATTGAATGCTCTGGTCACCTGAGAGCCTAACAAGCGACCGGCCCGGTAGCTCAGCGCTCGCATTGAGTGCTCTGGTCACCTGAGAGCCTAACACGCGGCCGGCCCGGTAGCTCAGCGCACGCATTGAGTGCTCTGGTCACCTGAGAGCCTAACAAGCGACCGGCCCGGTAGCTCAGCGCTCGCATTGAATGCTCTGGCCCCCTGAGAGCCTAACGCGCGGCCGGCCCGGTAGCTCAGCGCTCGCATTGAATGCTCTGGCCCCCTGAGAGCCTAACGCGCGGCCGGCCTGGTAGCTCAGCGCTCGTATTGAGTGCCCTGGTCACCTGAGAGCCTAACAAGCGGCCGGCCCGGCAGCTCAGCGCTCGTATTGAGTGCTCTGGTCACCTGAGAGCCTAACAGGCGGCCGGCCCGGTAGCTCAGCGCTCGCATTGAATGCTCTGGCCCCCTGAGAGCCTAACGCGCGGCCGGCCTGGTAGCTCAGCGCTCGCATTGAATGCTCTGGTCACCTGAGAGCCTAACAAGCGGCCGGCCCGGTAGCTCAGCGCTTGTATTGAGTGCTCTGGTCACCTGAGAGCCTAACAGGCGGCCGGCCCGGTAGCTCAGCGCTCGCATTGAATGCTCTGGCCCCCTGAGAGCCTAACGCGCGGCCGGCCTGGTAGCTCAGCGCTCGCATTGAATGCTCTGGCCCCCTGAGAGCCTAACGCGCGGTCGGCCCGGTAGCTCAGCGCTCGTATTGAGTGCTCTGGTCACCTGAGAGCCTAACGCGCGGCCGGCCCGGTAGCTCAGCGCTCGTATTGAGTGCTCTGGTCACCTGAGAGCCTAACAAGCGGCCGGCCCGGTAGCTCAGCGCTCGCATTGAATGCTCTGGTCACCTGAGAGCCTAACAAGCGGCCGGCCCGGTAGCTCAGCGCTCGCATTGAGTGCTCTGGTCACCTGAGAGCCTAACGCGCGGCCGGCCTGGTAGCTAAGCGCTCGCATTGATTGCTCTGGTCACCTGAGAGCCTAACAAGCGGCCGGCCCGGTAGCTCAGCGCTCGCATTGAGTGCTCTGGTCACCTGAGAGCCTAACAAGCGGCCGGCCTGGTAGCTAAGCGCTCGCATTGATTGCTCTGGTCACCTGAGAGCCTAACAACTGGCCGGCCCGGTAGCTCAGCGCTCGCATTGAGTGCTCTGGTCACCTGAGAGCCTAACGTGGCACGTGGGTCGATGGTTCAAACCCCGCTGTGGCCATGTCTGTGTGGTCGCAAAGGTCTTTGGCCTATTGTCCTCGTATCTTAGAAAGGTGAAGTATCAAGGCATAGCGAGTATAGGTCATGTCTTTATTTCACGTAAAGAATCTGTCAAGCATACACTCTACTGGATACAAATACTAACGATGTGTTTACTTTCAATCGGAAAAGGCACCACGTGACCTACATCTAGTAAATCTTGTCATACAAAATGAAGACTATTATGATCGGTTCTCTCAAACTCTATACTACCAATACATGTTTTAATTAAACCCCTGAAGAAATCCAGTCTTACTACGCATAATATACGCATAACAAAGATGAGTATGATTATTTTTTGTACCGCGCTTCCTCCATTGGGTTACAGTGATAATCCACTGTAATAACGTAGTTTAAAGGCTGGCATGTTTTCAACCAAACGCCGACAACAAGATACCATACACAGTTTTCCCACGGTTTTAATGGCGGCAGATGGCGACAGGCGCATGCGCGTGGTGTAAGACGTAGTCACTGGCGCTGCCCAGGATGGTCCTCCGGATGGTTCCCTGGCCTCGCGTTCCCATGACGATGAGATTGGCATTCTCCTCCTTGGCAACTCTCGTTATTCCTTCGCCGGCGTGGCCAATGTCTGTTACAACGTTCCACTTCACAGAAATCTGAGAACAATATCATAAAGTATACTATGATGTTGATAAAAGACATTATTTTGGTGTCGTAAATTGTGTTTTGGGTTCAACTCGTATCACTGTGGATGGTTTCCATTGTTACAATAGTAGGATGCAATGGGTTATATGTAAGCGCGATGCGTACGAAATAGAATATATCTAATGTGACTATGACGCATTTATACGGGACCGTCAAAGGAAAATGTTAGTTGTGTAATTTCGAACGCCCTCATAAGAAAACCGTCAAGTGCCAGCCTGCCAATATAGTTCTCCCTTCCGCGTGGTATTTTCCCAGCATTAATTTGCTGTCTTGTGACAAAAAAACAACAACACTGGCTCACGTTGTAAGCTTCTAGTTTCTTGTTGAATGTGGTTTGTAAAGCCTTTACGTTCTCCTCTTCTCTCTTCAGGATGTCTTTCCACACATCTGGCGTCACGGCGGAGCTGCCTAAAACATAGAAATATGATTATTATGATGTGATTACATGCCGTTATCTACCAAATCATCATTATACTAGTCGTGATACCTACCCCCCCCCCCCCTCTCAGCGATGATGCTCTATTTCAATTGTAACTATACGCCATCTTTTATATATTTTTTATTTTGAACCCCCATATTATATTGTGGACTCACTGTGCCCCCCTCCCAACCGGTGGTTAGGTTTGCAAACCCAAAGTCGATCCTCAACCTATTTAAAATCTTGGATCCGCGCCTGATTTTAAAGGCAAGAGTTGGTATACTGATGCACTGAAGGGTGGATGGATATAAGATGGATCGGAGGGACTAAGGTTTGATCCGCACAGGGCTGTGATCCGTCATTAATTGCAAAGGAGGGTAATAATTAATCTCCCACACTGACGACTACAGTCGGGTATAGTCGCTCCCGATCACTTCCACTTGCAAGTGATCACTGGGGGTGGGGTGCGGGGTAGGAGATTTACATCTGTTACAACCGCCAACACGTGCCCCTAATTTGCCCATCCCCCTGCACTGAATCCGAGTAATATACGATTCATATGGTGGCATATATGTGCCACTCGCGTTCTCGCATTCTCGCCTGGCACAACCTGAGGCGAGATCGCGAGAACGCGAGAATGCGCGAGGCGAGAACGCGAGAATGCGCGAGGCGAGAACGCGAGAATGCGCGAGGCGAGAACGCGATAATGCGCGAGGCGAGAACGCGAGAATGCGCGAGGCGAGAACGCGAGAATGCGCGAGGCGAGAACGCGAGAATGCGCGGGCGAGAACGCGAGAATGCGAGAATGCGCGAGGCGAGAATGCGAGATTAGTCTCGCCCGCGCATTCTCGCGTTCTCGCCCGCGCATTCTCGCATTCTCGCCTCGCGCATACTCGCGTTCTCGCCTCGCGCATTCTCGCCTCGCGCGTTCTCGCGTTCTCGCCTCGCGCGTTCTTGCGTACTCGCCTCGCGGGTTCTCGCCTCGCGCATTCTCGCGTTCTCGCCTCGCGCGTTCTCGCCTCGCGCATTCTCGCGTTCTCGCCTCGCGCGTTCTCGCCTCGCGCATTCTCGCGTTCTCGCCTCGCGCGTTCTCGCCTCGCGCATTCTCGCTTTCCCTTTTTTGAATATGTGTGCATGACCGTTGATGTATGACTGAAGAAGATGGAGGCAGTTATTACAGAATACCATCAATCCGGCTTTACAAACAGAGAAATATTGGCTGCCCTGGCATTGAAACATGACCTCATATTATTCGAAATAAAAGAGTCATATAGCCCTACTAATTACTCAGAAGCCTTGTAATTCATTCCCTGGTGTCTCCTTAGCCCGAAATATCGTTATTTTACTATGATTTCTATTTGAATTGATCACATAGATATTAATGCATGTATGAGGGTGGCCTAAGGTCAGGTTTTTCCACATTATCAGACATGTGTCCCGTTGTATGCCTGTCCCATGAGTTTGTGTCAACACTATTACCCACTACATTATGTGGGCTGAGAACATAAATTATTCCTCCCTGTTTGTAACAAATTTGCCCACCAGACGGCGACATTAAAACCCTCGCCAGACACATGATGCACCTCGCTGAAAGAGAAACGTCTTAAAACGACATCAAAGGTCCGTTATAAACAGGGTAAAAAATACGTGGTCAGCACTGTTACACTGACATTGTATAGTTGATCTAATATTTCTCCAGAACAAAAGTTGCTACCTACTGATAGCTTAAGTAGCATTAAAGAGATCATGCAATATGTTATGTGATCGATAATAACGGCTAACACGATACAGACCGAATTATACTGAGGAAATGTCAGCCCTGTTACAGGATAAGAGGGCTGACAGCTTGGGTCACATGGCTGACATTACAGCTATGTTAGCCACCTTAATTATTCCTAGCGGGGAATACACTGGGGTGTCAGTGGCGTATTCGTGGAAGGGGAGGCCCCATGGATAATTAAGACCGGGGGCGATGGGGGTGCTGTTGAATTACTATATAAGCACTTTAAAAAAAAAACTAATTATACATTTATTAAATGTAAGAATTGACCATTTCAAATATCTAAACTTATTTTATTTGCCGAATGGCACTGTCTGGAGGAAGAAAACAACTGCGGTACAGGGCGAGACGCAATGCTGATCCCACACGACGTGCGCTTACCCAGAGAAAGAAAACTGTTGGTATGAAAGGAAGAAGACTGGCAAAATAAAACGCGTGAATGAGATGGCGGGAATAGAAAAAAGAAACCTGATAGAGAGAGATAGTCCCAGAATTTTGTTGGGGGGGGGGGGGGGGGCGAGGGTGTCCACTATTTGTTTTTACCGAAAGGACGGGGTCGATACCTCAGACAGCCTTGCGTAGAAAAAGGGCATTCATCCTCCATAGGGACACTTGAAACTATTTCGAGTCGAACAGTCCTTAGGGTGGGGGGGGGGGGGGTCAAACCACTAGGTCGGGTCTACAATATATATTGGCTTTGTGATGTATTTCGTCGGAAAACGCGACTTTACATGTATTCTCAAGTTTCCAAGTGTGGGTGGTTTGCACCCTATGTACCCCCCCACCCCCGTCCCACCTAGATCCGCGCCTAGCTGCCGTCTCCGATGGTATTAGGCTCACCCATCTCACATGGCTTTCGCTGTTATTAGTCGTAATTTGGACAACCCGGTTTCGTATCCTTCGCTGTTTGCAGGAATATCCTTTGGAAAGAAAGATATACTTTATTTTGGATTTATTGTTAGGGGAAATTCAGTTGCAGATAAAAAAAAAGGCCACAAACGCGTTGACACGTTAATCGTTCGGTTATCTAAAGCACATATGTTCTATCAATTGACCGTCAAATTTATACTTTATGGAGCAAATCAGGAGGATGGCGTCTTCATTGAAGGCAGTCGTTGCATGAAGAGGTATGGAGATGATAAGCAATACTGTTATATACACAAATTGCACTGAAACAATATTGCAGCGAAGAGGTAGTTACGCATACATCCGTTTTTCACTCATTTTCCTCTTCATGCATATTCTAAACTAATTTATCTATTACGCAGGGTAGGTCAACATATGGACCACATATTATATCTCGGGGTGCATATAGACTCTCCGCTGAACTTGCGTGGACGAAGTTTCAAAAGATACTAAAATGACCGTCGCGAATATAAGAATTTTAGTCATCTCTGTGTGCATTTTCAGCGTACGCATGCACCGTTACCAGAAGTCGGCTCTGTTACCACACATGTTCCTTATTCCAAGTGGCTGACGGTTCACGACTTTTATAATTTAGGAATGACCGTCGCTGACGTAAAGCAGGCGACGGTATGCATTTAAGCCACTTCTGTTGTGCATTCTCAACAATTGATAACACGCATGTCAGCCCTGTTACCAGACGTCATCCCTGCTACCAGACGTCAGCCTGTTACCAGACGTCAGCCCTGTTACCAGACGTCAGCCCTGTTACCAGCTGTCAGCTCTGTTACAACACGTATATAATTCTTTTTTATTCTAACTGGTAGACTGCTAATAGCTTTTATACTCTTAATGATAACCCTTATATCTGTTGTTAAGGTTTATTTTGTAATACTACAACGATCGTTCTGCACATTAGAGGTAACAATTCTCATGCAACAGATGTGATATTTTTCGGCATATCAATTATTTGGTGCGCATTAATACCGAATTTTGTCGATTTTCAACAAGTAATTGTCCAGTGAAATGTGTGGGCATATTAATTGAACCCTCACCATGTAAAGCGAACACGTATTGATAAACAAGTTTTAAACGCGGGGCTTCTAAAATTGTCCGGTAACAGAGTTGACAAAGTGTTGGTGACGTCAGCACTTGCCTGTTTAGTTGGAAAGTACTTACCCACGCACAAGCTCGGCGGCTCTGTTTGTTTTCAATAACATGAATATCCAGATGATGATATTTGAATTCCTCCGAAAGATCTTTTCGAGTATTTCTTGTTTATTGATCGGTTGCTGGCTGGAGTTGCAGATCGTGTTATCAATGACTATTTTGCTATAAAATGGTGGTAGTGTTTTCTTTTCGTCTATCTATTTGAATCTTAACATTCTAAAATGTCCTATAGAAAGCGTATATATTGCTGCCCCAGAAATTTCCAGCTGTCACTACCGTAGCATCCGCAAAAATGCGTTTTAGCCAAATGATCCATATATATTAACAATCCGAAAATGAAATTTAACATCAATCATTTTATCACCGCCATTTTCACATTTCTGGGGTAATATATTTCCGGCTTTGAAGATCAATAAAGTGGAAGCGGAAAAACAACTTGCTCTTACATTTTGTAACAGACTGCAGGACACAGTAAACTTTGACATCATTTTGTGCGAAAAGGAGTCAATGGCGGCACTAAGATGTGAAAGATAAATAACCCACCACTTCCACGTAATTTTCAATGAGCTACATGTGTCGGGACATCTATACATTGATTTTTATGCAATAAAATGGAGTGGACACAGCCCAGTTATAATGTGGTAATGGTCGCCAAAATAGCCGACAATTATTCTTTGTAGTTGAATGTAGTGAATGTTTGGATATATAGAATAGTTGTAAGTCATCAAATCATTAAATGCATGAGAAGTCCCCGTTTCGTTAGCTAAACTCTCTGGCTTGAAAAAGTCCTGCTAGAAGGCATTGTTTATGGGGTATGGCTTATATGACAAATCGGCCAAATGGAAATTTTGGTGGCTAAAATTGCGGGAACATGGCACACGGCGAGAATGCGCGAGGTGAGAACGCGCGAGGCGAGAACGCGAGAATGCGCGAGGCGAGAACGCGCGAGGCGAGAACGCGCGAGGCGAGAATGCGCGAGGCGAGAACCCGCGAGGCGAGAACGCGAGAACGCGCGAGGCGAGAACCCGCGAGGCGAGAACGCGAGAACGCGCGAGGCGAGAACCCACGAGGCGAGAACGCGAGAACGCGCGAGGCGAGAACGCGCGAGGCGAGAACGCGAGAATGCGCGAGGCGAGAACGCGCGAGGCGAGAACGCGCGAGGCGAGAACGCGAGAATGCGTGAGGCGAGAACGCGCGAGGCGAGAACGCGAGAACGCGCGAGGCGAGAACGCGAGAACGCGCGAGGCGAGAACGCGAGAAAGCGAGAATGCGCGGGCGAGATTGATCTCGCATTCTCGCCTCGCGCATTCTCGCGTTCTCGCCCGCGCATTCTCGCGTTCTCGCGTTCTCGCCTCGCGCATTCTCGCGTTCTCGCCTCGCGCATTCTCGCGTTCTCGCGATCTCGCCTCAGGTTGTGCCAGGCGAGAATGTGAGAACGCGAGTGGCACATATATGCCACCATAGATTCATCTGTTAGATTTGCATGTGAAGTTTGGACATCGACATCTCTTACTGGCTGTGGCAGACAGCGTGTGGGCGTACTCCGGGATGTGAGCGAGAACGACACTGTTCTCTGGGCGGTGCGCCATGGCGACATACCCTGAAAACAAGCAGGAAGATATAAACACGCGAACATTACTATATAGTACCCCCTTAGCATCTACAACAAAGCAAGGATTATAATAATCTGAATGTCGATATCACAGTGACTAAACCAGGATTGGGGCAAACCGGTATGCGCACTACCAGATACTGACAATAGTGAACATTACCAAAGATCCTGACAGCCGTAGACACCACCAAGTGTCCTGACAGCGGTGAACACCACTAAGGATCCTGACAGCGGTGAACACCACCAAAGATCATGACAGCCGTAAACACCACCAAATATCCTGATAGCGGTGAACACTCCCGAGGATCCTGACAGCGATGAACACCACCAAGGATCCTGACAGCAGTGAACACTACCAAGGATCCTGACAGCGGTAAACACTACCAAGTATCCTGACAGCAGTGAACACTACCAAGGATCCTGACAGCGATGAACACCACCAAGGATCCTGACAGCGGTGAACACTACCAAGGATCCTGACAGCAGTGAACACTACCAAGGATCCTGACAGCAGTGAACACTACCAAGGATCCTGACAGCGCTGAATACCACCGAAGATTCTGACAGCGGTGAACCCCACTGGAGATCCTGACAGTTGTGAACCACATCAAGGATCCTGACAGCGGTGAACACCCCCGAGGATCCTGACAGGAGGGAACACTACCAAGGATCCTGACAGCAGTGAACACCATCGAGGATTCTGACAGCGCTGAACACCACCGAAGATTCTGACAGCGCCGAACTCCACTGGAGATCCTGACAGTTGTGAACCGCATCAAGGATCCTGACAGCGATCAACACCAATATAGATCCTGACAGCGGTGAACACTACCAAAGATCATGACAGGGGTGAACACCACCAAGGATCCTGACAGCGGTGAACACTACCAAAGATCATGACAGCGGTGAACACCGCCAAAGATCCTGAGAGCCGAAAACCCCACCCAAGATCCTGACAGCGGTGAACACCACCGAGGATCCTGACAGCGGTGAACACCACCAAAGATCCTGAGAGCCGAAAATCCCACCCAAGATCCTGACAGCGGTGAACACCACCCAGGATCCTGACAGCGCTGAACCCCACCGAGGATCCTGACAGCGGTGAACACCACCCAGGATCCTGACAACGCTGAACACCATCAAAAATCCTGACAACGGTGAACACCATCAAGGATCCTGACAGCGGTGAACACCATCAAGGATCCTGGCAGCGGTGAACACCATCAAGGATCCTGACAGCGGTGAACACCACCAAAGATCCTGACAGCGATAGACACCAATATAGATCCTGACAGCGGTGAACTCCACTGGAGATCCTGACAGCGGTGAATACCACCGATAATCCTGACAGCGATGAACACCAATATAGATCCTGACAGCGGTGAACATCACTGGAGATCCTGACAGCCGTGAAGAACATCAAGGATCTTGACAGCGCTGAACACCGACAAGGATCCCGATACCGCTGAACTCCACTGGATATCCTGACAGCGGGGAACACCTCTAAGGATCCTGACAGCGGGGAACACCACCAAAGATCCTGACAGCCATGAACACCACCAAGGATCCTGACAGCGCTGAACACCACCGAAAATCCTGGAAGCGGTGAAGACTTTCACCCGCCGTGCAAAATGCACTGCGGCTTAGCATGGTTAGGGGAATTACCTGGTCATTTCCTCTTCAAGCTTATTTATTGTCGACGACAGATACAACGATAAATATTGTTAAACAGCGAACCGACGCCAACCGTCTCTAAATTTTACTGAGGTCGGACTGGTCTCCCTCTTGTGACATGTGACATGTCAAGGTGCAGAGTGACCTGCCGCCAGGAAAAACACCACCGGAGATCCTGACAGCGGTGAACATTAATATAGATCCTGACAACCGTCCACCGGAGATCCTGACAACGGTGAACACCAAGGATCCTCGGGGAGACGAACAAACTTGTGACAGTGGTTTGCGTTTGTCTTGTACACCATACGCCATTTTGTTTTGGTATCGGGGCATCCGTTAGGATATCGACCGGTGGTGGTGGCTCGGGAGAGGGGGTGAACCTGAGACATGAGAGGCAAAAAAGGCATGGACGCCTCCCCGTTGACTGAAATGGAGGGACATGGGGTGCAGCATTGGTGGAACGCCCTTTACCGGGAGATCAGTGGCGCGAATGGTACCAAATGTTTCATAGCGCTCCCCTTATCTCCAGCATCTGTGTCCTCACCATACAGTATTTCTCGCCGACGGCTAAGCAATATTTGAGCATTGCTCATATCATGATATAACAATGGTTCGGACTGGCAACATGAAACCCAGCACGAACCGTAATGAATTGATAATTTTAGGCCGTTTTTGTGCAGACACGGGCTAAACTGGGCCAAGGAACCTCTGATATTAGTAGATCTAATGGGGAAAGCGAGTCGAATGAGTTCTTGTACGCACAGTATTTGCACGGAAACGTCCTTTACTAACTTGTTTTTTTACAGAGCCCTTTAAAGATACCAAGCAAAGGTAGATACGGGCAGTTCTACGTGTGTAGTCAGTGAATTACAGTGGGGGGGGGGGGGGGGGTCCATGCCTAAATCTGTTCACATTTTACATTGTAAGAGGGTTCTTTCGCTCAAAAGGGGGGGGGGGCTGGTATTCGCACCCCGGGAGCGCCCCTCCCCCTCAACCCCCTGGATATACGCCACTGCCACTGATGATTTGGGTGTATGTCGGGCCAGGCGCCGGTGTCACGGACTGAAATTGCACCGGGCCATAATTAGCCCTGGGCATGCGCACTCGCGCGCTTGTCCGCAGTCAACTTCCGGTTTTTTTCTATGTTCAATATTAAATCTATGGACAGGGCCCGCATCCGACTTTGGCCCCTCCTACATCATGTACATCCATAGAACTGGGGCTTGCAATCGATATAGCCATATCATATTTATGTACACCACATCTCTACAGCTCATATTGGGATCAGTGTGGTCTGCTTCCAACCTTTTGTTGCGCATCACGAATATACAGACGGCCTATTTAGAATATATAATATGGCTATGTTTACAGCTTTCAGAACATACTTTACATACTGTTTTGGAGGCAGTACGTACGTCGGTGACCCCCCCCCCCCTTCTCACTTCATCCGCTCCACTGACACTGACTTTATACTCTCGGGTCTGACACATTGTCACATATTCCGTGTAGATCCACAAATGATATGATCATCCTGCATGTACTGATGTAGCTAGCGTTCTTGAGTAAATAGTAAACTTATATGCAGTCTATGAATGCAGATAATTAAGCTGGTAGGAGTTCAGTCACCAAGTGCTGTCTGTACTAGTCTAAGCCTACTGACACTGTCTGATAAACCACACTGTCCACAGGGTGACAGGCAACCAAGTCCTTAGCCCAAAAGCTCAACCTCAAGCTGGGTGTATTCTACTGACACTAATCGAGCTACGTACAACATGTAGTCAGTTTATATATAAATTATAAGCTTATATGCCAGTCAGTTTTGAATAAGCATACTCACATTCGACAGCTTTCGTGGCATGAACACTTTTATCAACCGCGATCACCACGACAAAACCTCTCGATCCTTCATTGTCGGCCATATTAAAACCAAAGGCAGAGCTAGAAATAGCTCGATCTGGTTTGCAACTGGTCCACGTGAGTCTTTGTGGACTGGATTTCCAGCTGCGTTGCCTCGAATCCTTTTTTTTTCCCCTTCACGCGGACTCGCGCGTTGTCGTGGTAGAGTGTGTATTTATATGGACCTAGATCTGACTGTAGTGCGCCAGCTGTTGCATGCAGGCTGTCTGTCGGGTGTGCAAACTGGCTCCGCGGGGGTTAGGGACAACGTGACAATGTTGACAATAGTGCTTTGAGATAAATGCAACAGACAGTGACCCTGGGCCTATAGAAAAATATCAGTGACATCTGCCCGGCCGATAGCCCAGCTACTCATGTCATGTAACAGGTAGCGACCGGTTAATAAGTGTTTGCAAAGATATCCATCGTGTTAGGATGGGCAAACCAAAAACCAGACCAGGCGATGGGGGCATAAATGCTTGTAAACGTGCATCTAAGTGGTCGGGCTTCAAGTGTTAGGTCTAGCGATGATAATTTATTGGAGAACTCTGTGATGAGCAGAATAACTTACTGATATAGATCTATATATACATCTGACACAAGCACATTGACCCAATTTGTGGAGACTTTTAGGTTGGTTGTATATTCAGGACCAGGTTTTGGTCATATCGCGTCAATGGGAGAAGGAAGGGAGAGTGGAGCCCTGTCCCCGGGGTAACCCCCTACTCTTTGGGAAGGTGGACATGGGATGCGAAAAATGCTATGTCACCTGTTGCTTCTTTGTTTTATCATAACGCCGTGGACACCCGATCTGGACACCACTCATTATCGTGGACACCATCATTATCAGTGTCAAATCAAATCAAATCACGTCAAGTAAAAGATAGTACTATTAATATTACTTTCAAGTTTATTTCACTCAGTGTGATATTTGGCAGGTACACAAAATGCACACAAATAATGAACGCCCAGAAATGGTGATTTGTCCGAATTTTAGGACAATAATGAACTGTGACCGCAGCCACGTGCATAGAAATGACACGTAGCTGTGTGTTGTGCCCGGCGACATATAGTTGCTAGGCAACGATTGTTTGTTGCTGGTTTTATTGATTATTTTTGGAATAGAACATAACGTTACTAGCGCGATGAACCATGTTTCCCATAAGACGGACCATTTGATATCCGCGGGGGGGGGGGGGGGGGGCTACGTTTTTTGGTAACAAATTCTCTCGCACGGAATCGAGACATCATTGCACAAAACACCATTAAACCCCACAAACAATATTCTGACCTCCCCATGTCCAAACCAAATACCGTATTGTTCCTGACATTAGAGGGCCTCAGCTTTGAACTTCTTCTCCCTGCTCCATCCACCACAGAATAATTTCTGCACCAGCCCCACGAGAGCTTGTCACGAGATGTCATGAAGCAACCGTAGAGGTTGCTCCCCGCTATAAATATAATTCGTAGTGATAAGCGAAAGAAATACCAGTATGACAGTATTTTGTTTTATACGTTAAATAGTAGCAAGCAGAAGGTAGACATTGGGCAGAAATAATATAGATAATTATATTGACATAAATTGAGACCGGGAGCTACTGAATAACGGGACATAAATGTTAAAGATATTTAAACCCTTTCTGTGCAATTATTGTGCATCCAGTAAAGAATACTCAAATTACGGCTAAAGCACGCTAATAAACGAATATCAGTCCAGTAAAACTAAGCCCCAAGCTCATAGATTGATTCCGTTAAAAAAAATAGGGTTGATTGAGTAAAAAGTCCGTTGTTCGTCATTTAACGTAGTACTACTACCTTCAGTGGATAAAATCTGCTTGGCGTCCTGGTTGGATCTATAGAATTGACGTGTAGTCCGCTTAACTATCCTGTAAAATTGGATACTGCTGTGACTGATGTTAAGAGCAGCGTGTTATCAGTGGTTATAGGCATGGTTCCCAGGGCAGAGTTCGTTCTCTTGCTACTGATGGGAAGTTGTGGGCGCGAGACAGTACGGGATTTGTTTGCTTTGATGACGGTTCGGGCGATAATGCGTTGGGAAAAATATTACTGTTGGCACCAAGCCAGGTAGCCCGCCGCACCCGAAAGCGTTATTATGCGCGGGATAAGGTGATAATCACCCAGTGGTTGTGTTGACACATGCGATAGCTTTGACACATCTAAGAGCGACGGTTGAATATATAGGTTCAAGGCGGCTGCTGGAACCAATGCGCTCTTGCATGCCGCGGCATAGTGGGACAGACAGCTTCATTTTATTAGTATAGATATTTATAGTGGGGAGGCGCTCGTGACCAGCCCTTATCAATCGGGCTTTATGTAAACGCAAGGTATGTCGTGTGCAAAATGTTTACATTGCGTCAGGACCACGTAAAATTTTCGCGCCAGATTTGTGCCCCGGGGGTAGGGGGGCACTGTTCTACGAATCTGGTGGCGGGGTTTCGCAGGTGGCCAGTGTTGCTTTAGGGTGTGGACATTTGTGATGAAAAAGATACCCCTATAGAGCGGGCATTTATGATGAAAAAGATGAAAAAGACCCCCTTGTGGAGGGGATATTTGAGAAATTGCGACCAGCAGGGGGGGGGGGGGGGGGAGGGGGGGGGTGCTCGGAAAGTGTGCGTTCCCAGAGCGGGTTGCCGCGAAAAAATACCCCTTCCGAGCGGACTTTGGCCGGAAAACGCCCCGACCGAGCGGATTTTGACGGGGAAAGAGGTGGGGCTTTACCGCGGAAACCCCCCCCCCCGTCACAGCAATGTATTAATTACCCCCCTCCCGGGGATTTGTGTATCTCGTTCGACATCTTACGTACGATCATCGGTTGACCTACATTGTATCTAAATATCTAAAATTCCGTAAAAGTTGCGCCTCGTTCAATATCATAACAGCTATACACTGTTTATACAGTTTGAATTGTGTGAAGAAAATTCAGCACTCCCTGCCTTCGACTAACTCCGCTAGGGCTCCATCATTTTCACACTCGCTCGCCAGGGCGGCGCTGCGCAAGGAAAAATGCGCCGCGCATTTCCACAGATTAGTGCCGGGACCCAGCCTAAGCCTAATAACACAACGTATCAGGTGATGAAAGAAAGTTCCAATTATAACTTTTTTGAAAGGGTACAAGATGTTCTTTGCCGTATTAAATACACAGAGCTCGTTTTTTTTATGGTTTATTCTTGAAAATTATAATGTTGCAAGAAATTACAGCTGATTTGATCGTTTTTCTAGAATCTTGAAAATTGCCCCCTGCCGACAGCAGCGATAAAAGCGGAGCTTGCGTAGCGCCACCGTGCGGGGAGCTTGGGACTTCAGCTGCTAAGCGTGTGTCACGGCAGCGAGATTTCATGTGCTCAGCTGTGTCCAAAGTTTGCCTTCCCTATATAGACAATCTTTGCTATTTCCGCGGCGATTCGGGTGATTTTTTTCACATATCCAGGCACATCGGCACCCCACTCAAGCAAGCGGAGCAAAATTGTTTGGTTTACAACCCTCTCGTCATGCGGTCGTATACCTCTCACACGCCGCACTTCCATGTTCAAGTCAGAATATTCATGGGGGTGGTCACACAGGCCGGCCCTTATCCGTTAGCACATTTTGCTATTGTATCGAGACCTAGATTACAGGACCCTGTCCTCGCCACTATCTGGGTGTCTGTAGTGGCCCAGGCTATATATAAACCCAACAGAGGCGGATCCGCGGGTTCCAGGGGAACCGGAACCCCCCCCCCTTTTTTGGAGGAAGAATACCGTTTTTCACCGCAAAATGTAGGTCATCTGAACCCCGCCGGTCGTCAAAAGATAGGTAGATCCGCCGCAAGTTTTCAGTGGACCCCCTCCCCCTTTTCATATTCCTAGATCAGTCCCTGCCGACAAGACGCGGTTCACGTCACTTCCTGGTTGTATGTGGAGGCCAAGGCTACATACCCGCAAGACTCGCTCCTCGGCACTCCCTTGATATATGTAGAGGCCCAGGCTATATACCCACAAGACGCGCTCCTCGTCACTCCCTCGATGTCTGTAGAGGTCCAGGCTATATACCCACAATACGCGGTCCACGTCACTTCCTAGATGTATGCAGAGGCCCAGGTTATATACCTACAAGACGCGGTCCACGTCACTCCCTGGATGTTTGTAGAGGCCCAGGCTATATACCCACAAGACGCGCTCCTCGTCACTCCCTCGATGTCTGTAGAGGTCCAGGCTATATACTAGAGATCTGCGCGGGCACGACTTGTCTGCCCGCGCCCGCCCCGCGCCCGCACCAACTTGCCCGCGCCCGCCCCGCGCCCGCCCCGCGCCCGCGTCTCAAGCCCCTTTGCTGCCCGCGCCCGCCCCGCGCCCACAGTTACCTGCCCGCGCCCGCCCTGCGCCCGCAACGACTTGCCCGCGGGCGCCCGCGCCCGCACAGAGCTGCCCGCGCCCGCCCCGCGCCCGCAACGACTTGGCCGCGGGCGCCCGCGCCCTCACAGAGCAGCCCGCAGTCCGCCCGCACGTGGTAAATAAAAGGGGGCAAAGATATGTTGAACACTCCACTGATTTATTCTAAATGTTCACACACCAGTATATACATTTACATACATTATACATCTATATACATACATTCGCGGTCCATTTCCATTGCCAACCTCTACTTGAGCGCATTGTTGATGAACAAGACGTCATTGACAGACGCGCTCGACAGCCTCGACCGCCTCGCTGATACCACATGGCCAGCCAGACTGAAGTTTCGCTCGCTGGCCGCGCTTGTAGCCATGACACACAAAACATTTCTCGTCACCCTCGCCAATCCTGGGAAGTGCCTCTCGTTGGCCTTCCACCACTGCAGGACATCCTGGCAGGACTGTGATGAAAATGTGCCTTTGATGGTAGGCTGGCCGCTTTCTGGTCCTTGGCATTTGTGACGCCTCATCGTAGTGGTGCCAGTCTGGCGGCCACTGTATGCGATAACACTTTGACAAGAAATACAAGCAGCGAAATCCAGATCTCGCCCCTCATCGTATATTACAATCCCAAATCCCAAATTTTCCACACATCTGATTTAGCAGAATTAATGCGTCGAATGCTGAATAAGCCGGATTTCACCGACCTATTGACTTGTGAATGTGTTGGTGGCATGGCTGTATCGTACAGGCCTCAGAAGACAACTGGCGTTGTAGCAGGGCGTTGCCTGTTTTATAGCCAACAGACGGAAGCTATGAGGCAGGCCGTTATATTTAATAACTCCTTCATTACTTTGAAGAGAACTCGCTCGGTTAATTGCGTTAATTGCCAATCGTGTCAATGAAGCCATTTTGACAGCTCTTCGCTCGAAATAGTTTTTGTTGTTAATAAAATTAACACTGGACACCCCGACCCCATCCCTCCCCGTCTGGCAGTCTGACTTGTGACAATGACGCCTGCGTCGACCTCCTTGTTCCGTATTTAGCCGTAAAGGCATTTACTGCCTCTCTCCCCAGTTACCCCGTTATCGCTAATTCAACGGTTGCGTGACTTCCAATTTGTAACTTTACCTAATCTTTGGAGGGACAAAGAGATTTGGAAATAGAACCAGAGAGTGTGCGGGGGATGAAGACATACATTGCATGCTCCAAGCGAAGTCAGTGACACCGAAAACGACCGTACCTAACTACCTACTGGCTAGACATAAATAACAATCCCACCCCTCTCCCCACCCCAGACCTGCCGCTTTTCTCTCAGCCTTGCATCCCACAAGTTGCACAAACACCTGTGTCAAGCACCCCCCACCCCTCCCCAACCCCCTCTCTTTTCTGCTTCTCTCTTTGTGTCTATGGCGGACCCCGTACAGGAGATTATCATGTTTGTTTAACACATTGGGAGCCGTAGCCGCAACCACTAGGCCTTTGTCTCACAATATGCGAGATTACATGAAGTTTTATCGGTCGCAAGACAAGAAGATGCTTGCACTAATTATTTACGCCAGAAACAGACGTTTTTATTGATGTACGAAAATATGATTTGTTACGGGTCGATGGTTTGGTCTTGAATCTACAGCATCTTTTTACGTCTACAAAAATAGATGAATGAGAATAAGTTTCAAACACTGCGGGCGCAATGCGGGCAGTGCCCGCAAAGGCCTGCCCGCGCCCGCCCCGCGCCCACCCCGCACAGATATGGATCTGACCGCCCCGCCCCGCGCCCGCAAGAAACGTGCCCGCGCCCGCCCCGCGCCCGCGAACCAGCACTGCGGGCGCCCGCGGGCGCCCGCGGGCGCGGGTACCCGCAGCCCGCGCGGGCATGCCCGCCCCGCGCAGATCTCTACTATATACCCACAAGACGCGGTCCACGTCACTCCCTGGATGTCTGTAGAGGCCCAGGCTATATACCCACAAGACTCGCTCCTCGGCACTCCCTTGATGTATGTAAAGTCCCAGGCTATATACCCACAAGACGCGGTTCACGTCATTCCCTGGATGTCTGTAGAGGTCCAGGCTATATACCTACAAGATGCGGTTCACCTCACACCCTGGATGTCTGTAGAGGCCCAGGCTATATACCCACAAGACGCGTTCCTTGTCACTCCCTGGATGTCTGTAGAGGCCCAGGCTATATACCCACAAGACGCGATCCACGTCACTCCCTGGATGTCTGTAGAGGTCCAGGCTATATACCCACAAGACGCGCTCCTCGGCACTCCCTTGATGTATGTAAAGTCCCAGGCTATATACCCACAAGACGCGGTTCACGTCATTCCCTGGATGTCTGTAGAGGTCCAGGCTATATACCTACAAGATGCGGTTCACCTCACACCCTGGATGTCTGTAGAGGCCCAGGCTATATACCCACAAGACGCGCTCCTCGGCACTCCCTTGATGTATGTAAAGTCCCAGGCTATATACCCACAAGACGCGGTTCACGTCATTCCCTGGATGTCTGTAGAGGTCCAGGCTATATACCTACAAGATGCGGTTCACCTCACACCCTGGATGTCTGTAGAGGTCCAGGCTATATACCTACAAGATGCGGTTCACCTCACACCCTGGATGTCTGTAGAGGCCCAGGCTATATACCCACAAGACGCGATCCACGTCACTCCCTGGATGTCTGTAGAGGCCCATGCTATATACCCACAAGACGCGCTTCACCTTACTTCTTGGATGTCTGTAGAGGTCCAGGCTATATACCCACAAGACGCGTTCCTTGTCACTCCCTGGATGTCTGTAGAGGCCCAGGCTATATACCCACAAGACGCGATCCACGTCACTCCCTGGATGTCTGTAGAGGCCCATGCTATATACCCACAAGACGCGCTTCACCTTACTTCTTGGATGTCTGTAGAGGTCCAGGCTATATACCCACAAGACGCGATCCACGTCACTCCCTGGATGTCTGTAGAGGCCCATGCTATATACCCACAAGACGCGCTCCACCTTACTTCTTGGATGTCTGTAGAGGTCCAGGCTATATACCCACAAGACGCGGTCCACGTCACTCCATGGATGTCTGTAGAGGCCCAGGCTATATACCCACAAGACGCGTTCCTTGTCACTCCCTGGATGTCTGTAGAGGCCCAGGCTATATACCAGTTCAGAAGGTCAAACTTCTGGTTTGATACCAGAAGTTATCAAAAATGAAAAAATGCGAGTAGACAGAACATGCAGTACAACAATTAATCGTCGATACAACGAACCAACATGGGCTCAGATCAAGATAATTAGGCATCTATCTATACTAAAAAAATGAAGCTGTCTGTCCCACTATGCCGCGGCATGCAAGAGCCCATTGGCACCAGCAGCCGCCTTGAACCTATTAATATCCAGCCGCCGCTCTTAGATGTGTAAAAGCTATCGCATGTGTCAACACAACCGCTGGGTGCTTATCACCTTATCCCGCGGCATCGGCGGGCTACCTGGCGTGGTGCCAACAGTAATAATATTTCTCCCAACGCCTTATCGCCCGAACCGTCATCAAAACAAACAAATCCCGTACTGTCTCGCGTCCACAACTTCCCATTAGTAGCAAGAGAACGAACTCTGCCCGGGGGACCTTGCCTATAATACGCTTCTCTTAGCATCAGTCACAGCAGTATCCAATTTTACTACACGTCAATTCTATAGATCCAACCAGGACGTCAGGCGGATTTTATCCACTGAAGTTAGTAGTACTACGTTAAATGACGAACAACGGACGGGAAACAGTCCCTTTTTTTACTCAATCAATGTATGAGCTTGGGCCTTAGTGTTACTGGACTGATATTCGTTTATTAGCGTGCTTTAGCCGCAATTTGAGCATTATGTACTGGATGCACAATAATTGCATAGGTTGAAAGTGTTTTAATAACCTTAACATTTCTGTCCCGTTATTCCGTAGCCCCCGGTCTCAATTTATGTCAATATAATTATCGATGTTATTTCTGTCCAATGTCTTCTGCCTGCTACTATTTGACGCATAAAACAAAATACTGTCATACTGTTATTTCTTTCGCTTATCCTCCGCTCGCGGGGCGGCTAGTAGACTAGATACTAGCCCGCAAGACAGGAACAACTAGTGGTACAGGCTTAAACAAAAGTCACCAAGAGAGAACTATACAAGTGCGGATGAGCACTCCACGAACAGACCACATACAGGAACACGTGTACGTCCAAAATCGGCACGGGTGCATAATGACTCACAATAAATCTAGGAAATACAAATAGCAATATACAGGAAAGATACACGTTGGAAAAGTACCCAGCCTACATAAATATAATTTGGGCCTTGGCCAAAATTACCCTTTCTAACGTTTTGCCCGTACGTATCACAGCCCAAGAAAATTTCCTTAATGTCTTTCATTTTTCTGCGAATGCATGTTTCAGTTTTTGCAGTTACCGGGAGAGGACACTTCATAGATGCTTATATATTGCAGTGAATGTCTTTAGACGAGGCAAAGCAAAAGAATTTGTCGAATGTAAGTGGAACAATTATCGACCGTCTACAGTGGCAGTGGCCAGCGCCATGGCCAGTCACCTGGTGCACAATGCCGCACAAACCAGTAAAACTCGACCACCGGCGTTGTTTGAAACATACATGTGCGTTTATATCTGCTACTAAGACTAACTGTGCTATAGAAAGAGAGACAATGGGCGATAATGAATTGTTTATTATTTCAGCAAACTGCATGTGCACGACTGTTAGACCACCCCTCCCCCCCCCCACCCTCCCCATACCCGCAATCCCCGAAAATAAAATCCGAAAGAAATACCAGAAGCCTTTACAAGGTGGAAACTTTGCAAACCGGACGTTGTAAACATAAATAACATTGATGTATCACTTTCATTCATTCACGTGTAGCCGTAATTCACCACTACATCTAGAAATATTATTGGCCAGGCCAGATCCTGATTAGTGGTCAGAACCTAGGAAAATTAATTGTTCAATGAAGATGTAAGCTGCTTAGATGGTTTCACATTTATTATATAAGAGTTATTACACTAACAAGTTTCAACTTTAAATCAGTTTGTTGAGTTCCATGTGAAAAACTTTTCATACATGTAAATGGAAAAATTAATAAAATAATCATTTTCCAAAGGTGGTTTTGTGGAAATGGTTATTTCATCATCTGTCTCAATCTATCACAGAATTAGGCCTGAAGAAACAGCTCTGTCTGAATTAAATAATTTATGTAACCCTACATTAACAGATGATGTTGCAAAAGTTAAGAAAGTTTAAGAAACAAGCAGTATGCCTGATTATCAGTATGAGAACATATTTTATAATAAAGGGTGACAGCAGACGATGTTTACAACAGGTATGACATCATGACAGTTCTTCTCCAGCTCCGTACCAAAGACCTAGTTAATCACATTTTTATCATTGTTAAACGGTTTATTTTCACAGCTAAGTGCAAAAGTGAGTCGCCGAACGCCAAAGTCGCGTTATATAAGGCAGTTAAGATAATATATATATATTCTTTAGAGAAACGCGTCGCATATAATAACTATATTACCGAGCGGGATAAGATTGGTTGCATATTCAGGACGCTTTAACCACTATTGGTCGTATCGCGTCAATGGGAGATGGAAGAGAGAGTGGAGCCATGTCCCCGGGCGTAACCCCCTACTCTTTGCGAAGAAGAACATGGGATCTTTATCCTGTGACCACACAGACATGGCTGGCAGACATGGATAAGAAAGTCAAAATGTTCTGGACAAAGTGTCGGTGCTCATAAAGGCTTTAATAGACACAATTTAATTAAATTTGTTCCGATATATTTTGTCCTTTAATTATTTCTCTTGTTTGTACTGGTCGCTAGATTACTACACTTGTCACCCGCAGTGTCATACGGTGTTTTCCGGCATTGAACCTTGTATGTATTTACTGTCTGTATTCTTAATGAACTGAGAAAAAGAAAATATATATTCCTTTCCTAAACGTTTGTGTCATTCTTATGGTAAACATATATGCAGCCTTATGTTATTCATCATTCAGAGTTCCAGGTACCACAAATATCGCAGCAAACCTGACTTTTGACCGTGCTAAAGTGTTCATGCCACAATATTTTTAACTCAAAATGAACTTTGTTTATTTAACAAAAGCAAATTCAATTTTTTTTTAATAGCCGTTTACGATTTTTATTTCACGAATTAACTGACGAAAGCCCTATAAACTCATTCGTCAAAGTAGCAAACTGAGGTCTGACGCAATGTTAAGGCAATTATAAATCTATTCATAGTTGCACCAGTATTGTCATATGGCCTGGCACGTACATTCTCATAACATTGTGGACCATGTCTTTGGCTGACACCCGTCCGATACGAAGACACTTGCGCAGCTAAAATGCATAAAAATACATGGGATTAAGAAAAGAAATTAGTATTGCCCTAATTAGGAAATGATGGCATTAGATATAGATTACCGGTAGTACCCATAGGCTACGCAGTGGTAAACATTTTCTGCCTGTTGCTGGTCTAGCTCAGCAGAAATCATTTATTGACAATTTAACATTATCTTCTCATTTATTTCTACTAACTAAAGACGCAGATGAAGAGTGAATCGATCGCCTAATCGACAGGAAGTCGATCATGACAGGGACAGTAAGTAATCTATGGCGGTGACGAGTAGCTATGCCTACAGGTCACAGAGAGGTGAGACGACCATTCAGGAGGTAGAAGCCGGCAGGGAGTATATATATCAAGGTGACACATGGGTAGGGGAAGGTAGATGGGTGGGAGAGTGCATCTGAAGGACCAGAGCTATACGTCGTTGGTAAGGAACCCGGGGGGGGGGGGCACTATTATACACATCTGGTGGGGGGTGGGGGGGGGGGGGGGGGGGGGGTCCGCGGGTGGCTTGATGCCTGAGAGAGTGGACATTTATGATGAAAAAGATACCTCTATAGACCGGATATTTAAAAAGTTGTGACCGGGTTTTTAGGCGATATAACGCCCCGACCGATCGGATTTTGGCAGATATAATGCTGGCAGGGGGAAAAGGTGGGGAGGGCTTTACAGCCGAACCCTTATGGTTAGGGACCCCCCCCCCCCCCCGGGTGAAGAACTAAACAGAATGATGGCAGCCGGTAGGGAACAGCCGGGTCGGTGGTGGGAGGGAACGTCGCTACGGGCAGTATAGAGGGGTGGAAAGCAATTACGAGTGAAGTGATGACAAGAGTGACCACAGGTCTCAACGCTGGGGTGGGCTCAAGCGGTCTCGATGCGGCCCGCATACCCGTGTCTGAGGCGCGAATCTTCCTAATTAATCTTCGATAATTAATAAGTTCAAAATATAATTAGATCGAACAGGAGTGATCTTTGGGGTGATATGTGGTACGGTCGATGCTATGGTCCGCAAAATGACGGTGGTCCAGTTATCATACATGCACCACCGACAACCCCGTGTTTACAATTAGGTCTCTCAGACCTTGATCAGTGCCGGATATCAAGCCTCTGCAGAGACACAAATGCCTACTATATATTTTTGCAAACGGCACATCTAATGGCTTACTCCATCATTGTTTTCTCTCCTTAATCAGTTTCATTTCCACAAACACGAAAAAAAAAATTTGGGGGTTAAGTCACGTGGAATCGTTGACAAAGACAAAAACATTCGGTGCTGGCACCAATCTGGCTTATTTCCACAAATAAATCGCGTGGAATCCATGTGATTTGTTCACGTTGAATTCTTGTATTAAAATTCTTAATTTTAATAAAATTAAAGTGGAATACTTGCAGAATGTTGGTGGTGCCACCAATGTTCCACCAATCCACCATATTTTCTCGAGTAAATCACGTGGATTTTACGGGATGTGCCCACTGGGACAGCGCACATGTGTGTGTAGTTTCAGGCTTGAGGACATTGCCTGGTCCCGTGCTGCATCCTGTGTTGCAGTCTTTCCAGGAATTGACTGGTATAGTGACTGGTGCCTCCAGAGGGCGGAGTTGCACAATCATTCACTGACGTCACTCTTGCAATTCAATCATGTGATGAAAAAAGGTCTCCCACATGTGTTATGTCGTACAAACAAGTCAGATGAACAGAGCATCATGTCACTTTGTTGTCAGTTTCAGAGATGAGTACTGCTCATTTGTACCTACCATCAGCTAAGATTGTCAATTTCATACTCACGATTGAGGAAAATGGACTCAAGCGTGGGTGGGGCTTAGTGTCGGAGTGTGCATCGGGCTATTTTAGACTTCCCATCACTTCACGTCTGAGTCATAATAGTGCCATAATTCCCCCATATGCGTTAATTTTTCCGGTCGTTGTTCCATGTAAAGGCGAAACGTTGGTGCAGCATAGCTCACGTATAACTCCGAACCGTTAACGGAGAAAAAAGTACGCATGTTGTGAACATGGATGATATACTGTGTTGCCACCTGGGAAGGTCAACCAGCCGGGTTAGCAGGAAATATTGAAAATCAATGGAAAGTGCTAAATTCTAGCTGTGCGCGCGGTGTTCGAATATATATAGCACATATATTCCCCAGGGACTATAGAGACGCACTGCGCATTGAGGCAGACACAAGCTAACTCTCAGGGCGAACAGATCATTCTCTCTGAGAGTCATTCGGCAGATTGTTATGCCAAAATGGCTAATGTTATTGCGCCGGTTCGAGTGCTAATAGCCCTAGGGATTGTCGCCGCACTGTTACTTTGGCTCCTCTACGGACACTTGGAAAGTTTTTGTTTGGTGAGTAATCTTGTTAAGATTGCTCTTATGGCATTTTGCCTGCGAGAAATAGTTCCAATTTTGTGTAAAGTGAACTTACGCATTTTCAATAACAATTGTTTTTATTTTTTTTAATTTAAATATATAGTAAATAGTACAAACTCCAAAAAAGCATGTTGTCCAAGACTTGACTGCAGTTTTTTTTTCTGCCGTACTTTTGCGTGTACCATGAATATATATAGCTTTGCATACTTCGATGGAATGCATTGACACACTGGGGGCGGGGGTTGCGTCCACCATTCTGTCCCGTCACCCTCTCCCCCTCCCGCACCCTTTTTTTCCGCGTTCTCTCGTCAATCCGTTCTGTCCCGTCACCATTTTCTCCCCCACCGTTTTACCCGTCGCCAGTCTCTCCTAAAACCGTTATGTCCCTTCGCCGTTCTCTCGGCGAACCGTTCTGTCCCGTCACCGTTCTGTCCCGTCGCCATTCCCTCCCCCACCGTTCTGTCCCGTCGCCATTCCCTCCCCCACCATTCTGTGCCGTCGCCATTTCCTCCCCCTCCGTTCTGTCCCGTCGCCATTCCCTCCCCCACCATTCTGTCCCGTCGCCATTTCCTCCCCCTCCGTTCTGTCCCGTCACCATTCCCTCCCCCACCATTCTGTCCCGTCGCCATTTCCTCCCCCTCCGTTCTGTCCCATCGCCATTTCCTCCCCCTGCGTTCTGTCCCGTCGCCATTCCCTCCCCCACCGTTCTGTCCCGTCGCCATTCCCTCCCCCACCATTCTGTCCCGTCGCCATTCCCTCCCCCACCATTCTGTCCCGTCACCATTCTCTCCCCCACCATTCTGTCCCGTCGCCATTCCCTCCCCCACCATTCTGTCCCGTCGCCATTTCCTCCCCCACCATTCTGTCCCGTCACCGTTTTGTCCCGCCACCTTTGTCTCCGTCGCCATTCTCTCCCCCACCGTTCTGTCCCGTCGCCATTCTCTTGTCAATCCGTTCTGTTCCGTCTCCATTCTCTCCCCCACCGTTCTGTTCCGTCGCCATTCTCTCCCCCATCGGTCTGTTCCGTCGCCATTCTCTCCCCCACCGTTCTGTTCCGTCGCCATTCTCTCCCGCACCGTTCTGTTCCGTCGCCATTCTCTCCCCCACCATTCTGTCCCGTCGCCATTCTCTCCCCCACCATTCTGTCCCGTCGCCATTCTCTCCCCCACCATTCTGTCCCGTCGCCATTCTCTCCCCCACCAATCTGTTCCGTCACCATTCTCTCCCCCACCATTCTGTCCCGTCGCCATTCTCTCCCCCACCAATCTGTCCCCCGTCACCATTCTCTCCCCCACCGTTCTGTCCCTCCGCCATTCTCTCCTAAAAGCGTTCTGTCCGGTCCTGTCGCCATTCTCTTCCCCACCGTTCTTTCCCGTCACCGTTCTCTCCCCCCGTTCTGTCCCGTCGCCATTCTCTCGTCGAACCATTCTGTCCCGTCACCATTCTCTCTCCCACGATTCTGTCCCGTCGCCATTCTCTCCTAAAACCGTTCTGTCCCGCCACCGTTTTGTCCCGTCACCATTCTCTCCCCCACCGTTCTGTCCTTTCGCCATTCTCTCCCCCACCGTTCTGTCCCGTCGCCATTCTCTCCCCCACCATTCTGTCCCGTCGCCATTCTCTCGTCAAACCATTCTGTCCTGTCTCCATTCTCTCCCCCACCGTTCTGTCCCGCCATCGGTTTGTCCCGTCACCATTCTCTCCCCCACCATTCTGTCCCGTCGCTGTTCTCTTCCTCGCTATTCTGCCCAGTGGCCATTTCTCCCCCACCGTTCTGTCCCTCCGCCATTCCCTCCCCCACCGTTCTGTCCCGTCGCCATTCTCTCCCCCACCGTTCTGTCCCGTCGCCATTCTCTCCCCCACCGTTCTGTCCCGTCACCATTCTCTTCCCCACGGTTCTGTCCCTCCGCCATTCTCCCTTAAAACCGTTCTGTCCCGTCGCCATTCTCTCCCCCACCATTCTGTCCCGTCACTATTATCTCGTCAAACCGTTCTGTCCCGTCACCGTTCTGTCCCGTCGCCATTCTCTCCCCCACCGTTCTGCCCCGTCGCCATTTTCTCCCCCACCGTTCTGTCCCGTCACCGTTCTGTCCCGTCGCCATTCTCTCCCCCACCGTTCTGTCCCGTCGCCATTCTCTCCCCCACCGTTCTGTCCCGTCACCGTTCTGTCCCGTCGCCATTCTCTCCCCCACCGTTCTGTCCCTTCGCCATTCTCTCCCCCACCATTCTGTCCCGTCACCATTATCTCGTCAAACCGTTCTGTCCCGTCACCGTTCTGTCCCGTCGCCATTCTCTCCCCCACCGTTCTGCCCCGTCGCCATTTTCTCCCCCACCGTTCTGTCCCGTCACCGTTCTGTCCCGTCGCCATTCTCTCCCCCACCGTTCTGTCCCGTCGCCATTCTCTCCCCCACCGTTCTGTCCCGTCACCGTTCTGTCCCGTCGCCATTCTCTCCCCCACCGTTCTGTCCCTTCGCCATTCTCTCCCCCACCGTTCTGTCCCTTCGCCATTCTCTCCCCCACCATTCTGTCCCGTCGCCATTATCTCGTCAAACCGTTCTGTCCCGTCACCGTTCTGTCCCGTCGCCATTCTCTCCCCCACCGTTCTGCCCCGTCGCCATTTTCTCGCCCCACCGTTCTGTCCCGTAAATATTTTTTTGGAAGGTATGCACAGCTGAAAACGAAAAATGATTAATAGCATTGCCGCCCTCACAGCGTTATCTATGTAATCACCCTCATTTTAACCCTAGCTCCCTTAACTCACCATGTATCATTGTGTAGCAGCCAAGGGAGTGGTACACAAAAATAAACGAAAAATATCTCATCTAATTACTAGTTACTGCTCATCTAATTACTAGTTACTGCTCGTTAAATTACTAGTTACTGCTCGTTAAATTACTAGTTACTGCTCCTTTAATTACTAGTTACTGCTCCTTTAATTACTAGTTACTGCTCCTTTAATTGCTATCGTGTTAAAAAATTAAAACCTATAATATGTATCGGCACGGTAAATAGATACCAATAGTCACATCTATGCTGCATTGATGTTCTTTTAGTACCAAATGATTACCTATAATGGTGTTTTGGGTGGTAGACCAACAATCGTAAGGCAACCTTAAAACACTCTCATGTTCAGCATTAACATCGATTATTGATGATCGGACATCACAATATATATGCAGCCAGTCTATAGTATTGAGTTGACGCCAATTCCGCAATACGCAGTCCGCAATTCCGCAAGTCAGATTCATGATAAATCGGGGATGATGTATCAGGGGCATCTTTCATCCAACACATTTCACTGTGCTCGGATTTTAATTGAATCCCTTTAGCCTTCATGTGCACGAAAGCAGCATATAACACCAACATTTAAAGGTTCACCTACTTTGATGCACAATGTTTTCCATAGGATTGCATTGATATATAAAAATAACATTTATTTATATGCATCTTAAGTAAACCTATACATAATTAACATAGACAATGGCAGAAGCCGAAGCTGAAATGCTATCATAAAGTGTAACCTTACAAGTAGATCAAAAGAGATAACCACCCACCCCTCAACAACAACAAACTAATATGAGAGGGCCAGGCCGGGTAGTAGGCTTTTTATCACAGTTAAATAATGTTAAAAACGTATCTTGCAGCATATATATAAATATAATGTTTCGACTATTGTATTACTAAGGACGATAAAGTTGCTCTCTTGAATGAGTGAAGGATAAGTTAAATTCTTCTTATTATAACATTTATACCATTATTAAAAAAAGTAATAGCCGAATATCCGATGGATTTGCGAAAATTATCAGTTCTAGCCTTTGGGATATTCAGTAGCTTAGCTCCTCTAGTATTATATCTATGGATACTATACCTCGTAACAACTAAAGATTGAATGTGAGTATTGCTCAGACATATGACATGCTATATATATGTCATCAACGGTGTCTCCCTTCTTTCAAAGACAAGGTCTTTGCTTCTATGTAGCGGCCTAAAGAGCCATTTCGACAAAAAATGTGCAATGATTTCCTTTGCCAATAAATTATTGAACCAAGTTATTTGGTGAATCTATCAGAACATTTATATTGCGCATCAAAAATTGATTGATCAGCAAGTCTTCTACGGATACCTTATTAGCTTCAGATATCTTAGTTTAGCTGCGTGATAGAACTTAAAATCTCTTCGGTCGCGAACGGGAATATTGAAACAATACTTCTTTGTCTGGACTTATAAGATCCCATCCGATATATATTGTAATTGGTGCCACTCACGTCGCAATCGGGACTGTTGATCTGTTGGGGTGAATTAATTGAGAAACTTGTCAGGGGGAATCGTATTACCAGCAGCCTTTAATATGGCCATCCAGTGGTGGATACAAGGAGGGGTTAAGGTTAAGCCCCCCCCCCCCTCCCCTCTTCAAGTACATGTGGAACTGTCAACGTCCAGTGGCGGATCCCTGGAGGGGGGGGGGGGGTGGGATCCAGGGGTTTTCCCTACCCTCCGATCGCAAGATTTTAAAATAGTCCCCCCTCTGGTATTCCAATCTACTCAACCTAACCCTCCCCTCGCCTCTCCCACTCCTGCTTTGTCAACAGCCTTGATCCGTCCCTGGCACCCCTGAAGAGCTTCCAATAAGTCTTTCCGGTTGTAGTTATTTTTTATAATGTTTGCGTTGCATGTTGCAGTCGCCCGAAGGCATGGCTTCAGACACTCTCCGCCGGGCTCAAGGGGAATCGACCAATTCCTACCTAGGCATTGGGAGGATCGCACCAGCCTTTCTACGCTACAACTGGAGAGAAGCCCAAGCTGTGTTTTTCGCGTTCGTAAAGTCGAGTAAAATGTGTATCGTGGAATAAACGAGCCGTTCACGACGATTTGTCGATTATATCTTGACAGCTATTAAAATGTAGGCCTACACGATTAATGGGAAATTCACCAAAAACGCTCATTGCCCTTTCGTTTAACCGATATCTACTAAACATGTATGCTCGCATGTTGCATGCCTCAAACGCTGTTATCATGTTATATATATATATGCACATCAGCGGTACCCTCGCTCTTTGCAGAAGAGCGACTTCTCTTGGCTTCCGCTGTGAGAACATGCGGCGGATGGGGAGTCGCGGGGACGGCGGCTACGAGCTGTGCAACGACACGGACTTCTCTCCGAAGCGCAATGCTTGCTTGGTGTACTCATTTGGGTGAGTAATGCATCCAACGTCACGCAATACAGGAGGTGTGTGTGTGTGGGTGAGGGGGGGGGGGGTGAGAAAGGGGTGGGTTGGGGGGTGCGATGGGATGCGGGGGGGGGGGGCGTGATGAGTATGTAATTTGGTTGAAGTAGCCCGGCCAGACAAGATAGTGTAATCCAGGGAGGATGGGGGGGGGGGGGGGGCTGGGGGCACCATAATGCAAATCTGGTGGGGTTTTCCGCGGGTGCCTTGATGACTAAGAGAGCGGATATTTGTGATGAAAAAGATACCCCTATGGATCGGACATTTATGGTAAAAAAGACATAAAGTGAAGATTTAAAAAAAAAAACTTGCGACCGGGGAGGGGGGGGGGGGGGGGGGCTCTGAAAACGTGCGTTTATAGAGCGGGTTACCGCGAACAAAATACCCCTATAGAGCGGATTTTGGCGGTAAAGCGCCCGACCGAGCGGCTTTTGACGGTGAAAAAGGGGGGAGGGGGGGTCTTTACCGCGAAACCCACCCATACCCAGCAATGTATTAAGTCCCCCCCCGGGAGTGTAATTAAGGTCTGTGTACTGATCGATGACGTAGTTTACAAGTCATAGAACGGAACCTCTACCCTATCTAATCAACATTTATCATGTTTTCCGCGTCGACCCAAAGTACATTATAGGTGTAAATGTCAAAAGTTTCTTACAGTATTATTAGATGAATGAAAAAAATTCATCACCCACAACCAGACATGGGGTAATCATAATCAGTAATCGTAATCGATTGTAATCGATTACATTTTTCAAGTAATCGTAATCGTAATCGATTACATTGGTTTTTAAGGCAATGTAATCGTAATCGTAATCGATTACATTGCTAATGTAATCGTAATCATGATTACTTTTGATGATTACTTTGCTATGTTCACCCGGGCTGTTTGATCTCCAATTGATCGTCATACTTTCCATGTCGCCTCTATCATAACATAACTCGCCACTGCAGTCTTACTGTAGAGATCCGACCCCCCTCGAAACCACCCTGGCCCTTCCTGCCCCACCAGACAAATAACCAACTAAGCAGGCTGGGGGTGCCACATTCTAATCCCCTCATTATCTTGTTTGCATTTGATAGCTAGAAATAGTCCAGAGCGACTTAGGGGTCTATATGTTGGGAGCAGGTAGGTGGGTGGGGGCTGCAATGGGTAGGTAGGTATAGGTGGGGGCTGTGATGGGTAGGTAGGTAGGTGGGGGCTGTGGTAGATGCTTGTGTTATTGTTCTCTATATAGATTGATTGGAAGAGGTGTTGTTATAGAACGAACTCGATTCGGTCAGGACTGGTGCACGGCGATGCATGGTGTGGTGGCTGGACTAGATTCTCTTGTGTCACATAACGGTGTGGCTTCCTTTAGTTCCATGGTATTTAACATACAGGTAATAAGTTTTTACGCGGGACTTTACGCGCGCCTTGTAAATGTCAATATCCAGTTGTGGCCACAACTGGATATTGACATTTACAAGGCGCGCTGTCGATAAAGGCGCAGACAGCTTTACCGATGTCAGTAGATGCGCAATATGTCATTCTCACTTGAAATTTAAGGGGCTTTGATGATCAATAGATATCGCCGTAAAAGTTTGTCAGGGTATTAAATTTGACCACTGACCATTTTGTGAAACGGACAGGGTGTGTGTGTGTGTTGGGGGGGGGGGGGGATCCATACGCTGCATTGGTTCGAATTACAAGTTCCTAGCTCTATCAAATCAAATGTCTGTGTGGGAACATGCGTAGATGTTAAGGATTTTGTTGTATGTCGTAAACCTCTTGCAGGTGTCGTACATAATGCATTAAAATGTATTTAAGAAGGAAGGCATCCATGAATGCATCCACGTTTTGTCTTATATATGTCATTTTACATTTCAGAATAAAGACAGACTGGTCTTTTGACGAAGCCATGAACGATAACTTTGGATGTGAGGTGCATTCGTTCGACCCAAGGTGAGTGATGAAATGAATTTCGCCTTTTATCATTTGGTTACATATTTCGTGGAATTGTAATTTCTTATTAATTTGACGAAGTTTGGAGACGTAGGAGAATCAGAATCAGAATCAGTATCGTTTTATTGGGTCAAGCATACATAACAAAACAAACAGAAAAAGAAACACACACAAAAATTAGATAGGGTTGCCTGACCGAGGAGACTCACATTAAGACCGCTAGGCAGTCGCTAGCATGTGAGCCACCTCAAAAAACAAAACAAAAAAAAAAACAAAAAAAAACGCCAGTTACACAAGCTAGTTACGTTACGCTAAAAACGACACTGATTCTAACATATTGTTTCTGAGTTCATATGCACTATATAATTTATTTACAACAGCAAATATGGAATTTCGAATTTCTACAACACAGGCACAGACGATCTAAAGTAAAAGTTTAAGAAAGCTAAATACCTATTACGTGCGTGCGTGGCAGACATAACAATATGAGGCTTCACAACATTCTTTATAACCGATTAATAAATGATAAATAAGAGTGGCATTGATGTGAAAAGAGATATGTACATGCCCAAAAACTAGACGATTTGATTAGGGAGGGAGGGGCTGGGTGGAGTACACTTTCACGGAAGTATTATTTGCGATCTCATCACATTTTGGAGAAGTAAACTGCCCCCCTGCCCCCCCAGGGGCGTGTGTAGGAATGCTTGAAGGGGGGGGGCACATATGGGTGGAGGGCACAAACACATACAAAATGCATAAGACGTAGGTGACTGTGGTGCACATAATTTGAAAGGGGGAGGGAGGTAAGATATTTCTTAGGGCCTGAAAGGGAAAGGGGGGGGGGGGCACGTGCCCCCTGTGCCCCCCACCCCTGGCCAGGGGGTGCATAATTTTAAGAGGGGGGCACAGATATATCCTAGGGTCTGAAGCGGGGGCTCGTGCCCCATGTACCCCCCCACCCCTTAATGTCCAGAGTTGCCTACCTCACTAGCCGCGTTTTATGTTATGCATGACCTTTTGAGGCATATTAGATGGAGTATACATAGGTTATAGCCCTCGATCATGACGGTTTCCAGTCGATTAATTATTTCTTGGCTCATTATAATTCTGGCGAAGATACAAATTAACGACAGTATGTTTCCCGTAATCAATAAATCAACGCAACGTGTCTATTGACTAATATCGCAGCCCAGAGCTGTTAAAGAACTATTCGTTCTGTTGTTCTACGATCACATATAAGTCATGTGCAGTGCACGAGTTGGATGATAAGTTTTGTCTGTCTTCGTTCGACCTTTTGCGTTGTGTATCACACAAACAATGTAGCCTAGCTACAGGTAAAAAATGAATGTTAAATGTGAATGTTTAAATGTCATGAGCATGTATATCCCAGAAAGCCTGCCAGCGTTAAATTAACTTTAGATGAACGTCAGCAGCTACTTTTAAGTAACGTATATGTTAATGACGTAAATGCATGGTCTGCCATGAGCGCGAAAGGGATTGGCAGACGGCGAAAATGCTTGACTTTCCATGAGCGTGTGAGGAGTTGGTACGCGATGTAAATGCTTGGTCTGTCACGAGCGTGAGATGGCATGACAGACTGTGTGTGCCCTAGTTTATCATGACCGCGAGAGGGCGTGGCATGCCGAGGTGGCATGTGGTTCAATAACTTAAAATCCCATAATGAAGCGGCATTAAATATAGGGATGGGGTATTTAAACGTACGCTCCCCAAAAAAGCAAGCCTGTAGATTTGTTTCTGTTTCGGTTGCAATATGTGATCAGCAAATAACAAGTTGTGTCTTCAGAATTATTACGCAATGTCGCATACCAACTTACCGAGGATGCAATACCGGATGTTTGAATATGTTTTTCGATAATAGGTTTTTTACCTTTAAAAAAACTGTTACTATTTTTTTTTACTTTTGATTCCAGTGGAACCAAAGGTATTGGATTAACGAGGTCTGACTCTACAATATAAAAACAAAGCGGAACTGGACAAGGATGTAATATTGACAGAATTTGGGTTGAAACTAAGGGTTCGGTAAGGAGCGGCGGCTGGGGTTGGTGGGGGGGGGGGTCGGTTCAGGGAGTCTGCTTAGCAAGCCACTGTTCGGGGTTGCATGTAACTCGATACCCATTCGAAGCATTGTTCGCTTTTCATGTTTTCAGCACAGGTTTGGATGACCACACCCACAGGGAACCCAATATGTTCTTCCATAACCTTGGGCTATGGGGACATAACTGGCAGAACAAGGAGAAGGGATGGGCCATGCGAGATCTAAGCACCATCATCGACATGCTGGGGCACAATCAGGTGAGAACTTGTCTACGTTGACATGGTTGACTGCAATGTGAGGTACACAGGGAGCGGACAGTTTTCTTGAGATGAATAAACTAATCTACTCAATCTTCTGTAACCGTATCAGTTTCCCGAGGGGTCCCATTACTTATATTGACTAGAACTCTTCAATTATGTTCCCTATACCTTATCGAACTCCTCAATAATCTTATACTTGTAAGGATTGTCGAATCCTGAATGTTATTGTCGAATCATTAATGTTCTTGTATTTATTGTCGAATCTTTAATGTTCCTTGTCCTTGTAGTCGAACTTATTATTGTTTCCTGTCCTTGTTGTCGAACTCATCATTGTTTCCTGTCCTTGTTGTCGAACTTATCATTGTTCCCTGTCCTTGTTGTCGAACTCATCATTGTTTCCTGTCCTTATTGTCGAACTCATCATTGTTCCCTGTCCTTGTTGTCGAACTTATCATTGTTCCCTGTCCTTGTTGTCGAACTTATCATTGTTTCCTGTCCTTGTTGTCGAACTTATCATTGTTTCTTGTCCTTGTTGTCGAACTTATCATTGTTTCCTGTCCTTGTTGTCAAACTTGTCATTGTTTCCTGTCCTTATTGTCCAACTCATCATTGTTCCCTGTCCTTGTTGTCGAACTCATCATTGTTCCCTGTCCTTATTGTCGAACTCATCATTGTTCCCTGTCCTTGTTGTCGAACTTATCATTGTTTCCTGTCCTTATTGTCGAACTCATCATTGTTCCCTGTCCTTGTTGTCGAACTTTTCATTGTTTCCTGTCTTTATTGTCGAACTCATCATTGTTCCCTGTCCGTGTTGTCGAACTTATCATTGTTTCCTGTCCCTATTGTCGAACTCATCATTGTTCCCTGTCCTTGTTGTCGAACTCATCATTGTTCCCTGTCCTTGTTGTCAAACTTATCATTGTTCCCTGTCCTTATTGTCGAACTCATCATTGTTCCCTGTCCTTGTTGTCGAACTTATCATTGTTCCCTGTCCTTATTGTCGAACTCATCATTGTTCCCTGTCCTTGTTGTCGAACTCATCATTGTTCCCTGTCCTTGTTGTCGAAATTATCATTGTTCCCTGTCCTTGTTGTTGAACTCATCATTGTTCCCTATCCTTGTTGTCGAACTTATCATTGTTCCCTGTCCTTGTTGTCGAACTTTTCATTGTTTCTTGTCCTTATCGTCGAACTCATCATTATTCCCTGTCCTTGTTGTCGAACTCATCATTGTTCCCTGTCCTTATTGTCGAACTCATCATTGTTCCCTGTCCTTATTGTCGAACTCATCATTGTTCCCTGTCCTTGTTGTCGAACTCATCATTGTTCCCTGTCCTTGTTGTCGAACTTATCATTGTTCTCTGTTCTTATTGCCGAACTCATCATTGTTCCCTGTCCTTATTGTCGAACTCATCATTTTTCCCTGTCCTTGTTGTCGAACTTATCATTGTTCCCTGTCCTTGTTGTCGAACTCACCATTGTTCCCTGTTCTTGTTGTCGAACTTACCATTGTTCCCTGTCCTTCTTGTCGAATTCGTAAAGGATCCTTTGCTTATTGTCAAAGTCCTCAGTGTTTCGCGTACTGAATTTTTGTCAAACTCTTCAATGTTATCTGTACTTAGTGTCAATGTTCTCTGTACCTATTGTCAAACGTTTCAATGTTCTTTGACTTCTTGTCGAGTTCCTTAGGTTTTCCTTTACTAATTGTCGTCGTGTTCTTTTGCTTGTTACCAAACTCATCAGTGTTTTCTTTACTTCTTGTCGAACTTCTCAATGTTCTTTCTCGTTAATTACTGTCGAACTTCTCAATGTTTTTTTACATACTGTCGAATTCCTGTTCTTTCACTTTTTGTCAATCGAGCTCCACAACGTCCGTTCTCTCAACTTATTGTCGAATTCTTTAGTGTTCATTCTCTTTAATTATTGTCGAACTTTTCAATGTTTTGCTCGGTACATCTTGTCAACTCCCCAAAGTTCTATTCTCCATACTTCTTGTCGAATTTCTCAGTGTTTATTCTCTTTATTTATTGTCGACCTGCTCCATGGTATGCTCTTTACCTTGTGTCAAACGGCTCAGTTCTTTGTCTTCAGTTATTGTCAAACTCCTCCGTGTTCTTTCTCTTTCATACGCGCCATCTCTGTAATTTTAAAGCGAACGATTGACGTGCTGAAGATGGACGCGGAAGGGGCGGAGTGGACGACACTACGCCACCTGGCGGACACAGGCGTACACCGCCAAGTCAAGCAGCTCCTGATGGAGATTCACACTCCGTACCTGCGCAAAAAACGCGGTCAGAACGAAGGCCAAGAACTGACCGTCCTCGACCTTGGGCAGATGTGGCAGACGTTCTACGATTTGGAAATGGCGGGCTTTGTGCAGTTTTTTCACAATACGCAGCGTAGTAACCAAGGGTGTAGGAAGTACTCTAAACTTAACGACATGGACTTTCTTAATAGCCAGAAGCAACATTGCTGCTTGGAAATGATGTATGTGAACAAAAACTTTTTGAAATAGAGGATTAGTCAGCAGCGTATTCATATAAATATAAAGTCTTTGCTGTACTTCGTAATGTTTTAGTCGTAAAAAGTCTAGCGGCTGGATCGTACAATATAGCCTACTTGGGAATGTCATATATTGGAATATTCAACGACCACAATTCTGTATTTGTGATGACCGTTTGTAAGCTTCTCTTTATTTGGATTTGAAAAAATATATATTATTGTTATTCTTCCACAAACTTTCATTGTTATTTAAGAACTTATATTCGTTCGAAACGTTTACTGGTGTCTAACTATGCAAATATATTTGGGGATTTCGAAAATATAAGTTTTGACAAAATCGGCTGATCAAATTCGTCAGAACCAAACATGGCGTCGGAGTCAGCAAAAACAGTCGGTTGCCTGAAATATGTCGCTCTTTACCACTTACACGGTTCCTCAAAATCCATTGGTTTATCACTGCATACTTTGAGGAGGGGAGTGTGGTGTTTTCGTTTGAGACTGAATACATGGCTGCCAAAATATAACAATTCACGTACAGAATTCGCTTCGAAAGTTACTGTTCACAAGTGCTCGTCATTAAGGATATTTTGATTCATTAGAAATTGACGAAGTCGGGCTGACATCTGGAGAAGTAGCCTATACGTCAATGACATCTCGTAATGCATCCCGTACCCCTGAGCAGCCCCTATTATCACTCACATCCAGTGACTCAGAACATAGCAAAACATAAATTAGTGGACTGGATATGCCAAAAGAAACCTCACACGCCTAAAGCACTCGGCTTTAGGTTGTACCTGTCCTATTAAGTCATATTGTGAAAATAAGCGCGGAACCACACATTATCGGTATCATCGATTTAATTTATTATAGCAGAGGTTCAGCACAATGTTTCTACAAAAGTCATTATATCTTCAAAGATCAGCCCATTATGGCGTAAATAACATATCTCCCATCTCATTGTCAGCTTAATTAATTAAATAAATTTTCCTAATTTTCCGTACGGCGTCCACTTAAAGCCTTTATCAAGTCACACCCAGTCAAGTGGCGGCAACGGAGTTAGTGACGTCACACATTTTTGACGACGGACGTTCGTTTGCGCGTCTGTTCGCCCTCATCCTCCTCGTCCTCTTCCACGTAGCCCAGGTAAATGGCGACTGCACCGACCCATAGAAACAGATGCATGGCGGTCATGGTGCAAGTGAACCAGGCCGTCGCCCGAGACATCAGTATCTTGCCGCGCAAGTGAAGCACATTGTGTATGTAAATGCCACTGCCAATTGTCATGTTCACACCTCCCATGAGTAGAAATACTGAAAAGAGAAACTTAAAGAGTCAATGCCCTATTACATAAAACAGAAATGGAAATCACAATCATAAAGTACTTTACTGCAATTAAGAGGAAGAAACCAACTTCTGAAATTGAAATTTCAATATCTGGTATCAAGATTTGTATCCTATATGAAATGTTTAATTCGACACAAAAGGCCCGAACAAGGCGGCATTGATATATATAAAACTGTTCAGCAATATAAAGTTAGATATATATTGAATAACAAGCATAGGAGCAGCAGTGAGAATATTCAAAAAAAAAGTAACGGAAGCTAATCGTCTTTGTAGTGGTACATGCACTTTGGCAATAACAGCCCATTCCTGTAACTATTTGTGCCATGGTACTTACTGACAGCAGCTTCCTTGGAATAAGGAGCCAAAACTTCCTGAGTATAGACAGTAGCCCCTATTATTGTAGCAATATAAGTATTGCGACACCAAGAAAGATAGCCTGAAATGCAATTGATCATATCTTATTAGTTCATATACAACTAAACACAAGTACATTCATAATGATATTTTCATATAAGCTTAGAGCTAGTTCTTTAACATGATTATATTAACCTCCTATATAATAAACCGAATTTATACAACATATATACTGTACGCTTTTTAAAATTTTACAGAGTTAATTAATCTCAATCTATTATAGATATGATATATATAAATATTATATTAATTATATATGGTATGTACTAATTCTACATTATTATATTTAGACACTTACCATTTTCATTTGCAAGCCTTAATAACTGAAAAGTGAGAAAAGTATCATGTTTACAATATGGCTGTTTTATTCTTAATTGTAAACCCTAGCTTTAACATATATATATGAAAATGATATAATAGTAAACATTTTACTTTTTGCATATAGTAAAACTATTTCATAATACCTTATTTATCTAAAAGAACATCATTAATCAATTCTACAAATACATTCTTACAAATTATAACTACTAGTAACTTATTTGACAGAGAACTAGTATTTTTAAAGGGTAAGAGGTCAGTATAAATTTACTTTCATAAACTGAGGTCATACTACAGTAAAGATTGCATATATTGAAGTAGCGCCTATACACAAGTATAAAAAGCAAAAGACTAAACAAGCACAATACTGACTACAATCACATGAGAAACCAATAAGGCTAGTATATTGCATAAAATTCCAATCTCACATGATACACAACCAGTGTATACCTGCATGTAACTTTCTTCTAATGAAGCATGATAGATATCTTGTGGTTGTATAGCTAACATTCATTGGCCTACTTAGGGGCAAACCCTTTTATTACCGGGGCATGGGGGCTGTATTCTTTTCTTGGGTCAATAGGAGCCTAAGAAATTTATTCTTTACTTAACCAGTTGTATTTGTGCTCAGGCCCTTAAAATTAAATGGCTAATAGCCGTCTAGGCTTGTTTTGTGCACACAGGTGGTGGTGGTGGGGCTCCTAAGAAGTGACAACTTTGGGATGCCGTTTTGTAACATAACAGCATCCTACAACCGTCAGTTGGTTCCCCCCAGCCCCCATGTTTAAATGTATGGAAAGGCAGAGGCGCCTGCATTAAAATAGTTACTAAAACTTGCCACTTCCACTTCCAGTCGATGCCAATTCAAATATACGTTCTCATAAGACTGCCTAGTGGAATATGCTGATATATTGCTACCAAAAAAATCTCTTATGCCAGGATATTAGCCAGAATGATATAGCCAAACAAGTAGTTGCACTGTGAGCTTTCAAATTATAACTCAATAAACAGCAGCAGTTCTCATTGTCATATAGTATTGTGAGTGCCATGATTTTCTTCTAGATATATTGATTAACAGGCCATTTTTTGGGTGGGTAAACAGCAGCTGAGTGCCTACCTGCCTAAATAAAAACTGCTTATGGAGGACTACAAAGGAGATCTTATAACAAAAATATAATTTTAAAAAATAATAAAAAGAAAGGATTTCTATAGATCTGTTAATATTTAAAGTTGCATGTAGAGTTCCTTCCTACCAAAACTAAGCCCAGACGAAATTTATATCAAAATTTGCAAAAAAGGCTTCATTCTATAAATTCAGAAACCTGATAAACAGGCTGTGGTGTGGCAAACGTTTCTATCCCAAGACACCACAGAACTCTGTCACGGCACTGCTACTTATACCAAAGCCTTACAAAGCATACAAACTGATGACGTTTACCACTAAAATGAAAAATTATGGTAAATTGATATCAGTGGCAAGGCTAAGAGACACTATTTGCCAGTCTGGCATGGGTGGAGTATAGACAAAAGAAATCTTGAATGATTCAAGGACTAATTCTTATTTGTATTTTGACCTTTTTAGTCTAGGCTGGAAAGAGCGATATGCAATAAAGACTTATATAAATTCAATATAATTAATACCCATGCTCCAGCTTCTACTTGCTCCAGACGATATTTATAATCATCAATATTTGATGAAACATCGTTTATTTCACTTTCCTCTTCTTGGTGCTTTGAGCGAAAGTATCTGCAAGAGCATGTCAAATACAAAGGTCTCGTCGCATAGTTTTTTAACAGACTGGACTTTGTCATATACAAAGCATTCTTCTGGTTACTTTGCATTTCACCACAGAAATCGTTCAGGAAATATTGTAGCGTAGCTACAGTTTTATTTGTGTTAGCATTAACTGGTGGTTGACACCAACCAGAACTCGTTCTGTGTCTCTGAGAAGACGAACTGAACGGTGACCGACTGAGGTTTGCACACGGAGCAAAGACACCAAAGTGCCCAGCACTGCCGTTAGCGTGAACAGAACGGACAAAGTTTTCGCCACCCCCAAACGAAACCAGCTTTCGACACAAGTTCCCAGGTAGACATATCTGTCTCTGCGGTATTTCTTGGCGACAATCACGCGAATTGTTCAATAAGTTTGCGTTCCATGACAAAGTTTTTGATAAAGTACGCCTCGAAAACAAAGTCCGCAACGTAGGCGCAGCCATTGTTATACGCCGCTCATTCGCCAGATGGCGCCAGCAAAAACAAGCCTTTTATTCGCCAGAGGGCGGGCCTTTACAGTCCCGCCAAAAGCTTCAACGACGCAACCACGTGCATTTAACCAAATGACTGTCACCACGCTCGTTAAGGTAAGCCACCCATAATAGTAAGGCAAAAGAACTCTGTATTTGTAATTATTTTATGAAAGTATACCCAATTACACACCTTCTGGTGAATTGTTAGGATACTTTACCGTCCCGTTAAAAAAATATTCTCCATTTTCCAAGTATACCCCTATTTCACAAAATGACCAAAACTTGACACTTACCACGAATATGTAATTTTGCTACAATTCAGCTCAATATTAAGTCAGTTTCATCAGTAATAGCTCTTTGGAAAGCTTAAACCTAGTGCAATACAGGAATGATATTCAAAAATGTAAATAGTAGCCACAAAAAATTACAGAATGGTAATAATAAGGTGCAATTATGCAAAATCAGGACAGTTTTTGTCAAAGTTCATAATCACCACCTTCACAAAATCGACTATAATTTCCACCAAAAATTAAAATCTTGCCACCAAACCACTTTTAAAAACTTCTAAAAACATCGTTTCCTGTAATAAAAAAAGAGAAAAATATAGACTGAAGCCAAATACCAGGAACGTCGTGGAGCGTAATCAACTGCGTCAACAAGTAAACTTCGCTGGATCAAAAGTCAGAGAACTTTTTGTTGGTCAACCTGTCGCAATCCGTGATTATAGATGAGATCACAAATGGACACCTGGAAGCATCCAATCAAGACGTGGACCTCGATCCTATGATGTCGTTGTAGCGCCTAACACCGTGTGGAAGCGACACATCGATCAGATCAGGCATTCAGAAGCACAACCATCTTTTGATCCTATGCTTGAGGAACCGGTTCAGTTCGTTCCTGAACCAGTGGCCGATGCAGCGTGCGATCCTGTGGAAGCCCATCCTCCAGCTGACGAAGTATCCAGCACTGCATCTGCTGACGTTCAAACCCCTCAATGTCAACCGAAAACCCTGAGACGTTCATTGCGCAAATGTCGTGCTCCAGATAGACTGGATTTATAGTTCTACACGTAATACGACTAGTTTATCATTCATTTCTCAAGGCGTTAACCTTTAGCTTATGTCCACAAGATAATTTAGTGGGGAGGAAATGCTATATATTGCTTATCATAACGTGCCCATGCAATGTGCATTAAATTAACGTTGTAACGAGAACGAGAACGAGAACGAGGCTGTTGTATGAAGTTGACAGGCGGAATGCCGGAATAAACATATGTCAACATAATTGAATTTATCCATGTCCAACTTGTGCATCTACGAACTAAATACACCACAGTAGCCGCGCAAATTACCCGAGAAACGCGTCCTGAGGCTTGAAAACGTTATTTCACAATTTTTTTTGGCGCGGCTAATGTCACACAGATTATCAGTAATTTGTGCGTTCATAGAGCAGGTTGCCCGGAAAAAATACCCGTTCCGAGCGGATTTTGGCGGTAAAATGACCCTTCCGAGCGGATTTTGGCGGTGAAAAAAGGGGGAAGGGAGCTTTACAGCGGAACCCTCCCATACCCAGCAATGTATTAAGTACCCCGCCCCACGGGCCCAGGTCTTAGAGGTAGCACTCTCTGCCTTCGACTCACTCCGCTGGGGATTCATTATGTATTAGATAAGGAATGAGTTGTAGGTCATTGCATAGAAGCAGGCATTAAGTCAGATAAGGAATGAGTTGTAGGTCATTATGTATTAGATAAGGAATGAGTTGTAGGTCATTATTGGGATCGAAGAACTTCGAGGCGTAGCCGAGAAGTTGTGAGATCCCAATAATGACCTACAACTCATTCCTTATCTGGCTTAATGCCTACTTCTATTGTTTCCTCCGAGGAGGCGGCGATGGCATGGAGTATGTGAGCGAGGGGTCATTATTGTGACGGAACTATAATCACCCGCTCTGGTACAATAATGACCTCCTGCTCACGGCCCGCAGGTCCTTACCGGCAAAACACGACTCCGAGGAAACAATAGAAGTATGCATTAAATCTCTGTTGTCGCCTACTTCCTCAATGCATTTGAGGCCGGCGCGACAGCTCAGTGGGCTAGAGCGCTCGCATTGAGTGCTCTGGTCACCTGAGAGCCTAACGGCACGTGGGTCGGTGGTTCGAGCCCTGCTGTGGCCATGTCAGTTTGGTCGCAGGATAAAGATCCCATGTCTTTCTTCGTAAAGAGTAGGGGCTTACCCCCGGAGACATGGCTCCACTCTCCCTTCCTTCTCCCATTGACGCGATATGACCAAAATTGGTTGAAGCGTCCTGAATAACCAACCAACCTCAATGCATTTTCACACTCGCTCGCCAGGGCGGCGCTGCTCAAATTGATAGGAAAAATGGGCCGCGCATTTCTACAAGTTAGTGCCGGGGACCCAGCCTAAGCCTAATAACGCACGGTTGTGAGAACCGAAAACGTCCGACTGCTCAAAACGGGCCAGGATCAGCACTTCCGCACCTATAACAGAATGCACAGTTAAACACCGATTTTCGTCCAAGCACAACACGAGCATCACAGAATAAAGATATCCCCAGATTTGTCCCATACCCTCCCAAATTCGCATAAACATTATTTTAATGTCTAGATCTAGATCCGGACGGTGTGACAATTAAGTCCCATGACGAGCAGTAAAGTACTGCTAAGCTTTTTTAGGCAACGCCCCCCACACTAAAGCCCCCCCCCCCCCCCCAGCTTCTCATGTAAGCTCAATGTTCTCTGAACATCGCTATCAAAGAGCTACAAAACGAGCTTATCGCATTTCCATATCGGCAGATTGTGTAGAATTGCTGCTAACCTTTTTCAGGCACCGCCCCCCACACTAAAGCCCCCCCCCCCAGCCTCTCATGTAACCTCAATGTTCTCCGAACATCGTTATCAAAGAGCTACAAAACAAGCTTATCGCATTTCCATATCGGCAGATTGTGTAGGATTGAAACGTCAAATGTAACTGTTAGTTTGTTCTTAGCTATGTAGGACGTTTTCGGCAGTCGGACGTTTTCGGCCCCCACACATGGTATCAGGTGATGAAAAGAAAGAGTCCAGTCACAATTATAACTTTTTCGAAAAGGTACAAGATGTGGGTTTCTGTATTAAGTATACAGAGCTCGTTATTTTTATGTTTTATTCCTGAAAATTATAATGTTGTAAGAAATTACAGCTGATTTGACCGTTTTTCAAGGATCTTGAAATTTGCCCTCGGCCGACAGCAGCGGTAAAAGCTGCATTGCGCCACCGTGCGGGGAGCTTGCCTGATTGTTTGATAAGAGGTGAGGGGGAGTTAAACGTCTGCGCCCACCGAAAGTACACTTATGGGCGACGATAGTTTTTTTTAAATATTTTTTCTGTTTTTTTGTTTATGAAACGTATCTTAAGACTATATTCTCTTATTGGCACTGCCCTAACCGCCGAAATTGGTTTTCCCCTTTAAAGAGCTAAAAACATTCCAATGAGGGGCACCTTCATAAGCTTTCAGCCTCCCTTTTGGCATGTGTTTCAATGAGATTTTTGATTACGCGTGATGTGGACAGCGCTGTGAAGTAAAAAAATAAGTGTGGTGACCCAATCTTTTTCTTACATTATTTTGTTCTATAAACATATGTCTACCAAATATATAAAAAATAGGACATGTATATATCCTAACAGTTTATATACATGTATACATCCTAACGGCGAGAGACGTGGCAGTAGACAAACGGTGAGGGACGCGGCAGTAAACAGTCGGCGAGTTTCGCGGCGGTAGACAAACGGCGAGGGACGTGGCGGTAGACAAACGGCGAGGGACGTGGCAGTAAACAGTCGGCGAGTTTCGCGGCGGTATACAAACGGCGAGGGACGCGGCGGTAGACAAACGGCGAGAGACGCGGCGGAAGACAAGCAGCGAGGGACGCGGCGGTAGACAAACGGCGAGGGTCGCGGCGGTAGACAAACGGCGAGGGTCGCGGCGGTAGACAAGCAGCGAGGGACGCGGCGGTAGACAAACGGCGAGGGTCGCGGCGGTAGACAAACGGCGAGGGTCGCGGCGGTAGACAAACGGCGAGGGTCGCGGCGGTAGACAAACGGCGAAGGTCACGGCGGTAGACAAACGGCGAAGGTCACGGCGGTAGACAAACGGCGAGTTTCGCGGCGGTAGACAAACGGCGAGGGACGTGGCAGTAAACAGTCGGCGAGTTTCGCGGCGGTATACAAACGGCGAGGGACGCGGCGGTAGACAAACGGCGAGAGACGCGGCGGAAGACAAGCAGCGAGGGACGCGGCGGTAGACAAACGGCGAGGGTCGCGGCGGTAGACAAACGGCGAGGGTCGCGGCGGTAGACAAACGGCAAGGGTCGCGGCGGTAGACAAAGGGCGTGGGTCGCTGCGGTAGGCAAACGGCGAGAGTCGCGGCGGTAGACAAGCAGCGAGGGTCGCGGCGGTAGACAAACGGCGTGGGTCGCTGCGGTAGGCAAACGGCGAGAGTCGCGGCGGTAGACAAACGGCGAGGGTCGCGGCGGTAGACAAACGGCGAGGGTTCCGGCGGTAGACAAGCAGCGAGGGTCGCGGCGGTAGACAAACGGTTCGGAGCACGGCGGTAGACAAACGGCGAGGGTCGCGGCGGTATACAAACGACGAGGGTCTCGGCGGTAGACAAACGGCGAGGGACGCGGCGGTAGACAAACGGCGAGGGACGCGGCGGTAGACAAACGGCGAGGGTCGCGGCGGTATACAAACGGCGTGGGTCGCTGCGGTAGACAAAGGGCGCGAGTCGCGGCGGTAGACAAACGGCGAGGGTCGCGGCGGTAGACAAACGGCGAGTGTCGCGGCGGTAGACAAACGGCGAGGGTCGCGGCGGTAGACAAGCAGCGAGGGACGTGGCGGTAGACAAACGGCGAGGGTCGCGGCGGTAGACAAACGGCGAGGGTCGCGGCGGTAGACAAGCAGCGAGGGTCGGGGCGGTAGATAAACGGCGAGGGTCGCGGCGGTATACAAACGGTGAGGGTCGCGGCGGTAGACAAACGGCGAGGGTCGCGGCGGTAGACAAACGGCGAGGGTCGCGGCGGTAGACAAACGGCGAGGGTCGCGGCGGTAGACAAACGGCGGGGGTCGCTGCGGTAGACAAACGGCGAGAGTCGCGGCGGTAGACAAGCAGCGAGGGACGCGGCGGTAGACAAACGGCGAGGGTCGCGGCGGTAGACAAACGGCGAGGGTCGCGGCGGTAGACAAACGGCGAGGGACACGGCGGTAGACAAACGGCTAGGCTCGCGGCGGTAGACAAACGGCGAAGGTCACGGCGGTAGACAAACGGCGAGAGTCGCGGCGGTAGACAAACGGCGAGGGTCGCGGCGGTAGACAAGCAGCGAGGGACGCGGCGGTAGACAAACGGCGAGGGTCGCGGCGGTAGACAAACGGCGAGGGTCGCGGCGGTAGACAAGCAGCGAGGGTCGGGGCGGTAGATAAACGGCGAGGGTCGCGGCGGTATACAAACGGTGAGGGTCGCGGCGGTAGACAAACGGCGAGGGTCGCGGCGGTAGACAAACGGCGAGGGTCGCGGCGGTAGACAAACGGCGAGGGTCGCGGCGGTAGACAAACAGCGAGGGTCGCGGCGGTAGACAAACGGCGTGGGTCGCTGCGGTAGACAAACGGCGAGAGTCGCGGCGGTAGACAAGCAGCGAGGGACGCGGCGGTAGACAAACGGCGAGGGTCGCGGCGGTAGACAAGCAGCGAGGGACGCGGCGGTAGACAAACGGCGAGAGACTCGGCGGTAGACAAGCAGCGAGGGACGCGTCGGTAGACAAACGGCGAGGGTCGCGGCGGTAGACAAGCAGCGAGGGTCACGGCGGAGGACAAACGGCGAGGGACGCGGCGGTAGACAAACGGCGAGGGACGCCGCGGTAGACAAGCAGCGAGGGTCACGGCGGTAGACAAGCAGCGAGTGACGCGGCGGCAGACAAACGGCGAGGGACGCGGCGGTAGACAAACGGCGAGGGTCTCGGCGGTAGACAAACGGCGAAGGTCACGGCGGTAGACAAACGGCGAGGGTCGCGCCGGTAGACAAACGGCGAGGGTCGCGGCGGTAGACAAACGGCGAGGGACACGGCGGTAGACAAACGGCTAGGCTCGCGGCGGTAGACAAACGGCGAAGGTCACGGCGGTAGACAAACGGCGAGAGTCGCGGCGGTAGACAAACGGCGAGGGTCGCGGCGGTAGACAAGCAGCGAGGGACGCGGCCGTGGACAAACGGCGAGGGTCGCGGCGGTAGACAAACGGCGAGGGTCCCGGCGGTAGACAAGCAGCGAGGGTCGGGGCGGTAGATAAACGGCGAGGGTCGCGGCGGTATACAAACGGTGAGGGTCGCGGCGGTAGACAAACGGCGAGGGTCGCGGCGGTAGACAAGCAGCGAGGGACGCGGCGATAGACAAGCAGCGAGGGTCACGGCGGTAGACAAGCAGCGAGTGACGCGGCGGCAGACAAACGGCGAGGGACGCGGCGGTAGACAAACGGCGAGGGTCTCGGCGGTAGACAAACGGCGAAGGTCACGGCGGTAGACAAACGGCGAGGGTCGCGGCGGTAGACAAACGGCGAGGGTCGCGGCGGTAGACAAACGGCGAGGGACACGGCGGTAGACAAACGGCTAGGCTCGCGGCGGTAGACAAACGGCGAAGGTCACGGCGGTAGACAAACGGCGAGAGTCGCGGCGGTAGACAAACGGCGAGGGTCGCGGCGGTAGACAAGCAGCGAGGGACGCGGCCGTGGACAAACGGCGAGGGTCGCGGCGGTAGACAAACGGCGAGGGTCCCGGCGGTAGACAAGCAGCGAGGGTCGGGGCGGTAGATAAACGGCGAGGGTCGCGGCGGTATACAAACGGTGAGGGTCGCGGCGGTAGACAAACGGCGAGGGTCGCGGCGGTAGACAAACGGCGAGGGTCGCGGCGGTAGACAAACGGCGAGGGTCGCGGCGGTAGACAAACGGCGAGGGTCGCGGCGGTAGACAAACGGCGTGGGTCGCTGCGGTAGACAAACGGCGAGAGTCGCGGCGGTAGACAAGCAGCGAGGGACGCGGCGGTAGACAAACGGCGAGGGTCGCGGCGGTAGACAAGCAGCGAGGGACGCGGCGGTAGACAAACGGCGAGAGACTCGGCGGTAGACAAGCAGCGAGGGACGCGTCGGTAGACAAACGGCGAGGGTCGCGGCGGTAGACAAGCAGCGAGGGTCACGGCGGTAGACAAACGGCGAGGGACGCGGCGGTAGACAAACGGCGAGGGACGCGGCGGTAGACAAGCAGCGAGGGTCGCGGCGGTAGACAAACGGCGAGGGACGCGGCGGTAGACAAGCAGCGAGGGACGCGGCGATAGACAAACAGCGAGGGTCACGGCGGTAGACAAGCAGCGAGTGACGCGGCGGCAGACAAACGGCGAGGGACGCGGCGGTAGACAAACGGCGAGGGTCTCGGCGGTAGACAAACGGCGAAGGTCACGGCGGTAGACAAACGGCGAGGGTCGCGGCGGTAGACAAACGGCGAGGGTCTCGGCGGTAGACAAACGGCGAGGGACGCGGCGGTAGACAAACGGCGAGGGTCGCGGCGGTAGACAAACGGCGAAGGTCGCGGCGGTAGACAAACGGCGAGGGACGCGGCGGTAGACAAGCAGCGAGGGTCGCGGCGGTAGACAAACGGCGAGGGTCGCGGCGGTAGACAAACGGCGAGGGTCGCGGCGGTAGACAAACGGCGAAGGTCGCGGCGGTAGACAAACGGCGAGGGTCGCGGCGGTAGACAAACGGCGAGAGTCGCGGCGGTAGACAAACGGCGAAGGTCGCGGCGGTAGACAAACGGCGAGGATCGCGGCGGTAGACAAGCAGCGAGGGACGCGGCGGTAGACAAACGGCGTGGGCCGCTGCGGTAGACAAACGGCGAGGGTCTCGGCGGTAGACAAACGGCGAAGGTCACGGCGGTAGACAAACGGCGAGGGTCGCGGCGGTAGACAAACAGCGAGGGTCACGGCGGTAGACAAACGGCGAGGGTCGCGGCGGTAGACAAACGGCGAGGGTCGCGGCGGTAGACAAACGGCGAAGGTCGCGGCGGTGGACAAACGGCGAGGGTCGCGGCGGTAGACAAACGGCGAGGGTCGCGGCGGTAGACAAACGGCGAAGGTCGCGGCGGTAGACAAACGGCGAGGATCGCGGCGGTAGACAAGCAGCGAGGGACGCGGCGGTAGACAAACGGCGAGGGTCTCGGCGGTAGACAAACGGCGAAGGTCACGGCGGTAGACAAACGGCGAGGGTCGCGACGGTAGACAAACGGCGAGGGTCTCGGCGGTAGACAAACGGCGAGGGACGCGGCGGTAGACAAACGGCGAGGGTCGCGGCGGTAGACAAACGGCGAGGATCGCGGCGGTAGACAAACGGCGAAAGTCGCGGCGGTAGACAAACGGCGAGGGTCGCGGCGGTAGACAAACGGCGAGGGTCGCGGCGGTAGACAAACGGCGAGGATCGCGGCGGTAGACTAGCAGCGAGGGACGCGGCGGTAGACAAACGGCGTGGGCCGCTGCGGTAGACAAACGGCGAGGGTCGCGGCGGTAGACAAACGGCGAAGGTCGCGGCGGTAGACAAACGGCGAGGGACGCGGCGGTAGACAAACGGCGAGGGTCGCGGCGGTAGACAAACGGCGAGGGTCGCGGCGGTAGACAAACGGCGAGGGTCGCGGCGGTAGACAAACGGCGAATGTCACGGCGGTAGACAAACGGCGAGGGCCGCGGCGGTAGACAAACGGCGAGGGTCGCGGCGGTAGACAAACGGCGAGGGTCGCGGCGGTAGACAAACGGCGAAGGTCGCGGCGGTAGACAAACGGCGAGGGTCGCGGCGGTAGACAAACGGCGAAGGTCGCGGCGGTAGACAAACGGCGAGGGTCGCGGCGGTAGACAAACGGCGAGGGTCGCGGCGGTAGACAAACGGCGAAGGTCGCGGCGGTCGACAAACGGCGAGGATCGCGGCGGTGGACAAGCAGCGAGGGACGCGGCGGTAGACAAACGGCGTGGGCCGCTGCGGTAGACAAACGGCGAGGGTCTGGGCGGTAGACAAACGGTGAAGGTCACGGCGGTAGACAAACGGCGAGGGTCGCGGCAGTAGACAAGCGGCGAGGGGCGTGGCAGTATACAGACGGTGAGGGGCATGGCAGTAGACAAACGGACAAGGGCGTGGCAGGAGACAATCGGCGAGGGACGCGGCGGTAGACAAACGGCGAGGGTCGCGACGGTAGACAAACGGCGAGGGTCTCGGCGGTAGACAAACGGCGAGGGACGCGGCGGTAGACAAACGGCGAGGGTCGCGGCGGTAGACAAACGGCGAGGATCGCGGCGGTAGACAAACGGCGAAAGTCGCGGCGGTAGACAAACGGCGAGGGTCGCGGCGGTAGACAAACGGCGAGGGTCGCGGCGGTAGACAAACGGCGAGGATCGCGGCGGTAGACTAGCAGCGAGGGACGCGGCGGTAGACAAACGGCGTGGGCCGCTGCGGTAGACAAACGGCGAGGGTCGCGGCGGTAGACAAACGGCGAAGGTCGCGGCGGTAGACAAACGGCGAGGGACGCGGCGGTAGACAAACGGCGAGGGTCGCGGCGGTAGACAAACGGCGAGGGTCGCGGCGGTAGACAAACGGCGAGGGTCGCGGCGGTAGACAAACGGCGAATGTCACGGCGGTAGACAAACGGCGAGGGCCGCGGCGGTAGACAAACGGCGAGGGTCGCGGCGGTAGACAAACGGCGAGGGTCGCGGCGGTAGACAAACGGCGAAGGTCGCGGCGGTAGACAAACGGCGAGGGTCGCGGCGGTAGACAAACGGCGAAGGTCGCGGCGGTAGACAAACGGCGAGGGTCGCGGCGGTAGACAAACGGCGAGGGTCGCGGCGGTAGACAAACGGCGAAGGTCGCGGCGGTCGACAAACGGCGAGGATCGCGGCGGTGGACAAGCAGCGAGGGACGCGGCGGTAGACAAACGGCGTGGGCCGCTGCGGTAGACAAACGGCGAGGGTCTGGGCGGTAGACAAACGGTGAAGGTCACGGCGGTAGACAAACGGCGAGGGTCGCGGCAGTAGACAAGCGGCGAGGGGCGTGGCAGTATACAGACGGTGAGGGGCATGGCAGTAGACAAACGGACAAGGGCGTGGCAGGAGACAATCGGCGAGGGACGCGGCGGTAGACAAGCAGCGACGGACGCGGCGGTAGACAAACGGCGAGGGTCGCGGCGGTAGACAAACGGCGAGGGTCGCGGCGGTAGACAAGCTGCGAGGGTCGCGGCGGTAGATAAACGGCGAGGGTCGCGGCGGTATACAAACGGCGAGGGTCGCGGCGGTAGACAAACGGCGAGGGTCGCGGCGGTAGACAAACGGCGAGGGTCGGGGCGGTAGACAAACGGCAAGGGGCGCGGCGGTAGACAAGCGGCGAGGGACGCGGCGGTAGACAAACGGCTTTTGTCGCTGCGGTAGACAAACGACGAGAGTCCCGGCGGTAGACAAACGGCGAGGGTCGCGGCGGTAGAAAACGGCGAGGGTCGTGGCGGTAGACAAACGGCGAGGGTCGCGGCGGTAGAAAAACGGCGAGGGTCGCGGCGGTAGACAAGCAGCGAGGGTCGCGGCGGTAGACAAACGGCGAGGGTCGCGGCGGTATACAAACGGCGAGGGTCGCGGCGGTAGACAAACCGCGAGGGTCGCGGCGGTAGACAAGCAGCGAGAGACGTGGCGGTAGACAAACGGCGTGGGTCGCTGCGGTAGACAAACGGCGAGGGTCGCGGCGGTAGACAATCAGCGAGGGTCTCGGCGGTAGACAAGCAGCGAGGGACGCGCCGGTAGACAAACGGCGAGGGTCGCGGCGGTAGACAAACGGCGAGGGTCGCGGCGGTGGATAAACGGCGAAGGTCGCGGCGGTAGACAAACAGCGAGGGTCGCGGCGGTAGACAAACGGCGTGGGTCGCTGCGGTAGACAAACGGCGAGAGTCGCGGCGGTTGACAAACGGCGAGGGTCGTGGCGGTAGACAAACGGCGAGGGGCGTGGCAGTATACAGACGGTGAGGGGCATGGCAGTAGACAAACGGACAAGGCCGTGGCAGGAGACAATCAGCGAGGGACGCGGCGGTAGACAAGCAGCGAGGGACGCGCCGGTAGACAAACGGCGAGGGTCGCGGCGGTAGACAAACGGCGAGGGTCGCGGCGGTGGATAAACGGCGAAGGTCGCGGCGGTAGACAAACAGCGAGGGTCGCGGCGGTAGACAAACGGCGTGGGTCGCTGCGGTAGACAAACGGCGAGAGTCGCGGCGGTTGACAAACGGCGAGGGTCGTGGCGGTAGACAAACGGCGAGGGGCGTGGCAGTATACAGACGGTGAGGGGCATGGCAGTAGACAAACGGACAAGGGCGTGGCAGGAGACAATCGGCGAGGGTCGCGGCGGTGGATAAACGGCGAAGGTCGCGGCGGTAGACAAACAGCGAGGGACGCGGCGGTAGACAAACAGCGAGGGTCACGGCGGTAGACAAACGGCGAGGGTCGCGGCGGTAGACAAACGGCGAGGGTCGCGGCGGTAGACAAACGGCGAAGGTCGCGGCGGTAGACAAACGGCGAGGGTCGCGGCGGTAGACAAACGGCGAGGGTCGCGGCGGTAGACAAACGGCGAAGGTCGCGGCGGTAGACAAACGGCGAGGATCGCGGCGGTAGACAAGCAGCGAGGGACGCGGCGGTAGACAAACGGCGTGGGCCGCTGCGGTGGACAAAGGGCGAGGGTCTCGGCGGTAGACAAACGGCGAAGGTCACGGCGGTAGACAAACGGCGAGGGTCGCGGCGGCAGACAAACGGCGAGGGTCTCGGCGGTAGACAAACGGCGAGCGACGCGGCGGTAGACAAACGGCGAGGGTCGCGGCGGTAGACAAACGGCGAAGGTCGCGGCGGTAGACAAACGGCGAGGGTCGCGGCGGTAGACAAGCAGCGAGGGACGCGGCGGTAGACAAACGGCATGGGTCGCTGCGGTAGACAAACGGCGAGAGTCGCGGCGGTAGACAAACGGCGAGAGTCGCGGCAGTAGACAAACGGCGAGGGTCTCGGCGGTAGACAAACGGCGAGGGTCTCGGCGGTAGACAAACGGCGAGGGTCGCGGCGGTAGACAAAACGGCGAGGGTCGCGGCGGTAGACAAACGGCGAGGGTCGCGGCGGTAGACAAACGGCGAAGGTCGCGGCGGTAGACAAACGGCGAGGATCGCGGCGGTAGACAAGCAGCGAGGGACGCGGCGGTAGACAAACGGCGTGGGCCGCTGCGGTAGACAAACGGCGAGGGTCTCGGCGGGAGACAAACGGCGAAGGTCACGGCGGTAGACAAACGGCGAGGGTCGCGGCGGTAGACAAACGGCGAGGGTCTTGGCGGTAGACAAACGGCGAGGGACGCGGCGGTAGACAAACGGCGAGGGTCGCGGCGGTAGACAAACGGCGAGGGTCCCGGCGGTAGACAAACGGCGAAGGTCGCGGCGGTAGACAAACGGCGAGAGTCGTGGCGGTAGACAAACGGCGAGAGTCGCGGCAGTAGACAAACGGCGAGGGTCTCGGCGGTAGACAAACGGCGAGGGTCTCGGCGGTAGACAAACGGCGAAGGTCACGGCGGTAGACAAACGGTGAGGGTCGCGGCGGTAGACAAACGGCGGGGGTTGCGGCGGTAGACAAACGGCGAGGGTTTCGGCGGTAGACAAACGGCGAGGGACGCGGCGGTAGACAAACGGCGAGGGTCGCGGCCGTAGACAAACGGCGAGGGTCGCGGCGGTAGACAAACGACGAGGGTCGCGGCGGTAGACAAACGGCGAGGGTCTCGGCGGTAGACAAACGGCGAGGGACGCGGCGGTGGACAAACGGCGAGGGTTACGGCGGTAGACAAACGGCGAGGGGCGCGGCGGTAGACAAACGGCGAAGGTCGCGGCGGTAGACAAACGGCGAGGATCGCGGCGGTAGACAAGCAGCGAGGGACGCGGCGGTAGACAAACGGCGTGGGCCGCTGCGGTAGACAAACGGCGAGGGTCTCGGCGGTAGACAAACGGCGAAGGTCACGGCGGTAGACAAACGGCGAGGGTCGCGGCGGTAGACAAACAGCGAGGGTCACGGCGGTAGACAAACGGCGAGGGTCGCGGCGGTAGACAAACGGCGAGGGTCGCGGCGGTAGACAAACGGCGAAGGTCGCGGCGGTGGACAAACGGCGAGGGTCGCGGCGGTAGACAAACGGCGAGGGTCGCGGCGGTAGACAAACGGCGAAGGTCGCGGCGGTAGACAAACGGCGAGGATCGCGGCGGTAGACAAGCAGCGAGGGACGCGGCGGTAGACAAACGGCGAGGGTCTCGGCGGTAGACAAACGGCGAAGGTCACGGCGGTAGACAAACGGCGAGGGTCGCGACGGTAGACAAACGGCGAGGGTCTCGGCGGTAGACAAACGGCGAGGGACGCGGCGGTAGACAAACGGCGAGGGTCGCGGCGGTAGACAAACGGCGAGGATCGCGGCGGTAGACAAACGGCGAAAGTCGCGGCGGTAGACAAACGGCGAGGGTCGCGGCGGTAGACAAACGGCGAGGGTCGCGGCGGTAGACAAACGGCGAGGATCGCGGCGGTAGACTAGCAGCGAGGGACGCGGCGGTAGACAAACGGCGTGGGCCGCTGCGGTAGACAAACGGCGAGGGTCGCGGCGGTAGACAAACGGCGAAGGTCGCGGCGGTAGACAAACGGCGAGGGACGCGGCGGTAGACAAACGGCGAGGGTCGCGGCGGTAGACAAACGGCGAGGGTCGCGGCGGTAGACAAACGGCGAGGGTCGCGGCGGTAGACAAACGGCGAATGTCACGGCGGTAGACAAACGGCGAGGGCCGCGGCGGTAGACAAACGGCGAGGGTCGCGGCGGTAGACAAACGGCGAGGGTCGCGGCGGTAGACAAACGGCGAAGGTCGCGGCGGTAGACAAACGGCGAGGGTCGCGGCGGTAGACAAACGGCGAAGGTCGCGGCGGTAGACAAACGGCGAGGGTCGCGGCGGTAGACAAACGGCGAGGGTCGCGGCGGTAGACAAACGGCGAAGGTCGCGGCGGTCGACAAACGGCGAGGATCGCGGCGGTGGACAAGCAGCGAGGGACGCGGCGGTAGACAAACGGCGTGGGCCGCTGCGGTAGACAAACGGCGAGGGTCTGGGCGGTAGACAAACGGTGAAGGTCACGGCGGTAGACAAACGGCGAGGGTCGCGGCAGTAGACAAGCGGCGAGGGGCGTGGCAGTATACAGACGGTGAGGGGCATGGCAGTAGACAAACGGACAAGGGCGTGGCAGGAGACAATCGGCGAGGGACGCGGCGGTAGACAAACGGCGAGGGTCGCGACGGTAGACAAACGGCGAGGGTCTCGGCGGTAGACAAACGGCGAGGGACGCGGCGGTAGACAAACGGCGAGGGTCGCGGCGGTAGACAAACGGCGAGGATCGCGGCGGTAGACAAACGGCGAAAGTCGCGGCGGTAGACAAACGGCGAGGGTCGCGGCGGTAGACAAACGGCGAGGGTCGCGGCGGTAGACAAACGGCGAGGATCGCGGCGGTAGACTAGCAGCGAGGGACGCGGCGGTAGACAAACGGCGTGGGCCGCTGCGGTAGACAAACGGCGAGGGTCGCGGCGGTAGACAAACGGCGAAGGTCGCGGCGGTAGACAAACGGCGAGGGACGCGGCGGTAGACAAACGGCGAGGGTCGCGGCGGTAGACAAACGGCGAGGGTCGCGGCGGTAGACAAACGGCGAGGGTCGCGGCGGTAGACAAACGGCGAATGTCACGGCGGTAGACAAACGGCGAGGGCCGCGGCGGTAGACAAACGGCGAGGGTCGCGGCGGTAGACAAACGGCGAGGGTCGCGGCGGTAGACAAACGGCGAAGGTCGCGGCGGTAGACAAACGGCGAGGGTCGCGGCGGTAGACAAACGGCGAAGGTCGCGGCGGTAGACAAACGGCGAGGGTCGCGGCGGTAGACAAACGGCGAGGGTCGCGGCGGTAGACAAACGGCGAAGGTCGCGGCGGTCGACAAACGGCGAGGATCGCGGCGGTGGACAAGCAGCGAGGGACGCGGCGGTAGACAAACGGCGTGGGCCGCTGCGGTAGACAAACGGCGAGGGTCTGGGCGGTAGACAAACGGTGAAGGTCACGGCGGTAGACAAACGGCGAGGGTCGCGGCAGTAGACAAGCGGCGAGGGGCGTGGCAGTATACAGACGGTGAGGGGCATGGCAGTAGACAAACGGACAAGGGCGTGGCAGGAGACAATCGGCGAGGGACGCGGCGGTAGACAAGCAGCGACGGACGCGGCGGTAGACAAACGGCGAGGGTCGCGGCGGTAGACAAACGGCGAGGGTCGCGGCGGTAGACAAGCTGCGAGGGTCGCGGCGGTAGATAAACGGCGAGGGTCGCGGCGGTATACAAACGGCGAGGGTCGCGGCGGTAGACAAACGGCGAGGGTCGCGGCGGTAGACAAACGGCGAGGGTCGGGGCGGTAGACAAACGGCAAGGGGCGCGGCGGTAGACAAGCGGCGAGGGACGCGGCGGTAGACAAACGGCTTTTGTCGCTGCGGTAGACAAACGACGAGAGTCCCGGCGGTAGACAAACGGCGAGGGTCGCGGCGGTAGAAAACGGCGAGGGTCGTGGCGGTAGACAAACGGCGAGGGTCGCGGCGGTAGAAAAACGGCGAGGGTCGCGGCGGTAGACAAGCAGCGAGGGTCGCGGCGGTAGACAAACGGCGAGGGTCGCGGCGGTATACAAACGGCGAGGGTCGCGGCGGTAGACAAACCGCGAGGGTCGCGGCGGTAGACAAGCAGCGAGAGACGTGGCGGTAGACAAACGGCGTGGGTCGCTGCGGTAGACAAACGGCGAGGGTCGCGGCGGTAGACAATCAGCGAGGGTCTCGGCGGTAGACAAGCAGCGAGGGACGCGCCGGTAGACAAACGGCGAGGGTCGCGGCGGTAGACAAACGGCGAGGGTCGCGGCGGTGGATAAACGGCGAAGGTCGCGGCGGTAGACAAACAGCGAGGGTCGCGGCGGTAGACAAACGGCGTGGGTCGCTGCGGTAGACAAACGGCGAGAGTCGCGGCGGTTGACAAACGGCGAGGGTCGTGGCGGTAGACAAACGGCGAGGGGCGTGGCAGTATACAGACGGTGAGGGGCATGGCAGTAGACAAACGGACAAGGCCGTGGCAGGAGACAATCAGCGAGGGACGCGGCGGTAGACAAGCAGCGAGGGACGCGCCGGTAGACAAACGGCGAGGGTCGCGGCGGTAGACAAACGGCGAGGGTCGCGGCGGTGGATAAACGGCGAAGGTCGCGGCGGTAGACAAACAGCGAGGGTCGCGGCGGTAGACAAACGGCGTGGGTCGCTGCGGTAGACAAACGGCGAGAGTCGCGGCGGTTGACAAACGGCGAGGGTCGTGGCGGTAGACAAACGGCGAGGGGCGTGGCAGTATACAGACGGTGAGGGGCATGGCAGTAGACAAACGGACAAGGGCGTGGCAGGAGACAATCGGCGAGGGTCGCGGCGGTGGATAAACGGCGAAGGTCGCGGCGGTAGACAAACAGCGAGGGACGCGGCGGTAGACAAACAGCGAGGGTCACGGCGGTAGACAAACGGCGAGGGTCGCGGCGGTAGACAAACGGCGAGGGTCGCGGCGGTAGACAAACGGCGAAGGTCGCGGCGGTAGACAAACGGCGAGGGTCGCGGCGGTAGACAAACGGCGAGGGTCGCGGCGGTAGACAAACGGCGAAGGTCGCGGCGGTAGACAAACGGCGAGGATCGCGGCGGTAGACAAGCAGCGAGGGACGCGGCGGTAGACAAACGGCGTGGGCCGCTGCGGTGGACAAAGGGCGAGGGTCTCGGCGGTAGACAAACGGCGAAGGTCACGGCGGTAGACAAACGGCGAGGGTCGCGGCGGCAGACAAACGGCGAGGGTCTCGGCGGTAGACAAACGGCGAGCGACGCGGCGGTAGACAAACGGCGAGGGTCGCGGCGGTAGACAAACGGCGAAGGTCGCGGCGGTAGACAAACGGCGAGGGTCGCGGCGGTAGACAAGCAGCGAGGGACGCGGCGGTAGACAAACGGCATGGGTCGCTGCGGTAGACAAACGGCGAGAGTCGCGGCGGTAGACAAACGGCGAGAGTCGCGGCAGTAGACAAACGGCGAGGGTCTCGGCGGTAGACAAACGGCGAGGGTCTCGGCGGTAGACAAACGGCGAGGGTCGCGGCGGTAGACAAAACGGCGAGGGTCGCGGCGGTAGACAAACGGCGAGGGTCGCGGCGGTAGACAAACGGCGAAGGTCGCGGCGGTAGACAAACGGCGAGGATCGCGGCGGTAGACAAGCAGCGAGGGACGCGGCGGTAGACAAACGGCGTGGGCCGCTGCGGTAGACAAACGGCGAGGGTCTCGGCGGGAGACAAACGGCGAAGGTCACGGCGGTAGACAAACGGCGAGGGTCGCGGCGGTAGACAAACGGCGAGGGTCTTGGCGGTAGACAAACGGCGAGGGACGCGGCGGTAGACAAACGGCGAGGGTCGCGGCGGTAGACAAACGGCGAGGGTCCCGGCGGTAGACAAACGGCGAAGGTCGCGGCGGTAGACAAACGGCGAGAGTCGTGGCGGTAGACAAACGGCGAGAGTCGCGGCAGTAGACAAACGGCGAGGGTCTCGGCGGTAGACAAACGGCGAGGGTCTCGGCGGTAGACAAACGGCGAAGGTCACGGCGGTAGACAAACGGTGAGGGTCGCGGCGGTAGACAAACGGCGGGGGTTGCGGCGGTAGACAAACGGCGAGGGTTTCGGCGGTAGACAAACGGCGAGGGACGCGGCGGTAGACAAACGGCGAGGGTCGCGGCCGTAGACAAACGGCGAGGGTCGCGGCGGTAGACAAACGACGAGGGTCGCGGCGGTAGACAAACGGCGAGGGTCTCGGCGGTAGACAAACGGCGAGGGACGCGGCGGTGGACAAACGGCGAGGGTTACGGCGGTAGACAAACGGCGAGGGGCGCGGCGGTAGATAAGCAGCGAGGGAGGCGGCGGTAGGCAAACGGCGTGGGTCGCTGCGGTAGACAAACGGCGAGAGTCGCGGCGGTAGACAAACGGCGAGGGTCGGGGCGGTAGACAAACGGCAAGGGGCGCGGCGGTAGACAAGCGGCGAGGGACGCGGCGGTAGACAAACGGCTTTTGTCGCTGCGGTAGACAAACGACGAGAGTCCCGGCGGTAGACAAACGGCGAGGGTCGCGGCGGTAGAAAACGGCGAGGGTCGTGGCGGTAGACAAACGGCGAGGGTCGCGGCGGTAGAAAAACGGCGAGGGTCGCGGCGGTAGACAAGCAGCGAGGGTCGCGGCGGTAGACAAACGGCGAGGGTCGCGGCGGTATACAAACGGCGAGGGTCGCGGCGGTAGACAAACCGCGAGGGTCGCGGCGGTAGACAAACGGACAAGGGCGTGGCAGTAGACAAACGGCGAGGGTCGCGGCGGTATACAAACGGCGGGGGTCGCGGCGGTAGACAAACGGCGAGGGTCGCGGCGGTAGACAAGCAGCGAGGGTCGCGGCGGTAGACAAGCAGCGAGGGACGTGGCGGTAGACAAGCAGCGAGGGTCGCGGCGGTAGACAAACGGCGAGGGTCGCGGCGGTAGACAAACGGCGAGGGTCGCGGCGGTAGACAAGCAGCGAGGGACGCGGCGGTAGACAAACGGCGAGAGACGCGGCGGTAGACAAGCAGCGAGGGACGCGTCGGTAGACAAACGGCGAGGGACGCGGCGGTAGACAAGCAGCGAGGGTCACGGCGGTAGACAAACGGCGAGGGACGCGGCGGTAGACAAACGGCGAGGGACGCGGCGGTAGACAAGCAGCGAGGGTCGCGGCGGTAGAAAAACGGCGAGGGACGCGGCGGTAGACAAGCAGCGAGGGACGCGGCGATAGACAAACAGCGATGGTCACGTCGGTAGACAAGCAGCGAGTGACGCGGCGGCAGGCAAACGGCGAGGGACGCGGCGGTAGACAAATGGCGAGGGACGCGGCGGTAGACAAGCAGCAAAGGACGCGTCGGTAGACAAACAGCGATGGACGCGGCGGTAGACAAACGGTTCGGTGCACGGCGGTAGACAAGCAGCGAGGGACGCGGCGGTAGACAAACGGCGAGGGTCGCGGCGGTAGACAAACGGCGAAGGTCGCGGCGGTAGACAAACGGCGAGGGTCGCGGCGGTAGACCAGCAGCGAGGGACGCGGCGGTAGACAAACGGCATGGGTCGCTGCGGTAGACAAACGGCGAGAGTCGCGGCGGTAGACAAACGGCGAGAGTCGCGGCAGTAGACAAACGGCGAGGGTCTCGGCGGTAGACAAACGGCGAGGGTCTCGGCGGTAGACAAACGGCGAAGGTCACGGCGGTAGACAAACGGCGAGGGTCGCGGCGGTAGACAAGCAGCGATGGTCTCGGCGGTAGACAAACGGCTAGGGTCGCGGCGGTATACAAACGGCGAGGGTCGCGGCGGTAGACAAACGGCGAGGGTCGCGGCGGTGGACAAACGGCGAGGGTCGCGGCGGTAGACAAACAGCGAAGGTCGCGGCGGTAGACAAACGGCGTGGGTCGTGGCGGTAGACAAACGGCGAGGGGCGTGGCAGTATACAGACGGTGAGGGGTATGGCAGTAGACAAACGGACAAGGGCGTGGCAGGAGACAATCGGCGAGGGACGCGGCGGTAGACAAGCAGCGAGGGACGCGGCGGTAGACAAACAGCGAGGGTCACGGCGGTAGACAAACGGCGAGGGTCGCGGCGGTAGACAAACGGCGAGGGTCGCGGCGGTAGACAAACGGCGAGGGTCGCGGCGGTAGACAAACGGCGAGGGTCGCGGCGGTAGACAAACGGCGAGGGTCGCGGCGGTAGACAAGCGGCGAAGGTCGCGGCGGTAGACAAACGGCGAGGATCGCGGCGGTAGACAAGCAGCAAGGGACGCGGCGGTAGACAAACGGCGTGGGCCGCTGCGGTAGACAAACGGCGAGGGTCTCGGCGGTAGATAAACGGCGAAGGTCACGGCGGTAGACAAACGGCGAGGGTCGCGGCGGTAGACAAACGGTGAGGGTCTCGGCGGTAGACAAACGGCGAGGGACGCGGCGGTAGACAAACGGCGAGGGTCGCGGCGGTAGACAAACGGCGAGGGTCGCGGCGGTAGACAAGCAGCGAGGGACGCGGCGGTAGACAAACGGCATGGGTCGCTGCGGTAGACAAACGGCGAGAGTCGCGGCGGTAGACAAACGGCGAGAGTCGCGGCAGTAGACAAACGGCGAGGGTCTCGGCGGTAGACAAACGGCGAGGGTCTCGGCGGTAGACAAATAGCGAAGGTCACGGCGGTAGACAAACGGCGAGGGTCGAGGTGGTAGACAAACGGCGAGGGTTGCGGCGGTAGACAAACGGCGAGGGTCTCGGCGGTAGACAAACGGCGAGGGACGCGGCGGTAGACAAACGGCGAGGGTCGCGGCGGTAGACAAACGGCGAGGGTCGCGGCGGTAGACAAACGGCGAGGGTCACGGCGGTAGACAAACGGCGAGGGACGCGGCGGTAGACAAACGGCGAGGGACGCGGCGGTAGACAAGCAGCGAGGGTCGCGGCGGTAGAAAAACGGCGAGGGACGCGGCGGTAGACAAGCAGCGAGTGACGCGGCGGCAGGCAAACGGCGAGGGACGCGGCGGTAGACATATGGCGAGGGACGCGGCGGTAGACAAGCAGCAAAGGACGCGTCGGTAGACAAACAGCGATGGACGCGGCGGTAGACAAACGGTTCGGTGCACGGCGGTAGACCAGCAGCGAGGGACGCGGCGGTAGACAAACGGCGAGGGTCGCGGCGGTAGACAAACGGCGAAGGTCGCGGCGGTAGACAAACGGCGAGGGTCGCGGCGGTAGACCAGCAGCGAGGGACGCGGCGGTAGACAAACGGCATGGGTCGCTGCGGTAGACAAACGGCGAGAGTCGCGGCGGTAGACAAACGGCGAGAGTCGCGGCAGTAGACAAACGGCGAGGGTCTCGGCGGTAGACAAACGGCGAGGGTCTCGGCGGTAGACAAACGGCGAAGGTCACGACGGTAGACAAACGGCGAGGGTCGCGGCGGTAGACAAGCAGCGAGGGTCTCGGCGGTAGACAAACGGCGAGGGTCGCGGCGGTATACAAACGGCGAGGGTCGCGGCGGTAGACAAACGGCGAGGGTCGCGGCGGTGGACAAACGGCGACGGTCGCGGCGGTAGACAAACAGCGAAGGTCGCGGCGGTAGACAAACGGCGTGGGTCGCTGCGGTAGACAAACGGCGAGAGTGGCGGCGGTAGACAAACGGCGAGGGTCGTGGCGGTAGACAAACGGCGAGGGGCGTGGCAGTATACAGACGGTGAGGGGTATGGCAGTAGACAAACGGACAAGGGCGTGGCAGGAGACAATCGGCGAGGGACGCGGCGGTAGACAAGCAGCGAGGGACGCGGCGGTAGACAAACAGCGAGGGTCACGGCGGTAGACAAACGGCGAGGGTCGCGGCGGTAGACAAACGGCGAGGGTCGCGGCGGTAGACAAACGGCGAGGGTCGCGGCGGTAGACAAACGGCGAGGGTCGCGGCGGTAGACAAACGGCGAGGTTCGCGGCGGTAGACAAACGGCGAAGGTCGCGGCGGTAGACAAACGGCGAGGATCGCGGCGGTAGACACGCAGCGAGGGACGCGGCGGTAGACAAACGGCGTGGGCCGCTGCGGTACACAAACGGCGAGGGTCGCGGCGGTAGATAAACGGCGAAGGTCACGGCGGTAGACAAACGGCGAGGGTCGCGGCGGTAGACAAACGGTGAGGGTCTCGGCGGTAGACAAACGGTGAGGGACGCGGCGGTAGACAAACGGCGAGGGTCGCGGCGGTAGACAAACGGCGAGGGTCGCGGCGGTAGACAAGCAGCGAGGGACGCGGCGGTAGACAAACGGCATGGGTCGCTGCGGTAGACAAACGGCGAGAGTCGCGGCGGTAGACAAACGGCGAGAGTCGCGGCAGTAGACAAACGGCGAGGGTCTCGGCGGTAGACAAACGGCGAGGGTCTCGGCGGTAGACAAATGGCGAAGGTCACGGCGGTAGACAAACGGCGAGGGTCGAGGTGGTAGACAAACGGCGAGGGTTGCGGCGGTAGACAAACGGCGAGGGTCTCGGCGGTAGACAAACGGCGAGGGACGCGGCGGTAGACAAACGGCGAGGGTCGCGGCGGTAGACAAACGGCGAGGGTCGCGGCGGTAGACAAACGGCGAGGGTCGCGGCGGTAGACAAACGGCGAAGGTCACGGCGGTAGACAAACGGCGAGGGTCGCGGCGGTAGACAAACGGCGAAGGCCGCGGCGGTAGACAAACGGCGAGGGTCGCGGCGGTAGACAAACGGCGGAGGACGCGGCGGTAGACAAACGTCGAGCGTCGCGGCGGTAGACAAACAGCGATGGTCACGGCGGTAGACAAGCAGCGAGTAACGGGGCGGCAGACAAACGGCGAGGGACGCGGCGGTAGACAAATGGCGAGGGACGCGGCGGTAGACAAGCAGCGAAGGACGCGTCGGTAGACAAACAGCGAGGGTCACGGCGGTAGACAAACAGCGATGGACACGGCGGTAGACAAACGGTTCGGTGCACGGCGGTAGACAAGCAGCGAGGGTCGCGGCGGTAGACAAACGGCGAGGGACGCGGTGGTAGACAAACGGCGAAGGTCTCGGCGGTAGACAAACGGCGAGGGTCGCGGCGGTATACAAACGGCGAGGGTCGCGGCGGTAGACAAACGGCGAGGGTCGCGGCGGTAGACAAACGGCGAGGGTCGGGGCGGTAGACAAACGGCGAGGGGCGCGGCGGTAGACAAGCGGCGAGGGACGCGGCGGTAGACAAACGGCTTTTGTCGCTGCGGTAGACAAACGACGAGAGTCCCGGCGGTAGACAAACGGCGAGGGTCGCGGCGGTAGAAAACGGCGAGGGTCGTGGCGGTAGACAAACGGCGAGGGTCGCGGCGGTATACAAACGGCGAGGGTCGCGGCGGTAGACAAACCGCGAGGGTCGCGGCGGTAGACAAGCAGCGAGGGACGTGGCGGTAGACAAACGGCTTTTGTCGCTGCGGTAGACAAACGACGAGAGTCCCGGCGGTAGACAAACGGCGAGGGTCGCGGCGGTAGAAAACGGCGCGGGTCGTGGCGGTAGACAAACGGCGAGGGTCGCGGCGGTATACAAACGGCGAGGGTCGCGGCGGTAGACAAACCGCGAGGGTCGCGGCGGTAGACAAGCAGCGAGGGACGTGGCGGTAGACAAACGGCGTGGGTCGCTGCGGTAGACAAACGGCGAGGGTCGCGGCGGTAGACAAGCAGCGAGGGTCTCGGCGGTAGACAAGCAGCAAGGGACGCGCCGGTAGACAAACGGCGAGGGTCGCGGCGGTAGACAAACGGCGAAGGACGCGGCGGTAGACAAACGTCGAGCGTCGCGGCGGTAGACAAACGGCGAATGTCACGGCGGTATCCCCGCGGACAAGGGCGTGGCAGTAGACAAACGGCCAGGGGCGTGGCGGTAGACAAGCAGCGAGGGACGCGGCGGTAGACAAAGGGCGAAGGTCGCGGCGGTAGACAAACGGCGAGGGCCGCGGCCGTAGACAAACGGACCAGGGCGTGGCAGTAGACAAGCAGCGAGGGTCGCGGCGGTAGACAAACGGCGAGGGTCGCGGCGGTAGACAAACGGCGAGGGTCGCGGCGGTAGACAAGGAGCGAGGGTCGCGGCGGTAGACAAACGGCGAGGGTCGCGGCGGTATACAAACGGCGAGAGTCGCGGCGGTAGACAAGCCGCGAGGGACGCGGCGGTAGACAAACGGCGAGGGTCGCGGCGGTAGACAAGCAGCGAGGGACGCGGCGGTAGACAAACGGCGAGAGACGCGGCGGTAGACAAGCAGCGAGGGACGCGTCGCTAGACAAACGGCGAGGGTCGCGGCGGTAGACAAGCAGCGAGGGTCACGGCGGTAGACAAACGGCGAGAGACGCGGCGGTAGACAAACGGCGAGGGACGCGGCGGTAGACAAGCAGCGAGGGTCGCGGCGGTAGACAAACCGCGAGGGACGCGGCGGTAGACAAGCAGCGAGTGACGCGGCGGCAGACAAACGGCGAGGGACGCGGCGGTAGACAAATGGCGAGGGACGCGGCGGTAGACAAGCAGCGAAGGACGCGTCGGTAGACAAACAGCGAGGGTCACGGCGGTAGACAAACAGCGATGGACGCGGCGGTAGACAAACGGTTCGGTGCACGGCGGTAGACAAGCAGCGAGGGACGCGGCGGTAGACAAACGGCGAGGGACGCGGTGGTAGACAAACGGCGAAGGTCTCGGCGGTAGACAAACGGCGAGGGTCGCGGCGGTATACAAACGGCGAGGGTCGCGGCGGTAGACAAACGGCGAGGGTCGCGGCGGTAGACAAACGGCGAGGGTCGGGGCAGTAGACAAACGGCGAGGGGCGCGGCGGTAGACAAGCGGCGAGGGACGCGGCGGTAGACAAACGGCTTTTGTCGCTGCGGTAGACAAACGACGAGAGTCCCGGCGGTAGACAAACGGCGAGGGTCGCGGCGGTAGAAAACGGCGTTGGTCGTGGCGGTAGACAAACGGCGAGGGTCGCGGCGGTATACAAACGGCGAGGGTCGCGGCGGTAGACAAACCGCGAGGGTCGCGGCGGTAGACAAGCAGCGAGGGACGTGGCGGTAGACAAACGGCGTGGGTCGCTGCGGTAGACAAACGGCGAGGGTCGCGGCGGTAGACAAGCATCGAGGGTCTCGGCGGTAGACAAGCAGCAAGGGACGCGCCGGTAGACAAACGGCGAGGGTCGCGGCGGTAGACAAACGGCGAGGGTCTCGGCGGTGGACAAACGGCGAGGGTCGCGGCGGTAGACAAACAGCGAGGGTCGCGGCGGTAGACAAACGGCGTGGGTCGCTGCGGTAGACAAACGGCGAGAGTCGCGGCGGTAGACAAACAGCGAGGGTCGTGGCGGTAGACAAACGGCGAGGGGCGTGGCAGTATACAGACGGTGAGGGGCATGGCAGTAGACAAACGGACAAGGGCGTGGCAGGAGACAATCGGCGAGGGACGCGGCGGTAGACAAGCAGCGAGGGACGCGGCGGTAGACAAACAGCGAGGGTCACGGCGGTAAATAAGCAGCGAGGGACGCGCCGGTAGACAAACGGCGAGGGACGCGGCGGTAGACAAACGGCGTGGGACGCGGCGGTAGACAAGCAGCGAGGGTCGCGGCGGTAGACAAACGGCGAGGGACGCGGCGGTAGACAAACGGCGAGGGACGCGGCGGTAGACAAGCAGCGAGGGTCGCGGCGGTAGACAAACGGCTAGGGACGCGGCGGTAGACAGACGACGAGGGACGCGGCGGTAGGCAAACGGCAAGGGTCACGGCGGTAGACAAGCAGCGAGGGACGCGGCGATAGACAAACAGCGAGGGTCACGGCGGTAGACAAATGGCGAGTGACGCGGCGGCAGACACACGGCGAGGGACGCGGCGGTAGACAAATGGCGAGGGACGCGGCGCTAGACAAGCAGCGAGGGACGCGTCGGTAGACCAACAGCGAGGGTCACGGCGGTAGACAAACGGCGAGGGACGCGGCGGTAGACAAACGGCGGGGGTCTCGGCGGTAGACAAACGGCGAAGGTCACGGCGGTAGACAAACGGCGAGGGTCGCGGCGGTAGACAAACGGCGAGGGTTGCGGCGGTAGACAAACGGCGAGGGTCTTGGCGGTAGACAAACGGCGAGGGACGCGGCGGTAGACAAACGGCGAGGGTCGCGGCGGTAGACAAACGGCGAGGGTCGCGGCGGTAGACAAACGGCGAAGGTCGCGGCGGTAGACAAACGGCGAGGGTCGCGGCGGTAGACAAACGGCGAGGGTCGCGGCGGTAGACAAACGGCGAAGGTCGCGGCGGTAGACAAACGGCGAGGATCGCGGCGGTAGACAAGCAGCGAGGGACGCGGCGATAGACAAACAGCGAGGGTCACGGCGGTAGACAAACGGCGAGGGTCGCGGCGGTAGACGCACGGCGAGGGACGCGGCGGTAGACAAAGGGCGAAGGTCGCGGCGGTAGACACACGGCGGGGGCCGCGGCGGTAGACAAACGGACAAGGGCGTGGCAGTAGACAAGCGGCGAGGGGCGTGGCAGTATACCAACGGTGAGGGGCATGGCAGTAGACAAACGGACAAGGGCGTGGCAGTAGACAAGCGGCGAGGGGCGTGGCAGTATACAGACGGTGAGGGGCATGGCAGTAGACAAACGGACAAGGGCGTGGCAGTAGACAATCGGCGAAGGACGCGGCGGTAGACAAGCAGCGAGGGTCGCGGCGGTAGACAAACGGCGAGGGACGCGGCGGTAGACAAACGGCGAGGGACGCGGCGGTAGACAAGCAGCGAGGGACGCGTCGGTAGACAAACAGCGAGGGTCACGGCGGTAGACAAACAGCGATGGACGCGGCGGTAGACAAACGGTTCGGTGCACGGCGGTAGACAAGCAGCGAGGGACGCGGCGATAGACAAACAGCAAGGGTCACGGCGGTAGACAAATGGCGAGTGACGCGGCGGCAGACACACGGCGAGGGTTGCGGCGGTAGACAAACGGCGAGGGTCTCGGCGGTAGACAAACGGCGAGGGACGCGGCGGTAGACAAACGGCGAGGGTCGCGGCGGTAGACAAACGGCGAAGGTCGCGGCGGTAGACAAACGGCGAGGGTCGCGGCGGTAGACAAACGGCGAGGGTCGCGGCGGTAGACAAACGGCGAGGATCGCGGCGGTAGACAAGCAGCGAGGGACGCGGCGGTAGACAAACGGCGCGGGCCGCTGCGGTAGACAAACGGCGAGGGTCTCGGCGGTAGACAAACGGCGAAGGTCACGGCGGTAGACAAACGGCGAGGGTCGCGGCGGTAGACAAATGGCGAGGGTCTCGGCGGTAGACAAACGGCGAAGGTCACGGCGGTAGACAAACGGCGAGGGTCGCGGTGGTAGACAAACGGCGAGGGTTGCGGCGGTAGACAAACGGCGAGGGTCTCGGCGGTAGACAAACGGCGAGGGACGCGGCGGTAGACAAACGGCGAGGGTCGCGGCGGTAGACAAACGGCGAGGGTCGCGGCGGTAGACAAACGGCGAGGGTCGCGGCGGTAGACAAACGGCGAGGGTCGCGGCGGTAGACAAACGGCGAGGGTCGCGGCGGTAGACAAACGGCGAATGTCACGGCGGTAGACAAACGGACAAGGGCGTGGCAGTAGACAAACGGCGAGGGTCGCGGCGGTAGACAAACGGCGAATGTCACGGCCGTAGACAAACGGACAAGGGCGTGGCAGTAGACAATCGGCGAAGGACGCGGCGGTAGACAAGCAGCGAGGGTCGCGGCGGTAGACAAACGGCGAGGGACGCGGCGGTAGACAAACGGCGAGGGACGCGGCGGTAGACAAGCAGCGAGGGACGCGTCGGTAGACAAACAGCGAGGGTCACGGCGGTAGACAAACAGCGATGGACGCGGCGGTAGACAAACGGTTCGGTGCACGGCGGTAGACAAGCAGCGAGGGACGCGGCGATAGACAAACAGCGAGGGTCACGGCGGTAGACAAATGGCGAGTGACGCGGCGGCAGACACACGGCGAGGGACGCGGCGGTAGACAAATGGCGAGGGACGCGGCGGTAGACAAACGGCGAGGGACGCGGCGGTAGACAAACGGCGAGGGTCTCGGCGGTAGACAAACGGCGAAGGTCACGGTGGTAGACAAACGGCGAGGGTCGCGGCGGTAGACAAACGGCGAAGGTCACGGCGGTAGACAAACGGCGAGGGTCGCGGCGGTAGACAAACGGCGAGGGTCTCGGCGGTAGACAAACGGCGAGGGTCTCGGCGGTAGACAAACGGCGAGGGACGCGGCGGTAGACAAACGGCGAGGGTCGCGGCGGTAGACAAACGGCGAGGGTCGCGGCGGTAGACAAACGGCGAAGGTCGCGGCGGTAGACAAACGGCGAGGGTCGCGGCGGTAGACAAACGGCGAGGGTCGCGGCGGTAGACAAACGGCGAAGGTCGCGGCGGTAGACAAACGGCGAGGATCGCGGCGGTAGACAAGCAGCGAGGGACGCGGCGGTAGACAAACGGCGTGGGCCGCTGCGGTAGACAAACGGCGAGGGTCTCGGCGGTAGACAAACGGCGAAGGTCACGGCGGTAGACAAACGGCGAGGGTCGCGGCGGTAGACAAATGGCGAGGGTCTCGGCGGTAGACAAACGGCGCAGGTCACGGCGGTAGACAAACGGCGAGGGACGCGGCGGTAGACAAACGGCGAGGGTCGCGGCGGTAGACAAACGGCGAGGGTCGCGGCGGTAGACAAACGGCGAAGGTCGCGGCGGTAGACAAACGACGAGGGTCGCGGCGGTAGACAAACGGCGAGGGTCGCGGCGGTAGACAAACGGCGAATGTCACGGCGGTAGACAAACGGACAAGGGCGTGGCAGTAGACAAACGGCGAGGGGCGTGGCGGTAGACAAGCAGCGAGGGACGCGGCGGTGGACAAAGGGCGAAGGTCCCGGCGGTAGACAAACTGCGAGGGCCGCGGCCGTAGACAAACGGACAAGGGCGTGGCAGTAGACAAACGGCGAGGGTCGCGGCGGTATACAAACGGCGAGGGTCGCGGCGGTAGACAAACGGCGAGGGTCGCGGCGGTAGACAAGCAGCGAGGGACGTGGCGGTAGACAAACGGCGTGGGTCGCTGCGGTAGACAAACGGCGAAGGTCGCGGCGGTAGACAAACGGCGAGGGTCGCGGCGGTAGACAAGCAGCGAGGAACCCGGCGGTAGACAAACGGCGTGGGTCGCGGCGGTAGACAAACGGCGTGGGTCGCTGCGGTAGACAAACGGCGAGGGTCTCGGCGGTAGACAAACGGCGGGGGTCGTGGCGGTAGACAAACGGCGAGGGTCTCGGCGGTAGACAAACGGCGAGGGTCACGGCGGTAGACAAACGGCGAGGGTCGCGGCGGTAGACAAACGGCGAGGATCGCGGCGGTAGACAAACGGCGAGGGTCTCGGCGGTAGACAAACGGCGAGGGACGCGGCGGTAGACAAACGGCGAGGGTCGCGGCGGTAGACAAACAGCGATGGACCCGGCTGTAGACAAACGGTTCGGTGCATGGCGGCAGACAAACGGCGAGGGTCTCGGCGGTAGACAAACGGCGAGGGTCGCGGCGGTAGACAAACGGCGAGGGTCTCGGCGGTAGACAAACAGCGAGGGTTTCGGCGGTAGACAATCGGCGAGAGTCGCGGCGGTAGACAAACGGCGAGGGTCGCGGCGGTAGACAAACGGCGAGGGTCGCGGCGGTAGACAAACGGCGAAGGTCGCGGCGGTAGACAAACGGCGAGGGTCGCGGCGGTAGGCAAACGGCGAGGGTCGCGGCGGTAGACAAACGGCGAATGTCACGGCGGTAGACAAACGGACAAGGGCGTGGCAGTAGACAAACGGCGAGGGGCGTGGCGGTAGACAAGCAGCGAGGGACGCGGCGGTAGACAAAGGGCGAAGGTCGCGGCGGTAGACAAACGGCGAGGGCCGCGGCCGTAGACAAACGGACAAGGGCGTGGCAGTAGACAAACGGCGAGGGTCGCGGCGGTATACAAACGGCGAGGGTCGCGGCGGTAGACAAACGGCGAGGGTCGCGGCGGTAGACAAGCAGCGAGGGACGTGGCGGTAGACAAACGGCGTGGGTCGCTGCGGTAGACAAACGGCGAAGGTCGCGGCGGTAGACAAACGGCGAGGGTCGCGGCGGTAGACAAGCAGCGAGGAACCCGGCGGTAGACAAACGGCGTGGGTCGCGGCGGTAGACAAACGGCGTGGGTCGCTGCGGTAGACAAACGGCGAGGGTCTCGGCGGTAGACAAACGGCGAGGGTCGTGGCGGTAGACAAACGGCGAGGGTCTCGGCGTTAGACAAACGGCGAAGGTCACGGCGGTAGACAAACGGCGAGGGTCGCGGCGGTAGACAAACGGCGAGGATCGCGGCGGTAGACAAACGGCGAGGGTCTCGGCGGTAGACAAACGGCGAGGGACGCGGCGGTAGACAAACGGCGAGGGTCGCGGCGGTAGACAAACAGCGATGGACCCGGCTGTAGACAAACGGTTCGGTGCATGGCGGCAGACAAACGGCGAGGGTCTCGGCGGTAGACAAACGACGAGGGTCGCGGCGGTAGACAAACGGCGAGGGTCGCGGCGGTAGACAAACAGCGAGGGTTTCGGCGGTAGACAAACGGCGAGGGTCGCGGCGGTAGACAAACGGCGAGGGTCGCGGCGATAGGCAAACAGCAAGGGTCACGGCGGTAGACAAGCAACGATGGACGCGGCGGTAGACAAACGGCGAGGGTCGCGGCGGTCGACAAGCCGCGAGGGACGCGGCGGTAGACAAACGGCGAGGGACGCGGCGGTGGACAAGCAGCGAGGGACGCGGCGGTAGACAAACGGCGAGGATCTCGGCGGTAGACAAGCAACGAGGGACGCGGCGGTAGACAAACGGCGAGGGACGCGGCGGTAGACAAGCAGCGGGGGTCGCGGCGATAGACAAACGGCGAGGGTCGCGGCGGTAGACAAGCAGCGAGCGGCGCGGCGGTAGACAAGCAGCGAGGGTCGCGGCGGTAGACAAACGGCGAGGGTCGCGGCGGTAGACAAACGGCGAGGATTGCGGCGGTAGACAAACGGCGAGGTTCGCGGCGGTAGACAAGCAGCGAGGGTCGCGGCGGTAGACAAACGGCGAGGGTCGCGGCGGTAGACAAACGGCGAGGGACGCGGCGGTAGACAAACGGCGAGGGTCGCGGCGGTAGACAAACGGCGAGGGACGCGGCGGTAGACAAACGGCGAGGGACGCGGCGGTAGACAAACGGCGAGGGTCGCGGCGGTAGACGCACGGCGAGGGACGCGGCGGTAGACAAAGGGCGAAGGTCGCGGCGGTAGACACACGGCGAGGGCCGCGGCGGTAGACAAACGGACAAGGGCGTGGCAGTAGACAAGCGGCGAGGGGCGTGGCAGTATACAGACGGTGAGGGGCATGGCAGTAGACAAACGGACAAGGGCGTGGCAGTAGACAAGCGGCGAGGGGCGTGGCAGTATACAGACGGTGAGGGGCATGGCAGTAGACAAACGGACAAGGGCGTGGCAGTAGACAATCGGCGAAGGACGCGGCGGTAGACAAGCAGCGAGGGTCGCGGCGGTAGACAAACGGCGAGGGACGCGGCGGTAGACAAACGGCGAGGGACGCGGCGGTAGACAAGCAGCGAGGGACGCGTCGGTAGACAAACAGCGAGGGTCACGGCGGTAGACAAACAGCGATGGACGCGGCGGTAGACAAACGGTTCGGTGCAAGGCGGTAGACAAGCAGCGAGGGACGCGGCGGTTGACAAACGGCGAGGGACGCGGCGGTAGACAAACGGCGAGGGACGCGGCGGTAGACAAGCAGCGAGGGACGCGCCGGTAGACAAACAGCGAGGGTCACGGCGGTAGACAAGCAGCGAGGGACGCGGCGGTAGACAAACGGCGAGGGACGCGGCGGTAGACAAGCAGCGAGGGTCGCGGCGGTAGACAAACGGCGAGGGTCGCGGCGGTAGACAAACGGCGAGGGACGCGGCGGTAGACAAGCAGCGAGGGTCGCGGCGATAGACAAACGGCGAGGGTCGCGGCGGTAGAGAAGCAGCGAGGGGCGCGGCGGTAGACAAGCAGCGAGGGTCGCGGCGGTAGACAAACGGCGAGGGTCGCGGCGGTAGACAAACGGCGAGGGTCGCGGCGGTAGACAAACGGCGAGGTTCGCGGCGGTAGACAAGCAGCGAGGGACGCGGCGGTTGACAAACGGCGAGGGACGCGGCGGTATACAAACGGCGAGGGTCGCGGCGGTAGACAAACGGTGAGGGTCGCGGCTGTAGACAAGCAGCGAGGGACGTGGCGGTAGACAAACGGCGAGGGTCGCGGCGGTAGACAAACGGCGAGAGTCGCGGCGGTAGACAAACGGCGAGGGACGCGGCGGTAAACAAACGGCGAGGGACGCGGCGGTAGACAAACGGCGAGGGACGCGGCGGTAGACAAAGGGCGAAGGTCGCGGCGGTAGACACACGGCGAGGGCCGCGGCGGTAGACAAACGGACAAGGGCGTGGCAGTAGACAAGCGGCGAGGGGCGTGGCAGTATACAGACGGTGAGGGGCATGGCAGTAGACAAACGGACAAGGGCGTGGCAGTAGACAAGCGGCGAGGGGCGTGGCAGTATACAGACGGTGAGGGGCATGGCAGTAGACAAACAGACAAGGGCGTGGCAGTAGACAATCGGCGAAGGACGCGGCGGTAAACAAGCAGCGAGGGTCGCGGCGGTAGACAAGCAGCGAGGGTCGCGGCGGTAGACAAACGGCGAGGGACGCGGCGGTAGACAAACGGCGAGGGGCGCGGCGGTAGACAAGCAGCGAGGGACGCGTCGGTAGACAAACAGCGAGGGTCACGGCGGTAGACAAACAGCGATGGACGCGGCGGTAGACAAACGGTTCGGTGCACGGCGGTAGACAAGCAGCGAGGGACGCGGCGGTTGACAAACGGCGAGGGACGCGGCGGTAGACAAACGGCGAGGGACGCGGCGGTAGACAAGCAGCGAGGGACGCGTCGGTAGACAAACAGCGAGGGTCACGGCGGTAGACAAGCAGCGAGGGACGCGGCGGTAGACAAACGGCGATGGACGCGGCGGTAGACAAGCAGCGAGGGTCGCGGCGGTAGACAAACGGCGAGGGTCGCGGCGGTAGACAAACGGCGAGGGACGCGGGGTTAGACAAACGGCGAGGGTGACGGCGGTAGACAAGCAGCGCGGGACGCGGCGGTAGACAAACGGAGAGGGACGCGGCAGTACACAAGCAGCGAGGGACGCGGCGGTAGACAAACGGCGAGGGACGCGGCAGTAGACAAGCAGCGAGGGACGCGGCGGTAGACAAACGGCGAGGGTCGCGGCGGTAGACAAACGGCGAGGGACGCGGGGTTAGACAAACGGCGAGGGTGACGGCGGTAGACAAGCAGCGCGGGACGCGGCGGTAGACAAACGGAGAGGGACGCGGCAGTACACAAGCAGCGAGGGACGCGGCGGTAGACAAACGGCGAGGGACGCGGCAGTAGACAAGCAGCGAGGGACGCGGCGGTAGACAAACGGCGAGGGACGCGGCGGTAGACAAGCAGCGAGGGACGCGGCGGTAGACAAACGGCGAGGGACGCGGCGGTAGACAAGCAGCGAGGGACGCGGCGGTAGACAAGCAGCGAGGGTGACGGCAGTAGACAAACGGCGAGGGACGCGGCGGTAGACAAACGGCGAGGGTCTGGGCAGTGGACAATCGGTTCGGAGCACGGCGGTAGGCAAGCAGCGATGGACGTGGCAGTAGACAAACGGCCAAGGTCGCGGCGGTAGACAAACGGAAAAGGGCGTGGCAGTAGACAAGCGGCGAGGGGCGTGGCAGTAAACAGACGGTGAGGGGCATGGCAGTAGATAAACGGCGAGAGACCTGGCAGTAGACAAACGGAGAGAGACCTGGCAGTAGACAAACGGCGAGAGACGTGGCAGTACACAAACGGAGAGAGACGTGGCAGTAGACAAACGGCGGGAGACCTGGCAATAGACAAACGGAGAGAGACCTGGCAGTACACAAACGGAGAGAGACCTGGCAGTAGACAAGCGACGACGGGTTCGGCGTCGATTCGCTATATATATAAGTTTGCTCTTAAGATATTGTTGTACACCTTCAGGAAGTATAATATTTCTAAGTATTTGCATATGCCAGTTTACACTTTGCCTCGACACAACAGGCTCTTTGCTTGTGTTGTGGAAGCAATCATCCGCTCGTAAAAAAGTTTGGCTTGATGCATCTGCTGCGTGACGTCATGTTCTGGGTGGCTGGTTGCACGGTGAGAAGCATGATGTTGGCTTGGGGGCGCTGCTTGGGGACCCGGCTTGGAGACCCGGCTTGGGGGACCAGCCTGGGGGCTCTGCCTCGGGGCCCGGCTTGCTAATTTATTGTTGAGTAGGGGGGAGGGGGGGAGGGCGGGGGGGGGGGGGGTGGGTGTCGTGCCCCTCAAGGGGATATCATCAAGGGGTTGTCATCAAGGGGTTGCCATGAAGGAGGTGGAGAGGGAGCGGACCAAGTCTGTTTGTGGGTTCCGTGAACAGCGTCCGACAACTATTTATTTGCGTGTCCAAAAAAAAATTGGAGAAATGAAGTGGAGAAGTGGGTAAGCTCCTCCCCCCCCCCCTCCCTCTCTCCCTCGGTTCCGCTTCCCACTGGCCAAGAGGGCATGTCTGTTGGTTTAAGGGAAATCAGACATGCAAAATCCAAGATGGCCGACTGCGACCCATATAAGACAGTTCAGCTATTTCTACATTTCTACTGTTCTTTAACACCCTGCAGCTATTTCTTCTTTATAGTAATACTTATTTGCAGTAGCAGCTCAGATATATTTGAGCCTACATTTGTATTAGAACACTGCTCATATGGAAGACAGTTGAGTTGCCTTTGATGTTTGTGCAAATCAGTTGTACAATCTACAGCTACAGAACATAAATGCTGTACTCTAATTATATTAGTATATAATATGACCTAAAATAATATATGTATTGAAGTAAAAAGCATTCTGAAACATTCTAATCAAGTCAAATATCATTTATTCAAACCAAGTGTACAAAAAGCCCGTATACGTCAAGTTAAGGGTAAAAATAAGTAAAGAAAGAAAAAGTACACACTCGATTTGGGAGACTCCAACTAAAACCCTAGCTGGGGGTGGGGGGGGGGGTCGTGTTCCCAAATCACGAAGAATAAATGTCTTTAATCCCAGGTCACGATGAATTAAATGGAGAACTCCCCGCATACAATGGACGAGGCGGATGCATGCTATAAATTGGTGATTTCCAAATTCACGGGAATTAAAATTCTCAGTTAACGATTAACGAAAATCGTTGATCACGACGGTCGGCTAATATCCCATTCCCAGTTCACGAACAAATATTTTCCTCATGCCCAGTTTACGGTCACGGTAAAATGAAAAGCTTGTTCCCGTGGAACGTAAATACCCCTGCCCCCCCCCCCTAGCTGGGTTGCTGGCGTTAAAGCCACCCAAATATTACATGGAAGAAAATCGGTATGTTAAACCTGAAATAATAATTCAACACGGGCCCACCCCCGCAACAATGTTGTGCGGTTAAAAACAAATGCAGTTTTTTTGCACGTGTGGCAGGTATAAGAGTGTGGCGTATTACAATCATAAGAATTTGTATCAATAATACGTTTTTTTAATTGTTTTGAATGTCCTTCTAAATTGTGCGCATGTACCTTTTGAATGATTTGGCTTAGTTCAGTATTGAGGATATGATCAAAATGGTCACGATAAACATGCCTATTACCCACCGGGAGCGGGGGGGGGGATGGGGGGAGGGAGGCAATACATTAGTAACGTGGTGAAGGTGTGTCGCCCATGCCTTAGAGGGCATATATAGAGCGAGAGAAGTGCGAGATTGTGTGGTCATCGAGAGAGAAATTTGTCGTCAAAAAAGGCATCCAAAATAGAGACTGACAGTCATTGGCAATGTATATGGAGGTTAATTATTTGAACCCTTTCGATATCAACTGGAATATATAGTTAAGAGCTGCCATTTATTTGAACACTCTCTATATCAACTGGAATATGTAGTCAAGAGCTGACATTTATTTGAACACTTTCTATATCAACTGGAATATATAGAGCTGATATAGAGCTGAAATTTTATTTCAATATTTTCGATATCAACAGGAATATTTCATCAAGAGCTGCAATGTTGATAAAACATCAATCTTGGATGGGAACATCGAGAGAAATTGCAGGTTTCTGCTACGAGGATTCAGACAAAAAAGGCGGAAAAGGGGGTCATTTGGGCGGCACATATGTTTGTACCTAATTATACCTAATTTAGTGCCCCCCCTATCACCCAGGCCCACTCCTGTGGCCCACCGGCCCCCTCTTGTGGCCCACCGGCCCCCTCCTGTGGCCCACCGGCCCCCTCTTGTGGCCCACCGGCCCCCTCCTGTGGCCCACCGGCCCCCTCCTGTGGCCCACCGGCCCCCTTCTGTGGCCCACCGGCCCCCTCTTGTAGCCCACTGGCCCCCTCTTGTGGCCCACCGGCCCCCTCCTGTGGCCCACCGGCCCCCTCCTGTGGCCCACCGGCCCCCTCCTGTGGCCCACCGGCCCCCTCTTGTGGCCCACCGGCCCCCTTCTGTGGCCCACCGGCCCCCTCTTGTGGCCCACCGGCCCCCTTCTGTGGCCCACCGGCCCCCTCTTGTGGCCCACTGGCCCCCTCTTGTGGCCCACCGGCCCCCTCCTGTGGCCCACCGGCCCCCTCCTGTCGCTCACCGGCCCCCTCCTGTGGCCCACCGCCCCCCTCCTGTGGCCCACCGGCCCCCTCCTGTGGCCCACCGGCGCCCAGGAGCAGGGCATCATACGAGAAATTCCACGGTCTGACAAGATCCATGCCATTGAAAACTCAGTAACAAATAGCGTATATTGTGCAAAGTGCGGTTGCATGCTTATCCCACGTCCAGTACAATTATGGAAGTAATGCTTACGAGTTAAAATTGGAATACACGTGCAAATAGTGGATTATACACAGTTCGAAGTAGACTATATGACAGTGCATGTCTCATAATCTTCTGCAAGAAATGTAAGGAAAATGAGTATTTCATTCACAAATCCTTTGTTTCACTTGATGCTTTCAATTTGCAAGGAAATGTATTAAACGTCTGACGCTCAAAGAGCCAAACGAAAGGAAAGACTGCTTATTGAGAATATGCTTACCTTGAACGATTTATCAGTAATTATATGACGTCATATTTCCACCTGTCGTCTGCGGTGAGCGCGTGTTTTGAGTTGAGATCACTCGGATGGGTAAAACACGACGATGAAGCGTAGTAACGACACCATGGTGATGGATTGGTGTTTTATACAATCGTTGTGCACACATGGGCAAAATTAGGCCAACGAGCGACTGGTAGATGAAAGGATGACCTGACGCCAGGCACAGCTAGGTGGGTTTGAACTCACCATTTGTCGGTCTGCGGGCCGAGCCCAAGTGGAGGGGGGGGGGGGGCAATATTATACAAATCTGGTGTATGGGGGGGCCTATGGGAGGAGGGGTTCCGCGGGTGTCTTGATGCCTGAGAGAGCGGATATTTCTGATGAAAAAGATACTTCAAAAAAGCGGACATCTATGATGAAAAAGATACCCTTATAGAGCGGGTATTTAAAAACTTGCAACCGGGGTGGGGGAGGGGGGGAGGGGCGCTCTGAAAATGTGCGTTCATAGAGCGGATTGCAGCGCGGATTGCATCACCGCGGGGCCGAGTACGCTAACTCTCGACCACGGCGTTTCACCACTAACCGTACAAAGTTCATAGTTACAAAAAAGCATCGCACGCATAGCATTACAATGGACAGAGAATAATTATACCTTACATGTTAAACATAAGCACTAACGACATTCATCAGGCATCCGTTATGCTACGTTTGTTTAACAGCATATAATTCTTCTTGACTTCTATGTCATATGTAGTGAACGCAAAACGTTCATGCCACATAGTAAAGACGCAACCCCATAATTCATGCAGACGTCTCAATGTAGTGATCTCTATCTTTGTGTAGCCATAAGATCAACAAAACACACCGAAAGGGCACAAAGGGGTTAGATAATGCAATATGTAGAACTAGGCTTTCATTTGGATTTAATACGCAAAGCTACTGAGAAAGAAAAACCCTGCCATCTGTTACAGTCCCGCTCAGTGTCAATCTTAATTGTATCATCATAGCAGCACATGTATAATGCAGACCTTTGTTTTAGTTGACGGAAAATATATGTGTAAGCCACTTTAACACATTGCTTTAACTACTTTTAATTGTATGTATATATCTTTGTCACCTTATCGCGGCATCTAGGCCCCCTCCCCGGAGGTGGGGGGCAGGCAGTACATATAGTTATGTATATACATAAGTGCCGCCCAAATGACTTTTTTTGCCTTTTAACTCTCAATCCCAAGAACAGAAATCTGCAGCAATTTTTCTCAATATGCCCGTCGAGACAGCTCTTGACTACAATGTCGCACTTTTCACTTATTATCGATATGCCCTTTGGCAGGGGCGGCACATCACCACGACTGTAGTCATGTAGTGCCCCCCCCCCTCCCCCCCCCCCCCCACCGGCAAAATATTAAACTATATATCCAATACAGTAACATCGATTACGTGTTATCCACACCCTGAAGTGTATAACTTGATAGTGGATCCTAGTCCCTTTCCGCTTCGGGTCTTTGCCCACGTGGTAGGCTCACCCTCCCCCCTTTTCCCTTCACATCACCGACAATACACAGGGGAAGCCAGCCATGAACCCTTCTCAAATGACAATGTAGAGGTAGGATCAGTTCGAGGCTGCCGTGGAGAGGGGTAGGGTAGGGGTGGGGGTCAGTCTAGAAGCTGGTTCTTCCCCCAACGGGGAGAGGGATGACTGAGAGGGGGGGGGGGAGGGGCTGATGGTCTACTCCCAAGCCACCAATACAACGTTGAGCCGCTCGGGCGATAAATGAATGACGGAAGGTAATGGGGTAGACACTCGACTTGCCTGAGCACTGATTAAAGCCCTGCAATAAACTACCTGGCCGCCAGAATACCCCCATCGTGCCTTCTCCTCAGTGCCGACCTTTCCCTTTGCCTTTAAGCTCTGTACCCCACCCCCACTCCGCTTCTAGCTGTACGTAACCCCACCACCCCTAAGCCATTGGTAAAGGATTCACGGCCTTCTGCCTCGAGCAGTCTGTCGCTGCAGGCCAGGAGGGTTGGCTTCAAAGTACTAGAGAGAGTTTACTTTTTGAATCCTCCGTGGATGGGGAGACGCGTTTGATGGCCTAGTCCTAGTCCCAGCGAGTCGGCAAGTTAGCAAAACATCTCGGCGTGTTTTTGCGCCGCCTAGTGTGAGAGTGTTCACCGACCGGTCAGTTACGCTTCTTCAGGATCTGTTTTTAACCACCCCTCCACCCCCCCCCCCTATCCTCGCTGCTGATCTACCTCACCCCCAAGCCGACGGGATAATTTCCAGCTAGCTCCTCACCCCCGCACCCCCGCCGCCGGAGTTCTGCTCCACCCAATGGGATTTTCCCAGCAATTCCCCTCAAAACACCCCTCTCCGCTCCAGATCTACTTCACCCCATCAGAACCTTTTCCAGATCCCCCCCACCCCCACACCTCAAGCCGCCCCCCCCCCTCCCACAATCTCCAGATCTACCCCCACTCCATCAGGATCTTTTCCAGCCATCCCTTACCCCCCCCCCGCCTCCCTCAGCTCTCAACCAGATCTGCCCCACCCCGCCTCCCTTTCTTCAGTTCCTATCACAATGTACACCTCCTCCCCCAAATCTCCCCCTCCTCTCACTCCCTGGAGCTCCCGTTGGCAAACTCAGATAGACATATGTACGTAATAGTGATCGGCTGCCGTAAGCATCCGACTTTTAGCGCGCTTCCCCCAGCCATCGAAGCACTTACTTACCGTAGAGCCAGCGTCTAAATCGATGCGGAGGCTGATGTCGACGGTGGCGCTGTCTGGCGGTGATTAGTTCAGTTTGAAGGTTTTTGTGACGTGGGAGGTTCCCAGAAAAAAGGAAGTTGACTCGCTCCGGAGACCAAAGAGGACGTGTGTACGTACCCGTTCGATCAGGCGCGGCTACACCACCGTCCACCACGAACTACCAAGGGGTAACACCGCCAGCACCGGGGCTCAAGCTCAGCGAGAGCCTGTAGCACCACCATTGAGAGAGTTTGTGGATTTAAACGGGACACCGGAGAAGAAAGGAGGAGCTACTTAATCACTGGAATAATCAGAAGACCCAAAAAACAACAACCAGCAAACCGGCCTTCTCGGTTGTCGCTTCCCCGTTCGTGTTTATTTGTGATAGGCCGAGCACACGTACCACGAGTGATAAAGGGGGTGTGGCCGGGGTTGTGGTGGGGGATAGGTCTATACTCACTCCCTGACCTCTCCGCCAAGCCCAAACTTCAACCCAGCCGCCCACCCACACTCCCTACCCACACCGGACATAACCGCATGTCCCGCCACCATGCGGAGGATGGGGTTAACTGTGTTATTACAAGCGCCCCAGCCACGTGAATAAGTCGTGTCTTTTGCGTCGTGGTAACGTTACAAACAAATTGCGAGTAACAAAATTCAAAATCATGATGGATTCCGGCGGCGCGCAGAAGTTTGCGTTACGGACTTGGATATGTGTGTGTGTGGTGCTATACCTGTGGTCCGAACACGTGGCAGCCATGGACACGGACGACACAGTGGTGAGTGGATGGGCCGTTTTAAACCGTGTCGTTGCCGACTAAATGATAAATATGCCGGGGAAAAAACTAGATGTATTGATATATCTGAAATAAACAGCTGTTTCCCAAATCATGTCCATGTAAAACGTTTATAATATTGTAAGACATGATCACTGCAAAAATACGTTATTGTTGTGTCTACACGTAACTGCCTGAGGCCTGCTGATGATTCCTAATAGCTTGCAAGAAACCAATAAGTCACGTACAAATATGTTTTAAAATTGTCAGCGAGATATTTTCCTGCTTATGAACACAAATGATGATATTACAGTGCAGTTAAATATGAATTATAATCTTTCATTTCCGCATAGTTCGCAGAATTTCTTTCTTGGGGGCAAATATATATATATGTCTATAAATTTATATCGCAGCACAGAACTACCACAGACCAAAAAAATCTTATAAGCAATTATTTGTTAGGCGTAAATATGTTCTTTCATCTCATCATATGAAACACAATTATTTGTTTTTAAATCTCTAATGCATGTCAGTGGTTTGACTGAAATAGAATATTATAGGCAGAACGGAATGCGTCTCGGAATTAATATTTTGAATTAGCTAATGCTTTTGTCCAATTAGCTATGCGTTTCTGTTCTCTATTATGAGAGTATATAGACTGCAATTAACAAATGCTGATACCAAACATCAAAATATTAATGTAAAACGTCGGAACGAGCATCACTGTAAGTCGCTTTTGGTTGAACCATATTTATTTAAACACGATTAAATAACAGAAAAAAACTGATACAATCCTCTCGTGGGTATAAAATGGGTGGCTGGTTGGCCGCGGGACAACTAACTATACACTAATCAGTAATGGAGAAAGAATATAGTAACAATTAAATATACCAATAGTCAAGGCAATAGTCTAACATCTAGCTGACATCTCATGATTTCATTACACATTAACGAATAACATTTATACCGTTAATATGTCCTAATTTCGTCGAGATAAAGCATCAAAGCATTCGCTTTCTATCATAAAATGTTCAACACAATTCGGAACTTCCATAGTAATACGGGCATGCGCATGATCTGGGCCGTGAAGAATTAAATGTATATCATAGGCACTAAGGGTTAAAGTTTGTCGCTTTTAAGTTTTGAAAACGTTGGCTGGATTCAGGGCAGGATAGTGACTGATAAAACTTGCTACATGTAGAATTGCTTATTTGTGTAATGGAAAGTTATGACAAAGTTTATACATTCTAGAGTCAAATTTTTACCAGTTGCATGATTAGATTTCAAGGGAACTCTATCAGAATGCAAAGGCGGTAAACTGGGTATATGACGAAACCACGACATTCTGTGATGAAGTTCTTGTACTCTCGATGTATTTGCTGGGCATATCAATTCAATTTAATAAAGAAACGTAACTCCAAGTTCTTGACACTACCAGTGATTCCCGTACCTTTGCTGTGCCATTAGGGTCGACTCTTGTACGTGAAGGGATAACAGTGAATATCCCATAAAAAACGTTTGCATTTCACGATCGGTTAAATAATTAAAACGTTTTTTAAACCATTTCGTTAAAATAATTATATAGAATTACATTTTGCTCGTTGCAAGCCGAAAAACGGTTTTAATATGGCGAAGCAAATAATGGGCATTATTTCATCTTCATCTTAAAGTATAAATTATCGTGTGATCTATATTATTAAGTAACTAGCTGACTGGAGGGGAGGGGGGACTGTTATTGATAAATTAATTACCCGTTGCGTCTCACTCCGTTTGACAAATTCTAGACATCGGAAATAATGAAAGAAAAATAATTTCAAGCTTCACTAATGCCTATTTACTGTATATGGCGGCGCGTTACTCCTTTGCAAAAGAAGACATGCATAAAATGTATAGTTATCAGACCAGTGATTGCGCACGGACCAGCTTGCTTGGCATCTTACAAAATAGATGTCAAGGTAGCTGTCACACATGACGGCATCTGTCTAGTAAAAGCTTGGACAAAATGTCATGTGAATAAAACAATGCAAATGCATTTCGACCTGTAACATGAGTAATGGAACACCAACCCTTCACATTCATAGTCCAAGCATGACACTGATCTAGCTTGGTGCGACCAAACTGTTGATAAGACAGTTTCAGAAGACATAAGACATATTTACATACAATTTATAATAACACTGGTCAATATTTCTACTCACGTGGCTCGATGAAACGGCATAAAACTATTTATGTGGGCGTGTCGTGTGTTGGAATACCACGGGACCAAAGCTGGTTTGATGGGGGAAAGAATTACAAGTACGTATGTTAGCAAAGGCCACTACAAAATAAATTAACCCCATCAAAGGTGGGGTTGAAAAGGCCACTCACGGCATAGTGGCAAGCCTGAAGACAACGAACAAGATACACAACAACAAGTATATTTCATGGACAAATAATGAATATGAAGTCGCGATTACAGGAATGGTGAGTGGGAAAAAGAGAAATTAATTATTACAGATTGAAATGAAACAGGAAAAGAAAAACGACCGCCTTATTAAGACTCTGAACGGAAACGAGAAGAGCTAGTCCCCAATTGGTTTATATACTAAAAACCGTGAGCCATGGAGTTCGATCGTACAATGCTCACCTTATCATCGACTGCTCCCACATGAATACTTGCTATACATGCACACAAAATAAATAAACGTGTAGATTGCGTATATATATACGCGTGTTTGGAAACTTGTCTGCCAAAATCTGCCAGTAACGCATCCCAATGAGTTTTTGTGGAATTGGTGTCAGAGGTTCATTGAAAAGGACCCAACATGAGAATAGTATTGCACTGTTGGTGGTGTACCGGTGTAATGAAACATGTCTTGATCCAGTTCCAGATTGTGTACATTGTATGATCGTGATGAGGGCAATACATACATCAATACAAAGTGCCTATTTGTTCGTGTCATACGGACCTCTAGCTTAAACTTATACAGCACATTGCATCCGTTATAAGTATTCGTCGTAACTTTGCAAATTACATATGATGATCTGTACATTTCTAAATCTTCATTGGCATTTTTTTCCGTACTTATAGGATTAATTTCCTCTCTAAGCAATTGGTGTCAACGTACACCATGCCAACAAACGATGCAAATGTGTAAATATATCTAATAGTAAGCCAGTGGTGGAACAAGATGAACCTGACATATCGGATGGTGAGTCAGTGTGGCGTAATGTTCAGACGTTTTATTCGATATGAAAAGAGTAACATTATGCCCAAAGTGCAAACATTATAATTCTTTACAACTGCAATAAAGTGAATTAAGTTCGCATTTTAACATTTATATTCTTCTGTACTACGTCTGTAAGAATGCCTGTGTCGTTACCGTAGTTTGGTATCTATATGAAATGACAACAGATGTGATATGGAGCCAATGAATTTGGAAGAAGATAACACCATTTCCGAAAATTACAAAATAATTGAAGAAATAGGCTTTTTCGGCAACTACGCGTACGAAACTAAGACGTACGGCGGCCGCTTCGTGATTTGTGAGACCTGGCTTTACGCAATTACGCATTCTTCACACCTCGTTACTTTCCTGGCATTCCAAGGTCATAAATCTTGTCGTTACGCGTGTTCCACTGATTAATGAGGTTAGTGGTTTGTCTGTAGATCTGGCGCTGTCCGGCCTTCAACTTACTGAAATGCAAGCCACTTCCGCCTAAATGCACCTCCTTCCGCATGATCTACATCCGCCACGGTCACCTTGAGTGTCCCGGATGTTTGATATGCGGCGATCTGTGGACATATGAGCCATGGCCCAAGTACGCCAAGTATGACAGAATGGAAGAAGACCGGAAAAGTGAAAAGATAAAGCAGAGGAAGAGGAGGGTAGGTATATAAACATGATTATCGGTATTGTAAACGCCGGGCTTGTTGACCTGTTTTATTAGCCTTTGTTAGGATATATTGCATACTATTATTTACTAATAATTATTCATTAATAAGATGCTTTTGACTACTACCACTATGGAGGTTTGGGTCGAAGAAGAGAAGTGTGTGTATATAAACATAATAATCGGTTTTGTAAATGCCGGGCTTGTTGACTTCATTGGCATATATTGTATACTAGCATTTAACAGCAATTATTTATTAATACGATATTATTGGTTTACTACTGTTGTGTTTCGTGTTATCCGTTGGTCGAGTCACGGACTTGACTTTGCAAGCGGATTCTTTTACGAAGGGATGATAGACTGAATTGCGCTGTGAATAATCGGTAATTCTGACGTTATGTTTACATCTTTTGCCGGCCGACTTGCCAAGGCATAACGGCTACGCTATTCGATGGCTAGCAGATATCCTTCAGATTTGCGGCGCATTTGTTAAAGTACTGCCGACATCTGCTTGTACCAATGGCGTGATTATACTACTTTAAAAAGGAAGCAGTAAGGACTTTGTGGCAGTATAAAGGCCAATTACGTCATCAAAGCAATATGATTTTTATGGCATAATTAGTGCCGGTTGTCAGCCATACGACAGGAACCGCAATTATTTCCCGCGCTTTTGAAAGAAAGAAGACAGTTTTCGCGGCGCATAACATTATTGCCTTCTGCCTCCTTCTCAGAACTCCTCAAACCGTTTTCGAGCAGTGTTTTACGGAACGAAAAAAAATCCTAATGGCAACCAGACGTTCTGTAGAAACTGGTGTAATGTATTTCGCAATCAGTGCTCTAGTTATTGCAAGCCTTCCTATCCTCCATTGAATTGCTTCCGGATGAAGTATGTCGTTTTCGGCTACTGTCATTATAAACCTACTCAGCCGACTTCTTTTTAAGTATATTACAATTTATTGCTTAATTTTGGATGGACTTAATTTACCCACAGAAAAGGCAAAGGAGGCAGAGACAAAAGGAGAAGAAACTACGACGAATCAGCAACAAATATAATGACATTCGAATCGGGCCAAACTAGCTGTTCTTCCAGCGGTGCTCCTCTGCTGTTACACCTGCAGACTTTACTGGAACTTTACTCGTCTTTTATGAGGTCGATCTTCCATAGTATTTGTGTGGACTTGAGCTCAAGGCCGCAGTCGTAATATTTGTGACCTATACTTTTTGTGAGAGCCATTTGCGACATCCAAACTCAAAATATGTAAATATTAACTGTTATAAACTTTAGCCAAAATGTTGAAAACGTTGCCATATTTTTTGTAAATAATGTTAAACTCGGAAATCGGAAATTCTAAAAACCAATATTTGTTGAAAAAAACGTCAAATTGTTATATATTTTTTATTCCCGTAAAACAGCGAACGTTGTACATGATGTATAAAACATTTTCAGATATTTTCTGGAGAGGTGTCATACCCGATGTGATGTTACAATCAAGAAAGAGTTATGGAGGGACCGAGAGGCTGTGGATATTACTTACTAGTGACTGAAGCAATATTTTCCTGGGCATAAAAGGAAACTGAACTTTTTTTGACTTGAAATGATGTATTTATATTCGTAGCATGTAAATACACATATATTTTATGCAATAAATCTCGGACATGTTGTTGAGCCACTTTTTGTTAGTCATCTCGTGTGGGAAAGTGTGACCTTCTTGTGTAGTACGTCATCAAAACTCGCAAAGTACAGCATTTTACATTTTAACATATAATACATTTACAACATTTACATCATTTAATCATCTCAATCAATCCAGTGTTCTGTGCATTATGTGAATTAGTCAGACGGTATCAGCTTCATTTCATCTGAATCAATCAGTCGGTATCAGCTTCATTTCATCTGAATCAATCACCGACCGATCTGAATCGATCGGTCGGTTTATCAGCTTTGTTACATCTGAGTCAATCATTTGATATCAGCGTTGTTGCATCTGAGTCAATCAGTCGCATGAGCTTTATTGCAGTTGAGTAAATCGATTGTTATACGTTTTATTCTATCTGAATCAATCAGTCGGCATACGCTTTATTCCATCCGAATCAGTCAGTCGGTATCAGCTTTATTCAGGCTGAATCAAACAGTTGGTATAAGCTTCAGTCTATTTGACTCGATCACTATGTATAAGTTAATTTATACAGTTTAAATTAATCAGCTCATCTTTTAGTTTCACGTAAAACTGAAACACTGAGCCAATTTAACTAAACCGGTCAATGAATTTTACAGAAGATACTCGGCTCAAACTTATTTCATTTACCACTTTTCACATCAAAGGGTATTTTGACTTAGCACATCGTAGGCCTTTGTAATAACAGATAAGCTACGAACCACTGTTATTACGTTCAGTGACCGATGCATGTAGGCTCCCTATTTATTGACAACAGCCGCCTTACAGCCATTGTAAGTGCATATTTATAACGTATGCCGCTGCTCGACATATACATATATATATATATACACTGACGCTTGTAGGCCTCTAAGGTCCAAAGAGTACCTCATTCCCGAAAGAAAAATCACGCATCATAAATCTAAGGTAGATAATTAAGTTGCCGCCTCAGGTGCGAACTATGTCAAGGAAGTAGACTCGCTCAGTCCGTCTGCGATTGGCTTTGAAGATAAAGCTTGCAGGCGGAAGGAAGTGCTTATCGTAATAGAAAATCTCATTACCGCCGCGCCCGCCCCCAACGCATTGCAGAAGATGTACCGCGGCGTCGTGCTATGGGTAAAACACTGCAGGCGTTAATCCAGGAGTTATTTACCATTTGCTGCCCTCGGTTTTCATCTCCTCACGTTATTCGTATCCCTAAATCTCGCGCGTGAACATAGCGCAACAGATACCCTTACAAGCTCAGTAAGTTTCCTCTTTTAAACCATGAATTTAGGAAGCTGGTTTAGAAGGAAGAAAGAAACTGACCCCCAAGCTCGGTTCATGGCTTTGGAATCAGTATTGATAAGCATAGGGACGAAGTTTCATTCCTTGAGTAAGCAATGTTCATGCTGCGCTGATTTCTTTCGGGAAATGTCTGTATTTATAGGCATGTTGCCAGAAAAAAAAGTGATTATTTGTGTGTGTTAGCGATAGACCCTAAAGTTGGGCGTTCTGTTTTAGATGCAGATGGCCTTACCAATAAAATAAACTGTTCGGAAGTCGCGGGTCTGGCGAGCAGAAAACAAAAGGTTGTTTAGACGAAGATTTTGCCAATTTTTCCCAGAGATAGTGCGAATCTTTTAGGGAAACCCTTGTGCTGCACCCCTCATGCAATCCACGTGCCGTGCACACCTTAGACTTTCCACCCATCAGCACTCCTCCCCCTCCCCCACTGTCCAACACCTCAAGCGTCGTATATAACCCCCACCAACTGTTCGTCATTATATTGTCTTATAAAAACAGCCCAACAAATCTTCAAATTTTCTCATGAGTTACTGCCACCAAACGGAATATATAGACATACATTTTAATTTGCGTTCATCAAATCTGTGCTGACTACGGAAGCTGCTAAAGGTCACAGGGATATACGGCGCCGGGCCTGAGCACGTGTTACCCCTCAGCGCCGCGGGCCGCCTTGAAAAACATGGGAGGCACCTGTTATTATCCTCAGATTAGCGGCGATCGCTTGCAGGTCCTCTTCGTGCAATGGTCGGAGACGGGAGCCGTCCGGCCGCCTACCAGCGGTGGGGGCGATATACGGGGTGGGGGGGGGGGGAGCTAGCGCCATAAAGCTTAGACGTACTCCTTCACAGCAGGAAGGATAAGCCGAACCAGCGATCACAGGTCCGCTAACTGATTATAGATGACGTGAACTGAGAAAACAAACACACACACACTGGTGATAGTATACCGCGGTGACGTCATTAGCCCGTATTTTAGTGCGCACTATGTTTTAGTTGTTATAATCTATTAATCTCATTATGTTAGTTACATTTAATCGACTTCTGTCTTCATATTGATGCCTTTCCACGCTTTAAGGCTATCTTATATATATATATATATATATATATATATATATATATATATATATATATATATATATATATATATATATATCAATAACATGTTTATAACTAACTTTCTGCCGAGAATGGAGAATATATACGTTTCGGCAGAGACCATGCAGTCCCTCTCCGGCGTAGCAAACCTCTCGAAGCGAGCCAACCACACACGTACGCTTGCTTATTTAGAGCGGCGGTTCAATACTCAACCAATCAGATGCCGCCAACCGCAGGACGACCACCACAAACAAAACATCACAATTAACCCGGATGCGCAGGCCGAGCCGGATCCCGGCACAACCGCGGGCCATTTACAACCCCTGTAATGCCAGAGGCGCATGTCTCTCGCGGCGAAGCGTTTCTGGGATCGGACTAATGGATGAGTTCTAATGGTTAACACAGACCCACACGCGTCGCTCTGTTTTCCGGGAGAGCTATATATCTGCGTTTGTTTCCTTGCGCCAGGTTAGCGTGGCAAGGAACCAGACCGTCGAACCGTCGCCATGTCAACCAACGCCTGGCGGTAAATAACGTCACCCGTGACGGCCGGCGATCTCTGCAACAACTTGCGAAATAAAGTATGTGCGTGGAGACAATGGGCGTCGTTAATTCCTCCTTCTACATGTTCTATATGCTAGGGCGAACCATTACTTCAGCATATCTCACGCATTACTTACGTGTATCATTTACAATAATAATGGAAGTTGGGTCACAATGGCATAGAGGGGTTTACCACAGAGTAGATAATACCTATTCCGTGGTTTTACTTCCAGAGACTTAGTGGTGGGAAAACTGGGGACAAGTATATCACTTATCAGACTTGATATTGAAAATCCTACCACGAATAATAAATACATATCCCCACCACCCAATAGAACCAATATAGGGACTGGATGCCAGTCTCAACACAGGGACTGGATACCAGTCTCAATATAGGGACTGGATACCAGTCTCAATATAGGGACTGGATGCCAGTCTTAATATAAGGACTGGATGCCCGTCTCAACATAGGGACTGGATGCCAGTCTCAATATAGGGACTGAATGCCAGTCTTAATATAGGGACTGGATGCCAGTCTCAACACATGGACTGGATGCCAGTCTCAATATAGGGACTGGATGCCCGTCTCAATATAGGGAATGGATGCCAGTCTCAATATAGGGACTGGATGCCAGTTTCAATATATAGGGACTGGATGCCAGTTTCAATATATAGGGACTAGATGCCAGTCTCAATATAGGGACTGGATGTCAGTCTCAATATAGGGACTGGATGCCAGTCTCAATATAGGGACTGGATGCCAGTTTCGATATAGGGACTGGATGCCAGTCTCAATATAGGGACTGGATGCCAGTTTCGATATAGGGACTGGATGCCAGTCTCAATATAGGGACTGGATGCCAGTTTCGATATAGGGACTGGATGCCAGTCTCAATATAGGGACTGGATGCCAGTTTCGATATAGGGACTGGATGCCAGTCTTACGCCTGAAATAGCTGCTGCGCAGAGATTACAATTTTGTCCAATGTCAGTAATAATTTGCTTTGAGCCCAAGTATATGGCGTGCATTGGATAGTATGGAACCATTAGCTAAGGTAAAGCATCTTAGTGGTACAAGTCAGTAACCAGTTTAGCGATTGGAATAGGCAGAATCTCGTAAACAGATAACCTGGTAGAGAAAAAAACAGATACCCATGCACATCTCTTCAGAATGTAGCCTTTAGTAATGACTGGTGTCGGCACACCAGTCCGACAGAGAAACTTTGTGTGCTATTTGGTTTACCTGCAGCAGATACCATCGACTATGCGAATGCCAACAGAGAATTCCCACATCAAAGCCGGGCAATCACGACAGATTGCTAATAGGATCATTAAACCGTTTGACTTGGAAGCTCGTTTTCTCTGCCAGAGGCGATCCACCCCGGAGCCTGGCTCTGACCTATGGCGGACCCACAAGACGGGTCGGGGGGGGGGGGGGGAGTCCCCCGAAGATGGCGCAGGATGGAATTGTTCCCCTATATGATGGAGACGCCCCCCTCCCTCACGCCTATGAGACCCATGGGTGTCGTTTGTTTTTCATGAAAGTAAAAAATTCCTTCATTCGCGCCTGCGCCCCTGAAAGAACCACGTACGGGAGGCAATTAAGAATCAAGCATGATGATCGGGTCAGATCGCGCGGCTAGTAACTTAACGAGACCTTTAAATTAATTACGGCCTGTTGTCCGTATGTTTGTTTTTGTCATTTGTTGTTAGCCATTCTCAATCTCCGCCAGAGCTCTTCCAGCTAGTTTCCCGACCTGATTTCACCGGCCGTGATGTGAGGGCGGAGGGGGCAGGCAAGGGGATAGTGTGTTCGTGGGGGAAGGGGGGGGGGGTCACGCCATTGTTGATGACGGCAAATGTGTTGTCTGCGATAACTCAGGTACGTCTGGGTCCAATTAGTTAGCGAAACTAACGCCTAAAAAGCACCGACCCCAGCTGACCCGAGACTGCAGGGAACGTGGATTCATAGATTCCGCATCTGGAGCCTGTAATAGTTTTGCGGAGCGAAGAGCATGTGCCAATGGCATGGTATTGAACGTTCGTGGAGTGGGGCAGGGGCTGGGGCCGGGGGAAGGGTGTGTGCTGATTTTTGGTTCCATCCTGCAGGGGCTACCGCAGGGCTAGTCAGTATATCCGCATACTCAACCTGCAACCACTTATACACTTAGTTAGAGTGATGACAATCGTAATTCCAAAGTCGCATTGAGGCTTAACTGATCTAATCCTTCCCACAACCATAACATAACGGCATACCCTCACCCTGTCGCGATCCCTGTCCACTCAATGAGTCATCAGCGTAGGTGAAGGGACGGGACCTGCTTGCAGTCTGTGTGTGTGTGTGTGTGATGGGTGGGGGGGGGGGATATACTTTTTCAATCTGGTTGTGTACTATTTTATCCTGATTTGCTTTGCAATTTACCCCGAGACAAATCCTCCCACGACTATACCAATTCGGACAACTGCCCCCACCCCCTTACTCCCCCACCACATTCCTTGCTCCAAAGAGACACGTACTGTTTACAACTAGAATCACCTCCCATAATCCAAGCGATGAAGAAAAAAAGTTGCTTCGCCTCATTATTATTATTAACATTATTATATCATTATATATCATAGCTGATCCACAGTTTAAGTCTCCATATTGCCCCCCTCCCCTCGACATGGAAGCTGAAATCCATATTGTTTCCCCCCCCCCACCCCTCTTGCTTCCTCTCACCCCAATGTGATCAGTTTGACGGAGGGGGGGGGGGCTATGGAATGTGCATGTCCGTGGCGGAGAATAAAATTGTCTGGGAGAAGTTGTCATAGATTCATCGAGTACAGACTTAATTTGCAGTCCTTCCCTGGCTCTTCCCGTTAGCCTACTTCAAAGTAACTTTTTGATTGGTGGAAGGCTAACAACACTACTCTTGATTAGTGGGAGAAGGTGGGCGGAAGCCATGCTCTTGACATAACCCGCCCTCCCTCATCCCCAACCACCCATCAATAACCACTACTGCCACATCCTACGTTCTATGGTGAGGTTATACCCATTATATGTGGATGTGTTGGAGCCCACCCAACAAACATGACGGTAACGGGCCAGTACCGGCAGCGGTCCGGCTTATTACGGAGATGCTGGTATCATGGCCGGTCAGTAACGACCCATTGCTGGGCCAGTTAAGGCTAATTTAATACCGCTTTGCCGCTATACCACCGTCATACGCCGGTATCGGCAAGCTGCTATTGGCCCAATTGGCAAATTCCAGTGCAGGCCCGATATCGGCGGAGTAGCGGCGATTGTTTACCTATACTTTCCAAATAAACTCACAAAGCTAAAGTCAAAAAGAAAAACCGTCACCCTTCAAACAGTCGTGCATCCCAGAGTAAACAAATCTGATTCGCTAGGTGGCGCTGAGAGATACACCCTCAATCGGTAATGCTGCAGTTGCTGGTCTTATGCCTATTTTCGTTTATAATAGGGATAAAACCAAATAATATCTTTGATATAATCCTGTGTGGGCGATAATAGGGATGAGGTGATTGCCATGATGAGACGTCTTAGCCGAGAATCTCTGTGGGCTGCTGCTTATGGTTGAAATAAAGAATGAAATGTTCCTTTTTGCCATTGATATTACCGTAACAAGACGATGTAGAATAGCCCTAATCCGAGCTACGTGCAATCGGGCCAGCGTTGGTCGCTTGCCGGCTCAGTACGGGGCCGTTATCGGCCCGTTATCGATCGATACTGGCGTGCCACCATCGGCCCATTACTGCGCCGCTGTGCACGGTGTTACCAGCCCGCTGTGCACGGTGTTGCCAGCATCGGGCCGGCACCAGCAGTATCGGACAGCCTGCATCGGGCCAGTATTGGTCCGATTTCGTCATGTTTGTTGGGCAGGTATCCATGTAAACAGATTTCAATCATTAAGTCGATGCATATAACATTTTGTGCAACTAGCATTTACGAAGACAATATAAGAAGTCATTTGAAGCCCATAACATTGTAGCCAATTTCCCGATTTGTAGGGGCCAGCGCGTGGGCTAGTGGCGCTCGCATTGAGTGCTCTGGTCACCTGAGAGCTTAACGGTACGTGGGTCTGTGGTTCGAGCCCCGCTGTGGCCATGTCTGTGTGATCGCAGGATAAAGATCCGATTTCTTCCTTCGTAAAGAGTAGGGGCTTACCCCCGGGGACATGGCTACACTCTCTCTGCTTTACCCTGGATACCGTTAACTCGTTTTCCCATTTGCAGCTGAACATAATAAAAGCTGAAATTTTCTTGTTTTAATTATTTGTTTCACAATAGTTGAATGAAAAAAATTGTCAACAGTTCATTTTCCCTTTTATGGTTTTGAAGCAGGATAAAGCAATATAGGTAATGGTAATTAGAAACTTTATCCGTATTAAATCATAAAAAGGCGCAATTCAATAATTGTTACCTATATAGTACCACCCAGCGTTACCTTGACTGTCAATAATTACACGCATTACTTTCATAATTAATGACCAAATTTAGTAAACAAGACATATGCAACCATATTATATGGCTTTTACTGTTCACACCTGGTCGTGTGGTAACGGCATATCGAGATATCATAATGCGCCCAAATTGCCCGTGCTCCCATCAGATACAGGTGCATGTCGCGGAGTCAAGTATTTTTCTCATTTATTCTCTGTGTTAAGTTAGTGTCATTAACAAAGGAGCTCAGACAACCTGGAAATAAGTAATGTCGATCCCATCCCTTTATTACCCCCTATCCATTGCCAGTTATGAATTCACAGAGAAAACATATATATGTCGCCAATAAGTGTACTTTCGGGAGCAGAATTTTATTTATTCTTCCTGGCCTCCTGTCAACCCACCAGGAGGAAGGTCTCTACGCGGGTCACTACGCCACAGGAACGGGTGTTGGCGTACATATGCATATAAATACAGGCCAGCAGATATGCAGAGGCTTCTAGTTTTATGATGAATTCACATGTGGAACGTGCATATATTATATGTCGTTTTGTAAACGAACTATAGAAAAGAAAAGGGGTCACCCCTGATCAAATAATGTGTTTTGCAGCCATGAACTGTTTAATGCCTTCATCATTGACCACACTGGTTAACGAGTTTTGGAGTGTCAACTTATTAACCATTTGAACTTACGTTAAAATTGCGGTTGGTTGAGGATGGTGTGTGTGTGTGGGTGGGTTGGGGGGGGGGGGGTCACCGATTGAGAGGTCACATCGTTTTACTTGTGACATGTAGGCCAAAGAATCTCATACAAGTTCTTTGTGTAGGCTTACGAGTAAATGGTTAGGCCACGAAGACCTTTGTTCTCTCGTTGCACGACCCAGCCCATGCGCTTAATTGGGATAACATAACCATATATCCTAAAGCCCTGGCAGCTAACACGATTGACGGGCGGTGTGTTGTTTTTGAACCCATAGGTTAACTTGAAGCCTGGTGACGGGCTGCGACAGCGGGCGGACGAGGTGGGAAATATCGGGCGGCTACCGTGACGTCATCATCAGCTGCAGTGCGCTACCTCTATGACTGGGGCGGCAGTGATTAGCGGTCAATCGATGATTAACGATACTCCGTTATCAGATTCATAAAAAATATGTCCGTCTGGGGATGAACTCCATTCGTTTCATAGCAAAATTATATCATTATAAGCTTGTATATATGCCGTTTAAAATTAACAGTTTGCTTTCACTTTAGCTAAATTTCGTTTAATGGTTAATAAAGTTGATATTTGTAAGGATTAATTTAACTTTGACGAACCATAATTGATAATTACATCTCGGTCTGTGTATTTATCAGGGTTCCCACAGGAAACACAAAAAACAAATTCCCTGATTTTTCCCTGAGTCATTGAACGTTTCCCTGAGTAATCAAAAAGCATGTTCAACATCGCAATTATTATATGTTTTAAATTTATTTGGAGTAAAGAGAATTGTTTTACTGAGCACGGTCTGAAAATTATAAAAGAACATGTCAAGAGAGACGTCCTTATTCAGGACCTAGATAATGGTGGTCTCAAGATGTTTAACATGATTCACTTTCAACTTGCGTTTGCATGTAAATTGATTTTAAAAAAACTCAACAAACACACAATTCCATCTGGAGCGTTAATCTCTGTATATTATTACTCTTACATATGTCTCGGGTTATTACTGTTTAAAAGTAGAGTCTCATTTTGCCAGCTAAGAGGTGTGCCGAATAAATTCCCATCATTTTATGGAATGAATTACTTAGATTGTGGTTGGACAACTGTCTCGGTGACGACAATGTAACAAACGATATAATTTCTGCTCAAATATCATGGAATAACAATTTATTATTATACCAAGGTATGCCACTGTATATAAAGCGTTGGACAAAATGTGGAATCATATTTGTTGGTGACATTGTTAAGGAATCCGAATTAACCGACTGTCCGCTAACTCATTTTGAGTTAATTGTCGTGAGGGGAGGACTGCGGTCTATTGAAGGAAAGTCAACTTTAATGTCAAGGGATAGTTCAACTGTTTTTTTTTTCAAATAAGATGTTGAGTTCTATATCGACGAAGCATATTCATACTCATCTTAAGAGAAAAGCTTTGCTGCAGGTACATGTTCAACCAGCTCAGACAAATTTGGAAGCTTGCCTGGTCACTAAGGAAACGCAGTTGATTTCGCTGCAATGGAGAATACTCCATAACATTTATCCAACTAATAGTCAGCTACACAGAAGAAAAGCGTCTCAGTCAAATCTATTTAACGTATGCAACTAGCCAGACACCCCCATACATTATTTTTATAAATGCAACTTGGTTAAAGAATAATGGAATGATGTCAAACCCAATATAAACAAAAGTTGGTTGATGAGACAATTATATCTGAGAAGGAAATTATGTTAGGTTTTGATGACAGATCAGTTTTCTTTAACAATTCAGACTTTATTTACTGCAATAGACATATCTTGGTAGTAAAGGAATGTACATGTAAAATTAAATTCGGCCATCTGGAACCTTATTTTTGTATTTATTTGTATTTTTGCTAGGGAAATATACCTATGCGAACGAATGCACTTGATTTGATGTGGATATTTTAAAACTTGCGCCTGGGGAGGTGGGTGCTGAAAATGTGCGTTCACAGAGCGGGTTTCCGCATGAAAAAATACCCCTTCCGTGCAGATTTTGGCGGTGAAAAGGGGGCTTTACCGCGGACCCCCCACCCCCCCACCCATAGCATTGTTAAGGATTATGTGTGTGAGCAATAGTGGACACTTTTTATTGTTTACAGACCGCCAGATCAATTAAAATTCATCAAGGTAACTCTCATAACTTAGTTCAAGGAGGAATGCGACGTTTTGCTCGGGAACAAAGTTTGTACCACACGAATCACCCACAGCAGAGCAATGCGGGGAACATAGCGGGATTCTTGACTTACTTAGTGGCACACAGTTATAACCACATCCTTAGAATTCGCAAGACAAAATAATATTTTTTACTCGTCTCTTACGTCATCTAAAAATATAACTGTCTGCTAACCCTGACAACTGCAATATTTCTGGTTGGAATGCATTTAAATGCAACACACCTCGTACAACACAACAAAAAAAGCCAAATTGTAATCTGTGGACATAGCCACAATTAAGAAAGAGCTCTGAGACCAAGGTTGCTCAAATCCGTTTGGGCTTCAAGCACAAGCCCATAACCATTTACCTATTGGGATATTATTAACCATATAAGACAGGGAATTCATAACCTTCTAGATATTAGTAGTGACTGGGATTGAACAGTGGCCAAAATGCAATCTTGGTTTCTGAAATTCCCTGATTTTTCCCTGATTTTGGCTTGAAAATGAAATTCCCTGATTTTTCCCTGCAGGGATTTTTTTTTCACCATTTTCCCTGTTTTCCCTGTTTTCCCTGACCTGTGGGAACCCTGATTTATAGTTCAGATTATTTATTTTATTTTAAGTTATTCCAGCAATATTTCTCTTGAAAAACGTAAACACTATTTTGATGTATTTATATTCTTAGCATAGAAGTACATCTATTGTATGCAATAAACACCCAGATATGTTGTTACGCTTCTTTTTTTGGCAAAATTAGTGCATACCATGCGAAAAAGTGTGGCTTTCTTATGTACTACGTCATAAAAAAATGCATCGTCATAAAAAAAATGTGGCATGTGACATTGTGGCAGTTTTACATTGTGGCAGTGACATTGTGACATTGTGGCGGTTTTATACCTTTCATCATGCGATGACAGATCTATTTCTCATGAAGGTTGCATTTATACAGTCAGACAATGTGTTCTAAATGTGTTTCCAAAATATTTCGAAAACCAAAATTTAAGTAAAAATTGCTGCATGAGCAGCTTTAAAGTTTTTCAGAACTCTGTTGATGCCCGCATTATGATTTGCCTTCTTACCGTGATTCGAGCCCAGAGAGAGATCGACGTCAGCTTTTGCCTTTAACTTTAAGTGTCGTACATAATAAAATCAACCGACATGAGCTTACCCACTCTGTCCCCTCACTCCCCTCGCCCCCTCTCTCACCTCTCACTCCCCCGCCCCCCCCCCCACCCTACGCCTGCCCCAAGTCAACTTGCCAAATACGCTCGCCAAATACGCTCACCACTAATCACGTCAAATTTTACCTCCAGACGGGAAAATTGAAAATAAATCTAATCGAAGATATATTTGCAGTTATAATATAGTCATCAAATACGGCGACTGTCAGTGTAGCATTCACTGGGTACTACTGCATGGTATCGTATATGGTTGTCGATTCTGACCAGCCTTGTCAATTCTGACCAGGCCCCGTACATACATTAAAGTGAGCCTCTTCCCGGCCACGCAGTGGCAATTTCTTCTTCATTGACATTTGAACGGGGCGCGTAGGGCGGGCCATGTTAAGCGCCTGATCCCTCGGCCGGTCCCCCGTGCGGTGGCGCCATCTAGACTGCATTTTCTGACCCACTGCGTCATGTTAACATTCAGTTTGTTATAATACATGTAATATGGCGGCCTTGGTTGAATAATTATCTAATGAGACATCGTTAACGTTACTATTTCAACAAAAAGTAAATGTGAACATCCATTTGGTTATAATACCTACACACAGGAGAGAATATGTAATTTTGGCGGGAACGGTTTCGCGAGTTCAGAAGCAGGCTCAAACGCCCCCATTAATTGTTAAGCGCACCAAAGCAACAGACAAGGAAATTCCTTGATTCCAAGTGTGCTTCAGTGAAAAATGAGAAGATTTGTTCTGGCGGCCCCACCGGATTGTTTGTTTACATTTTGTTGAAATAATAACTTAAAAATTCGTGGAGAATGTGGATATTGGTGCCAAATGCCAAATGCGCGATTTGGCGCACCAACCGACAGATCCCCTCTTAACCATCCCGTGGAGCCCTCGATCGAACCGGTGTCTCCCTTTCTGTTTGAACATGCAAATACTTAAGAGACATTCATCATCCTACTCAATCACATTATAAAGTGAAAAATGCCGGAATATATCAAGACATTATACTTCCACATGCATCGAAACTTCGCCAAAATGTCATTTATTTAATTGACACCCCGTCTAAAAGAGCCTGACATTCCGGCAATCAGTGCCCCCCCCCCTCCCCCCCCCCCCCACCCGCTCCAGTATTTTTGTTATGAAATGAACCCGATATTCCAATTACTAAATTGATAAAAAAAATTATTAAAAAGTGGTATATCCGATTCGCTCGGTCGGGGCTTTTTACCGCCAAATACGCCCGGTCGGGGCTTTTTACCGCCAAATCTGCTCGGTCGGGGCTTTTTACCGCCAAATACGCTCGGTCGGGGCTTTTTGTCGCCAAATATGCCCGTTCAGGGCTTTTTACCGCCAAATTTGCTCGGTCGGGGCTTTTTACCGCCAAATACGCTCGGTCGGGGCTTTTTACCGCCAAATACGCTCGGTCGGGGCTTTTTGCAGCCCAAATCCGCACGGTTGCGGCTTTTTACGGCCCAAATCCGCACGGAAGGAGTATTTCTTCGCGGCAACCCGCTCAATGAACGCTCATTTTCAGAGTCCCGGTCGCAAGTTTTCAAATATCCGCTCTATCTTTTCCATCACAAATGTCCGCTCCCTCAGGCATCAAGGGGCATCCGCGGACCCCCCCCCCCCCCACCAGATTCGTATAACAGTGCCCCCTATCCATTGCCAATTCACAGAGAAAACATATATATGTCGCCAATAAGTCCCCTCCCCTTCCGGGGCGGAGCCGGGCGGTGATCAGATGGCATGCTGCCATCATCTCCCACAACAGGGTTGCCGTGAGGCCGTCCGAAGAATAAAGTATATCAAACACTAAATGCGAAGAGATGAGGTTTCCTCTTAAGTATCACCTTCTCGGAACTACTTCGAACGAAGAGCTGTCAAAACGGGTTCATTAACGCTGCTGGCAACTAAAGCCGGGGGAGAGTCTGGGGTGGAGAGACAACGGCGACGGGGAAGGGGGTTGGGGGACGGGGGACGGAGACGAACCAGGCGAAAGGGGTATCTTTAGGTGTCTTTTTTGTGCAGTAGTTCGTGTCGGATCCTTAGGGCCTCCACACACTGGACGCGCCAGCCAGCGTGTGAGAAGGTTTGACATGAGCTGGTGACTCGCCGTCACCAGACAAGTTACGCGAAACATTATACACGTGTCAGGTGAACGCAGACTTCAGGAGTTGATCGAAGTGGAGATCAGCATATGTGAAACAACGATATAACCTGGCATAAATTCACCTTAAACTATACTTGACGTAACAGATAAAAAGAGACGTTTCATAGTTTACTATGGACCTTCAGTGCATCATGACTTTGCAGACCAAGGACGGTTGGGTACATAGTCATGTAGAATTATAAAACGATACTCATTGCAACACCTTGCCATTGTCGCGATACATAAATGTGAGCGTCTTGGATATGCTACACAGCGCCGTATGCCGGAAAGCGGACTAAGCTAGCCGGCGGACTTGTTCAACATCAGTCCAAGCAAGTCGCGGTACGTAAATTAGTCCGTATGTGATATTTTAAGAATGGAGTGTCTGGCTTTAATTTACTTCTCGTTGTGTTAATTTATTATCTGTAAAACTGAATTTAGACAACCCTAAACTGGGCGTTCGTTCCGAGACGGTCTTTGCTTAACACGTGGTGGCGAAAGCAATGAGGCGAAACGCAGTGATCAAAATTTCAAATGATTTATTTAAACCCTTAAACTCATTAAAACAAGTTACCAACTCCGTTAACGGTGCGTAACTTACCTGGCAGCAGTTTGTTAACTGAAGCGGTGAATCCAGTTAAAATAAGTCCTAATTCCCCCCTAGCGAAATTATGGAGACCTGGGATACCACACGTATGCCAGAAGAAAGTTAGACGCCGGGTCAGTTAGTCCGCGTACTAAGCATGAGTTAATGTGTGAACGAGAGGAATTCCACGGAATCCCCGGGAGTTCCCCGGGGAATCCCAGGGTATTCCTCCGAGATAAAGTCATTAACTCAACGGGTGGCTCATGTCGTGTCTGTTAGCGTCTCCCGCGGTCCCAAGTTAGGTCAACCAAGCCACTTATCGTGCTGGATATTCCCAAATGGGATAAACAGACCATCTTGTAGCTATTTCTTATGTAGAATACCTTTGTGTGTGCAAACTGTTACAATTTCTGTAACAGGGACAATGCAAAGAACTCTTATTAACTTGAAAACTTGTTTAAACTGTGTATATAAGAATCAAGAAGCAGCTAGATGACATCTCAACACCTCATATATATTATATATATTACGGGCAGCCCGGGCGCACAATTAGACAATTAAATTACCATACTTGAAAACAAAGGCCTCTACACCAGGCAGGCATGTCCAGGCGGTTTACATCAAAGGGTATGCCGTGACAGGATACTTTGCTCAGGGCTTGTATTCCGGGGGTTTTCCCAGAAAAGTCTGCTTCATTAATACTGGTGCGGTCAAATGACGCTACTATAAATAATTTATGTTAGAAATGAGCCCGCTGCGTCGACACAGCGCCCCGTGTGTATGTGAGGGGAGGGGGGGTGGGGGTCCGTTCGGGCTGGGTGTGAAGGTGAGGGCTGCTTGAGGGAAGGGCGCACTGGTTGTATGAGAGGGCGGGGGCGGGGGCGGGAGCGGAGGGGGTTGGGCGTGTCAGTCCCCGGCGCGTATGAGGAAGATAGTGGGGATTGCGTCCTGGGTGCACGTGAGGGGGGGGGGGGGGCGTCAAGGTTGTGTGTGAACGTGGAGGGGGTGGTTGTCCTAGGGGTGCGTAAGGGGAGGGCGTGTTGGTTGTATGTAAGGGAAGGGGAGTCCGTTCGGACTGTAAAGGGGTGCGGGTAGGGGTCCTGGGTGTGGGTGAGGGGGGACGGGGGGAGTCATGGGCGTTTGATGGGGTTGGATCAGTCCCGGGTGTGTGAAGGAGGGGGTACGTTCTTTGAGTATGTGAGGGAGAGCCTTCTATTGGTTTGTAAAGGGAAGAGGGCGATTGCCCTGGGTTGTGCATGAGGGGAAGGGGCGTTTTTTTCGACATATGATGCACTGTTTGACATTTTTTATTTTAATTCTTCTCAAAAAAAAAGTTTTGTGTAAGCTTGTAAATTCAATTCATTTATTACAATTAAGGCTTCCGCCGTTTTGCAGATAATGTGAACATACTACAATGCGGTTGTCAGTTGTTGCCGATTTCGCATGACGTGTCAACGAGACCTCTCGGTTCTTGCAGTCAATGTTCTATTCGACTAGCCAACTATCATTTCCACTGCAATGTTGGCGCAATTTCAACAGTTCGATTGCTAGCTTTTCATCTGCGCTCAGATAGCGATTGTTCCTGCAGATCCGAAGTACGTTGCAGCGTTGTAATAGGTCTGGCTATTATTATTGCCGCCACGACAGAGGAAAGGATGCCTCATCCTGCTGTAGCGGTGGATTCATAGAACCCGTTGACAGGAGGCAGTTGTATCGTTAGTGGTGGACGTCAGGAAGACTAGATGCAGCCCGGAATAATCCGAAAACACCTTTCATTCGCTGTATACTAAAAGAATGTGGAACATTTTCATTCAGAAACAATTTACAACCAATATTCAATATAATAAAATGCGGGTAAATGCAACATCGTATTAAGTATATAACTAAATCTGATGTGTTGATCAGGCCTAGCCATAGATGCGATAATAAAAAATAACCTTAAGTTTCCATACGTCTTATGACTGTGTGGTCTGTTCTATGGTCTTATGTACCGCCATTCCACAAGCTTGGTTATGGTTAAGGCAAGGGGTTAGGGGATTAGAGGAGGTTAGTGGTTAGGGGTCAGCGGATTATGGGTTAGGGTCAGGGACAAGGGTCAAATGTTAGGGTACGCAGGGAGAAGTAACATAGCAAGTGGAATGGCGATGAGAGAACATGAGACACAGACATACGTCTGCTCTAAACTTGCGGACACAATTAGGGAAAACATTGCCCTTTTCTCATACGGTTTTTCACCGGCAACGGCAAAAAACAAGCAGCGTAGACTATCCATATACAACGATTCTGAATTATTTAAATTCAATTAATATGTACTTGATAGATACTTTCACACCACACATCTCCACACATAAGGGGTTTACGAGGACTAGTTTCGACAGTATAGTCAAATTATACTCCCTTTTTAGTACTTATTCTGGAAGCCCGCAGCTCCTGGTTTTCTATGACCGCAAGCACCTGCGATACAAGAGGATCAATACGAAAATTAGAGCACATTCTTCACTGTCTCGATCGTTATGGGGATCATACCATTAAGATTATAAGCTCGTAAACTGTAGCCGGATTCATTACTCCGTGCCATATGTACAATACACTACAGCATGATCATTACTTCATACCGTATATCCGAGAGTACAGCATGATATTCTTACTGTCATGATGAATCTCATTGAAAAATGGTTTACGAGCTCTATTTACGACTTGATATTAAAAGGATCCCCTGTAGGGCCTACCACCGCCGCAATGTTCCAGGTCGATTTCGGCCGCTATTATCTGTAATAATGAAAGCACAATTCTAATATTAGTTCACATTCCACCAGTCTTTAACGAGACATCCCTTCGCTGTCTCAATCGTTATGGGGATCATAACATTATGATTATAAGCTCGTAAACTATAGCCGGATTCATTACTCCGTGCCATATATACAATACACTACAGCATGATCCATTACTTCATACCGTATATCCGAGAGTACAGCATGATATTCTTACTGTCATGATGAATCTCATTGAAAAATGGTCTACGAGCTCTATTTACGACTTTATATTAAAAGGATCCCCTGTAAGGCCTACCACCGCCGCAATGTTCCAGGTCCTGGTACATTTCGGCCGCTATTATCTGTAATAATGAAAGCACAATTCGAAGATTAGTTCACATTCCACCAGTCTTTATCTAGACATCCCTTCACTGTCTCGATCGTTATGGGGATCATACCATTGAGATTATAAGCGGCTGCAGTCGTCCTCGTTCCCGGTCAGGACAGGATCTGGAACAAGGGAAACTAAACACACATAAATGGTGGGTGCACCAAATACATTACCTGGGCAACTGGCGTGACGTCTTGTCCTATCCGGGTCGTCTTTTCTCTTTGGGTCGTCGGGATCTGAGAGTAAAAAGGGCAAACAGTAGTTTAGAGGAATGGATTGCTGCGCATATAGGCAGAAAGCAATGGATATTTAGCCTCATTGGCATAGATTAATTACTTATTACAAGTGTATGGTAAGGTTTAAGCTCACTCCATGTGCCTCTGGCATCGACAAGAAGGTATTTGTACCGCATAGTATCCGAGGAGCCTCGTGCGCGGCTGCCAAGGCCGCTAGGGTGCCAGTTACGTACGGCCAATGAACATTGTATGGTCCAATGAAAACATTTTTTGGAGGTCCCGTCGTAGAAAAATCGTGTAAGCCTAGGTCACATTGAACACGGTAGCTACACGATACATCCCGGTAGCCCCCGGTAGAAGCCGGTGGTTGATTTGGCCTCTACTGGATTCTGCCGGGATGAAAATCGGTCGACGGTTGTCTCGATGGTCGACGGTCACCATCAGCCCGGTAGTAACACGGTAGGCCCCGGCGTGAACACGGTAGAACACGGTGCCAGCACGGCGTGAACACGGCGTCGACACGGTGCCAACACGGCAGAGCCCGGTGTGACCACGGTAGACCCCGGCAGTCACACGGTACACCCCGGCAGAGCCCGGTAGAGCCCGGTAGACGCCGGCGTGACCCAGGCGTGAACACGGCGTGAACACCGTGCCAAGACGGCACACGCCGGCTAGCTAGACCCCGGCAGACCCCGGCAGACTGAAGATCTCTATAATTTTTTAAAGGAGATGCATTTTTAGGTCCACATTATTGATTTGAATTTTTGAACATGTTCAAAAATTCAAAGCTTCATCCCGGCAGGCCCCGGTACCCCCCGTTAGACCCCGGTACACCCCGGTACACCCCGGAGTCAACACGGTATCCACCCCGGCAGAGCCCGGTAGGCCCCGATTCTCGTGCCGGCGTCTAGCGGGGTCCACCGGGATCCCAGTGTGACTTAGGCTTAAAGCGGGTGGCCAACCTAATTTAATCGCGATCTGCACCGAAAGTTTACATCTTAAAATTAAATTGGCCAGTGTTAACGGTTCGTTTCGGCCGACTGGTAAGGAGAAAAATATTAAGGCAAGCAGCCGCCCCCATCAATGTCGAGCAGCGCGCCATTTTGCCGGAGCAAGTGACGCATATTGTGACTATTCATATGGCGCCGCCTTACGTTACAGCTCGCGGAGAGAGAGATCAGGGCAGCGATTTCTAGATGAACAGCGGCAGTTCCAAGCCGTGCAGTAGCGCAAGATCTTAGCCTTTCATGGAAAAGTGCCGTTTAAACAAATTGATATACGTCTTGCGACGATTGAATCCGCAACAATGCCATGATAGGAGTTAGAATCGCAACTATTTATACTAGCGATTATCATGCGCTCTTGTTTTGCTCACACAATAGGCACAATTTCCGGTTTGAATAAATTAGAGTATCGCCTCCTGATTGGTCAATCGCGGACACGCCTCCAAAAAGGGCTGTCGCCTGGGTAGGCGGCCAAATCGTGCCTGGCGGTCACTTCTAAATGCTATGGTGAGCTACAGGTAGAACAAAAAATTCTGTAATTTGGAGGATAGACAATTGAGTATTATATGAATCGGTAAAGCAGCGTTAGAGGCCAGGCTGGCGGTTCCCTTTAAGTGACGCGTTGCTTTCGACAAATTTGCATTATCAGTTTATTGTGAGATTCGATTGAATAGGGCGTGATGTCGCAAGGCTAATAGAACAATGGAAGCCAGAGTGAAGGCTCATGAAATCGACCGCACAGAAGTCGGTGATTTCGAACGAGCCCAGAAACGAAAGGGTGAGGAAAAGCACCCCGGGGAGGGGGGGGGGAGGGGCACTATTATACTAATCTGGCGGGTGGGGGGGGGGCGTCCGCGTGTCTTGATGCCTGAGAGAGCGGATATATGTGATAAAAAAGCTACCCCAATAGAGCGGACATTTATGACTAAAAGAATACCCCCTACAGAGCGGATGAAAAACTTGTGATCGGGAGGGGTGGGGAGGGGGCTGAAAATGTGTGTTAATAGAGTGGCCCGGGTTGCAATGCCGCAAATAAATACCCCGACCGAACGGAATTTTGCGGTAAAACGTGCCGACCTAGCGGATTTGAACGGTGAAAAAGGGGGGCTCCACTTCACGTGATATGATTTACTAATATAAATATAATTTTAATTGCTCATGAACAGTTTGTTTTGTATATCGGTTACGCCCTGTACCAAATAATGACTCGGCTTTCCTGCATACGGCCCATAGTAAGTTAGAGGAGCAGATTAGTCTGCGCCTTGACGATCGGGTAGCGACCGGGGGGAAGAGGGGGAGGGGGGGGGGGGAGAGTCCGTCTCGGCATCCTGCCGAGTGGATTAATCTGGCGATTTTTTAGGAATATTTACGGGCGGGCCCGGTAACTAGCATCACCACTTTTTTTGGAATCTTGTGATTACAGTGAGTGAGATTACAGACATCCTGGGTGGAACCTTTCCGCAGGCCACGTAATCCGTCTTTGGCCTCGCTATACAAACCAACGACGTGGAAGGCTGGCATCGTCGGTTTAACCACCGCAACAAACGAGGTAAACTAACCTAGATAATTAGCAAGTGAATGATTATCATTTACTTCTATATAGCTCGTTTAAAAAGCATTGAAATAATCTTATAACTATTATTATTAGTTATGGAAGCTTTCTTTTATTATGACTTGTGAAATTATTGTTTTTAGGGAACCTGAACTTGTACCTCCTCGTGGATATGCTGTTGCTGAAAGCGAAGCTTGTCACACTTGTTGTGGGTCATACCTCAGGGAAGCTTCGCTCAGGCCGAGGATGAGGGCACTTCGGTCGTCTTGATTGTAAAGGTTTGAGATTTCTCGGCACGTCCTTCTTCTTGGGTAGTTTGTCTTTGTCTGTCGGTTGCTGTTGTTGCTTCTCAGATGGCGCCACGCTTGAATGGCTTCACTAGCTGGCTTATTAATGTACTCGCTTGGAACCAGGTGGTCACCAGCTGGTCACGCAAGTATGATGTGAGCAGCTCTAAGAGGCTCCCAGCCAGACGTAGTGTAAAAAGTCGATGCATTCACTAGGTGGCGGGTCACTGTTTTACAATACTCTGCCTTGTTTTTTAAAAATTAATTCGCCATTTATTTCCAGTTAGTAAAGTAGGGCTTATAAATACCTTAACCTATAGATTTCATGTTTTTAACTCCAATGGTTGTATATTCTATTATAATATCAAGTCCTATTATCAGTAAATAAATGATGATTAAAGGCATAGAAAAGAGTATCTCAGAAATTTTGGCTTAGAAATTAAATGTGAAATACTAGTAATTTGAATTTGCCTGACCAAACGCTTTTTCCGGGAATGGATAAATTGTTAAAAATACGTCGCATTGTGCAGGCTGTTCAGTGATCCTATTTTTCCTACTTTTTCCTACTTTTTTGTCTCCATCCTAGTTTTCCTACTTTTTCCTTCAAAATACCTACATTTTCCTACTTTTTGGTATTTGCTTCACCAGACGCAATTTCCAAATGTCGTGAATTGCTGTAAAAGTGTGCATATCGCTTCTATTGTTGCAAAAGTCAGAGGTATTTTATTTTTGCGTCCTGATATATCTTTAAATCAACACTAGTGTCTGTCAAGTTCTAATAATGAAAATACAGGTACAGCTGAGCAGCATATAAGAAATGTTCTAAAAAAGCATTTTCTCGGTAATATAACTTTTTGTCATTTAAATGTTTATCCGGAATAATGTTGCTACATATGCTATTTGAGTCATATTTTTTGCTTCTATTTTCCTACTTTTGTCCTACTTTTTCTGTATTTCCATTCCTGCTTTTGTCCTACTTTTTCATGAAGGTGTGCTGGACAGCCTGCATTGTGACTGAGACTCAATAATGTGTATGACATAACAAGGATAAATGGGATCGACTTAGTTTATGGCGTGATGCTGTTTTAATGGAGGTTTTAAGATATGACAATTGGATATGAGTTGGCTAAATTTGGGCTGATGCATGTCTGCATAATCTCTTTCATTTTCTCAATCATTTAAATTGTCAAATGGATTGGGTCTCTTTTGAATTATTAATTGTACTGTTACAGATTCATAAATAGCCAGGCTAAATATATTACAACAATTCATCTTCATTTTATTTTTCAACTACCAAATGGATTGGTTTCCTTTTTGGTGAAGCCAGGAGGGATCAGGTAATTAAGGGACATCAGTCTCAAGTAAAAATAGAGATATGTGTATCTTTATGACCAGACGTTCAAATACACCATTTCTACATTATGGAAGAAGTGCAGAGAACATGCCAACAAAGTGCCTGTAATTATCATTTATTTACTGATAATAAGACTTGATATTATAATAGACAACAACCGTACCAGACGAATTCATTCGATTTTAATTAAGTAGGCCTAAAGGCTACATTTCTTTCGAACTATGTTATCGAGTTTGATCGAGGCCAAAGGCGTGAAGCACTTTGAATGTTGACCACGAGTTATTTAGAATTTTTTATCGCGTAACTGTGGCTCCCTTCGAAGCGTCATGCAGCGGCAGCTTTTTTCAAATGTGAAACTGGGGGATCCCGGTTTGTTTCGACCTTGACCTTGGCAATTCTGTGTTATGGTTTTAGCGCTGACTCTGATTCAAACAGCGTGAATCTTGAATGTTTAACGCTTCACGCATGCAGCGGACGCTCACTCTTAAAGTTTACCCTTACCGGCAATATTCTGAACAGTTAAGGACATTTTGGAGGCATAAATCAAGTTGCGTCCTTGCCTGTTGTAGGCCGGTGACGCTGTCTGCGACTGCGTTGTCATTTCGGCGAGATAAGAGCCTCTCTCTTGGCCTTGGAACGGCCAGGTTTTTATCATTGACTGGCGTCACCATGGACAAACATGACAAGACGAAACATTCAAAGGCCAAGGGGGCCTCCGCTGAACATCAGTCAAAACATATGACAAGGGAAGCGACAGGAAGATCTGCATTGAAAGAAGAACAAGGTCTGTTATAGGCTATGGATGTCTGGCTAAGGGCTGAACAGATGTTAGGGGGTGGATGTGTGTATGCAGAGATCGTATGATGGGGTTTGTGTGGATGCTGTGTGTGCCATGGCCAAGTGCAGTGTCGGCGGATGCAAGGTGTGAATGGCAACTTGTTAGCCCAGAACCCTAGGCTGTGTGGGCTGAAACACAGCCTAGTACTACTAGTAATAGCATTCCATAGTAAAATTCTGGTCTGGAACAACCCCATTTCAGGGTTGTTTGACTTTGACCAAGTGTAGCTCTGATTCTCCTTTGCTGAGGGAAAAGTTTTATAACAGAAACAAACCTTAATCCTTTTCTTAGTACTTCCTGACAATTAATGACTAATCACATAAGTAACCTTTCTTGAAAGGCAAAAATAGTCTAGTCTGTCACCAGAAATTCACATGAAAAAAACATGTGTTTTCACTGACCCAATGACTGGGTCCCTGAACAATGAACCAATTAGCATGGTTTATAATATCATGTGATGACCTTGCACATGTGCAGTTAACAACTTCCTGTAAAAAAAATGGTGGCATGTTATTGTCCATTTTTATGCCAGTAGGCAATTATAGCTCCTTTTGAAGACTTTAACAACTTTGGAAGAGTTCATACATCAGTAATTATATATAGAAAACTGGGCTCGCGTTAGCATTCGCCAATAGCCATTTGGCGAGATAATTCGGGATTTGGTGATAAGAACTTCCTGGACACTCGCCAAAATGGCGAATATAAAATTTCAACTACAAACACATAGCCAATTTATAACCAATTTATTTGGCTAATTTTGGCTAATGTTTTTCCACGGAATTAGCCAAATTGGCTAATGAAAAAAATATCCCAGCGCGAGCCCAGGAAAAGTACTTTTACATTGTTGAAGCTAATTGTGAAAGCTATACTTAAACAATTCAATTTGTCATGTGAAGTTGATTTTTCACTATAGAATGCTACATGGCTATGATTCTTCAACCATAGCCATGGATTCATGGCTAGCAACTTGTAGTCTTGTCCCGGCTTCCATATCGGGATCTGGGTCATATACGACTTTGCAATTATACGCCATCATGGAAATATCGAGACTGGCGCAAAGAGTTATATGAAATATCTTGACTTTTTCTATGGAGATAGATACCATATTTCCACGTTATTGGCAAGGCATGTATAAAATTAATAAGCATATCTAACTTACATTCAGATTATGTAACTTTTCCGTTACATAGATGACACTATTTCCTGTTTATATGTTTCCAAAATATGTTGTCAGGCGATGACGCCATCTTGACATCTCGCAAAGACCAAAATAATACCCAGAATGCATTGCACATGCAGTGGTGCCACACTGTGGCAAAATTGAAACTACGATTAGCGAAGTGGTCTATAGTGAGGAGTCTTTGGAGGTGGGATTATTTGTAGCCTCTTATCTTATTTTGATTTGTTATTTATTGCTTGATCACACTTGATATGATGCCCAGCTTCTGGTACTGGCATTGATAACGTGTAGGGGATGGGGAAATTGTGCAGCCCTCATGCTGTACAGCTTTTAAGGATGTATACCCTGAATACAAGTTACAAGACATTAGGGACCCTACCTGGTGACTCTGTTTTAGATAGTTGGTAAAAGGAAAAAATCTACCATTTCAACTCATAGTCACTGTTCACAAAATTTTGGTATCTTGACTCAAATATTTATGTCAGTCATGGTATAAAATAGCAGTTTTCTTCCTATAGATGTAAATCCCAGCATATTTAGCACTATTGGAATCTTGCAAAATAGATATTAAGGAAGGCCTAGTTGTTACACATTAAGGCATCTGTCTGGTAAAAAATTTGGACAAAATTTTATATGAATAAAAGAATGAAAATCCAATCACTGGCACCTGCGCAATCAGGGTGCTCCACACTTTACAGAGTAAACAGACAAAGCATTTGGGGCAGCCAGCACATTGTCATTGTCAACATTTTTTTTTACCTTTTTAATATATTTAATATGACAAAAGTAGAAGGTGCAAGTTATATGAGTAGCCGGCATTATCGCCGGCTGCTGGGGCTTGTGGAGTACTCTGGCAATCACTGGTCCACTTTTTCTATAGTGCATTAAGAACTGGAGACACAATTCACTGGAATCAGCCTGCTTGTCGCAGGGTTCCATGCATGCATGTTCATAGTGGCAATACCTTGAGCTATATGTTGACGATGAGACATTGTGCATGACAAATCACGCTTGAAGTGAAATTATGCGTTGTGACAGGGAGGGGATAAACTGATGGGTCATCTTTTGTCATTGTTAGCAGAGTGCCCAGGACAGGTTGTGGCAATGGATGGTGTAACTTGATACAGCTGCTGTCTTAGACTAAGTGCCATATATAGAAAATTGTTACTGGTATAGGTGCTGCTTGTATAAATTTCAGGCTGTTCAGTGATCTTACTTTTCCTACTTTTTTGTCTCCATCCTATTTTTCCTACTTTTTTGTCTCCATCCTATTTTTCCTACTTTTTCTTCAAAATACCTATATTTTCCTACTTTTTTTTAAAACTTTTTTTGTATTTGCTTTAACCAGGCGCAATTTCAAAATGTGAATTACTGTAAAAGTGTATATATCGCTTAAATTATTGCAAAAGTCAGAGGTATTTTATTTTGGCATCATGGTATATCTTTAAATCAATACTGGTATCTGTCAAGTTCTAATAACAAAAATACATGTATGGTTGAGCAGCATATCAGAAATGTTCTAAAACAGTAGGGTAAACAGTTGAAGGATAGACAATTGGGTATTATATGAATCGGTAAAGCAGCGTTAGAGGCCAGGCTGGCAGTTCCCTTTAAACATGCCATTTCATCATTCAAAGATAGAGACACATGATAACTTACTGAGTTTTACTATTACAAGGTCTTGAGAGAAAAATGTCCTGTTTTTGAAGAGATAATTCCGCCCCGGACTAGACCCCATTCTCTGGTGATCTCTTATGCTCCTCAAATTAACTTTGATTTCCTCTTGCATGGGCTCTCTTTTCATTGATAAATAATTTGAAATAACTTATTTGATAGACAAAAATGGCTGGGCTCGTGCTAGGGTATTTTTTCATTAGCCAATTTGGCTAATTCAGTGGAAAAACATTAGCCAAAATTAGCCAAATATTTCTTCGAGGATTTTCTGGTTCCATTGGTTGAAAAAAACATGAATAAAAATGTGTTTGTAGTTGAAATTTTATATTCGCCATTTTGGCGAGTGTCCAGGAAGTTCTTATCGCCTAATCCCGAATTTTCTCGCCAAATAGCTATTGGCGAATGCTAACGCGAGCCCAGAATGGCTCTTAATTCAGTAATATTATTAGCTGTTGCATGAAATATATGGGCTCATATTTGTATAATTTGTTTCAGATAATTTGTTGTCCATGCCTCTAGAAGAAAAGAGGAAGCTTTACAAATGCAAAGAAGCCTTCTGCACTCTCAAGAATATTAATACCTGGCCAGAATATGTTTGTGCGAACGCTTATGAACTCAGTAAAGGTATAGTATCATAGTGTCCCATAATTGTAAATAATAAATATTCTGTTAATTTCATAATACTATCGGTAACTAAAATCTTCTTGTTAAAGAAAGTACCAGATTCACAAAACTGTTTCTTTCTTTAACATTTATCATGATGATATTAAATCTATAAAAGGATTGTGCTTGTGTGCATAATGACTTTCTATAACAATTCATATATATGAAAACAACAGTTGTGATATGCATACATTCCAAGCATGTCAAAGTAGTGGTATTGAAGGTATTTGGTATTTTTTTTTGTTTAAAGCGAAAGGCAAAGAAAAGCAGTCAACTACGCCTTGCGTCTCAGTCAGTGACGATCTGAACCAGAAAGTGTCCATTTGGGTAGGAGACATCACACGGCTCGAGATTGATGCCATTGTGAATGCAGCCAACAGATCCCTGCTAGGCGGAGGCGGTGGTGAGTGCACAACCTGTAATTGTAGGTTTACAAGCCGTCTTTGGTGACATTGAATCCACAAGATACTTGTACTACCTGTTACTTGTCGAGCATTGAAAGTGTCGCTGCGATTGTTTTAAGCATCTGTCTTAACATTTACTGATTCAAGCCTGACCAGTTAATGCCTCAACCCTGACCAGTGGCCTGTTTAGATTACCGCCTCAACATTGAGTAGCGGCCTGTTTACAATACTGCTTCAACCTTGATCATTGGCCTGTTCACATGATTACGTAATCTGACTAGCGGCCTGTTTCTCATTTGTTGACACAAGCCTGACCGGCTGCATGTCGTGGATGTACTCCGTGCTACAATGTGAACCCTCTTTTAGTAGACGGAGCCATTCACTCGGCAGCTGGACCATGGCTCAAGCACGAGTGTCAGACTCTGCAAGGCTGCGACACAGGGGACGCCAAGATGACACTTGGTGAGTCCTGGTCGATGTAGTTGGGTTTGATAGATGACAAAGTCAGTCATTTTGATATCAACTTGATATGCAAGTGTAACGCCTGCTGTTACACGCCTCAGCGGCAAATCTAACACAAGGCGTTGGCTAAACCTGTCATTTAATGTCTTCTCGATAATTTGATTTCGTTATTTTTGGCTGGCTCTTTTCTGGCTCAAAATGATCTGTCCTACTTTAAATAGCATTGAATGATTGATTGTACCTGGGGTTCACTAAGGTGATATAGCACATGAGCAGGTGTGTGAGATTTTGGTTGAAATTGGTAACTTCTGAAAGACACGGTTATACCCAACCTGTTTATAAAACTTTGTTTAATTTGTGTGAAGCCGGAAAGCAAACTTGGTCGTCAAATATTATAACACTACTGTTTAGATTTGGATTTGGCCATGTTTGGCTCTCACTTTTCATTTTTGAATTTATTTAACCAACGGCTTCGTGATGTTTCCTGTCGGGAATGGCGGGCAGATATCAATAGCCTGTCTAAGCTTGATACTTATTGTTGTTTTAAATCAGAGTTAAAATGTAAGCTATATCGAACTTCTTTGTTGTAAATCGGAAGCATATTATCGCATTAAGTTAATTTCGATGTTCTTCTCATAAACTAGCAATCGAACGTTTAAGGGGAAAGGAACCAAGAGAACGACGACTCTGTAAATACTGTCTAACTTTAGGTGTCAGTGAAATTGAAGATGAAAATCATTTGTTAACTACGAGTCCTCTATATGCGAATATAAGATCCCACTATATCAGTTGTTGCAACCTGTCTAAATGTGAGGGTCAGCAACTTATTAAAAATAGAAATACTACGATAGTCAGAAATGTCGCGACATTCATTTATCAGGCGTTCAAGTTGCACTGTAATATATAAGTCGGTTCTTATATTGTTCATTTATTGTTGTATACATATATGAACTCTTTGGCCCAAGGCCTAAACGGTACAAATAAAAGATTCTTCTACATATAGTAGGAATATAGAATGAACGATTGTGTCTGGGGTTTCACTAAGATAATATGAATATTTGTACATGTGCTGGGATAAATATAACCGTGGTACACTAAAACGGTGTAACTCGCGCTGGACACTTAAGTAGCACAATATTTCATAACAAGAACTTTAAAGTATCTGTGAAGTTATGGATCTTATCTTACGAGTTCTTATCTTCTTTCAATCTAATGTACTTTTTTTGTCTTTTGTTACAGGTTACAAGCTCCCCGCAAAACGTAAGAATTGTATTGTTAATTAGAAATTTAACAAACAGAAAGTGCTTGGATGATCTTCTCGTGCGGGCAAAACAAATTTGCCTGGCGAACCATTCACTGCTTACAATCAGCCGGCCATTTAATTTGTTTAATTTGTCGAATAAAAGTTACGAGATCTTAGTGAAATGACTGCCTGGATGTATAAAGGGATGGAGGCAGAGGCCTGGACGGAACTCTACTTACCTGGAATGGTAGAGGATAGTGAGCCGAGTCTTCCTCTCTCGTGTATGCGTGCTATACTTAGCCGTGCTATGTTCTCCTTAGATGTGATCCACACCGTGGGACCAATAGGCGAAAACCCCAAAGAGCTGCAGAGCGTCTACCAAAGTTGTCTGAGCTTGGTGAAAAAACACCAACTCGAGTCAGTGGTAAGGGCTTCCAGTCACCAACTGGACGATATTGGATAAATTTAACAAAAGGAGACCTATTATGAATAACATGATTTTTTTTACTAATAGCATTATTAATATTTTCTTCACAATTACAACAACAAAATGCTTATAGCTCGAGACGAAAAAAGGCTCTGTTTCGGTTTTCAGGCTTTCCCTTGCGTGTCAACGGGAATTTACGGTAAGTAACTTACGAAGCGTCCGCCAGTGCCTTGACAAATGTTGTATTTGATTTCTCGACCATAACATGTCTGCGGTATCCGAAGACAGGCCCATGAGTTTTTCTTGCTATAACATTGATACTACACACTGGTATGCTAAACAACTGTGATTGTGCTGTATGCAAACGTAAGATATTACATCACTCGTGTCATATAAATTGTTCTATTTGCTACTGTTTCTATCACGTTAAAGTTACTATTTCAACAAATTTTGCGGCGGGGGTGTTCTGTCAGATCACGTGAGGCGCCGCAGCTGTTGGAACAGCTGTAAACACTGTATAACACTCTGCCTCAAGGAGGCGCTGCCAGTCGCGAATCCTGGCCAATAACGAAAGTTAGTCGTTGACGCTCGCCCTGGCGGAGATTACTTCATGCGTGTTACGTCACCAGCACATCAACGTCACTGTACACACGTTTTTTCTCCGCCAGATTTGGATCACAATGAATGTTTACTTTTTGTTGTAATAGTAACTTTAATTGTTTGTCTCATTTTACCAGAGAAGACCTGCAGGTTGTGAGAGAAAATAATGACCCATGGTATTGCATCAATTGTATAACTGAAATATTTCCTTTTAATGGGATAACTGAGACACGGGCTTTTGAACTCGCTATCTCGTCTAGTAGCGTCAATAATTCGCGTATCCCACTGGTCGAGCTTGAAAACCAGTTGTTTAATCCATTTGAGTTAAACTCAGACTACATGATGCCGCTAAATGACACTGACCCTGATGTAAATTTCTATGTAGATTCATCTCCCAGCATGTCAAATTGTAAGTACTATTTAGAAGACGCCTTCAATGAGTCATGCAAAGAACTTAGACTCGAGGAGTTGTCATTTTCCATTATGCATATGAACATAAGAAGCGTGCAGAAAAACTTCTCACAGTTTGGATCCTATATTGAAACTTTAAATCACGATTTTACTATGTATGCTTTAATGAAACCTGGTTTAACGAAGGCAACGTTGATTGACATGGTTTGGACGGTTATCTCCCCGTCAATAGTTACCGACAAGACAGAACTGTTGGAGGGGTTTCAATGTTTATTAAGTCCGGAGTTAACTTCAGCAAGCGACCGGACTTGGATGTATTTAATGAACATATGGAAGCTTTATTTGAGCAACTAGACAAGGGAGCTTATGCTAATCAGAAATCACTTTTAGTAGGTGTAGTTTACCGACCACCGGATACCAATATTGTTGTATTTAATGAGCAGTTAGACGAGTTATTGCATAAGATTAACTCTGAAATGGTGGTTTGTTATCTCGCAGGAGATTTTAACATTAATCTGCTAAATATGGACTCTCATAGACCCACAACTGAATTTATTGATTCAATGTTTAGCCATGCGTTTCTACCCGCGATAAGCAAACCGACCAGGGTAACGAGTACCACAGCTACGCTGATTGATAATATCTTCACTAACGAGTGCGATATTAACTCTTCCCTGAAAGGCATTATGTACACAGATATTACAGATCATTTTCCTGTGTTCTATATATCACAGTATGTTCAGATTAATGTTGACAGAGTTAACATCGTGAAAAGGAATGTGAGTAAGCCCAATATTGAGAAATTTGTTCACTGTATAACAAACGAAAACTGGGATAATATTTTAGAGACACCAAGCACCCAGGAAGCCTATACTAAACTACACCGTTCAGTTTCTCTTATACATGAGAAATGTTTTCCTCTCACTATCTCCAGATCTAAATACCAAAACAGAAAACCATGGCTCAGTACAGGATAAAAGAACTGCATATCTAAGAAAAATCGATTGTATTGTAGATTTATGAGACAAAAAACCAAAGAATCTGAGCATGATTATAAAAAACATAAAAATAAGCTTTATCCACTGTTAGAGCGGCAGAAAAAACGTATTATCAGTCCGCCATAAAAGCAAATAAAAACAACTTGTTTAAGATGTGGAAAACAATTAAAGAGGTAGTAAACAAAAAACAAGGTCAGAAGTTCCAAACGACATTTTCGATAAGAGGAGGACTGATTACAGATAGAAGCCAAATTGCTAATGAGTTTAATAACTACTTTGTTAATGTTGGTAAATCTATATCAAAAACAATCCCAAGAAATGAAGATTCACCACTCACGTTTATGAAAGATACCAATACTAAGTCGTTTTTCCTTGAGCCAGTTACTAGTAGTGAAGTCCGCAACGCCCTTGCATCCCTAAAGAACAGCTCACCAGGATGGGACTCGCTAACAGCCAAAGTAATCAAAACGATTATAGATCCCCTCACCCAACCCCTAATGTAATTAATCGCTCATTTAGTGAAGGGATATTTCCCGAAGAACTTAAACGTGCAAAAGTAACACCTATCCTGAAAGGGGGGGATAGTAAATTATTTACTAACTACAGACCAATTTCAATTCTTCCAACATTTTCTAAGATGTTCGAACAGCTGATGCAGAAACGTCTAATCAACTTTATTAACAAATATGACTTACTACACAAAAAACAATTTGTTTTAAGATCAAATCACTCTACTACCTTAGCCCTTTTACTTCTGCAAGATAAACTAACAACTGCTAGGGAAATGGGACAAACTACTGTTGGTATATTTCTTGATTTCTCGAAAGCCTTCGATACGGCTGACCACGATATACTGTTTAAAAAATTAGACAGATACGGCGTAAGAGGGCTTGCTTTAACGTGGCTAAAAATTTACCTCAATGCGAGAGAACAGTTTGTAGTTTACAATAATACATTTTCGAACAGATCTCGAATAGTATGTGGAGTCCCGCAAGGTTCTGTTCTAGGTCCACTTTTATTTCTTTTATGCATTAATGACTTAATGAATGTAAGTAAGCAATTGTTTGGAATCTTATTTGCAGATGATTCTAATTTCTTTATATCGGGCAAAGATATCAATAAAACGATTGAAACGCTGAATGGGGAATTAAAACACATACAGTATTGGTTACAAATTAATAAGCTCGCTCTCAATCTCGATAAAACTAAATTCATGGTTTTCAAACCCAAGCGAAAGAAAATTAGTATTCACAGCAGTGTCATTATTTCTGGCGAAACTGTTGTACAAACTACTATCACGAAATCTTTGGGAGTACAATTAGACTGTGACCTTCTGTGGAAACAACATATAGATTATATTAAAAGTAAAATGGCAAGGGCGCTTGGAATAATCACTTGTGCAAGGAAAATTTTAACCAATGACACCCTACGGATTTTATATAATTGTTTTGTATCTCCATATCTTCAATACAATATCGTGATCCCAAAAAAAGCAGTTCGCATATTGTCTGGAGTTAATAAATGGGCCCGCTCAGCGCCGTTATTTATAACGAATAAGATTCTCCCGCTCACATCATTATACGAGTATAGCGTTTTATCATTTATGTTTAAGCAATACTGTAACAATGGATTGCAACCTCTTATAATAAAACCATTGTTTATAAGAAATGCTGACATACATAAGTATAACACTAGAAGGTCGCAGCTATTACATGTTCCTAAGCACAAGTGTCAATTGACGAAAATATCTATGAGATATAATGGGATATATATTTTTAATAAATGGTTTGGTAAGGTAAACTTTCAATCATCGTTTCACCTTTTCAAGAGAAATACTAAGGATAGTTTGTTAAAAATAATTGATACGAGTAATTTAACTAATGTAAATTTGATGTGTAACTAGCCATCACAATATAATCATATATGTTACTGAGTTAATAGAAAGAAAGAACTATTATAGTGCAACGATTGGGCCAAATCGATATTATCTAGATTGCTGTACTACCGTTCCATGTTCCTGTTTTTTGTTGTTTTGATTTTTTTTTCTTTTTTCTTTTTTTTGAGCGAATAAGCCTCGGCTTCTGCTTCTTGCCAACCAGTTCTGTATTATGGATGTATATGTGTGTCTTTATTGAATCGGGCCACGGGCCCATGGAACATATACAAACATTTACATAATAAGTTGCACGCTACTTAAGATTTAAACAGTGTAATTTTGCTGCATGGTAGCAGAATGCACCTAGGTTATTCAGGAATACAGTATTCTTGGAGCGCATAAGTGTAATAAATTTAGCTTTGCTTGGAAAGCTAAAGCTAGGTAAATATTTTTTATGCGGAGTTCTTTATATAACCCGCATATCATCACAAAGTGGTATTCATCTTCCAATATATCGATTCCCTTACTCTTACAGTATAAACAAAATCTTTGGCTTCGTTCCTTCTGACCCCTCTCTCTCTCTCGACAGCAAGTCTATGATTACTACAACGCAGCTTGGCAAGGGCTATCCTGTGTCGCCTGTGGTTAATTTCATGTAAATACATTTCTGGTTCTAATAATGATTTAATTTCACAATAAGTATCTAACTTTGTTAAAGCTTGAGACTCTTCTATCCAAGTTTGCTTTGCAATATCAGACAGTCTGGCTTTCAATTCAGATATAAAACTGTTCGTATCTCCCACACTTTGGCTAAGCCACACCACACCAAATCCATTGCGAAATAATAAATTCTTCATATGCGTTACCCATGTGGTTCTGCCTGCCTGGTCTAAATTGGACAACATATTGTAGCAACTCTTCGGATATCTCGATCTATCATAAACTAACACAATTCGTAGCCAGTACTTGATACATTTTATCATATAATAAACGCTCATGGGCAGCCGACCACATTCGCCGATCGCTGCTACATTAGACGTTTTCGACGACACTCCGAGTACACTTTTGCAAAATCTCGTTTGCACCCTTTCTATTTCTTGCCTGTGAGTAAACCCCCAGCTTTCGGCTCCATACAGTAGAATTGGTACAAATAGTTTGTCGAATAACTCCCACAAAATAGCTACAGGTAAGTCGTACTTTTCTCGGATGCGACGGAGAAACAAGGCAGCTTTGCTTCCTTGCTGACTCAGAGTTTTCAATTGGACAGACCATTTAAGGCTTGATGAAAATAATAAACCAAGGTATTTATAATAAGTTACCACTTCAATTTGTTTTCCATTTATATACCATTTATACCTGGTATTATTTTTTATTACTTTATTACCTGTATTATCTTGATTTGTGTACTCTTCATGGCAATAAAGATTATTATTATTAAGAAGGTTCCTACAATGAAAGTAATGTCAGCGCGCACGTCCATTCAATGGGGAGGGGGAGGCTTTCGACCCCAGCGCGTGAAAAAAAACATTCCGCGCATCCCCATTTTTTACAATTTTTTTTTTACATATGCAGGTACTTCATGTGTTGCAGTACCTGATGCAGTATAAAAAGTATAAAAACCCTTTATCCTTGGCCCATCTTAAGGTAGATGCATAGATTACATTTTTTTCAGACAAACTTCTTGACATTTTTTCAACTTATAGTACTGTGTATCCAAAACGAAAGAATAACATAAAAAAGATATGTCTTCTACCTACTTTTCTCTCAAAATGACGTTGAATAGGTAGGGGGTCACGTCTAATTTTATAATGGCCGTCAATTTAGAATTTTGGAATTTCGACACGAAATATTCAACAGAAAAAAAACGGCTCAGACAAAGTTAATAAAAATTTGTCTGTAACAAGCTTGCTCTTTATTTGTTCAAATAAGAGAAAAAAATATATGGGTCTTCTACCTCGTTTTTCGGTAAAATGACCCTGAACATGGAAATTGTGCCGGTAATTCTGAGGGTCGGAATGGGAAACATGCTGAACTAGAGACAAGTCAATAAGATACTTGGTGTTATCAAATTTACGTGAAAGCATTGAAGCAACCAAACGTGTAAGCATATAGGCCTACGATGATACGATGATGTGGGGGATCCCTATACACCCCATCCCCCCCCCCCCCCACGCCTCCCCCACTGATTTACTGTGCCTGTGTTGTCAACGCTATGTAATTTGCCGGCTTGTTTCTAGTGCCACTTCGTTCAAAGATATATTTACACATCCCAATAAGTTCTTTAGTTTGCTTGGACTTGCGTTTGCCCATCAATTTCCCTTTACAGCGCATCAGTTTCACGACTTTGTTACATAAACAAGAAATAAACGATGACGCGCCGCGGACAATAGAGCATTCGCCAGATTAGCCTGGTTCCCCGGCCCAACTTCGCTCGCTCGCTCGCTTAGCAAGTATGAGTATGAGCGGCGGTACCAGCTTATCGCCAGATCGCAGCGGCATAGTCCACCAGATGGCGCCACAGTGATGCCGGGAACCTCCTTAAGTCTTCTACACATGATGCTTTATAGGAAGGGTCTGGTTTTCCAAAATGTTCAAATGACAAATTATTCAAATGCAGTTACCTCGGGGACCTCAACCTTCACCCGTTACGTTGCCGCTGATCATAGTTGTTAGAGGATCGGCCCGCACCATGTGTGAACCAACTGTGTGAACGAAGAGAATTATTCCGCTTTTGAGCCCAACGTGATAATCCCTAAAACGCTGGAGGTTCGTCTCCGTACATTACCCGTTGGGTCAGTGTTGCTGTTGGTGTACTTTCAGGTTATCCCAACGATCACGCCGCACGCGTGGCGCTCTCTAGCGTAAGAAACTGGCTGGAAACCGATAATAATGCCAAGCAGGTAAGGATGTCTATTTCTTGTCCGCAGTGCCGCACAGCTGTTCTTTTTTGTTGTTTAAGGTTTTATACAACGGGGAGAGGATATTGGGCGACAATACATGTACCGCTAAAAAGGTGTACTTCCGGTCCACAAGACCGCTGAAAAGATGTACTTCCAGTCAACAATAACGCTAAAAAGATGTACTTCCGGTCGATAATACCGCTGAAATGATGTACTTCGGGTCGATAATACCGCTGAAAAGATGTACTTCGGGTCGATAATACCGCTGAAAAGATGTACTTTCGGTGGAAAAAGTAATGCAACGGACGTTCATATGCTATTATGTAGTTGGATATATCCGCCATTATAAGCTACTATTACAATCCGTGCTGTATCCGTTTTTACTCTTACCAACAAGCTTTCCACAGCGCGACCAAAATAATACGCGTTTGATTTTTAATGATGAGCTGCCTGATATCGTGTACGTGCTGGCATTGATGGTCATGCGATTCTCACGTTTGGCATTTCTCGCGACATTCGTGACGGGATTTGTTTTACGCATTGTACGACTACGAATCCAGATTTAGGGCGGAGTCTGTACATAGCTTAAATAGCATTAGGAAGTATCGTTCCTATGACGGATATTATCGGATCTTTCACTTGTCTTCCAGATGAAGAGGATAATTTTTTGCCTCTTTCTGGACGTTGATATCGTATTGTACCAGCGGCTGATGCAGTTGTACTTCCCTGTGACGTCCGGTCCGACCGGAGACCGCGCCGATAACACAGCTCCAGAGAAGCGACCTGAAGGTACATTGACAACAGTACGCCGCATATGTACTCCTCTATCGCCCTTGACCCCTTGCAGGGCCGCCCCGATAGTTCAGTGGGTTAGAGCGCTCAAATAGATCGTTCTGGCCACCTGAGATCCTAACGGCAAGTGGGTCGGTGGTTTGAAACCCGATGTGGTCATGTCTGTGTGGTCGCGGGATAAAGATCCCATGTCCTTCTTCGCGATGAGTAGGGGGTTACCCCCGGGGGCATGGCTCCGCTCTTCCCTCCCTTCTCCCATTGACGCGATATGGCCAGAATTGGCTAAGGCGTCCGGGATATACAACCAACCAGCCGTCCCCCTGCATTGGTCATGCTTCCCACCATGTCAAGTTGCATGTTTGGCGTGTTCACGGCAATTGAGAATAGTTAAGTATTGATGAAAAGTATGACACTGCCTGCGCCGTTATAGCCTTCTGTCCCTTGTTTTCCTCTACGTTATGGGAATGGCCGGTAAGAGTTGCCGAATCCGGCATTAGGTCACTCTACTCACGCCTAATGGCTTTGCTTGTAGTAAATTATGTAGTTATGAAAAAAACGTTGCCTTTAAATAAGATAACATAAAGCTTTATGTAACGTCGGCATTAAACGTCAACAATAAACATTAGTTCAAGTGCTTTTGATTGACTATGACTGTGATGATATATCGCTAATGTAATCATCATACAATCTAACTCTGACTTCTAATTTTAATCATGAAGTGAAAGGGGCTACGTCCAAAGTAAAGTCTAAGAGTCGCTCAGGAAGGGAAGCGACATCCGAAGGGAGGTCCAACCCGGAGCCCGCCGCCGCCCCCGCCCCTGTCGCGGCCCCCGCCACGACCCCTGTCGCGGCCCCTGCCCCCGCCCCTGTAGCGGCCCCCGCCCCGGACCAGACTGCTGCCGCTGCTGCCGCTGCTGCACCGGCGGATGACGTCACCGATGACGTCACAGCGGGAATTCCGCCACGAGGGGAACCGGAAGGCTCTGCGGACAATGAAGAGCGAAGATGTCCGCCAGATGGCGCAGCCAAGCCCGCGGAGACGAGTGGCGGGGGATCGGACGCAAAACCTTCCGAGAAACCGAAATTTCGAAGCACTGCTGTGTAACTAAAGTGGCGGCTTTTCTGTCTCCGTCAGCGTTCGTTTTAGGTGTAGATAAGGTTGACGGCCACGTGGTGCGCGTGGCGACGCGCTTGGTATACATATATATATATAAATACATATATATATATGATATATGATACATATGTATATCGGTTGTGCTTTGTACATTCTCTTCTGTTTTAACGTATGGTGATATTCACCGGGATTGTCTGCATGCCACAGGTCGTATCTCGGAATCTCCTGAATAAGACTGGCATCACCTTGCGGGTGCAGCGAGTAATTGTGTGAGATATGAAATTGTTGTCCTCTACTAGTGTTTGATCTTTATAATGTACAATACACAACGCCTGATTCCTATCAGCTTGACGATAAATCACCGCTTGACGAGAAGTCACCGCGAGATGTTGATAAGCGCAGAAGCAATGTTTCACGTCATTGATGTATCAAGCTATAGTGGTTATAGTACGCATCAAGATAGTGTGCATATTGTTTTGCATTCTGGGAGGGGCTTTATGACGGCTGTAAAATGTTCTCCCGTAGAAGTTTACCCGCCTGGTACCCTTGTGTGGTCGACTGTCGTTAGTAGGTTGCTTCGCACTTTACGGCATTTTACGGTTCAATCACGTCGCAAATTAATCCTTGTGTGTTCCACGAAGGCATGAGCTGTCTTCCATGGACTTTCATGAGGCCGTTGTTATTAAATTGTATGTTTTTCAAGTCTCTGGTCATAAAAAATCGGGTCGATCCGTCAGCTAAAAAACACAAAAGATGCAGAAATACATTTTGTCCCCCTCGAACAACTCTCATGGCCGCCCCGATAGCTCAGTGGATTAGAGCGCTCGCTTTGTGGTTCGCGCCCCGCTGTGGTCATGTCTCTGTGGTCGCAGGATAAAGGCGAGACGTCCTTCCTTGCAAAGATTAGGGGAGTTACTCCCGGGGACATGGCTCCACTCTTCCCTCCCTTCCCATTGACGCGATATTTGTTAAAGCGTCCTCAATATACAACCAACCAACGAACTACTCGTTCGCACCGTCTTTCACCTGCTGGGATACGCACCACGACCCGTGGCGTGGATTGTGAAGCCTAAAACCAATCGGTCGCCTCCTGGGAGAATCAGTCCCAAATATGTAATAAAAATAACCTTTTTATAGTTTTCGGCTCGGCACCGTAATAATTGGAGTGGGTCGGGAATTGGAAACATACCATTTAATAACGACTCACTAAAGGAAGAACATGGGGATAGACAGCCAAGAGCTCCGTAGAGACTAAACGTTAGCTGGATGAGATATGTCGGTTTCGGGAACCCTTGACCTCTAATTATTGTTATTGATAAAACGTGTACGTTTCCATGGAATTTCATGGTGAATGCTGAATAAACCCTGACACCTTGGTCGTTTTGTCCCGTGTTTCTGTGTCTAAAAAGCGTGCGTAACCTGGCCGGAAGCTATATTTGTTCGTGAATAATGCGTTATGATATGGCACTCTGCCTTCGACTCACTCCGCTAACGCTCCATTATTTCTCTGTTGTCGCCTACTTCCTCAAAGCATTTTGAAATTCACACTCACTCGCCAGGGCGGCGCCGCGCAAATTGATAGGACAGATGCGCCGCGGACCCAGCCGTAGCCTAATTACGCACGGTATCTAATCCTAATTCAGTCACAGTTATAACTTGTTCGAAGGGGTAAAAGATGTTTTTTTGCTCTAGTAAATACATAGAACGCGTTACTTATATGTTTTATTCTTGAAAATTATTATGTTGCAAGAAATTACAGCTGATTTTTCAAGAATCTTGCCCCCGGCCGACTGTCGCTTTTACCGCTGCTGTCGGCCGCCGATAGCAGCGGTAAAAGCGGAACTTGCGTAGCGCCACCGTGCGGGGAGCTTGATGTGATGTGATGCTAATCTTTGAGGGGGGTGGGGGGGGGGATCAAATACTGTGCGGTACATAGACCCGAGGGGACGGTGGATATTACTCCGCTGCGTCCGGAAGTTCCAATCACTGCTTCTGTGAGAGGGCTTGCAACCTACTGCTTTCCGTTCATTTCGTATACATTTATATCTTAAAAGACTCAAAAGTGTTCTGTTCAAAAATTTTCAAGTCCAAGCAGTTCTACTTTCTTGCAAAATAATAATTTTTAAGACTAAAACTTAAGAATAAGGAGCCTTGCGCATTAAATATAGCGGTATACTCCGTATACTATTTAGAACAGGTGCTAACTGAGAGCGAACTTTTACCCGCGGTGGCGTATCTAGGATCTGGGTGAACAAAATATTTTTATTTTGCCGGACTAAATACTTTGACGGGAACATTTGTTTGCCGGTCGCTATAATACTGAATCACTCTGTTTCTTGCGTCTCTACCAGCTCCTGGGTACATGTAAATCGGCCTTACTTTATTTTTACTTTTTTGCTTTTTTTCATCGGCCTTACGTATAAGCTTACATCAAAGCCATGCACGATTGGGTGGAGGGTATGCTCACAACAAAATTAGTGATAAGTAGTGATGACTCGCAGAAAGACACATCTGATAAAAGTACGTCAAATTGAGAACATATAAATGGAGTAGTTGAAGCCGCCGGTAATTTCCTCGTGGTCAAGACAATCAGAGGAATAACAAACAGCCTGGGATTATAAATACATTTCCCAACTGATGATTATTTTACTGAGTGGTTATCTCGATACCCTAATGTATAGCAGATATATGCTCTCAACCGGCACGGCTTTTTCCAGGCAATTACGTACTATAGTTACAAGAACGAGGTGGGGTGCATGCGAGGTGGGGTAAAGCACTATAGACGCGATAGCGCTGAGTATATTTTATGGTGCTCGGGCGTAACGGTAGAACATACTGACAAGAAAACATCCGTCTGGATGTATCAATTGCACTGAAATCAAGAGAAACAGCATCCCTGAAATGGTGCAATAAGCCGGTGAACTACACACACATTTGTGACGTAGTTCACATAGCTTCCAACTTCTGGTAATCGTTCAAGCTAAAACTGCCTTTTCTGCCAGGTTTTACCATCACAGTTTAATTTTCATTTCAGTGTACTATGCAGGTTTTTTTTAATTGACGGGAAACAACTGTTCGAACAGCTTTTACGAAAGTGGCATTTTAGGCATCGCATTGATTGAACAGTTCAATGCCAGGTTTGAGTAATTCGCGCAGATATACACATGTATATATTGCGGACACCATGTCGGGCCCTATATTGGGGGGGTGGGGGGGGGAGGCAAGGGGTATTTGCGTTCCTCGGGATTGGGCTTTTCATTTCACCGTGAACTGGGAATGATGACAATAATTCTTCGTGAACTGGGAATGGGGTATTAGCCGACCGACGTGATCAACAATTTTCATTAATCGTAGACTGGGAATTTTAATATTAAATAACCGTGAATCGGGAAATCGTCAATTTAGTATCGTCTATCCGCCCTTCCATTACATGCGAAGAGTTCTGCTTTTAATTCATCGTGACCTGGGAATAAAGAAATTTATTGTTCGTGATCTGGGAACACGACCTCTCCCCCCCCCCCCCCCCCCACCCCCCCTATATTGTACAATGTCGCGCTCTGATGTAAAAACCCGTTTCTGTCAAAAGTGATAGTACTATTGTACTATCGTTCTATTGTAAAGAAATATTTCTCTCATATATAAAACCCGATGTTGGGATCAGATAATAGTTATATAACATTTTTTAGGGGGTGGGGGAGGGGGGAGGGGGTGCAGAATGGTGCATGCTCTTTTTTGTGACTGGAACCGCTTGAGTTAGCCAAGGCGACTGTTTTCTGCCACCTAAACCCCCATACACCCTGCCCGGTACATCTGAAATAAAGCCCTGCCCCTTGTACCTCCGAGGTTTCTCAGTTGGCACCGCGGTGCTGTTTGACCGTAGAAAGGTGGTCCTTACTGTGCACGGCAATATTGAGTTACAGTGAAACAGTGGTTGTTAATTAATTTTGACCACAGTGGTGGGTGACTGTTGAACGATGGTTCTTCGCACTGCGGCAGTGGGTGAATGTAGAACGGTGGTTCTTTTGCACCGCGGTTACGTAGTGGGTGACTGTAGAACATAACTTCTTAATTTGCACCGCTGTTGTGGGTAACTGTATAATGGTGGTTCTTTGCCCTTCGGTTGCGGTTGACTGTAGAGCGGTGGTTCCTAATTTGCACCGCTGTGGTGGGTAACTGTAGAACGGTGGTTCTTCATTTGCACCGCTGTGGTGGGTAACCTTAGCTGGAATGGTCGTTCTTCGCACTGCGGTGGTGGGTGACTCAAGAACGGTGGTTCTTAATTGGCTGTGGCGTATGGGCACTCGGCGATGCCCTGCAACCCCTCCAGTTTCACGTCTGTGTATGAGTGACTGCCAAACGCAAGTGTAAACAGAGTCTCCTGGCGGCGATTGCTCGAACTAACCCGCCAAGATTGATCGGCGGCTCGCCGCAAATCTGCTTTCGTTACCCCAACATCTGCTAAGCTCACACCGTCCCTCTTCCCCCGGGGAAGCAAAGGCGGACGGGGTGAGAGGCGGGGACTGGGTGGGAGAGGGGTGGATTACAGGGACCGGCTCGTAGTGGGGACGGTAAAAGGGTGTGTGTGGGGGGGGGGGGGTAGCGGAGTTACGTGGCGAGGTGGGGGGGGGGGGGGGGAGGGGTGGCCATGGGGCAGGAATGAATTAAGGTTTGATTTGCTGAATGTACCCAGGAAGGGAATCACCCCGGGAAGTGTTAGCAGTCAGCTTCGGGGTCTTATGGCTGGGAAAGGACCGTGACTGACAGCCGTACACGGAGCCAGATCGAGGTGTCTGCCCCCACCCCCCCCCCCCAATCCTACACAGGTGGCCACTGCTCTATCCAACGCCGGGCTGTCTATGTACGAAACAATCGCTTGGGGCTACATATTATATACCAGCCTGACCATGGTCATAAGTCTCAGCCAGGCAGCCTTGTGAATACGAATACTTCGGATCGTGACCTTGGTGTGATGTGCGCCTGAAGGAAGAATATATATAGTCGCTCTAATTCTCCCTGTTCATGTCTTTTAATGTCTCTTTCATCATATTTATCTAGGGTTAGGTTATCTATGTTCACGTCTCACCATAATTATCTCTGTTCACGTCTCACTCTATTTATCTCTGTTCACGTCTCACCATATTATTCTCTGTTCATGTCTCATCATATTTATCTTCGTTCACGTCTCACTCTATTTATCTCTGTTCACGTCTCACTCTATTAATCTCTGTTCACGTCTCACTCTATTTATCTATGTTCACGTCTTGTCACATTTATCTCTGTTCACGTCTCACCATATATCTCTGTGCACGTCTCACTCTATTTATCTCGGTTCAGGTCTCATCATATTTATCTCTGTTCACGTCGCATCATATTTATCACTGTTCATGTCTCGTTATATTCATCTCTGTTCACGTCCCATCCTATTTATCTCTGTTCACGTCTCATCATATTTATCTCTGTTCGCGTCTTATCATATATATCTCTGTTCACGTCTCGTCATATTTATCTCTCTTCGCGTCTCGTCATATTTATCACTGTTCACGTCTCGTCATATTTATCTCTGTTCACGTCTCATCATATATATCTCTGTTCACGTCCCATCCTCTTTATCTCTGTTCACGTCTCATCATATTGATCTCTGTTCACGTCTCATCATATATATCCCTGTTCACGTCTCATCATATTTATCTCTGTTCACGTCTCATCATATTGCTATCATTGTTCCAGTCTATTGTTCATTTTACATCTTCATAGTTTTCTGTTCATGTCATCTGCTTATTAATCCGCTTCATTCTTGCCTACATCTCATTTCTCTCTTCTCGATTTGTTTCAATCTCTCCATCTCTGTTCGTGTTTCTCTCGTCAGCTTTCTCCATGCTAACGTCTGTTTCTAATTCTCTCCATTCCCGTCTCTTCCTAATTTTCTCTCTTGATATTTCTGTGTAAGCACCAAGGATGGGGTGGGCGGGATCTGGTTGATGGGTACATGAATAATTATTTTGTACCAGCACCCTCACCCCCACCCCAACCCTTAATAATGGTGTTGTGGTGAGAGAAACGGGAGCGGGTGGGAAGGGGTGGGGGGGCTGGTCGGCAAAGTGTTACACTTCACCAATTACGGATCCACTTCCATATGGAGGGACCCGTATCCCTCGAATTTGATCGCTTGGTCAAATAGTTGTGCTCCAGTCTCGCCCCCGCACCCTTTAAATAAGAGTTAATTGTCTTTCTGCACCCCCTTTCTGCACACCCGCAATATGCTGCAACGATAATTGTTCTACAGCCACCCCCCCCCCCCCCCCGCCACCCCCCGTCGGCCACACCGCAGCAGACGCTGAAATCAATCAGCGACGAGAACGCTGGCCGGTCACGTGAGGAAAGGCCGCTCCCCCTGGGGACACAGTGGTCTGTCCCCACCCCCTCCCCCTCTACCCCTCTGCACATCCACCCCCGTCGCAATCCCTCCTCTTCCTCCTCTTCCTCCTCCTCGCCCCGTCCCGACTGGTCGTGCTCACACCCTCCTCTCTACGCCTTCCCCACTCCCGCGCCACTCTTCCTCATCTGCTCCTACCCCACCTCGATCCCCTCCCGTCCTCCTCACTCGCCTCCCCCTCCCGTCCCCTCCCCGCCCCTCCCACTGTCCTACCCGCTCCAGCCCTGGCTGCCTTCCCCTCGTCGAGCCGTCCCCGGCCATGCACCACACATACCTCCTTCTGCGGCAGTCCAACAGCTGCCGAGGTCGACGGCAAGCAAACGCCTGACACAGCGAGAGGCAAGCGACGGCAACCAGGCCACGGGTGACACTGCCCGCTCCGTGTGACTAGCTGGCTGTCCGCGTCACCCGCGCCACGGGGAGGGAGGCTTGGGCAATAGTAAACCTTATTCTTTGACCGAGGATTTAGGACGCAGGTCTAAGCCGCAATGACCACACGAAGGATATCCCTGCCCTCTCGCTGCCTTGGATACGCCGCAGGTAGGTTTTATCTTCATCTTATCATGACCCGATGGCCTCCAGAGAAGCCCGCAATATGTTGGCGCTCTGCATGGCTAGCGGATAGACCGCGTAGTTCGTAGTATTCCTTCCGTTGCCGCAGCAGCTAGGGGCTGGCTGTTGCATGCACCCTGCCCCCACTGTTCCGCTTTTCCTTTCCGGCCCGGGCACCTAATCTGGAGCATGTTTCATCTGTCATCCTCTCTGCAGGTTTCCTGGCCCAAGTTAGCACTTGTGTGCACAAACGCGACCTGAAGCAACAATACATTTCATTTCAGGCTGGGCAGGCTCCTAGATATGGAAAACATATAATTCCACTATAGTCGTTTCTCTTCAGTCGGAGTGATCTCCTCCCACGGACAGCATGTAACAGCACCCGTCATGTCCTGTGTTATGTTGTCCCATATGCCAGATGAAGGACTGTCACAGTGACGCATATGGCACACTCACCCAAGAAGGGGGCCGCCCGATAGCTCAGTGGGTTAGAGCGGTCGCATTGGGCGCTCTGGGCACCTGAGAGCCTAACGGCACGTGGATCGGTGGTTCGAGTCCCGCTGTGGCCATGTCTGTGTGGTCGCAGGATGACGATCCCATGTCCTTCTTCTCAAAGAGTAGGGGGTTTACCCCCGGGGACATGGCTCCACTCTCCCTGCCTTCTCCCCTTGTCGCGATATGACCAAAAGTGGTTAAAGCGTCCTGAATATACAACCAACCCAATGACTGACGTCATCGGTGTGGATGATTTATACACACCAGACCGGATCTCATATGAACGCTGTGACTCAGCGATAGAAACCATGATGACCGACTGGCATCCCGGTCATCATTCATGGCACGACAACGCCTACACCCTGCCTTCGCCTGTATTAAATCTCTGCTGGGAAGGGGGGGGGGACCCGGGGGAGGGGGACCTCGGCGACGGCAGTAGCATACCGGGAAACCCACACCGCGGCCCAGCAGGGCACAGTCTCGGCCATAGTCAAACCAGGTTCTTATTACACCCGATCGAGTTTGATGTAGGTCTATGGACACAAACCCATACAGCAGGTTTGTCGCCAGCTCCTTCTGTTTCTTCAATACATTGCAGGATCACGGTGGCGGACATGGCGTTATAGTCAAGTCTGGGTTGGTTGGTTGGTTGGTTATTCAGGACGCTTTAACCACTTTTGGTCATATCGCGTCAATGGGAGAAGGAAGGGAGAGTGGAGCTGTGTCTCCGGGGGTAACCGCCTACTCTTTGGAAAGAAAGACATGGAATCTTTATCCTGCGACCGCGCAGACATGGCCACAGCAGGGCTCGAACCATCGATCCACGCGCCGTTAGGCTCTCAGGTGACCAGAGCACTCAATGCGAGCCCTCTAGCCCACTGAGTCAAGTCTTGGTTTAGCCGCCTAGTTTAGTCACCGCAGAATTTCCTTGCGCAATTCTGTGCACTCTTCAATTGTAGATCTATTGGAATATGAATTCGAATTCATGAAGGGCCGAGTTTTCAAAATTCGCGGTGTCAAATGTCGATTTTTCACATATGCTGTTTGATTTATGACTAGCTACCTTCCTGGTACGTATGCAACTACCGTTTGCCAATGCAAGTGCATGCCGAAGAGGCGCCAACAGATCCTGAAAGGGTGGTCGCTGTTCTGTGCTCTCTCCGTTTCCAAATTGTCTGGAGCAGCGGACACAACAGGCGCGGATCCTGGGGCTAAGGGGTTTGGACCTCCCCTCTTTTGTGGATGCCCTTTTTTAATGGTAACTGTACGCCAGCTAAACAGGTAGACCAACCTCCCACCCCGCGTTGTTTGTACTGGACCCCCCCCCCCATCCCCCGGTCATTAGAGCTTCCATCTCCCAGCCCCCGGTCATAAGAGGGGGCAAGAGAGAAGGGGGGGGGGGCGTTTTTCCAGTTCTCAATAAAATGAAAAGGCCGTTCCCGAGAAACGTAAATTCCCCTTGCCCCCCCCCCACCCCTACCCCCATAAGAATTTTAAACGTCAAGTGGCCCGCTCCTTCTTCAAATTCCGGGATCCGCGCCCGCACAGTGATCCTGCCATGTGGTAATGGTGGTGGAGATTCAGGGGTTGGTGGGGGGGATGCGGATTATGGTGAGCTTTTATACCACATGCATGTACATCCACCCCTCACCCTGACTCGCCGACACAGCCTTATCCAGAAATGGTTCGGTTATTGTATTCTCTGACGTTGAAAACCGTATTTTATTACCTTATCGTGGTCAAATGTACACCTTGTAATATAATCCAAGGCACACTATAGATTAAAAGTATCTAACTTTTAGTATTCGTATTCAAAGATAATAAAAAAACTACTTCAGTCAGTTTACATACATCAGTACCATTTCACTTATATGATGACTTAAGATTACATTAATCCATCAAAGGCAAAGGCATTTGGTGACCATGAGTGCAAACTCTGTGTTGGGAGGTTATTGCGGCAAGTAAACATAAGATTATTGCATGAATAATCTTCATGCGTAGTCTACAAAGAGCAAACCTTATAGCTCACAATTCCGAATCGGTCGTTTGGGGCATCAAAGACGAACGCGTAACATAAACTGATATATTAAAATGGCAATCACCATAGTGGAGAAGAACTATTCATGACAAGATCTGCTGGAAAGATATAGCAGCCCACTGTTGGGACACTCGCTCTGGCCACCTGAGAGCCTAACGGTAAGTGGATCGGTGGTTCGCGCCCCACTGTGGGCATGTCTGTGTGGTCGCAGGATAACGATCTGTCCTTCTTCCCAAACAGTAAGGGGGTTACCCCCGGGGACATGGCTTCACTCTCCCTTCCTTCTCCCATTCACGCGATATGACCAAAAGGGATTAAAGCGTCCTGAATAAACAACCAATCAACGTCGAATGAGGAAATATGGACTTTGAAGTCGAGATCGTGTGGAAACGTAAACGAAGCCAAAATTGAATCTTCTATGGAATTTGATGAGAATGTCTAATATCATTTCCAAGGTGATGCTGAAGTTGCAGAATCCGGTCGGTTGACATTCCCGCAGTCAAGCCTCGGGGTCTATGCCGCACACCGCTGTTGCACCACGCCTGGTTTAATGCATCCCTCGCGAGATTAAGTCGCAGGCGCCTGTGATAATTCCCTGTCGTTAACTATTTCTCACATCCCCAATACGCTGACGGTTAAATGTATTGTCACTCAATCTAACAAATGGTACCGCGGGCAATGAAGTGACACTCGCGCATTATCGCGAGAACCAAGCGAGACTAAAGGAAAGAGAGCGCCCCAGGCTTGAAGAATGTCGGCCGTATGCCAGGGATACAGATACGCACATATAGGCCTACAGCTACAGCTAGCCCCCCCCCCCCTCCCCCACACACCCACACACTCTGCGACTGTTATATGACGCTGGGTAAAAGGGGTCGCGTTGGGCCCCTATTAACCCGGTCATCCCTAGAGAGCCATTGACAGACCGTCGGTGTCGCCAGTCCGCAGCAAGGCCTTCCGTCAAGCCAAGCCAGGAGCTCTGGCTGACGGCGCATTTTTGCCCTGGCCGCTCGCTCGCCTTGTGGCTTTCGAATCTCCTCTTGCCGCCTTGTGGCTTTTGAATCTCCTCTTGCCGCCTTGCCCCTTCCAGGCTTCACGGTTTTGTTGCTAACCTGGCTTGTCGTGCATTAAGCGACTGACACGGCTTCGAGCTAGCTGCCTACCATTCCCACTAGCTGATGAGAAAAGAGAATGGAAAGGGGGGGGGGGGAGGAGGGAAGGGGAAGCGGAAGGACACGATGAAAAGGAGGAGAGAAGAGAGAGGAGAAGGAAGAGGAGAGGGAGCTAGGGAGGGGAACGGAAGGGGGAGAAGATTCCGGCCTCGGGTGTCCTTTTCCAACGTTGCCCGAGGCGCTAGAAAAATCAATGGACACTGAAGCGGCCAAGAACCAATTTGGTTAGGGGTCGCTCCTTCACCCCCCCCCCTCCCCCGCCCCCATCCCCCGCTTTCCCATCCCTCCGGCTTCGCCGTCAACACGTGACGATACTGTGGTTAAGGGGCGAACGGGGTTCTGCTGGCTGGAGCCGCCGTTCCGTCGCCATGGCGAGAGCCAGCTGCTTCCATTGTTTGCGGACTTCCGGCCTGGGGAGTGGAGGTGGAGGAGGAGTGATAGGGGAGGAGCTCCGTGCAAATTATACGGCGTCCTGGTGACACGGTCGAGAGGGGGGCAGGGGAGGAGGAGGGGTGAGAGCGGGGGGGGGGCAGTGACGGCACGATAGGGGAGCCAAAGCATGACTTCAGTTGGCGGTCTCTCCGGGGAGGGTCATTGGTTTAATTTGAGTGGTATTGTTTCGGTGGTTACATGGTCATATAGCGGTCGTTCTGTTGTTGTGGCCACGGCGCCATGCAGTCTGTATGGCAATGTACACGCAATGTACACGGCAATCTCGTCTCATGCGGCGGGCGACACCGTAGGAATACGACAAACTGGCTCCCGGCGATTTGACACGTTTTACACAGCTATAACCCAAGTTGGGCCACTCATTGGTGCGGAATTACGGGCGCTAATCAATAGGCAGTAGGCGCCGCGAAGGTGGGGCGTGCGAGGCCGTGGGGGGTCGGATGTTTGGGAAGCTCAATCGCACATTAGCCAATCGATCGGAATCGATTTGAGCATAATTTCAAACGCGAGAAATTTTATTAGCCAGTTCACTACTGTTTTTGGATCAGCCGGTATTAAAAAGCTCATTGTGTCCCCCCGAGATCAGAGATTTATCGGTGTCTTACTTTAAACAGCTGGTAGGGAAGTCATTGTTAGAAGAGGCACATTGTTTTTGAAAGTTTACGCTTAACCCGAATACATCTATTGAACTATTCAATTTTCTATAAATACGAAGCAGGGCACACATCACTGGATCCGCCCTTTGTCTCTGCCGCAGACTGCCACTGCGCGGCGCTACCTCGGCTCCGCGTAAACACTCTCTCCTCGGGTGAGGCGAGTTCGTGGAGCAGACATGCACACACCCCCCTGCTTACTTCAGGGGCGGGTGCATGAATCCTTGAAAGGGGGGGGGGGGCACAGTAAAAAGCCGGGGAGGGGGCACACTGAAATCTTGCGACCCGAGTGGGGGGGGGAGGCTGAACAAAATTGTTGACGACCAAAGGGGTTCATTAATTTTTTGACGACCGGGGGGGGGGGCGGGTGCACAGAATTGGAAAAGGGGGGCACAGATATACTTTAGGGTCTGTGCCACCTGTGCCCACCTGTGCTCCCCCCTGGACACGCCCATGTTACTTTACTTGTTTTTTGACGACCGGGGGGGAGACCACGCCGCCTCAGATAGCGTTCTTCTTCAAAAAGGGGGGGTCCACGCCTCGGATGGCCTAAATTTTCCATTGAACAACGGCATTCTTACTCAAAAAGGGGGGAGGGGGTCGGACCCCCTAGATCCGTCCTTGGATACATGTGTCAAAACAAAAGCTTCATACTCTGTTCTCTGGACCATGGCCCATGCTCTGAATTAGTTTCCCACTTCGTGGATATTAACTAGAAGCAATATCTTACAACCGCGGCGTATACCTTCAGTGATATTGTCACCATAATAACGAACAAAGCTGGGTACAAGGGGAATATATGTATCTGGTATAAACACTGTATATTTGCGTCAGTGAGAGATAAAGGCTGCACTTGGCTAAATTTACGACCGGGGCAGTTGCTGAACCGAGGTCTTCCTTTAACACTGTTGACCTGACCAGCTACACGCCACACAATCACACATACAATAATCCCCCAAAACGTTCCCGTATCACTTGGGAACAAACAAGGGTGTTTGATTGAACAGCCCAATGTCATCGAGCTGCAGACGGTCGGCGACCGAAGTTAATGTCCACCAAATAAGCCGATGGGACGCAAGCAGATGCTGACAGCAAGAGCATATTACTGGCCATGCGTCAGGTTCCATTGGGGGTAAGCTGCAAAACGGCTGATTTTTTCTGGATTGGGAAGGAATCAGTTCTTCTGTCAGAGTCCATATCAAGCAACCGAGAGAAGATGGATTTGTCCAATGTGGATATTACACTACTTTATTACATTAAAGACGAATGCCGTTCTGAGCAAAAGCGTATCGACTTAACGAGCGGAAGCCAAGTCTTTCAAAAAAATACAGTATTGGTATAGAATGCATATCAAGCAATCGAGAGCAGATGGTTTTGGAATAATCTCCAGAAGCATAACATGAAGGCGACGAGAAGCTATCACAGGACTAGCCCAGGAAGTTGGTGATGTACACATGTTTTAAAAGAGTTTCTTCAAAGGCAGAAAGACTGTGCCCAACAATATTGGAGCAGTGATGTTAAGGACAACAGTAAATTTTGGACTTATGCCATGTTTAAGACTCTTCTGAAACCAGAGAAATATTAATATTATCTAAACCTTGTATTGTAAACGAAATTTCGAAGAGCACTTTCCAAATTTAGATTTGCAGACCATCGCTTAGCCATTGAAGCGCAAAAGGAGATTGAAGGAGACTAAATATATCCAGGGACGAAAGATAATACCAACATTGTAGCCGGACAGGTCTAATTTTACTTTGTGTGCGTATGTGATCATTATATATACACTCCTAAGAAATACTTACCCTGGATCAGAAATTATTGCATATCAGACTTCATAATCCTAATGAAGTCGAGAAATGACGAAATACTTTATCAGTTGGGTCAGTTTATATTCTATGTAAGGAGATTAAGGGAAGCAATTTTAATTTAAAATGGTTTATACAAGGACAAGGAAGAACAATTGCGTTTTTATATATGGTTTGTGCCTTGGGCCTGGGTACTTTAGTGCAATGTACATATTTTTTTTATTATATAGTATTATGTGACGTGTAGAAAATTGACGTGATAAACTGGGAGATGCCAGGGTCGAGAGATGGAATCAGAAGGACTTTCATGTCATTTTTGTTTTATATTTGGCTGTCTATGTCTCTTTCTAAATGGAGAAATCTATGCAGAAGTATATGTAGCAGCAGTAGTAGTTTACAGTCATACATGAAGTCCTATTGCAATTGTAAAATGTTGTTAAATTCCCTGTAAAGATTGAAAATATGTGTATGCGAACATCACTGGGCAGAGCGTTACAGAGATGAAACATTTCCTTGTTACAAGTTGAGTTTAGGGGTACAGCCAGGTACAATGGTTGGGCGAAAATACTCCGCGGCACAGTTGGGCCTGGTATGCCTGGTGTCGGCCCTCGTTAATTCTCTTGCAGAGTTGATACCCGGGAGATTTCTACTACCGCGCGCACTTCACCCTCTCCTACTACCCCTTGACCCCTGCTCCCTCCCTGCCCCCCTCCCCCGATACCAACCCTCTACACCGTGTCTATTTGGCAACCACGACCCCCCGCTTCTTGCACTTATCCCCCATGCAGCTGCCACCACGTCACCCCCAACCCCCACCCCCCACCGCCATCCCATCATCCACACCTCCAGCTACTACCCCTTGCACCGAAACCCCTCCTACCCCCAAATTCACCCGACGCCCCCAACCATATACCCCCCCGTCGTCCCCTGGCCCCGCCCCTCTCCCATAACCCCCGGGCGCCCCATCCCCGCCCCTCTCCCATAACCCCCGGGCGCCCCATCCCCGCCACCACTACAGCCCCCCCCCCCCTCCAGCCCCACGATTCCCCTAAAATTGGCCGTAGTGGACACGACGTATAATCCACGAGACGGTCCCCGATGGCACCGGAAGCAGACACCGCTGAGAGGCACAACCTCCCCCCCCCTCAGGCCCCCCTCTCCACCCCCAATTTCCATGGCAACAGCCCTACCCCGCGAGCGTGTGCGCACGAGGGAACACGCCAATGGTACCCATGCGGAAGCTGGACGCTAAGAGCGATAAACCCGTCTTGTCCAACGTGAACATATGGAATGCTTATCAGCAGCTGTAAGACGATGGCTAGAACCTTATGAGATCAGAGATGATAATAAGCATTATGACGATGCGGTCTTACAATATCCGGGACCAGCTGGTCCCCCTGTCAGTGGGGCAACGGGGATGGGTGTGGTTGGGGTGGGGGGGGGGGGGGCAGGGGATCCACCACACCTTATCTTATGTCTTAAGCCAAAGCCGAATGGTTACGCCTACACCTCTAGAATTAAATGTACAGTGTGGGTTCGCATACGGCCTAGTAAATTTGTTTTAGTGTAATCATGTTTTAGCTTATTGTGTAAAGAATAGATGTATTTAAGTGCGACCTGAATTATGCAAGTAACTGTAGGACAATCTGAAAGAGGTACCCAAGATATATTCACTGTTAAGTAATAGTGTTAATTAGGGTTTAAACATTATTTACTGCAGTTATGCTTTTTCCTCCGGTAATTATTGTATTATTATAAAGGTAACCATTTATAAGTGTAAACGATGTTGGAAGGATCTGAAAATAAATTACGTTGATAAAAAATTTTTTTTTATTGTACTAGGGTTGTATCCGATAACTAACGCACGTTGCGCATAATGAAAGTGAACAATTTGTTCTTTCTTATTCGGACAGATTTGGCTTTACTACAAACCTGAGGCGCGCAACCGTCCTTTAAGCTAAAAAGAGGGCAGGGGCGGATCTAGGGGGGGGGGAGGGGGAAGGGGCTACGGGGGTTGCAACCGGGCTTTCCGACGAGATACATCGCAACGTACCATTTTGTAGATGCATCCCTGTTACCGATCCCTGGCTTCCAAAGCTCGGTAACCCCGCCCCCCCCCACCCACACCCCCCTCAAGCTAAAATAGATACGAAATAGAGTATAAAATATAGATCCAACGGATATTAGACCTTCCCAAAGAAAGAGAAATTTAATTCTGTTGCAGGCCCTGAACGGAATTCGCGAGTTCCGATTGTTTCTCCAGAAGGTAGCCGTGCGCACAGCAAGGACTGGCTTCTCCTTCCTTACGCGACCATTGGATTTCACTTCTTTCTCGCTCCTCTGGCCAGCGGCAGAAATAAAGAAAGACCAACAAAAATCCGTTCGCCTCAATGCTAATATAATAAGCAGAACGGCGGAGTTGCATAATAGGCCGCCTTCCGGCTTGTCAACGGGTCTGATTTTTGCTTGTTCGCAGCACGACGCGAGAAGCGCTGCCAACACCTAGACAATACCCGTTCATAACCTCAACGCCAACTGGCTTCATTTACTGCCAACGCCTAGACAATACCCGTTTATAACCTCAACGCCAACTGGCTTCATTTACTGCCAACACCTAGACAATACCCGTTTATAACCTCAACGCCAACTGGCTTCATTTACTGCCAACGCCTAGACAATACCCGTTTATAACCTCAACGCCAACTGGCTTCATTTACTGCCAACACCTAGACAATACCCGTTTATAACCTCAACGCCAACTGGCTTCATTTACTGCCAACGCCTAGACAATACCCGTTTATAACCTCAACGCCAACTGGCTTCATTTACTGCCAACACCTAGACAATACCCGTTTATAACCTCAACGCCAACTGGCTTCATTTACTGCCAACACCTAGACAATACCCGTTTATAACCTCAACGCCAACTGGCTTCATTTACTGCCAACGCCTAGACAATACCCGTTCATAACCTCAACGCCAACTGGCTTCATTTACTGCCAACACCTAGACAAAACCCGTTTATAACCTCAACGCCAACTGGCTTCATTTACTGCCAACACCTAGACAAAACCCGTTTATAACCTCAACGCCAACTGGCTTCATTTACTGCCAACACCTAGACAAAACCCGTTTATAACCTCAACGCCAACTGGCTTCATTTACTGCCAACACCTAGACAATACCCGTTTATAACCTCACCGCCAACTGGCTTCATTTACTGCCAACACCTAGACAATACCCGTTTATAACCTCAACGCCAACTGGCTTCATTTACTGCCAACACCTAGACAAAACCCGTTTATAACCTCAACGCCAACTGGCTTCATTTACTGCCAACACCTAGACAATACCCGTTTATAACCTCAACGCCAACTGGCTTCATTTACTGCCAACACCTAGACAAAACCCGTTCATAACCTCAACGCCAACTGGCTTCATTTACTGCCAACACCTAGACAATACCCGTTTTTAACCTCAACGCCAACTGGCTTCATTTACTGCCAACACCTAGACAATACCCGTTTATAACCTCAACGCCAACTGGCTTCATTTACTGCCAACACCTAGACAATACCCGTTTATAACCTCAACGCCAACTGGCTTTATTTACTGCCAACACCTAGACAATACCCGTTCATAACATCAACGCCAACTGGCTTCATTTACTGCCAACACCGCCGCAGGCCATTCATTTTCTCAGCATTCGTCACACTTTGGAAGTAACGCTGTAACCCAATTTTGTTATGACCATGGACATGGGAAAGACACAATTGAATAGCGATGCCCTTGTATGTCTGCACATATGGCCCCTGTGATTAATTAGGACAGCTCCTTCCGCCCCCACTCCAGCAAAAGCCTGGAGGTCACTTTCCTCCGTCTTAAATGTTGCTAGGAAGCCATAAAAATCCACTCCATCAATATCAGCCCCCCCCCCTTTGCTCCCGTTCGCCCCACTTCACCCCCTTCGCCCCCCCCCCCGCCCCTCCCACACACACACCTCCCATACTATTTGGGCATTATAATTTATAATGTAAGCCAGTAAACACATAGGATTAGCTGAAGTTGTTTCACATTGCATGTAACCAGATAGTATACGATAAATAAAAGAACATTTCTTTTGCTTAAACATAGAGGTAATGGTATACATTTGTTATCGAGTTGACGCAAGCAAGAGGGGTCTGGAACGGGGGTCTAGTGTCCAGTGTCGATTTTTGCAAAATCAGTTTCGAATGCCAATTTTTCACAACGTTCCCTGTTTCTTTTTGGCTAAATTCAGTGTCGTTTTTATTCAATAATCTGTGTCGATGTCGCTTTTTCAGATCCTCAGTGTCGGAATTTGGGGGTCATAGTCGAATGTCGAATTTTCAAATATGCCTGTGTCGCACATCGCCATTTACCCCTCCCAGACCCCTAACAGCACTGAACAATGTGGCTTCAATGGTAATTTCCTGGAGATAGTTTTGAAAAATGGCTGTATAAGTAGCTTTAACATTTTAGTCTTTTAATATATTACGACAAATTTGACCTGGAGCACTCGAGGGGTGATCGTAGATATGTTGGGCTACCTTGCGAACCATACTGGAACGTATCAGAACTATAGAGGTACATGTATATCTATTCGGAGTAGCTATCAGAGAAGCATATACCAAGAATGGAGAGGGGATAGTTTACGGGTATTACTGGAAGTATAAATACAACGAACGAAACAAATACCCACAACGGGGAATGTACATGGTCTACCATGGCACCCAGGCAAGGCTGTAGATGGTCTAGGATCATATGTAGATCTGGGTATATATAGTCTTTGATTGAATTATGGAAGACAAAAGGGAGGATGGTCACGGATACCTGTATGTCAAGTGCAGCATGAGGGGAATAGAACATCGTGGCTTAGGCTGCACGGAGAAAGGAAATACCTACTAGATTGTGTTACGGAGATATTAAAAGCCGTGTGTCTGTGTTTCACAACTGGGATTTAACCTTTATTATATACCGACTCATCAAAGAATACATCGTGATCGATGGCGGGGGGCGGGGTGAGAATGTACATGAATTGCAGCCAACGGTGAGGGAAACCCGCCGCCGACTCCATATAAATATTAACTCAATGAGTGTCCTGCATATGATATGTGGACTGCTTCTTGGTTTAGTACGTGTCGGCGTGACGGGGTGTTTTGTACATCGAGGGGAAATGATTGGCTTATGTGGGCGGTACTATAGGAGAGCAAGCTCCCCGCACGGTGGCGCTACACAAGCTCCGGTTTTACCGCTGCTGTCGGCCCGGGGGCATATTTCAAGATTCAGCATTGTAATGATCACGAATAAAACATACAAATAACGAGCTATTTATATATATATCTTACACAGCCAAATATTATTGGAGCATTTTGAAAAAGGTCTAATTGAGACAGAACTCTCTCCTTTCTTCCTCTGATACCGTGTGCTATTAGGCTAATTGGTAGAAATGCGTGGCACATTTGTCCTATCAATTTGCGCAGCGAGCGAGTATGAAAATGAATTGAGGAAGGCGACATTAGAGATATAATGGGGGCTTAGCGAAGTGAGTCGAAGGCAGATATTGCTAGGAGGGTGGTGAGGATGGTGTTAACTGGAGGGGGAGTAAGTGGGGGGGAGGCGGGGCGAGGCACGAGCGCCGGCCGCCCTTCTTGATTGCCCCATTGTAACCATGGGCGTCTTCAGGAAGGTCATCTGCTGTCGGGTCAAGGTGGTTGTCAAGGGGATGTGTGACGTCGGGTGTATCTAATGGTCACGTGCCGATGTCCTGTCGTGTGCCCGCGGGTCAAGGGTGCTGTTAAATTTCATTTAATAGGTATTTATGCTGTTAACGGAATGTTTCTGTTACCCCGGTAACGGAATGTTTCCTTTAAGAGGTATTTAACATATTAACGGAATGTTTCCTTTAACATGTATTGAACCTGTTAACGGAATCTTTCCTTTAACAGGCATTGAACCTGTTAACGGAATGCTTCCTTTAACAGGTATTTAACCTGTTAACGGAATGTTTCCTTTAACAGGTATTTAACCTTTTAACGGAATGTTTCCTTTCACAAGTATCTAACCTGTTAAAGCAATTCTTTCTTAATTGTAGTACGGCATCACTCGTAAAAGGTATAACACACTTGATACAAATTATGTGTATGACATTAACTTTCAAATACTTTACAATATGGTGTGCAATTAAAAAACAATAGTAATATAAAAATAATATTTTGTGTTATATAATAATATGTCATTAAGTTGTGGTTGTTGCTGTCGCTTGTTGACCGTTAATACCAAATGACAATGTTGCCCAAGATGTCCAAGAACTCGATATCAAAAGCCGTGCCAGGAGTCCAAATAGCAACCATTTTGTAATTTACGATCTTAATTTATCTTCCAAACTGATGTTGTTTTCTTTTAAAGGCCCAGAACCAGATTACTTCTCTTTATGCCAGCACTGTTTTATATGCTATAGTTATGTATTACTTAGAATTCTATTTATAGAAGTGCCATTGTTCCTCTAGTAGCCGTGTTGCTCGTTTGGCACGCGGCGGCGGCAGACGGACCCATACAAAATGGCGCCGAAGACGATTTCCCGCCAACGCCCGCGGCCAAGGCAGAGGACAACCTGTCCGAGGCGCCGACCTCTCCCCGTGAGTCGTAACTCGCGCGTTTTGTTATCACCATGAATCACCCTCCATCTTCCCCCACAACGGGTTCACCTTTTCCTGTGGCCCCCTCATTGTGTGCAGCCAAATGTATATGTCTCATGATTCATTATCCAAGCAGTAATGTAATGTAGAACATGAAAAACAAACCCATCAGATTTCTACCTTAGGCGTCTCTCGGAGTAATGGATATAGTGATGAATGCGCTACGTGTCAGTATTTTTTAATTGGTCGGGCTTAATTTGATATGAGTAGACGGGAAGATCGTAATCGTATATTTATGCTATATTTGCGATTGCGACGTGTTAAAATTAGTCGGTTTCAATTACATCGTGCGAGTCGCATCACAATAAGTAAATATATGTGTATTGTGTTATATGCACGTCAATTACAGCTATTTATAATCTCACATTACCAAGACGCCCGAGCATTGTGGATAGGCCATCGTTTTTTTCTATTTTAATGACATACTTTTATGGCTAGCGCATAGAGGGCGCAAGTCATGATCATCATCATCATCGTCATCATTGAAGACAAACAATACCGAGTAAATGACTCGCATTTCGTCAAGATATTTTATCAACGTTAGTAGGCCTACCATACGGCAAAATTTTCACATTTTAATGTCCGTTATACGTAATATTACAGCACATATGAAATCGCTAAGGCATATGTTGTCAAATGTTCAGATATAAACCTTTCCTATACTCACTTCCCGGCCTGTTCTTATAACAAATTAATTAATTAATCTCTCTGCTTTTTTTCAGCCCCAACGACTTCCGGTTCCTCGGCTTTGACCGGATTCACTCTCCACAACGACAGCGCCATCTGTTTCCGGGCGTCCTTTCGCAGTCAGGTGTCCGTCCGCTACCAGACGGCTGGGCTGGATCAGGTAGGTGCCCTGTCTCAGCTTAATATAAATGTGGTTCACATGTCGGAAACAAGTCTAACGCTCAGGCATTATATGTACACTAGCTGTCCTTTAGCGAACAAATGTATATATACACTCTCGAAAAGAAAAGCACCACCTTTCTTGTTGTTATGTATTGCCATTCAAGCCATATAAGATTTCAATATTTTTTCTCAAAATATATCTTTGTGCATCTACCACTGTCCAGAGTTTACATGTTGTATGTCATTGTTTGCACGATTCTCTCTTAAGATGTAACAGTGTTATTGTATATACCATCCTGTGGTATTTACATGCTACACCTGCCAAACAATCACTGCATACAAAGCTCATGCCAATAGATGTAACAGGCAAACATAACATAGTTGGTTAGCACCATCCTGTGGTATTTACATGCTACACCTGCTAAACAATCACTGCATACAAAGCTCATGCCAACATATGTAACAGATATAACACACCCTGTGTTACCATGTTTACAGACGTCTTCCCTGACAGCAGTAGTGCCCACACCTCAGGCACCGGAAGTTAGCGGTCAGTGCGGAGAAACGGAAACCACGCTGACCTTGACCTACAGTGGCGGAAACTATTGTCTCTCGATTATCTTCACAAAATTGGTAAATATGTCCAGATGAAAGTCAAGATGTTCAAGTTGCTGTATATTTCCAAGACGAACACTTTGGCGCATGTTAAAGGTTAGAAATATCATAGTAAAAGAAATTTACCGTAAATAGCTTATATAGGCTTTTATACATTTTGAGCAAGTTACGAAGGGTCGTGTTTGTGTCACTATGAAGTCCTAGATGTCCACAATATGAGGAATGCACGCTGTTTATAAGTATTTCATCTCTTTAATATTTAGTAATGTCACATTTTACGTCGAACAAACTACGAGAGGTCGTATTCGCGTCATAATGGATTCGCAGATGTCCGCAATATGAGCGGTACTGGACGCTCGATCTTGTGTTCATCATTCCGTATTTTATATTCCAACAGGCGGACACCAGACCCCCTAACGACAAGAAGACTGCCAAAGTGCCCACTTGGGGCGCAACCTCCATGACATTGAGCTTCAACACGACTTCCAATCCGGACTTCTCCAATATTAAGAAAGGTTAGCAGGGGGAGGCGTCGAACTGATTGAGGGTGGAGATTAGTTTTAGGCGGTCGGTCGGGGTTGATACAGCACATATATCCTGGCCTGCCTGCCTGCCTGCCTCCAAACATTAATTAAGGGGTATGATTATATAAATATAAACCAAGATTGCTGACTGTACATATTATTTGAAAGAACACTTATATTTGTTTAGATATTTCAGGCATTAAAAGCAGTCATTTTGAGTTCATATACATGTACATGCATGATTGTATATGATTTGTGACATATTTGGAGCATGTATTTTATAGTTTCTGCTAATACTTTTGAACTTAGATACACATATATACCTTTATCAACTAAAGGCATGCTGCAACTTAGGCTTCGATCCGTATGAGTTTGATCCGTATTCTAATTCTAACTTAAAAAGCCATACATTTGTTCGCACCCGGCCATCCGGGGTTTTGCATGTCTAATTAAATGCTCTTAAACCTAAGATGTTCGTCTCTTCATACAGAGGGAGTCTACAAGGCAAAGACGAACAGCACAGATAAATACTTCGTGACCCCGGCCAACTTCTCGTACACCTGTCAGACACAGGAGGACGTGCCACTGTACGCCTACAGCGGCCAGAACGACACTCAGGACGACAGCGTCGTGCAGGCCGTCACCCTGTCTGTGTGGGACACCCGTGTACAGGGCTTCTACATCAGCCCCTCAGGCGATTTCAGCCAAGGTCAGTGCGATGCCGGTTCTCGTTCCCGTGGCTCAAACCTGACAAGGGATTAACGATATATGGTCACTAAAATATTTCAGTATGAAGTGAATCGTGGGAAGCAAATTCACGCCAGATATAGATTTCGCTCAATCATAATGGTAAGGTAATTCTCGTTCAACTTTCATTCCTTGACTTCTTTCACCGTCACACCATGGGCTGATAAGACAAGCATCAAGGTTCAGATACTTTGGTATCCCAAGCGTCCGTGTATAGTGATACAGGGATCTATGATGGTATACAAGGTTAACCTAGTCTGTTGTGTTATCAGTGAAGACATCACAGTCGTGTGGATTGCTTCTCAGTACATGCACGTATCATCACGTGACCTTACACGAGATCTCAGAAGTGCTTAAAGTTTCCAATGCCGTCAAAGCTCTTTTTACGACTAGCTGTCACAACTTAAACGTTTGAAAGAGGATAATAATTTCCTCACCGTTTCACAGCGGTAATTATTTTAATTCTCTGAGAATCCAGATACATGGCGTCCATTTTTCAATTTGCAGTTGCGGCGTGTCGCGTCGACATAGAAAAAAACCTTCCGCGCCACAACATAGTGCCTCTGGTGATCGCGGCGTGTCTCTCAGGCCTAATCGTTGTCATCATCATCGCCTACTTCTTCATCAAGAACCGCTCCCAGACCACCTACAGTGCCATGGAGTGATGGACGGCGTCCCGGGGTATATAGACATGTGGACATGTGAGCCCGTCTCCCCCTGCCCTCTCCACAAAGTTCAACATAACGTAAAATCTAAAATTGTGTATCCTAGGTACCCGAGCCTCCAAAAATATTCAGGGATGGATTCTTTTTTAAGGAGGAATGCCGTTTTTCAATGCAAAATTTAGGCCATCTGAGGCGTGGACCCCCCCCCCCCTCCCAGTCGTAAAAAATTGGTGGACCACCCGGTGGCAATTTTGTTCAGAGTCCCCCACCCCCGGTCGCCAGTTTCAGTGACCCCCCCCCCCTTTTGTCAATTTCCTTCATCCGCCCCTACATCCTTATAACCTTAATTAAACAGCGAGTTTGGGGGCTACATATCAGGGTAAATTAATTTACGATGCGGCATAACGTTTAATTATCATCCACTGGGACTGGTGGAATTGGGCCTTGGAGGAGAATTGGCGCTATAGCACAGGCGTTGCCCTACACTGACTCGTGTGTTTAATTAGGTGATCTAATACAATCATTGGCTACTATTCGAACGTTCTGCTCTGTGCTAGGCTGAGGAAGCAGATGATCTACGAATCAGGCCAAGTTGCTGCCAATGCCAGCCATATCTCATTGGTGATTATTTACAAAATAAACAGATTCTAAATCGGCCAAACAAATTGGGGACGCCGCCCCCCCCCCTCCCTCCCTCCCCCAAAAAATAGAAAGAAAGCCCTTAATATTTCTGTGTTTATATTATGGGGCCTATTATCAGTTGTAAAAGTTTTAATTTAGTCTGTTTTATACTTCCAACGTAACGCGTTGAGGTCAAAGCCGGAACTGCAAATAAGTGAACGGAAATACCAAACAGTTGAATTCTGAGACAAGCTTGTATTGCATAAACTAGCATACATTTCGAGGCTTTGAGGATTATTTATAATATTTTTGGATACGGGCTGTCTTTTTATGGCTACGCGGGGATATGCAACTCGATTTATTATCAGTACAGTACATTCATTAGTAATACATTAGTACATCTTAATTATATAAGTGTCCTGCTTTGTCACCATATAATGCTAAAACATAAAAATAAAAGCGTGTCGTGTCGTGTCACGTGACCCCGGGCTCAAAGCCCTAATTGCACCATTTTGACCCGAAAAATATGTTCGCGCCCATTTACAACTCATTTGCGATTTTTACCCATACTTTCGCACCGTTCTGTTGCCCCCCACCCCCCCACCCTCCCGCTCTAATTTATCTAACACTTCTGCACCAATTTACCACCAATTTCTATGGTTATATTACCACTGCTGCTGAAATTGAAAATCCCCCAAAAACACCACAGGTCAAATGCTCGGACATTGCCTTTGGATTCATCTCTTATAATTCAAACAACATGGAATGCGCCGTACCTCGAAAGTAGCTGCATTGTTATCTCGCACGTTTACAGCAACTGCTAAAGGTAACTCGGTGTATATACGCTCACGGCATCGTAATTTTAGTTTATAGGCGCCGGCTGATTTATCAAATTATATAGGAATTTCGATACATAGTTTTCCCTGTAAGTTAGCTTATTAATATGTCCTTGCCACCATAATTTATTATTGCTATATTACTATATTATAAGGTTATTACATATTTACAACCTTAATTATTAGCCGAGTATGATTGGGCCTGTAACTGTTCGCCCCTGTAGATTTAGTCGTCATTAAATTAACGATTAACCCTGTTATAACTGCTTTCCCATGTCTAAGAGAGGTGCAGAGATAAGAAAAATCGATGTAAGTTCTCAAGTAGAATTAGTAATATATACGGGGGTACTTTCACAATCCGCTGATTTAAACTCAGTATTTTCTGTCATTCTGTCTTTGAACTTCGCGATTGCTACGCCATTCCACGTCTAGACTTGACGCGGTTTCGAACGATAAGAAACTTGCCTTGAAGCAGCTAGTACGTCAAGTGGCTGACAGCACGTATAATTGGACTACAAAGAGTAAACAGACAAGGATGACGGTTAAGGGTACTATTGTACATATGAATATGTTATTTGTGCCGTTGTGACAGGTTCTCTGACCTTTGCCGTCGCGAGCATGACTGTCCCCTTAACGATGTAATGAAAGCTGATACGCCGGAGCCTGGAGATATTTCACATGTGTAAATACATAACGTGGGAGTAAGAGTATTGTAAAGAAAACAGTTATGTATTGTTAAATATTTTTGTTAATTGGAACGGAGTCTCAAGTGTAATGATGTGGATATTATATATAAACATATATCAATGTATGTTCCACAATAGACTAGAATATGCGGCCTTCGCTCTATTCATACGTAATAAGCGCATGAGAGTTACTGGAAAGAAGCTGATGGGTCAATATCCGGTATGTTTTGGGGAATAGGGCGGGGTTAAGGTGGTGCGCGATATTTGGCGGGAATAATAAGTCCAAGAAGTCTGAGAACTTGGCGCCCAAATGAAAGATGTTGATTACAGGCAGAGGGAAGGGGGGGGGGAGGGGGGTCGACATTTCAGGTGAGACCTGATTGTGAAAAAAGGTTACGCCCACCCCACCCCCACACACACACACGTCGCCCTTTCCCGCAGTTTCGATCATTAAAAAGTGATCAATCTAGTCGTCTGCCCAAATAGTGTCACTCCCAATTTGGTGCAACCTGCAAATTTTACACGCAACCGCTGAAAACATACGATATGATATCACTATATGGCACAACGTGGCGTACATATCCTACATCATTATATCCTGTATATAAGTCGTTGATACAAAAATGCCTATTCTCAATATTGACGAACGCACAGAAGGTAGAGCTGCAAATCACTACTGCCAGTTACATTAGAACCTTTATCGTTCTGTTAATTCTCTGATTATATATTTAGAGGCAAATAGACCCCTGTCTGTTGCATACATTTCTCATGCGGCAGACTGCGTATAACTGAGTCGGTATTCTGACTTGTAATACATTGAGAGCATGAAATTGTTATAAATATTATGGGCGAGTCAAAGATGCGTTGGAACACACTTATGTTGCATGGTGACTGTCAGGTACGTTCATCTGCAACGTCTCGTATGTCAATTTCAATCTCGTGGTTGTTACATCGTCTTCAATAAAACAGTCGGGCAATAATGATGCCGCAGCGTTGTTTGTGTCTCACATCCTTAGCTGGCCTTGGGTTGAAGCAGGACGCGTATTAACCTGTGTAAGTCATATCGCGATAAGGAGAAGGGTCACGGTAGAGAGGAGCCAAGTCTCTGGGACTAACTCTTTGCGAAGGTTGGTTGTATATTCAGGACGCTTTAACCACTTTTGGTCATATCGCGTCAATGGGAGAAGGAAGGGTGAGTGGAGCCATGTCCCCGGCGGTAACCCCCTACTCTTCGCTTTATCCTGCGACCACACAGACATGGCCACAGCGGGGCTCGAACTACCGATCCACGTGCCGTTAGGCTCTCAGGTGGCTGGAGCGCTCAATGCGAGCGCTCCAGCCACCTAAGCTATCGGGGCGGCTCTCTTTGCGAAGGAAGATATGGGGTCATGGCCTACAAAGGCTAAAGCGTCCTACCATAGAAACCCCTTCAAATCGAGCCCGTAACCTATTGGTCGGCAATATATCACTCCTCGACCACCGTGCCCCCTTTCAGTCCGTGTGAAGAGAGCGCTATCAAAGAATGTCATTTTACGGCGCTATCAATCACCCTACAGTCTACCGCGATGGGCCGGATCATCAAAGGGAACGCTATGATAGTCTGTACTGTTTGGGAAAGAAAGTTCCCACTGATCAATCAGCAGGCCCCGTAAATCCTAAGTTTGAAACGAATATTTCCCCCATCTCCACGTGAAGGTCCGGTTGTTCCGTTCCAAATTCACGGGGCCCCAAGGGTCGTATATTCATGACCCACACGTAGTTTACCCCCGAATGTTTCGTGTTGTTTTCACCAGCTCGTCGTGCCGGGGCTCATGATCAAAGCATATCCAATTTAATTTTAGCGCTTTCTTAATTCCGAAAATGCAACTCTTGGGTGAATAGTTTTCTATTTTTAACCCGATAATCGCTTGACATATGTTTAACATTGCGCTAAGTAGACTTACGTAGCCCAAGTATGGTTTTTGAATACGGCCCCAGGTCCCCCCCCCCCACCCACTCCCCCACATCCCTCCTGATGCACGAGACCAGTGTTAGGCGGGTTTTAAAACACCGAACGAATAACAAAGTTGCATGAGGTTGACATGTTCCACGCATAAGTGTTATATAAGACACAAACAACAATTACAGCGGATTCGTTTATTTAGGGACTATATAAAATGACTATAATACACGTTCCAAAATGCGGCTAAATCCGAAAAGAGCTACACTTTGTCTTGGTTTTCCAACACGCCATGTGGTGCAACTATATTGGTCCATGTACGACCTGAACGCAGAAAAACTCACTCCCACGTCACCAGCGGGAGAATGGCGGGCACTACCCGTCAGCCACCCCCCCCCCACCCCACCCCTCATCCACCGTCACTCGCACCCACGCCACTAAATCCAAGTCAAAACCCCGGATAAGCAATGCAGCTAAGTCGAGGAGAGGAGGAGGTGGGGGAGGGCAAGACAACATAACCCACAACGACATCGTTGTAGCGGCGTGATACAATATGAAACTAAAACTCTTATCTTTGTGTTCACTACCATATAAAATACTCTGTCGGTAGGTAGATTCAGCTGAAAACATACGACGAATCCGTTCTGCCGGGCTGCACGGGCGTCGCTGATTTTACGGCGACGAGAGTATACTTCCGAGGTTCTTAAGCTCGATGAGGCAATCAAGCTAATACTACCTAATGGAAAAACTAATCATAAATAAAAAATTCATTAAAATTCTGACCGTGAAGTCTGACATAGTGCTACGTACTAGTAACAAAAATACTCGTCTGCAGAATAACCGACAAGCACCTGTTTCAGGCGATACTGTGTAGTGTGTGTATTGCAAAGGTACTGGGGTGGCAATTATCAACAAAAACTGTTGCAACAATGCTCAGACAACAATATGTCAATCGAATTTTGTAACTGCAATCCAGATATGTAACTCGAAATGCTAAATTTACCATCAATCTCAAGACCTCTACCGACCGTAAAATATTGAAAATTTCAGTGACGTAATGTAAAATAAGAGCTAAATTTAAAAGGACAATGTGTGAATTGACCTTTGAACTCTGGAATCAAACTACTGCAAAATCGAACAGCGTCGCATCGGCCTTGACCTTGGACGGTGTAGAGGCAGATGCATTTGACCTTTGACCTTTTTCTGGACGGTGCAAGTGATAGATATGTAAGGCACTGTGTCTGGTTTTCAGACGGACCTGAAACTCATCTGGACGCTACACCTGGATGGAGATTTGGGGCAAGGCGGAAATTGAAAGTAACAACATTTTGCCAGCGATACCCACTTGGTCCAATCACGGAAAGACACTCGAAAAAAGGAGGGAAATATCCATCGTTTGGCGCTACACTTAGTTACAACAAGACGTCAAACTGTAGGAGACGGCAAAACGAGGTCACATGATCGAACAACAACATTCGGGTCTTGATTTACAGAAGCTACGCGCAGAATTCAGCGGCGTAGCTGTGTCTCTACCAAATACCAACTGAGGTTTCTGTTGGGCTTTATCCCATAGCGTGATCGTTCCGAACCCAGGACAGCGGCCACATTTAGTCGCGGGTTCGGCGCTGAACCGCACACAATCATGGTATTCAATGTATATATATATACACTGCCAGAACAAGTTCGGGGTTGATTAATATCAGTGACTCCATGCCAGCCTCAAATCTGACATAGCCAGAAAATTGTGAGCAACTCGACCAATTAACACCGGGGCAATACCTTAAGTCATCAGGAGGAACTTGATTACGCCGCCACTGAGTAACATCACTAAAACAAAGGCTCATTGCAATAACAGGACATCGCTGTAAAGTACATATTGCGACTTATGAACGTTAACTCCTTATTTCACGCAGAAAAGCCATTTCGAGGGTTATCTGGTCATAAACATGGCTTCGTAATTAATCTCAATATCTGAATGTTCATCGGCGTCGGTTTACCATCTGTAGATGATGAAAACAAATCAGATATATAAATTTCATTTCACAATTCCACATAAAAGTGCAATTAGTGCAACTGAGTGACAGTAAAAGCGTCGCCTTGGAGACGCGTGATCTCACCAATCACGTGACCCGACTCTATTGTTCACACTCACAGCTTCAAACCGAATGACGGGTAAAAAAAATCTACCAACATCAGCTGTAACGGGGGTAAGTAAAAATGCTAAGAAAAATATACAGGAGATATGCCAGTAAGAATACGTTTTTTCTCGGTGCATAGGGTAAAATACCAATCAGTTTCAAAAGAAGCGAGGCACGAATTCCACTAAAAGCAGGCGTTATAAATACAAAACGCCGTATAATAGGACTACACTGTACATATATTAACATGACAAAGCACAACAAGTAGGTAGGGGGCCTTCCGTAAGTAGCACACATAGCGCACACACCTTGCCTTAGGAACCCCCATCAGTTTAGCTCAAGTGGACAAGTGAAAAAAACGAAATCCAAATAACTCTATTCAAAGAAGTTCCCGTTTGCAGTGCGCATGCGCTGCTGCCAGATTCCCGGAGCCTGGCGATATCGGGTCACGTGGTAAGTTACATAATAAACCAGGACGACGCGTACTATATATACCCTGGGCGAAATAATGCGGTTAGTTTTTTTTTTTCTGCCATCGCCCACGTCAGGGCCTGACACGGCTCTCAAAGTCGAAGCGAACTAACTTAGAACAACTAGATTAATTATAATTATTACAAGCCCCCACCCTCCCCCCTGTGACCAACCCTCTCTCCATAACAAGCTCGGTTTCCCACACGCCCCCCCATCCCCTCCCCACCCACCAATAACAATGTACACATTTCAGCAAGACCCTTTATACAAAGCTCTACGCTACAGACACAATGGCAGTGACAGTCCCGTCGATGGAGTTTAGGCTAGCGCACGCAAAATTAACCAATTTCAATCTCAAGGACTCGCTTAAATTAGAGTTAGTTCATTTAGCAATTTGTTAAAAGTAATATACATATCCACGTTGGACGAAACTTATTTTGGATTCGGACAAACGAAATATAAAGATATAAATATCTCACTGAGCTACAGTACTGAAAGGCCAGGGGGGTGGTGTAAAGAGCCCAGATAGGGTGTGACGTCATCCTGCAGGGGGCTTCCATCACAGGAGCCCCCTCCCCCTACACACGCTACCCGCGATCAGAAAGGATTACTAACACACTGCCCACGCGGACAAGCCACACGTGCTGCGTGGTCATATAATAGAAACTCTCCACGACAGAATGTCGCCTTACGTCAAATATTAATCCAAGTGTTATGGCTCAGACAGAAAAGGCGCGGTTTCTATTTCCGTTCCGTTATGTTGGCCACAAATGTTAAGAACTAGAAATACGTCACCATGATGAAGGCGAGAATATGAGCACGAACTACATACATATTATGTTAAGTCTACATTCGTCACCCCCCCCCCCACCCACTTTCTATGATTACATTTCGCAACTACTCTGTGATATGTGGATGTTGTATGATACAAGATGGCGACGATAAAAAAAAACCATTTTTTGATTGTGTTTAGCTGCTTGGTGGTGCTTACTGTACAAGTCCAATCCAGGAGGTTTGGCGCGTACCGCGGTACTATCCTTCAAACCTCGTCTTGTCAGCCACGTGACATAGCAGTGTACGTGGCTCATCATGTACTACACACAGGGCAGTCACTCCGGCGGAAATACGCACCAGACGAGAGGTCACAAAAAGGCTGTTTCAGTCTCCACCCTCCTGCGGCGTTGGCTTGAATCTTAACCAGGGTCAACGAGACAGGCTGTTCCTGTCTCCACCCTCCTCCACATAAAGGTGTGTCACTCAGCCAGAAGAGCAGGCGGGCGGAGCTGCGATGGTTGTTCCAGGCTTCATGCATCCACCACCTTCAATCTGGGCATTATACCGCCGATATCTTCGTTACAACGCAGGCTCTTCCAGCCTCCACCCGGCTCTAGGCGTCACAGGCGGCGTACGAAAGGGTTGCGTGCTCCACCCTACACCCTCAGCATGCTGCTGGGTGAGGCGTTAATCTCAGAAAATCCGCCCCAGAGAAATATAACTTGGCTGTCCCAAATAGTCCTCTCCCTCCCTCCCGTGCCTGGATCAGCAGGGGCTGTGCCGGAAGCTGCGCATGAGCGGCACGAGGCAGGTGTAGGGGCCGGCCTGCTTGAGGAACGGGTGCTGCAGCAACTCGAAGGCGGAGGCGCGCTCGGCAGGGTCGCGCACCAACATCCGGTCTATGAAGCCCTGTAACCGCGGCGACACCTGCAGAGAGACAGCAACAGCTTCGTCAGTGGTGTGAGAAACTAACATGGGACTAGCGTTTAAAGCAAGGCGGTTGATGGGGTGCCAAATCAGAGGGTTTGCAAGGAATTCTACAAATGTGAAATCACTTTTGAAGACAAGGCGGTTGTCGAATGAGAGGGTTTGCAAGAAATCCTACACATGTGAAATCACTTCTTAAGACAAGGCGGTTGTCGAATGAGAGTGTTTGCAAGAAATCCTGCAAATGTGAAATCTCTTTTTTTGGGTTGCTGCTCAACACAGGATTGCAGACGGGCCATGGCGGCGCGCCGACCACGTGACTTACCCGGTGAGTATTCTTCAGCTTGGGGGGCGGCATGTCCCGGATGCGCCGCATGGCCTGGAGCGGCGGCTCGTTGAAGAAGGGCGGCTCGCCGTCCACCATCTCAATCACCATGATCCCCAGCGACCAGATGTCAACCTGAAAGGAAACCGTTAGGTGTGTCAGGGCCGCGTACAACGTGTGTAGGTGAGTGAGTGGGAGGGAGGTGGTTCGGTGAGTGAGTGGGTGAGTGGATGGGTGGGTTGGGGAGTGGGTGGGTGGGTTAGTGAGTGGGTGGGTGGTTGGGTGGGTGGTGGGGCGGATCGGTGAGTGGATGGGTGGTGGGGTTGATCGGTGAGTGGGTGGGTGAGTGGGTTGGTCAGTAGGTGGGTGGTATGGTGGAGGGACGGATGGATGGCCATTTCTATGCACACATTGCCCTGTATTTAAAATATCACAGGGTGAGGGGCCACAGGGTTGGAGACCCTTTCAAGCATTATAAAACAAGGAATAACTATCTATGTCTGCCACATAACGACTTATTTCCACATAATTTTGAGAAATACACGTTAATGATGATGTCCTCTGAAGACAAAAAATCAGGTTGTACTACAACTTGCAACGTGAACGACTTTTAAGTACAAGGCTATATAAGTTCCAATAGCACCACGTGACCGTCGCGGCGTTCGACTGACCTCTGTGCCGTAGGGCAGTCTGGAGATGACCTCTGGCGCCATCCAGTAGGGGGTGCCTACCAGAGACTTCCTCTTTGGAAGCTCCTTGGCGATCTGCGCGCAGAAGCCGAAGTCTGACAGCTTCACCTGAAAACACACAGCAGTCGAGGTGTGTGAACGATTATAGTCATCTATCTCAAGGCGTTGTCAAAAATACTGCCATAGCAACCGCCGTAGTAACCGTCGCGGGTTGTGAACGATTTTATTCGTCCATCTCAAGGCGTTTCAAAATGTATACTGACACAGACAGAATAGTCCATTGGATTTATAGTCCAGTTCGCATTAAAACTAAAATTACATACATTCATACAAATCGGTGGCTCATCGCACCAGATTATCACTAAGAACCTTTCGCCGATGTAACTTGACAGAATATGTCTGACTGACCTTGCCGTCGTGTGAGAGCAGTATGGAGTCGGACTTGATGTCTCTGTGGATCACGCCGTTCGAGTGCAGGAAGGCGAGGGCCTTGAGACATGCCTTACACACCGTGGCCACCTGCTGCTCGTCTATCCTGGAACACAGAGAGAGCCACAACACCATTTACACGCCACTCTTACAACACACCGCTTCACACTCCGAACTAAGCCCCGCCCACGCCACTCTGACAACACACCCCTTCACACTCCGAGCTATGCCCCGCCCACGCCACTCTGACAACACACCGCTTCACACTCCGAACTAAGCCCCGCCCACGCCACTCTGACAACACACCGCTTCACACTCCGAGCTAAGCCCCGCCCACGCCACTCTGACAACACAGCGCTTCACACTCCGAGCTAAGCCCCGCCCACGCCACTCTGACAACACACCGCTTCACACTCCGAGCTAAGCCCCGCCCACGCCACTCTGACAACACAGCGCTTCACACTCCGAGCTAAGCCCCGCCCACGCCACTCTGACAACACACCGCTTCACACTCCGAGCTAAGCCCCGCCCACGCCACTCTGACAACACACCGCTTCACACTCCGAGCTATGCCCCGCCCACGCCACTCTGACAACACACCGCTTCACACTCCGAGCTAAGCCCCGCCCACGCCACTCTGACAACACACCGCTTCACACTCCGAGCTAAGCCCCGCCCACGCCACTCTGACAACACACCGCTTCACACTCCGAGCTAAGCCCCGCCCACGCCACTCTGACAACACACCGCTTAACACTCCGAGCTAAGCCTCCTTTTTCGTCAATCGCGAGCAGGAAATCGACAACAGACCTATCCATACTCAGACACCAAGCCCCGCCCACGCTGGAGTCCGTTTTCGTTTATCGTGAGTATGAAATTGACAATCATAGCAGATGGTAGGTACAAGTGAGAAGTACTAATTTCTGAAACTGACAAGAAAGTGACATGCTGCTTTGTTCGTCCGACATAACGCACGTGGAAGACCTTCTTTCGCCACATTATTGGATAAAAGCAGCCGTGACGACGTCAGTGAATGATTGACAGCTTGGATGGGTCTATTACCGGCAGAGGGTCTGTCTACCTGTGGCCACAACAGGCGGCCTTCGTTAAGCGGGCTCAGCGGATTTAAGGTTCAGCGGGCACCTGGACCAATCAATGGTATGCTAGGGATGCTCCCCGTTAACCAAGGAACCGACTTGGGGGCTTACAAGTAGATATAACATAAGTAACGAGTTTCAAACTATAAACTAGGCAGAAAGGAAACAGCTGCCAAGCTGCAAGCACTAAACACCAAAAAAGGAGAGCGTCCCATGGAGAGCGGCAGCCCATTAAATGTATGAAGATACACATTTCTGTACTTCGCATCAAGTTAGTTCCAAGCTGTTCTGGGGTAACTATGTCCGCGATAGGAGTTGGGGAGGCGGGGGGTGGGGGGTGGGGGAGGGGGGCCTACCTGGAGTGGGTGACGATGTCGGTGAGGGCGCCACCCTCCAAGAACTCCATGACGACCCAGAGCTCGTCGCCGACGAGGAAGCTGTCGTACATCTCGACGATGTTACTGTGGTGGTAGTCCCGCATGATGACAACCTGCCGGCAAACCACGTCATCATAGCAAACAGCAGCTTTACTAACCACGTCATCATAGCAAACAGCAGCTTTACTAACCACGTCATCATAGCAAACGGCAGCTTTACTAACCACATCATCATAGCAAACGGCAGCTTTACTAACCAGGTCATCATAGCAAACGGCAGCTTTACTAACCACGTCATCATAGCAAACGGTAGTTTTACTAACCACGTCATCATAGCAAACAGCAGCTTTACTAACCACGTCATCATAGCAAACGGCAGCTTTACTAACCACGTCATCATAGCAAACAGCAGCTTTACTAACCACGTCATCATAGCAAACGGCAACTTTACTAACCACGTCATCATAGCAAACGGCAACTTTACTAACCACGTCATCATAGCAAACGGCAGCTTTACTAACCACGTCATCATAGCAAACGGCAGCTTTACTAACCACGTCATCATAGCAAACGGCAGTTTTACTAACCACGTCATCATAGCAAACGGCAACTTTACTAACCACGTCACCATAGCAAACGGCAACTTTACTAACTACGTCATCATAGCAAACAGCAGCTTCACTAACCACGTCATCATAGCAAACGGCAGCTTTACTAACCACGTCATCATAGCAAACGGCAGCTTTACTAACCACGTCATCATAGCAAACGGCAGCTTTACTAACCACGTCATCATAGCAAACGGCAGCTTTACTAACCACGTCATCATAGCAAACGGCAGTTTTACTAACCACGTCATCATAGCAAACAGCAGCTTTACTAACCACGTCATCATAGCAAACGGCAGCTTTACTAACCACGTCATCATAGCAAACAGCAGCTTTACTAACCACGTCATCATAGCAAACGGCAACTTTACTAACCACGTCATCATAGCAAACGGCAACTTTAACAAACCACGTCATCATAGCAAACGGCAACTTTACTAACCACGTCATCATAGCAAACGGCAGCTTTACTAACCACGTCACCATAGCAAGCGGCAGCTTTACTAATCACGTCACCATAGCAAACGGCAACTTTACTAACCACGTCATCATAGCAAACGGCAGCTTTTCTAACCAGGTCATCATAGCAAACGGCAACTTTACTAACCACGTCATCATAGCAAACGGCAGCTTTACTAACCACGTCATCATAGCAAACGGCAACTTTACTCACCACGTCATTATAGCAAACGGCAACTTTACTAACCACGTCATCATAGCAAACGGCAACTTTACTAACCACGTCATCATAGCAAACGGCAGCTTTACTAACCACGTCGTTGTAATAAAAAATTACAGCCAGCAAACAGCAGCTTTAGCAACAAGATCATAGGAGCAAACAACAGCTTCTTTGAACTTAAAACTGGATTGATGAACTTTTCTGATCGATACATAAAACACGGGAACGTGCCACTGACCTCGTTGGGTCATTGGGTCACTGACCTCGTTGAAGAGCAGCTCCCGCCGTCACCCTCCCCCCACGCTCTGGGCGGTTCACTGACCTCGTTGGGTCATTGGGTCACTGACCTTGTTGAAGAGCAGCTCCCGCCCTCCCTAGCCCCCCCCCCCCCCCCCTGTCCACATGCCCCCACGCCCTGGGCGGGTCATTAGGTCACTGACCTCGTTGAAGAGCAGCTCGCGCCGCTGCTGCTTGCGGAGGTCCATCTTCTTGACGGCCACCTGGCGGCCGGTGGCCCGCTCCGTGGCGATGCACACGATGCCCGTCGAGCCCTCGCCGATCTTGATGAAGTTCTCCAGGTCTCGGCGCGGGTCGCCGCGACTTACAACCATCTCAAGCGCCTTCCGGAACTAGACAAATGAAAAACAAAACTGATGTGACGTCACTGCGGACCGGATGTGAGTGGGGGTCATAGTAACGCGCGTTACCTCAGTTATGATTTACCGTATCCATATTATTTGTACATGATTGTAACAAATTTTATTTGAAATTCAAATATGTTTTTTGTACGAATTAGCAACTATTTAAACTGTTCACATAATATAAAATATTACTATGTGGTGTACAGGCAGTGTAAAAAATACTGCTTACTCCGTATATAAACACATACAAAAAGATGCACAGATCCACAGATTCAGCAGAACACCGAGACATACCTGGTTGAATCTATCATTCTCCGCGTTACGTAATGAGTCCTGGTATGTAAGCAGTGACAAGAAGAAAGGGTGCATTGCCAAGGTTAGTAATAGTTAGCGTTTAATACGAAATAAGCAAATAGCAGTTCTAAAAGGACGGTATAGGGGATTAGACACCAGCCTAATATAGCGGTATTTCAATCACATGATACAATTACAAAGAAAGACTAGAGAACAATGAAAACAATAAAGCCCGAAAAGAGAAAAAGAAAACTTGTTTGTACAGAAAGAAGTATTAATCTTGGGATTTCACAAAGAGATGACGTAACAAATGAAATGTTACACAAGTAAAAATAGACCTGGATTCACCTCCACCATGAGAGGACGCCACAAAAGACGGAATATTACATTACGAGAAAAATGCATTAAAATCACATCCAGAGTTCACTATGCAGCGACGGGATAAAATACGGAATATTAGAGACAAACCAGGAACATAAACAAATACAAGAACCTCTCTTTCACATTATAGTGCGAGCCGACAACGATAGAAAGCTATGTCTTTTATAGAAAAGTCAGAAGTCTCACTTAAACATAGAACGGATAAGGTAGAAATATACATAAAAATTACCCCTATAGTGAACTATTCCCGCCTCCAAAAACATATTTATTTACACTTACTAAATAGAGGATGAGAGATACAAATTCAAAAAGACAATATGGATCACAGCAAATTATATCCATCGAAAGGTAATGATGTGAGTCTAGAGACGATATGTCAAATAGCAAACTGGAAAGAAGGGCTTCATAATCCAGGGCCAAGACTAGAGAGAGAGAGAGAGAGAGAGAGAGAGAGAGAGAGAGAGCAAAGACAACCGACGCACCACACTGACGGCCACGTCAGTGGTGACGACGTGACAGCTGACCACCGACACACACAAGGGAACGCCAGCTGACCACCGAGTCCTGAACGCCTGGGTTGGCTACAATGGTCATTTGGTCATCCGACCGAGAGAAACAAGACAGCCACTCGTTTCCGCCACATTTGCCCCTCACTATAGACCATGTTGATAAGGCGTCCACGGGGTGGTGACAGATGACACGGAGCTAAGAGCCTCGAGCTGACAGGACGGGACGGCCACGCACACACTTAAATCCTAATACGAGATATCCCAAGTACCATTCAGATCGCTACTGATCCGGGTCTCAATCGCGACACGAAGATCCGGTGGATACTACAGTACAAACATGAAGCGGTTATCAGCCGGAAGGTATAGTTGTTGACCTGACTCGACTTGATAGGCTCGGAAGGAATGGGATAAATTTAAAGTTGCATGTCGAGCTCTTTCCCGCCAAAACTAAAGAGGTCAAAATACTAATAAGAATCAGTCCTTGAATCATTCAAGACTTCTTTTGTCTATACACCACCCATGCCAGACTGCCAATAGTGTCTCTTAGCCTTGCCCGTGATATCAATTTACCACAAGTTTTCATTTTAGTGGTAAACGTCATCAGTTTGTGTGCTTCGCGATGCTTTGGTATAAGTAGCAGTACCGCGACCGAGTTCTGTGGTGTCCCGGGATAGACACGTTTGCCACACCATAGGCGAAACGGCGATATTTATCAGGTTTTTGAATTCATAGAATGAAACAATCGAGTTTTCTGCAAATTTTGATATAAATTTCGCCTAGGCTTAGTTTTGGCGGGAAAGAACTCGACATGCAACTTTAAGGTATGCCGTCGCTCATGCCGTGTGCATATACCCACCACGTGCTCTCACCACTGGCAGACCGGAATACGTGCAGTATTAGTCCATATAATGGGGGTTAGTAGGAGATATACACTTGTCAGAAAAAGAAACGCCAGTTTTATGAGCGGTGGCTTGGACAAAACCTTGCGTTTCTCCATCTGACTTATATGTGTAGAATGATAGCCCCATGCATGCAATCGACATCATGCCTTTCGGAATAATGTAATAAGTTGTTAGTTTCGGCCACGCCGCCAGCCGACCACCGCGCCACCTGTGGCGAGGAGAGTGGTTAGGTCTCCGCTTGGGGACTCCGACTGCCGACTGAGTGATTCCCTTAATTATCGCCCAGTTACCTGCTCGTGAGACAGCCGCTGCTGCTCTGGGAAGGGTGATGAAGAGCCCGGAGTGCCCGGGGTCCCAGGGTAGGGGGAACCCTTGGGGGACTGGGGCATACTGGGGGAGTGCTGCGGCTTCGTTGTCATGGGCGACGGTGGGTTGGTGGGCTGGTGGTCTCCTTGGTAACGGTTGTTGTTATTCAGGGTTGGAGTGCTGGGGCCCTTAGCCTTGTGGCTGGGTGAGTCCAGCCCCTGGAGGGGGAGGGGTAGTCAAGGCAAACATTCAGGCCAAGCCAATCACACATGCAAACTCGGTGAGGGGCGTAAAAGACTCACAAAGACGGTACGGGAAACTCATAATACAGACTACGTCATCTCCTAAAATCAATAGCCACACAATTAAAACAGACGGGTGAGAGACGCCAGCCCAATAGTCACTGGAGCACATGCACTATGCAAGACTTCTATCTCGTCATCAACATCTGTATAATCTACCAAAAACTAATTCACAGATAAGAGGTGCATTAATCAAGGATCTTAAAACAAATTCAATCATTCACAGGAATTAATTTACAAAGTCCAGAGACAGGAAGGGAAGGAGAGAAGGCGTTCATCATTCTAGCCATCTATTCCATGCGAGTTTGGCGGACTCAGCGAGACGGTGGGTTACTCGGCTATGGCTCGGTAAGACAAAGGGTTAATAAAGACCAATCACAGACACCGCCACACCACGTGGAGACGGATGGGCGTGGCCAGGCACCGGGAGAGCCAATGAGAGGCCAGAGGACCTCTCACCACCCATGGTTATGCCCCGTGGATACCAGACACAAACAGAGGTATCAAACATACGGACAGTCACTTCTCAAACCGGGTCTCGGGTAGCTGATCCGCATACCATATCCTAACGCCTACTACACCTCCGATACCCTATCCTGAAAGCTGATATACGGCTGATACCGTATCCTAAAGGCTGATATACCTGTGATGCCGTATCCTAAAGGCTGACATACTGCTGATACAGTATACTAAAGGCTGATATAACTGATACTGTATCCTTAAGGCTGAGATACCTCTGATACATTATCCCAAAGGCTGAAAGTCCTCTGATACCGTATCATAAAGGCTGAAAGTCCTCTGATACCGTATCATAAAGGCTGATATTCCTCTGATACCATATCCTAAAGGCTGATATTACTCTAATATCGTATACCTAAAGGCTGATATACCTCTGATATTGTATCTTAATGGCTGATATACCTCTGATACCATATTCTAAAGGCTGATATACCTTTGATACTGTATCCTAAAGGCGAATATACACCAAATACCGTGTCCTAAAGGCAGATATACCTATGATACCGTATCCCAAAGGCTGATATACCTCTGATACCGTATCCCAAAGGCTGATATACCTCTGATACCGTATCTTAAAGGCTGATATACCTCTGATACTGTATCCTAAAGGCTGATATACCTCTGATACCATATCGTAAAGGTTGATCTTCCTCTGATACCGTATCCTGAAGGCTAATATACCTCTGATACCGTCACCTAAAGGCTGATATACCTCTGATACAGTATCCTAAAGGCTGATCTTCCTCTGATATCATATCCCAAAGGCTGATCTTCCTCTGATATCATCCTAACGGCTGATATACCTCTGATACCGTATCCTAAACGCTGAGATACTGCTCATACCATATCCTAAAGGCTGATATACCTCTGATATCGTATCCAAAAGGCTGATATACCTCTGATACCGTATCCTAAAGGCTGCTATACCTCTGATCCAGTATCCTAAAGGCTGATATACCTCTGATATAGTATCCAACAGGCTTATATACCTCTGATATCGTATCCTAAAGGCTGATATACCTCTGATACCGTATCCTAATGGCTGATCTTCCTCTGATACAGTATCCTAAAGACTGATCTTCCTCTGATACAGTATCCTAAAGGCTGATCTTCCTCTGATACAGTATCCCAAAGGCTGATACCCCACTGATATAGTATCCTAAATGTTGACATACCTATAATACCGTGTTCCTGAGGCTACTATCGCCAGCCCAAGGCTGATTTTGAAGACGCTTGACACAGTATGTGTACCCTCGCGGCACCCGTGGCCCATATCCCACAAGCCTTCGCTGACCCACGAGTCGGGGCCAGCGTCATCGGCGCATGTAACGACATCAGCTGACAGGACTGAAACCGGGGAGGGGGGTGGGGGGCGGGTGGGGGAGACTTACCCGCTCGTACTGATGGGCTGACGGCGGGGGCTGCGGCTTGGGGGCGGTGTCGGGGCGACCAGGGCCCGGCCCAGGCCCAGGCCCAGGCCCCGGCCCCCACTCCCTCTCCCTCTGCTGTTGCCGTGGTAACGACGCGTAGGGGTTGTGTTGCATGGCTCCGTTCGTCACTTGCGGTTGTTGCTGCTGGTGCTGTAGTTGCTGTTGCTGTTGATATGGTGGGTAGTGGCCCCCCGTGGGGCTGCGCGGGGGGAGGGTGCCCCCGGGGGAGGCGGGGCCGTCCCTCCGGCGGTTGTCCCGGGGAAGGGTACCCGCGCCGTTGTCCCGGGGGAGGGTGCCGCCCCCGCCGCCGCCGTCTCGCTGGTCTCGCGGCAGGGTGCCGTTGCCCCAATTCTCCCCCCTGCCCTGCTGCGGTGGCGGCCCCTGGCGGCCGTACTGGCGCTCGTCCCGGTGGGGACGGTGTTCCCGGGGGTCACGCGGAGGGCCCCGGTAGTCACCCCCCTCCCCCATGCCGTGGTAGGGCGGCGGCCCGCCGTCCCGGAAGTCCCGAGGGGCGTTCACGTAATCCCCCATGCCCCCCCTGGGGTCCGCCCCTCGGGGGTCCCCTCCCCGGGGCAGGGTGCCGCCGCCGCCCGGGCCGGGGTAGTCCATGTTCGGCTGTTGCGGGTATCCCTGCTGGTGACCCTGGTGTGGGGGGTAGTCGTGGCCGGCCGAGTGGGGCGGGCCGTACCCTCCGTAGCCTGGCGGGGGCTGCCCCCCCCGGCCCAGGGTGCCGCCCCGCTCGTAGTCCTCGGGGACGGGGCCCATGCCGTCGTTGGGGACGTAGTTGTTCTTGCGGTAGGACTGGGGGCTGTACTGGCGCAGCGAGTTGGAGCGCGCCACCGTCATACCACGCACGTCGCTGGACGGGTAGCCGTTCATGTGCATGCTCGAGTTACCGCGAACAATTTTCTGGAAATGAACAGCAATACAACTAAATACACCATATCAAGAAAATCGTATGTACGTCGGAAGTGTAACGGTAGCGTATCACTAAAATACAGTAAATGCTTAGTTTTGGGCCCCTTAGGATAGCATCCATCTTACGAAGGCTCCTCTCGTTGCGAAACTCAACCGAGTGAAGCCAAAGACCATATGAAAGCGAAATGTCATCACCTAGTGTTATATAAATGGAAAATACTTACGTACGTTAACATTAACGTTACTTTACTTACTTACGTTACTTTTGGGTTACTTTTACGCCATCTGGCTTCCAAGCTGAAGCTAACATCAACGATGGCAAGCACACTATCAAGGGATATTCCTGATTGCCACCCATTAATCGCATAATAGTCCAGAAAATAGTTCTCTCGTTGAAAACCCTAACAGTAATCGTGTAACAAGGCCAACCCTTCAGCGTATGATATACTTATGAAAACAAAAAAAAATTGTTTTAGATGGGCCTCCCAGCTGTATGATGATCACTGACGTCACTCCAGCCGCGATGGGGAATATGATACTGTGTAGATTACTCTGAGGTCAAGTAGGCGGTGCGTGTTCACGGAGCTAAGCAATGGTCCCAACCCCAACGTAGTGCCTGGAGCAAACCTGGGGAGTGACGCTTGGGAAAAAAACGAGGCAGTTTTGTGGTGAAATCTACATGCGGGATCTGTCACTCTCATCCACGACAATGACGTCATAGGAGGGTTCGGGTGACTTGTCGACGACGACTCCGCGCAGTCGGGATGCGATTAAAACTGCAAGGCAGGTTGTGTCGCCCTAGAGAGCAAGGCGCACCTTGGGGTTTTGTCATGCACTTCACATATTACTTCGTCGTGAAGAGTTTCTAACATGGAAGTCTCCGAGGCCCTTTTGTTGACATCGAACTTCATTTAGATGATAAGACTTGGATGAGGCTTGGCACGAAAATCTGCAGATAGTTGGTCACGTATTTTTCGTGGACCGGCTCAGGCCATGTGCGCACAAAGATGGCTGTAAACAGCAATCCACCCAGCCATTTATAGTCGTTTACGACTTCCGCCTGACTTTAGGTCAGTGCTTCACAAGTCAAGACACAAGATCACCCATTCCTCTACAGAATATTTCACTTGACGAAGAGCGTAGGAAAATGAAATGTGGATTGTTTTAGGCCGCTTTTGTGCACATGAAAGATACATTGGGCGAACAAATAAAAACCTGCCGGGACAAGGCAAAATGGGGTTGGAGGAAAACCTGCCCGTGATGCAGATGGCAGGGTTCCAACCCACGACCAGCAGGTGATCCGCAGTTAGCCCAGCCTGCTTACCAACTGGGCTAGTGAGGGTCCCTAACGACTGTAGGAAGTACATGGCTATAAATATTAGTCAGTACCCAGGACTCGCTTCGTCTAATAGATCCAGTGGGCGTCCTCTGCCGACACACAGAGAACGGTCCTCTGCCGACACACAGAGGACGGTCCTCTGCCGACACACAGAGGACGGTCCTCTGCCGACACACAGAGGACGGTCCTCTGCCGACACACAGAGGACGGTCCTCTGCCGACACACAGAGGACGGTCCTCTGCCGACACACAGAGGACGGTCGCTTGCCGGGGACACCAACCAACCAGTGGAGTCTCCAGTACGTGACCGTCATTCACATCATCACTTCGCCATTCATCAGATTACTACAGACACCCCCCCCCCCCCCTCCCCACCCGCCCACCGCCCCAAAGCTTTACCTCAGTCAAAACGACACACACACGTACAAGGAGCTTATCTATAGAGGTCTTCAAGGGGTGGAAAGATCATCAACAATTGCAAAGCTAAAAGCGGCCAATATTTGGGTCGCTCTAGTGGTAGGGAGATCGCTATCGAAGCAGTGTTTACATCGCGTGAGCTCTCTGGTAAGGTATATACATAGCTGTGCGATATACAGCGCGGTCTACCCGACGACACAGCTTGGGGCCATGCCAAGGTAAAGTATACACATGCTCGAGGGGCACATCTATACTTATATATCGAGAGCGAGAGGAAAGGCAGCGAGCACTGTCTGTGTGACTTACATGGGTCACATTATCATCATAAATAGGTCGTTCAAAGCGGGGCGTAGAGGGGGGTGAGAGGGGGCGGATAGGGAGAGGGGAGGGGCAGGGGGGGGGGGAGGGGCAGGGGGACGAGTGGGAGGGGAGTGGCAGGGGAGACAAACAACCTAGACGGCTCGACTTAACTGATTGCAGCCCGAGGGTACAATATAGTATGAGGGTGGCGGGGCGAGGGGACGTTGGGGGTGTGGGGATGGAGGGGGGGGGGTAGAGCAATGGCGGGGGGAGGGGAAGTGGGGGGCTTCGGGTGGTGAGAAGTACTTTCTCGCCAAGCTCTGCGCCTTGCCTCAACGGACTCATTATTATTTGTTAAGAATTTCCAAAGCGATCGCGCATGTACATTGAAGGCCCGACACCCCACTACCATCACAGCGAAAAAGCGACGCCTCCCTGGGTGTGTGTGTGAGGGAGGGGGGGGGGGGTGAGTAGCCAGCGACACTTCTTCTGGGGTAGGTCAGTCACTTTTTTTGTAAAATGTGGTCCAGGTCACGTGGTCACGTCGGGGCGGTTTTGTAAAGACCGCTGTTCTACCACGAGAGTCTCATCAATAGCGAGAGAAATGAGTGTTGTGTCTGCATTATAAAGGCCTGTACAGTCTCCCGTCAGCGTCAGGTTGTTCAACTTCAGGTAAAATGGAGTGAAGTGAAGCAGAACTTCTCGCCTCCTTGGTCAGTGAGGTCGATGGGCCACTTACACCGTGGCAAAGGAGACACAAGGCAGGCACGTCTCCACTGCGCATTATGATCACACCAAGGCGTAGTAACATGCAGTGTCGCCCCCTAGCGAAGACGACCATCATCATCCTGGTCCAGGAGCCGGGATTTGGCTCAGTGCCAGGCGGGCGAGGCGGTCTGGATCATCCGGATCATCCCGGTCCGCATCCAGCCGCGCCCGAGGCGATGATGAGGGGCCAGCCAGGCGTCCGGAGCGTCCGGAGCCTGACGGCGGGGTGGGTGAGAGGCGGGGGGCGAGCGCCGGGAAGGAAGGAAGGAGTAAATCCTTTGTTTGTATCCTGGTTAAAAGCTGGCCTACGCCGGGCAAGGGGAGGGAAACCGGAGGAAACGCCAGCCACCGGACTCACCGGCCGCTGGTGGGGGAGAGGGGGGCGGAAGGGTGGGGTTGGGGGGTATGAGGTCAGAGAGGGCGAGGGTGAGGGGGACGAGGAGCGGGACGAGGCGGTGGGGGATGGAAGACAAAAGAAGGGAATCCCACTGATAAAGATGTCGGCACGGCGCTCCACGTACAACTTTGACCGTTCCCCCACCAGACAGCAAAGACTCCATCACCTTACAATCTTAACCACTCCCCCACCAGACACCAAAGGCGAGATGTCCAGAGCCGTCACCCTTTCCACTTTTATCGCTCTCCTCCATAGCAGTTATACACGCAGCAAAGGCTACAGAAGGTCCCTGGATGCCTGGAACACCGAACCGACACAACCACCCCCCCCCCCTCTCCCCTCAACTCCCACCGCCCCCAACGTCCCTGCTAACTACCCAGCCTTCGGTCTATCCCAGGTGCCTCCCCTCCCTCCCAAAAAAAGACCTCCACCCTTTGGTGATGACCCCACCCAGGGGGGTACTGCTTCCCCCTTAACCCCCGTTCCCCCCTCCCCTTTCAAAGCTGTACAGATGTTCCCATCCGGCGGATATCGGAGCCGCAGAAGGCTGGATCCTTCAACTGTGGCGTCAGAGGGATCCCAATCAGTCCGGATCCCCGGGTCTCAGGATCAACTCAGACCAGCAGGATTGATCAGGTCTGATCCGCTTACATCAGCCATGGAGAGATTCACTACGGGAGCCACTTGTAAGGCTACTAATCAGCCAAAGTCAGCCTGGATTCGGGCTACACTCCCATCGCCCCACTTCCCCTGCCCCCCCCCCCCCCCCGGACTCCCCCTTCAGCGGCGGAAGTCGATACAAATCCGGATTAGATAAGCACCGTGGTGGGTAACTCCAGAGATCTTTTTGCGCCAACTAACAGACTGAGCGGCCTGGTGGGCGAGCGGGGTGCCTGGCCGTGCGGCGTGTGCAGCCCAGACAACACCGAGCCCCTTCCAATGGCGCCCCAAGCGACCACGGCAAACATCACAGATGGACTAACTTTGAATATATATATATTACGTACATTTGCATATATATATATATATATATAAGTGGAAGATGCATTAAGAAAAGGGGGCCCTGAAGTTAACTTCCATCTTGTAGAGATGTGATGATGTGGCAAAACATATCGGGGAAGATCCTAACAGAAAGGACAGCGCTGTTGGCACTTGCAAACAAACTGCGCTGTATGTCTATTCTGAACCGATTGCAGGCCTACAGTTTTCACGAGATAACAACAGCAGAGCAGGCTGAACCAGGCCTGGGGGTACACACATCTGGACACATACAGAAGCGCACACCAAAGTGATTACTTTTTAGTGGACCTCTGTAGAATTGATTGATTTCCCGAGGTAACAACAGCAGCGTAAACTGAATCAGGCCTGGACATACTGAACAGGATCGCGGTTCAGAGCGATCAGTTACTAACCGGTACAAAACTCTGGGTCAACAAGCGAGCGGGAGGGTCACCCTCTGGTGATAGGGTATGGCATCGGGTGACCCACATGTGCATGTGAGTGTGTGTGGGGGGTGGGGGGGGGGGTGGACACACTGCCCAGCCACACGCTCACTGGCACGGCGCCAGGTCGCCCGCCAACGTCAAGGAGTCAACAGGAGACACATCTCTAACTGCTACAGACGTGGGGCAGCACCACAGAAAGCACGCTACGACAGTCAAGGCGGGCAGGTTGGTTTGGTTGTTTATTCAGGACGCTTTAACCACTTTTGATCATATCGCGTCCATGGGAGAAGGAAGGGAGAGCGGAGCCATGTCCCCGGGCGAAACGTACTCTTTGCGAAGGAAGATCTTTATCCTGCGACCGTCACACAAACATGGCCACAGCGGGGCGCGAGCCACCGATTCACGTGCCGTTAGGCTCTCAGGGGGCCAGAGCGAGCGCTCTAACCCACTGAACTGTTAAGGCGGACAGGGTGTCAGGAGACGGTGACGGTGAAGATGCGACAGACCCAGGGTTCCAGTGGTGCAGCCGGATGGCAGAAGCAGATTCCTTGGTGCTGCTGGCTGACACCTGGCGCCGGGGGAAGAGACGCGGTGGCACAGGGGGAGTGGGATATCGCATGCAGGGCCGAGGGAGGGAGGGAGCGAGGGTGGGGGTTGGAGGCAGGGGGGTGGTGTGGGATGTGCGGGGCGGTCTCCGGCTGGGGGAGGTCCACTCTCAGACGACAGACTTGCATCATATGCCGCGGAGGACCCGAAAGACGAAGAGCGGACACGGCGGACATGGCGAAGAGGGTGGCCGTGCCCACTGTCTGCACGTGCGTCCCCCACACGTGTCATTAACAGCGTGTGTGAGGGGGGGGGGGGGTTGTCCGCGGACAGGTGGCGAGGTCACTGTCAGTCAGGATTGTCGGAGGTCACGAGGCCTGAGGGGGTGAGGACGTGAGGGGGTGGGGGCTATAGGGAGACCTACCACAGCAGTCTCACGTGTGTAACCTGGGGCCAGGCCACAGCTGACCAATCACTCAGCCAGCCGTCGATACCAGGCCACCCATCAGGCCACCCACTAGGCCACTCACCAGGCCACCCACCACACCAGCCCACCCACCAGGCCACCCATCAGTCCACCCACCAGGCCACCCATCAGGCCACCCACCAGCCCACCCACCAGGCCACCCACCAGGCCACCCATCAGTCCACCCACCAGGCCACCCACCAGGCCACCAACCAGGCCACCCACCAGGCCACCCATCAGGCCACCCATCAGGCCACCCACCAGGCCACCCACCAGGACACCCATCAGTCCACCCACCAGGCCACCCACCAGGCCACCCACCAGGCCACCCACCAGGCCACCAACCAGGCCACCCACCAGGCCACCCATCAGGCCACCCACCAGCCCACCCATCAGGCCACCCACCAGGCCACCCACCAGTCCACCCACCAGGCCACCCACCAGGCCACCCACCAGGCCACCCACCAGGCCACCCATCAGGCCACCCACCAGGCCACCCATCAGTCCACCCACCAGGCCACCCATCAGTCTACCAACCAGGCCACCCACCAGGCCACCCACCAGGCCACCCACCAGGCCACCCACTAGGCCACCCACCAGGCCACCCCACAGGGCATAATCACGGGAGTGATGGATACAGCCAGACAACCAGAAGGTCTAGGGGTGGGTCAGGGATGGGTCAGGGGCACATGCGGTGGTCAGGGTCACCTGTACACCTGGGTCAGGGTCAACTCTGCATTTGGTGGTCAGCTATACATTTGGGTCAGGGTCAGCTGTCCCATGTATTTGCCATACACTGACTGTGTATAACCCCCTTAGCACAAGGTCTCACTCTAACACAGACCCTTTTGTCAAAGGGTAAAGAGGACCCCCATTACACGTCCCTGTCTAATACCGCCATGCTCATGGGGGTCGGGGGGACGGGCCAGTAAAACCCTGTGGGTCAGGCACGGTATAATGCCATGATAACGTGACACAGGCCAGTCAGCAATAGGTCGGCGGTACAGTCCACACTGTTAACACAGGCCGAGAGACACGTGCGTGATGCGGGTCATACCGACCACTCTCCTGCAGGGCGGGTGTGGCCACCTTGCGGGCACCGGCCACAACCAATCCGTCCCATCAGACAGACAAGTTGCTGGGAGCGTGGGGGGCGGAGGGGTTAGGTGGTGTGTCTGTGTGGAGGGGGGAGGCGTTTGGAGGTGGGTGGTCGAACGTGGGGGGGAGGTGCCAGGTCCGGGTGGGGGGAGGCACACAGGGTCGAGGGGTGGAGCACACACAGGGTCGGGGTTTTGTGGATCCGGGTGGTTGGTTGGGCCATAACCTTTTGAACCCCATGGTGCTCTTACAGCACTCTACCATTATTATTACATACCGGGCCAATGTGACGAATGAATAGAACGGCCCCAAACAGTGGTGGGTGTCGAACCCTCAACCTATCGGCGATTCCCTCGTCTCCTGTTCTAATTCGCAACTAAATAGAATAACATGAAGGTGTTTTAGGCCGTTGTTGTGCACACAAACACAGGGCTACAACTGGGTCGATGAACAAACACCCCGGGAGGATGAATGATACATGAATCAAAAACGCCCCAGATGTGGCGGCCCAGGCTCTTGCTTCATTCCCGTGGCGCTAACCACTGGATCAAGGAGAGGTCCCCTGGACCCCACGAACCTACCTTGAGGGGCTGCATCTCTGTGGGCGTGATGAGGGAGGGGTCGATGATTGGGCGCGGCCGGCCGGGGCCCTGCATGGCCCCCACGGCGGCCGTGTTGGCGGACACGGGCTCCACCACGCTCTGCCACTGGCGGGGCAGACCCACGAACGTGCCCTGGCTGACGTCATAGCCCGTGTGCACCCGGTGCTCGAAGTTCAGCGGCTCCGAGATTTCCGGCCGCGGTTTCTTACCCTTCTTATTGAACATGGCTCACTGGAAGGAAACAGAAGAGAACCGTATTAAACGCACACACACACATGTATGTATACCAAGTATCGTACCCTTCTGATCCAACATAGGTCACTGGAAAGGAAACAACATTACCATATTCAACCCACATGCACGGTCGTGAGTTCGAATCCCGGTGGCGACGCCGTGATTGATACCCTCTACATTCACTATTCCAAAGCCCAATAGCTTCAGAATCATGCGCCAGAACGTTTCTCGATAACAAAATATATATCCGAATAGAACAACAGCCCAATCGCCGACCAGGTGGTCCTGTTGATTGAGTTATAGATTGTTATAAAGGTTTCTTCATTTCTCAAATTCAAGGGGATAACTTCATAACCTTGAGATTTGAGCAAACATTGCAAAACTAAGTTGTGGGAGAAGAGTATTTTAAACCTTAAGACAGTGTATCACATATGTAATCTTTATGCGCTGTTGAGCTATATTACGACGGATACCTAAGTAAGTAATAACGCGTCAATGGAATCGGTTAGGGGCGGAGCGGAGCCATGTACCCGGGGGGTAACACCCTATTCTTGGTGAAGGGGGACGGTTACCCTGCCCAATCAGGACATTCGTACGCTGGGGGCGCGAACCGCTGGCATTCTAGCACCACGGCCGCCACCTGACTATACAACGATGTAGCACTATCGTTGACCGCGTGACGCCCCGTCGACACAGACCCAACACGCCAACCACCTGGCTATATATGCGGGTGATAAGAGGAGGCAGTTGTAGCGAAGGGTCAGATACTACAAGGTGCGTACCAACCACACCTCACCAGTTCCCTTTGGTGTACTGCCGCAGTTCCGATTACCTGGAATCGCCGATATCTTACATAATAGTCCCTATATCTTGTTGTCCACAGATTAAGTAAGCTTAACGCGTCAAAAGAAGCTGCATAATCGGGAACTGATTTGAGGAAACCGGTAAACACCAACAATTCCAACCATGCCAAGCAATCCCTCGCCTGAAACCTGTTGCGGTAATAGGTCAGGCGGTCGGGAAGGAAAAACCCGTAATCTACCTTTGTGTCTACAGTATTTTGACAGCCTTCCTCAGCCAAGAGTTGAGGTGGCTTTGGTACTGTTGGCAGTTGCTTTGGTACGGTTGAGATAATCATCTATCAGCAGACTTCACCCTGTCACTGACGAGAAAAAGGGCAGGAAATACTAACCCAAGCCAAACAGGCAGACGGAGATTTACGTAACTGACAAGGGTGCTGTTAGCTCTTTCAATATCAACAACGGGTCGTTGTTCTAAGAACACACAGACAGGAGCTGAAAGCCGCAACCCAAGAACACCACACTCCAACATCATCATCCTTTATGGAAGTCAACAGGACTCTAGTCAACATCATCCTACATGTCAGGTCAACATTATCCTACCTGTCAGGTCAACATCATCCTACATGTCAGGTCCACATCATCCTACATGTCAGAACAACATCATCCTACATGTCAGAACAACATCATCCTACATGTCAGAACAACATCATCCTACATGTCGGGTTAACACCACATGACAGGTACTACGCGCACTACATCAGATACAATGAAAAATATCACACAATACACAATCCGAATTCAACTGCACATTGAATCTGATCACCCTTCCCCCCCCCCCCCCCTCCCCACGTCTGCAGGGCACCCTCATGGGGTCCTTCATCATGACAGATTCCCATTGTTTCCAGTCGCCTGGGACGTGCATTATACATATCGCCACCAGGGCGGTGTGTTGTGTTGTCGGCATGTTGTCGGGACAGCAGGGGAGGTTCTAACTCCATTCCTCGTCCCATGGTAACAGCATTTATTGTCATACCACAAAGAAAAACACAACTTGATAATAACCATCTGCGTCACAAGCCACAAAAAAAAAGCAAAGCCGCTCCGCTATCTGGGCGATTTTTCGCGACGGCTATCTCTCCCGCCAACCCAACCGAACACACACACGCACCCTTCTAGTATCTCGCCCTGAGAATGCGGGAATGAGAGTCGATGTGGATCTGCCTCCCGCTGCAGAAACGACATTCCAGGCCAGGAATCCGAGTAGTCGTCCCCAGACACGCCGGGTTTACTAGACGCACATGGCGCGGTTATCATGGTTAAGACAGCGGCGACACGAGACTTCATATATTCTCCTTGATTGCTTTTGCAGTTTTTAGACAGTGAGCGCCATCTAGCGAATGGCAGCTTGACGGTTTGGGTTGGGTTGGCGACATTTATCCCCTCCAAAATGGTTGGTAGGTGAAGACAGCAGTTATTAATGCGAACGAACCTGTCAAATGTAACATAATCGTCACTGTGACAAGAAGTTTCCTTTCATGAAGTCAGATTTTGGTGGGACGGGACCGATTGAAAACATATGTGGGACAACTGAGACTTGGGCAGAGACAGTGTTAACATGGGTATGATGTCAAAAGTCGTTAAATGGGCGTAACAGATGCACACAGAACACCAGTTATTAGGCAAAATAGGAGACGATTCTGTCAACATGTCATCACAAGTCCTGGAGGATCTCTGTACAGTAACGTGGATCATCAACTAGAGGGCAAAGATACAGCGGTGGCAGCTTTAACTATCTGCACGACATAATAGTGAACCACTAAGACGCAGAACCCGACAAGGGTTGTTTTAATGACCTGAGACCTCGTAAAGATTAATCCAAAAGCAACTTTCCATTTCGGCACCGAAAACCGTGGAAATGACATGGACCAGTGACGCCATCTGGTGAGCAATCACCCATGCGTATGACAGATACAAAAGTCTGCCCTCAGTTAATGGTTAACTGACTGGTCGGTCAGTGGAGGGCACCATTGTAATTTAGGCAGGGATCCCGCTGTACTTGAAACATAGTGGGATAAACAGGCTAAATATGAGATCTTTGCTTATTATCGAGCAAATGAATGCGTAGTTAACACGTTCCTCACAACTACGAAGGCGGAAATGCATCGCGCAAATCGCAATAGAAAGCAATCACTGTCACGATATATGGAATTCGAAATTGAAATCAACCGAACATTCCCCATTACCTTACGATAACTCCTTAAATATCGCTTGTGCCGGAGACTGTTCCCCCCAGACTAATGTCTGAGTAGAGGTCCAGCGGTACATCTACCTTAGGTACATCCTTGAAGCGCCATATTGGTACAGGTAGGGACGGCCACACAACCCTGTAGAGGGTGACCACCAATCACTGACAACAGGGTCCTCTATCCACACCGCCCGGCGCACACCGGCTTCAGCAGTGACACAATCCAGGATCAGACCCCATCAGGCTCACAATAGAGCGGTAAACAAGCCCATTAGCTGATATCTGACCTGTGAACCGAGTGAACGGGAAGGATAGGGTGTTGGTGGGGGTGGGTGGGGGGCATGACGAGCTATCAGTGAGATACGCTTTATGATATTTACACCTGTACCTAATCAAGCAGCCAATGTTGGAGGAAGCTGCATTTTGTGCTTTAGGGTCGTAACGCCAGTTATATGTACTGGAAGCCACTCCCAATGAGGACACATTTATCATCGTTGATACCTGGATCACTAGTCCAGTCAAGAGGCCACACAAAGAGATCCAGACCACGTTAGACGCGACCACTGATTGGGATACGCTTGGGATGAGAGACCGCTTGGGATGAGAGACCGCTTGGGATGAGAGACCGCTTGGGATGAGAGACCGCTTGGGATGAGAGACCGCTTGGGATGAGAGACCGCAAAGCCCTCCAGGACGTCTGTCCACAAGATGAAGTAATGGCTGGTAGTAATAGCACTGCGTGGGTAATGGCAGGGGGGGGGGGGCGCCTCAGTCAGGGCGGACCCCAGCCGCCCCCTCACAGCAGTCAGTCACAGGCCTGGGCTGGGTGGGTGGGTGGGTGGGGTGTTGCGTACATCACACTTCAGACTAAACAGGGCTGGTTTATCACAACAGCTGCCAAGTGGGGTGAAGCCAACAACGCATCATATGGCGACAGTGGACAGAGTGGTTGGTGGGAGGTGTGGCGAGCATGTGATAAGGGGAGGGAGGGTTGGTGGGCGGGGCGGGGCGGGTAAAGAGAGGGGAACGACAGGTGGGAAGGGGGGGGGGCGAGGGAAAAGCAGACTTCTCGGGTGGAGGGATCGGCATGTTGGGAGGTGAGGAGGAGCTAGGAGGTGGTGGTGGAGGGGGAAAAGACAATCAAACCACAACCTTGGAACCTCGCCTTTGCAAGGGCGGTGGTGAATCTCAGGAGACAAGATGAGGCGAGAAGGGAGGGAGACGGGAGACAAGATCATGAGGGACGGAGAATGTGTAGTGAAATGGGACGCCGACGGGCAGTTTGAAAACAAGGGGGGTGGGGCAGGGGACGGGATGTAAGGAACGGAGGGGTTGTGGGCGGGCCGAGTGGGGGGAGCGGAGGGGAGGGGCAGGAGGGAAGGGGTTGTACCTCACGCCACTTTAACAGCATCCCACTGGCACGCCGAGGCCCCTTCATGTGCAGCTCTTGCACGCACCCTAATCACTTCTCATACGTACTCTAGCATTCGGAACGATTGAAGATGACGCCACGCTGGGACCGGGGAGGGGGGCGTCCTGAGGGGTGAACGGCAGTCTCGAGCCTTTATATCCCTCCTCTTCCTCAAAACCATCTTGGCTCCCATCCCATTACCCCCACCCCCACCCCTCCTCTGCCTCATTCCCGGATTGTTGCTGTTCCAGAAAGTCCCCGGTTAGGAGCGCGTTCCGACGCCACCCGTCTCGACCAATCGCGACGCAGCAGCTGAACCCCCCTCAGTCATTCCCAGCATGCAGCGCGGCCGCCATACCAGCCGGACACACAGACAGACAGAGAGGCTGACGCACAGGGGGAGGGGGGGGGGTGGACCAGGCACCGATCAGGGGTGAGTGGGGGGAGGAGGAGGGGGGAGGGGGGAATGGAGTGGGGGGAGGGCCATTAACACCTGAGCACTACTCACCACAACAGTAAAACCCGGAGACCGACCGACACACGCCTGTCTCGTTCAGCGCAGTCTCAGCACCCACAGCATGCAGTACACCACTGCCAGACCCCACCCAGCAGGGCTACCCTATCAGGGATAGTCACTTCGTTACAGACATCAATCAGCGTTACGCCCTTATCAGTAATAACCCCAATCCTATACCATGAGCGATGAGCGCCACTCGTAAAGCACCCCGTCCAAACACAGCGTGTTCGGTGTGATCGGAGCATTACCGGGGATTTCAACAGGGGATGCAAGCCGCTGGTCTGGGAAGTGCACTATGAAAATAGTCCATGGAATGTGTGGCCGGGGGGGGGGGGGGGGGGTAGCAGGCGAAGCGAAGCAGGCGGAGCGAAGCCATGTCTGTCCCCGACTGGGGGGGGGGGGGGGAGTACTTCTCTCTTTTAACATGTTTAATGAAGGACATGAGATCTGCATCCAAAAAAACAGGGACATATACATTTCCACAATATGATACAACCCAATGCTGTCCGCCCCTCCACCCCCGCCCCCCCTCCCTCCACGGGCTCAATCGACAAAGCCCAGCGTTGTACAGCAGAAGTTAGCCTGCACTACTTTCAAGACCTACAATATACCTCCTTTAACACATTTGCCAACAAACCCTGCTTGCGGTAACGGGGACACGATGTTTCGTTCCCACAGCACACACCACGTGCCATCCACGCTCAAAAAAAGCACCGTCGACCGTAACAAAAACTATTGAAAATCACCCCCCGAAAAAAGGTGTATATTACTATAACACGAGACCCCTGTGTGTAAAGTATAAAGTTTGTTCCTACCGGAAGCCGACTAGATTTCATTCACACGGAAATAGGCAACACGAAATGGAATAAGGGAAGTTCAGACCATATGACCAATCCGCCAGAGGCCCGTGAGTAACTGTTACCGGTGTCAGTGAACAGTGTCAGGCAGTATTCACCATGTGGTCGTAGTTCGCATATCAACCCGCACACCTGAAACCGGAAGTAACACCGCACCTTCCGCCCCTTCCCCCCCCCCCCCTCCTCCACCTCCCACACGGTCTTATGACAAGTGCAGAGAATCGCCGCTGCACTGGGGAGCCATATTTCACATGGTGACTCACTGAAGCAAAGGATACGCGCGTAAAGTAAGTCTAACTAAGTCAGAGGCAGACACGGGACCGGAGACCAAGGTCCAGAGGCAGAGACACGGGGCCAGAGACACGGGGCCAGAGACCAAGGTCCAGAGGCAGAGACACGGGACCAGAGACCAAGGTCCACAGGCAGAGACACTGGACCAGAGACCAAGGTCCCGAGGCAGGGCACGGGACCAGAGATCAAGGTCCAGAGGCAGAGACACGGGACCAGAGACCAAGGCCCGGAGGCAGAGACACGGCACCAGAGACCAAGGTCCAGAGGCAGAGACACGGGACCAGAGACCAAGGTCCAGAGGCAGAGACACGGGACCAGAGACTAAGGTCCAGCGGCAGAGACACGGGACAAGAGACCAAGGTCCAGAGGCCGAGACACGGGACCAGAGACCAAGGTCCAGAGGCAGAGACACGGGACCAGAGACCAAGGTCCCGAGGCAGAGACACGGGACCAGAGACCAAGGTCCAGAGGCAGAGACACGGGACCAGAGACCAAGGTCCAGAGGCAGACACGGGACCAGAGACCAAGGTCCAGAGGCAGAGACACGGGACCAGAGACCAAGGTCCAGAGGCAGAGACACGGGACCAGAGACCAAGGTCCAGAGGCAGAGACACGGGACCAGAGACCAAGGTCCAGAGGCAGAGACACGGGACCAGAGACCAAGGGCCAGAGGCAGAGACACGGGACCAGAGACCAAGGTCCAGAGACCAAGGTTTAGAGGCAGAAACACGGGACCAGAGACCAAGGTCCAGAGGCAGAGACACGGGACCAGAGACCAAGGTCCAGAGGCAGAGACACGGGACCAGAGACCAAGGTCCAGAGGCAGAGACACTGGACCAGAGACCAAGGTCCCGAGGCAGGGCACGGGACCAGAGACCAAGGACCAGAGGCAGAGACACGGGACCAGAGACCAAGGTCCAGAGGCAGAGACACGGGACCAGAGACCAAGGTCCCGAGGCAGAGACACGGGACCAGAGACCAAGGTCCCGAGGCAGAGACACGGGACCAGAGACCAGGGTCCAGAGGCAGAGACACGGGACCAGAGACCAAGGTCCAGAGGCAGAGACACGGGACCAGAGACCAAGGTTTAGAGGCAGAGACACGGGACCAGAGACCAAGGTCCAGAGGCAGAGACACGGGACCAGAGACCAAGGTCCCGAGGCAGAGACACGGAACCAGAGACCAAGATCCAGAGGCAGAGACACGGGACCAGAGACCAAGGTCCAGAGGCAGAGACACGGGACCAGAGACCAAGGTCCAGAGGCAGAGACACGGGACCAGAGACCAAGGTCCAGAGGCAGAGACACGGGACCAGAGACCAAGGTCCAGAGGCAGAGACACGGGACCAGAGACCAAGGTCCCGAGGCAGAGACACGGGACCAGAGACCAAGGTCCAGAGGCAGAGACACGGGACCGGAGACCAAGGTCCAGAGGCAGAGACACGGGACCAGAGACCAAGGTCCAGAGGCAGAGACACGGGACCAGAGACCAAGGTCCAGAGGCAGAGACACGGGACCGGAGACCAAGGTCCAGAGGCAGAGACACGGGACCAGAGATCAAGGTCCAGAGGCAGAGACACGGGACCGGAGACCAAGGTCCAGAGGCAGAGACACGGGACCAGAGACCAAGGTCCAGAGGCAGGGCACGGGACCAGAGACCAAGGTTTAGAGGCAGAGACACGGGACCAGAGACCAAGGTTTAGAGGCAGAGACACGGGACCAGAGACCAAGGTTTAGAGGCAGAGACACGGAACCAGAGTCCAAGGTCCAGAGGCAGGGCACGGGACCAGAGACCAAGGTCCAGAGGCAGGGCACGGGACCAGACTCCAAGGTTTAGAGGCAGAGACACGGGACCAGAGTCCAAGGTCCAGAGGCAGAGACACGGGACCGGAGATCAAGGTCCAGAGGCAGAGACACGGGACCAGAGACCAAGGTACAGAGGCAGGGCACGGGACCAGAGACCAAGGTTTAGAGGCAGAGACACGGGACCAGAGACCAAGGTTTAGAGGCAGAGACACGGAACCAGAGTCCAAGGTCCAGAGGCAGAGCACGGGACCAGAGACCATGCTCCAGAGGCAGAGACACGGGACCAGAGACCAAGGTCCAGAGGCAGAGACACGGGACCAGAGACCAAGGTCCAGAGGCAGAGACACGGGACCAGAGACCAAGGTCCAGAGGCAGAGACACGGGACCAGAGACCAAGGTCCAGAGGCAGAGACACGGGACCAGAGACCAAGGTCCAGAGGCAGGGCACGGGACCAGAGACCAAGGTTTAGAGGCAGCGACACGGGACCAGAGACCAAGGTTTAGATGCAGAGACACGGAACCAGAGTCCAAGGTCCAGAGGCAGGGCACGGGACCAGAGACCATGGTCCAGAGGCAGAGACACGGGACCAGAGACCAAGGTACAGAGGCAGGGCACGGGACCAGAGTCCAAGGTTTAGAGGCAGAGACACGGGACCAGAGTCCAAGGTCCAGAGGCAGAGACACGGGACCAGAGTCCAAGGTTTAGATGCAGAGACACGGAACCAGAGTCCAAGGTCCCGAGGCAGGGCACGGGACCAGAGACCATGGTCCAGAGGCAGAGACACGGGACCAGAGACCAAGGTCCAGAGGCAGGGCACGGGACCAGAGTCCAAGGTTTAGAGGCAGAGACACGGGACCAGAGTCCAAGGTCCAGAGGCAGAGACACGGGACCAGAGTCCAAGGTTTAGAGGCAGAGACACGGGACCAGAGTCCAAGGTCCAGAGGCAGAGACACGGGACCGGAGACCAAGGTCCAGAGGCAGAGACACGGGACCAGAGACCAAGGTCCAGAGGCAGAGACACGGGACCAGAGACCAAGGTCCAGAGGCAGAGACACGGGACCGGAGACCAAGGTCCAGAGGCAGGGCACGGGACCAGAGACACGGGACCAGAGACCAAGGTCCAGAGGCAGAGACACGGGACCAGAGACACGGGACCAGAGACCAAGGTTTAGAGGCAGAGACACGGGACCAGAGTCCAAGGTTTAGAGGCAGAGACACGGGACCAGAGACCAAGGTCCAGAGGCAGAGACACGGGACCGGAGACCAAGGTCCAGAGGCAGGGCACGGGACCAGAGACACGGGACCAGAGACCAAGGTCCAGAGGCAGACACGGGACCAGAGACACGGGACCAGAGACCAAGGTTTAGAGGCAGAGACACGGGACCAGAGTCCAAGGTTTAGAGGCAGAGACACGGGACCAGAGACCAAGGTCCAGAGGCAGAGACACGGGACCAGAGACCAAGGTCCCGAGGCAGAGACACGGGACCAGAGACCAAGGTCCAGAGGCAGAGACACGGGACCAGAGTCACGGGACCAGAGACCAAGGTCCAGAGGCAGAGACACGGGACCAGAGACACGGGACCAGAGTCCAAGGTTTAGAGGCAGAGACACGGGACCAGAGACCAAGGTTTAGAGGCAGAGACACGGGACCAGAGACCAAGGTTTAGAGGCAGAGACACGGGACCAGAGTCCAAGGTTTAGAGGCAGAGACACGGGACCAGAGACCAAGGTTTAGAGGCAGAGACACGGGACCAGAGTCCAAGGTTTAGAGGCAGAGACACGGGACCAGAGACCACTTGGCTATATGTATATATATTGGAACAGACGATTCGTTGGTTGTATATTCAGGACGCTTTCACCAATTCTGGTGATATCGCGTCAATGGGAGAAGGAAGGGAGAAGCGGAGCCATGTCCCCGGGATATGAAAAATACGATGGCAATGAAATGAAACGTTGGCGTTTTTGCGCACATGAACGCTGCTAAATTGGGCCAAGAAACCTAATCGACAAAAAAACGGGGTTGGATGAAACTTGTCCGATGCACGGGCCAGGGTTCGTACCCACGACCTGTTGACCCGCAGTTCAGCCTGCTTACGAACTGCGCTACGGAGGCTCGATGAAAAATACATGGGATACCATTTCAACGTGCCAACGATTTATGATGAACGAGACATTAACACAAGGAACAAGCTAAACATGTTACTTAGTTGCTTAGTCCGCCCGCAGGGACAAAACGTTGGACGAATTGGTGTGTTTATGCCACCTTTGTACCCACGAGCAAACTCGGGAGAAGGACCTCCAGGGGTATTGAAATCAGAAGCTATGCGAGGCATTCTCCAGACCGCGAGGGGTCTCCAGAGGTCCAGAGAGTTTTAGATCCATTGATTTGAAAGTGCTCCGCACGATATATCTGCAGTTATTTTCATATAAAGAAACATCCCTTTCAGGTCATCTTCATATAATGAAACATTTCTTTCAGGTCATCTTCACATAATGAAACATCCCTTTCAGGTCATCTTCATATATTGAATCATCCCATTCAGGTCATCTTCATATAATGAAACATCCCTTTCAGGTCATCTTCATATATTGAATCATCCCATTCACGTAATCTTCATATAATGAAACATTCCTTTCAGGTCATCTTCATATAATGAAACATTCCTTTCAGGTCATCTTCATATATTGAAACATCCCATCCAGGTCGTCTTCATATAATGAAACATCCCTTTCAGGTCATCTTCATATAATGAACATTTCTTTCAGGTCATCTTCATATAATGAAACATTCCTTTCAGATCATCTTCATATATTGAAACATCCCTTTCAGATCATCTTTATATAATGAAACATTCCTTTCAGGTCATCTTCATATAATAAAACATCCCTTTTCAGGTCATCTTCATATAATGAATCATCCCTTTCAGGTCATCTTCATATAATGAAACCTTTCTTTCATGTCAACTTCATATAATGAAACCTTTCTTTCATGTCAACTTCATAGAATGAAACATTCCTTTCAGGTCGACTTCATATAATGAAACATTCCTTTCAGGTCATCTTCATAAAAAAATTCAATGCAAAATATACACATCTTCATGCATATAATACAAAATTTAACACATATGTTAAAATATGTATTTTTCAGAATTCTTGTCTTGGTGAAGCACAATGACTCCGGGGTCCCAGTGATAAGGTTACACTGACCTAGCGATCGACTGGCGACCATCTGGGAGATACATGCCAGCGACAACCACAGTCTTCAGACGGACCGACAAGACCTAAAACACTAGGGCAAACCACCAGTTTGTTTGTGAAGCGACCGCTTGGGATATATACAAACAGAACCGTGAAATAACGTCTCACAGGCTGACTGTCCCGAGGCTGAGCGTCCTGAGGGTAACAGCGCTACAGCTGTCGGCAAGTTAAACCAGAGGCACTGAACCATCCCAAGTGTATTTTATGCGATGTTAATCCTATTAGTCAATCCTATTAGTCAATCCTTAGTGCAACTGTATCCGTTGAAAAGCCATAATATGCTTATAGTTATTTCGGGATCTAACAAATGTCGTTAACAGCAATATCTGTAGAGCGCGTGGCACAAGAAAGGTTTATAATAATAATGTATTCATATCACATATTGTATAAATACATTCTTGTAAACCTTACTTGCATGTGCCTATAAACCTTTCTTGCTTGCTCCACGTGATGTGCATATATTACCGTTCATATTACGACATTTGTTAGATCCCAAAATAACTAAGGGAGCGCCCAGCCAGCCCCCCCCCCCCCCCCCTTGCGGTCAGATACTGTGCCTCCTTACCCCTCCACCCACCCAGCCCCCCCCCTCTCCCTGTGGTCCGGTACTGTGCCTCATTACGCCTCCCCCCTCCCCACTAACCCCTGCGGTCCTGTACTGTGCCTCTTTACCCCTCCACCGACCCCCCCCCCTCCCCTGCGGTCCGGTACTGTGCCTCATTACCCCTCCCCCCTCCTCCCTGTGCCTCCTTGAGTTACATCCGGGTGGCAGTGGTGACGGCTGCCACGCTGGAGGCTAGGACGCTGACCGTCCGTCCATCTTCCGTTCCCTCCCTCCCTCTCCCTCTACCCCCCCACCCCCCCCCCCCTTTGAACTAACACAGCAGACACAGCTGTCCGGGGGCAAAGGTCAAACGGCTGGGATCGGCGGTCACACGAGCCGGACGGGGGAGCTGGACGCTGTCTCCCGCTGTAGGAGGGAGGAGGAGCAGAGTGAGGGAAGGGATGCCAAGTTATGTATGGGCCACCAGGGTCGGCTCAAGCTCTCCAAGGGTAGGTCTGGCACCCACAACGCTCCGACGACGGGGTGGCTGGGTAGGTCTGGCACCCACAACGCCCCGACGACGGGGTGGCTGGGTAGGTCTGGCACCCACAACGCCCCGACGACGGGGTGGCTGGGTAGGTCTGGCACCCACAACGCCCCGACGACGGGGTGGCTGGGTAGGTCTGGCACCCACAACGCCCCGACGACGGGGTGGCTGGGTAGGTCTGGCACCCACAACGCCCCGACGACGGGGTGGCTGGGTAGGTCTGGCACCCACAACGCCCCGACGACGGGGTGGCTGGGTAGGTCTGGCACCCACAACGCTCCGACGACGGGGTGGCTGGGTAGGTCTGGCACCCACAACGCCCCGACGACGGGGTGGCTGGGTAGGTCTGGCACCCACAACGCCCCGACGACGGGGTGGCTGGGTAGGTTTGGCACCCACAACGCCCCGACGACGGGGTGGCTGGGTAGGTCTGGCACCCACAACGCCCCGACGACGGGGTGGCTGGGTAGGTCTGGCACCCACAACGCTCCGACGACGGGGTGGCTGGGTAGGTCTGGCACCCACAACGCCCCGACGACGGGGTGGCTGGGTAGGTCTGGCACCCACAACGCTCCGACGACGGGGTGGCTGGGTAGGTCTGGCACCCACAACGCCCCGACGACGGGGTGGCTGGGTAGGTCTGGCACCCACAACGCCCCGACGACGGGGTGGCTGGGTAGGTCTGGCACCCACAACGCCCCGACGACCGGGTGGCTGGGTAGGTCTGGCACCCACAACGCCCCGACGACGGGGTGGCTGGGTAGGTCTGGCACCCACAACGCCCCGACGACGGGGTGGCTGGGTAGGTCTGGCACCCACAACGCTCCGACGACGGGGTGGCTGGGTAGGTCTGGCACCCACAACGCCCCGACGACGGGGTGGCTGGGTAGGTCTGGCACCCACAACGCTCCGACGACGGGGTGGCTGGGTAGGTCTGGCACCCACAACGCCCCGACGACGGGGTGGCTGGGTAGGTCTGGCACCCACAACGCCCCGACGACGGGGTGGCTGGGTAGGTCTGGCACCCACAACGCCCCGACGACGGGGTGGCTGGGTAGGTCTGGCACCCACAACGCCCCGACGACGGGGTGGCTGGGTAGGTCTGGCACCCACAACGCCCCGACGACGGGGTGGCTGGGTAGAGGGTTACAGGACCATTATTAGTTACACCGGACAGGTCGGTTAGATGGACCCCCCCCCCCCTCACCCCTGTTCCAGCAAGAGGTGTCCATGTTGTCGTAATGGTGGTAATAAACATTAAGCTAATCGTGGCTACCGTAAAGTGAAAGAGGGCGGTATGGCGAAAGAGGGCTGTACGCGAAAGAGGGCTGTACGCGAAAGAGGGGCGGGGCGGGGCGGGGCGGGGGAGGGGCGGGGCGGGGCGGGGCGGGGGAGGGAGGATGGGATCCAGATGAAGCATCCTAGTTAAAGATCCGGAACAACGACACCTCGTTTCTGACAAGAACCACAGCTGATACTGGGGGCTTGAACTTGAACTTTGATTTAACATATTTCCACATGATTCTGATGACAATACTGTTTATACGTGACAATACGTTTTTCACCCACAATGAATAATAGTACATAGTATATATATTCCGCTTGTAGCTTGATTAGCCACTGTTAGAAGTTGATAATCTTTGGCCGCTCGACGTATTGCGACAGACTTCCTGATACGATGAAAAAATGAGTCACCAGCTCGTACCAATCACAGCCATCTGGACTCTCTGAGTCACCCCAGGCCCCCACCCCCACCCCCTCCACCTCACACATCTTGCCACCTGGAACGAAGACCCCACCAGTAAGCGCCCCCCCCCCCCACCGATGAAAGGGTCGGCACTGACCTTATACCATGCACGCTTAGGCGCAGAGTAAAACGCCAAAAACACATCGATTCCCAAACTACACGTGGTTTCAGTGATTCTAGACTGGCGGACAGGCGATAAAACAGGAGGGAATATTTAGTTGTTCACTCCAAACGCACGTGTCCGTAAGAAAATACATTTCCAGCCCATGCCGGAAATCAACTACAGAGAATGGCTCGGCGTTTTAAGTCACTTTCATGCATATTACCCTGTACAACCAGATAGACGGACAGCTGGGGCGCCAACCCACAGACAGACAGATTACTTTGTACAACTAGACAGACAGACAGCTGGGGCGCCAACCCACAGACAGACAGATTACCTTGTACAACCAGACAGACGGACAGCTGGGGCGCCAACCCACAGACCGACAGTTTACCCTGTACAACCAGACAGACAGACAGCTGGGGCGCCAACCCACAGACAGACAGATTACCTTGTACAACCAGACAGACGGACAGCTGGGGCGCCAACCCACAGACAGACAGTTTACCCTTACAACCAGACAGACGGACAGCTGGGGCGCCAACCCATAGGCAGACAGATTACCCTATACAACTAGACAGACGGACAGCAGGGGCGCCAACCCACAGACAGACAGATTACCCTGTACAACCAGACAGACGGACAGCTGGAGCGCGAGCCCACAGACAGACAGATTACCTTGTACAACCAGACAGACGGACAGCTGGGGCGCGAGCCCACAGACAGACAGATTACCCTGTACAACCAGACAGACGGACAGCTGGAGCGCCAACCCACAGCCAGACAGATTACCTTGTACAACCAGACAGACGGACAGCTGAGGCGCCAACCCACAGCCAGACAGATTACCCTGTACAACCAGACAGACGGACAGCTGGGGCGCGAGCCCAGACGAATAGATTACCTTGTACAACCAGACAGACAGACAGCTGGGGCGCGAGCCCACAGACAGACAGATTACCTTGTACAACCAGACAGACGGACAGCTGGGGCGCGAGCCCACAGACAGACAGATTACCTTGCACAACCAGACAGACGGACAGTTGGGGCGCCAACCCACAGACAGACAGATTACCCTGTACAACCAGACAGACGGACAGCTGGGGCGCGAGCCCACAGACAGACAGATTACCTTGTACAACCAGACAGACGGACAGCTGGGGCGCCAACCCACAGACAGACAGATTACCCTGTACAACAAGACAGACAGACAGCTGGGGCGCGAGCGCACAGACAGATTACCTTGTACAACCAGACAGACGGACAGCTGGGGCGCGAGCCCACAGACAGACAGATTACCTTGTACAACCAGACAGACGGACAGCTGGGGGGGGAACCCTCAGACAGACAGATTACCTTGTACAACCAGACAGACGGACAGCTGGGGCGTCAACCCACAGACAGACAGATTACCCTATACAACCAGACAGACGGACAGCTGGGGCGCCAACCCACAGCCAGACAGATTACCTTGTACAACCAGACAGACGGACAGCTGAGGCGCCAACCCACAGCCAGACAGATTACCCTGTACAACCAGACAGACGGACAGCTGGGGCGCGAGCCCAGACAGATAGATTACCTTGTACAACCAGACAGGCGGACAGCTGGGGCGCGAGCCGACAGAGACAGATTACCTTGTACAACCAGACAGACGGACAGCTGGGGCACGAGCCCACAGACAGACAAATTACCTTGTACAACCATACAGACGGACAGCTGGGGCGCGAGCCCACAGACAGACAGATTCAGTTCACCCGCTTCATCGACAACGACAACCGCTAGGCGTCTGCAAGGAGTAAATGGTGACACGCGACATTGGCGTTTTGGTAAAATCAACACCAGATATTGGAATCCAAATTCCGACACCGAAAACCCGACAGCGGACACTGTAAAGTGTCATTGAAACATGAACACTGCCAGACCCCTACCACTGGTCCCTGCACGGGTCACACCATATTTTTACATACATAATGGACATGAGCTGATTCACAACACCGCGTCCTAAACGGAAGCTTTCGTAACTCCCATATAGATAGTCATCATCGCCCCGCTCGCTAGCGACACAGCTATGCCAAGAATGCACGGCACTCAGAACACTTGATCAAGTTCACCGACCAGTCACCGGTTCATTCCGGGAAGGACGAAGGTTATGTTGGCGCAACCCCGCCGAGAAAGCTCAACAATTCTCCTGGGTTGGTCTTGTCTGGCGTCAGGCCAACTTACTTGTGACTACTGATTCCCTCCCATGCAATGAATGTACCTCCGGAGGAACTCTTTTATGCCAATAAATTACAGGTGTCGTTGGCCAGCAACGCCAAGGCCGCCAGCACCCGTAGATGTTGTTTGCTGACACCCCTGGAAAAGTCGGCGTCGTCGGACTACAAGTGGGTTGTTTATTGGCACCGGTCCCACCCTCCGTTCTGTGTGGGGGTAGGGCGGGGGCTGTGGGGGTGGAGTGGAGTGGGGGCGGAGGCGGTGGGGGTGGATTGGAGTGGGGGCGACGGGAGTGGAGTGGGTGTGGGAGGTGGGGTGGAGTGGAGGCGCTGGGAGTGGAGCGGGTGGGGGAGAAGGGGGTGGGGTGGAGTGGAGGCAGTAGGGGTGGAGTGGGGGCGATGGGAGTGGAGTTGGTGGGGGCGGGGTGGGGCGGAGGCGGTAGGGGTGGAGTAGAGGCGGTGGGAGTGGAGTGTAAGTCTACACGACCTGGATTCCCTGGACACGCAGATGTCGCCCAGGTGAGACGGTGGGTCAAGGCGGGAGGCGGGATAGTGTAACCACTCTTGTGTGAAGGGGCTTCGGAGGGTTACTACATTTCACACACTGCCTCAATCAAGGGCCAAGGCCACAAAGACTGTACTGTGCATCAGCGCCTGTTGTAGACGAGTGGCCAGCTGACATGTCGGTGTTTTAGACCACGGTGGAGCCCACGTGGGCGTTAAGCACAGGACCAACAAGCCTACCGGGAAAATATGACAAGGTTCGATTAAACACGCCCCAGACGTAGGTGCCCCCGGGGCGCGAACTCATGAGCTGTTGATCTGCAGCTCAGCACGTCAAAAACTACCCAAACACCACCTGGACGCAGACTGCAACACAACATGGGCGTGACGTCATATCCGGCAGCAAGCCGGCACAAATCGAGTCCGGGGTTTGACGGCATCTCGTGGAAACGACAATCATACCTCCCCGCGGCCTACACCGACATGGAAGCACGGCATGCGACAATCATACCTCCCCGCGGCCTACACCGACATGGAAGCACGGCATGCGACAATCATACCTCCCCGCGGCCTACACCGACATGGAAGCACGGCATGCGACAATCATACCTCCCCGCGGCCTACACCGACATGGAAGCACGGCATGCGACAATCATACCTCCCCGCGGCCTACACCGACATGGAAGCACGGCATGCGACAATCATACCTCCCCGCGGCCTACACCGACATGGAAGCACGGCATGCGACAATCATACCTCCCCGCGGCCTACACCGACATGGAAGCACGGCATGCGACAATCATACCTCCCCGCGGCCTACACCGACATGGAAGCACGGCATGCGACAATCATACCTCCCCGCGGCCTACACCGACATGGAAGCACGGCATGCGACAATCATACCTCCCCGCGGCCTACACCGACATGGAAGCACGGCATGCGACAATCATACCTCCCCGCGGCCTACACCGACATGGAAGCACGGCATGCGACAATCATACCTCCCCGCGGCCTACACCGATATGGAAGCACGGCATGCGACAATCATACCTCCCCGCGGCCTACACCGACATGGAAGCACGGCATGCGACAATCATACCTCCCCGCGGCCTACACCGACATGGAAGCACGGCATGCGACAATCATACCTCCCCGCGGCCTACACCGACATGGAAGCACGGCATGCGACAATCATACCTCCCCGCGGCCTACACCGACATGGAAGCACGGCATGCGACAATCATACCTCCCCGCGGCCTACACCGACATGGAAGCACGGCATGCGACAATCATACCTCCCCGCGGCCTACACCGACATGGAAGCACGGCATGCGACAATCATACCTCCCCGCGGCCTACACCGACATGGAAGCACGGCATGCGACAATCATACCTCCCCGCGGCCTACACCGACATGGAAGCACGGCATGCGACAATCATACCTCCCCGCGGCCTACACCGACATGGAAGCACGGCATGCGACAATCATACCTCCCCGCGGCCTACACCGACATGGAAGCACGGCATGCGACAATCATACCTCCCCGCGGCCTACACCGACATGGAAGCACGGCATGCGACAATCATACCTCCCCGCGGCCTACACCGACATGGAAGCACGGCATGCGACAATCATACCTCCCCGCGGCCTACACCGACATGGAAGCACGGCATGCGACAATCATACCTCCCCGCGGCCTACACCGACATGGAAGCACGGCATGCGACAATCATACCTCCCCGCGGCCTACACCGACATGGAAGCACGGCATGCGACAATCATACCTCCCCGCGGCCTACACCGACATGGAAGCACGGCATGCGACAATCATACCTCCCCGCGGCCTACACCGACATGGAAGCACGGCATGCGACAATCATACCTCCCCGCGGCCTACACCGACATGGAAGCACGGCATGCGACAATCATACCTCCCCGCGGCCTACACCGACATGGAAGCACGGCATGCGACAATCATACCTCCCCGCGGCCTACACCGACATGGAAGCACGGCATGCGACAATCATACCTCCCCGCGGCCTACACCGACATGGAAGCACGGCATGCGACAATCATACCTCCCCGCGGCCTACACCGACATGGAAGCACGGCATGCGACAATCATACCTCCCCGCGGCCTACACCGACATGGAAGCACGGCATGCGACAATCATACCTCCCCGCGGCCTACACCGACATGGAAGCACGGCATGCGACAATCATACCTCCCCGCGGCCTACACCGACATGGAAGCACGGCATGCGACAATCATACCTCCCCGCGGCCTACACCGACATGGAAGCACGGCATGCGACAATCATACCTCCCCGCGGCCTACACCGACATGGAAGCACGGCATGCGACAATCATACCTCCCCGCGGCCTACACCGACATGGAAGCACGGCATGCGACAATCATACCTCCCCGCGGCCTACACCGACATGGCAGCACGGCATGCGACAATCATACCTCCCCGCGGCCTACACCGACATGGAAGCACGGCATGCGACAATCATACCTCCCCGCGGCCTACACCGACATGGAAGCACGGCATGCGACAATCATACCTCCCCGCGGCCTACACCGACATGGAAGCACGGCATGCGACAATCATACCTCCCCGCGGCCTACACCGACATGGAAGCACGGCATGCGACAATCATACCTCCCCGCGGCCTACACCGACATGGAAGCACGGCATGCGACAATCATACCTCCCCGCGGCCTACATCGACATGGAAGCACGGCATGCGACAATCATACCTCCCCGCGGCCTACACCGACATGGAAGCACGGCATGCGACAATCATACCTCCCCGCGGCCTACACCGACATGGAAGCACGGCATGCGACAATCATACCTCCCCGCGGCCTACACCGACATGGAAGCACGGCATGCGCGTATGTCAACGTCCAAGCTTGATTCTAAGCTCGACGTACAACCTGGCGAGGGAAACTACGCAGAAACCAGAGTGAAACTGGCCGTAGGCTCCTTATATATAAGGAAAGCAGGCCAGATAGATAGCCCTGCTAAGTAAGCGACCTTTTCCCAGTAATACATAGGGATACGTCATATATTTATGGGGGAGGAGAGGAGTTTCCGTTATTTATAAATATACATTCCCCTTGGCCTTGTTCTAACTCTAGCTAGGATCACCTTCTTACCCACTATGTAATTTGTAACAGCAACATTGTCATTTCCGTCGCTTGCAAATGAACAACGCAAGCCCTCTCTCCAACACCCACCTGACCCGACGTGAGGTCCCTAAGTAAGTGTATCTATGCCGCCCCCCACCCCCTTCCTCCCACCACAACTCCCTGGGGCCCCCCCACCTGCCAGACCCAGTCCCCGGGGGCCATATCTCTATCGCAACCGCTGTCGCCACGTTTAACCCCTTGTCTGCCACGCATCAATCAAACATATATGTAGCGAGAGCGAGAGAGGGAAGGGTGCATGTGGGGAGAGGAGGAGGTGGCGGGAGGGAGGGGGCACCCCCCCCCCCCCCTCAGACCAGGGAGACGTGTATGCGGCTGAGTGCACACACCCATCATATCTCTCTCACTCACCATTAACTCTAACCCCCCACCCCCAAACCACCACCCCACTTCCCAGGTTACCATTAAGAACTCCTAACTTTCGGACCATTTTCAAACAAAAACTGCATGTCGACTTGGCAGACGCATTTCTTTCCCCCCCCCCGCCTCCCCTATCCCTCACCCCCGGAGACGAGCGAGCGAGCAGCTCGTCGTTCGTCTCTATCCTCAGCATTATCAACCGCCAACCAACCTCCTCGTCACATTAACAACGCTCTCCAGAGGCCGGAGCCGAAAGCCAGGACCCCGGAGCAAAACAGCTCGGTACGTTAAACATCTGCACCGCTCTTTGAAACAAACCCATCCACATATCATCAATGGCCCGGGAACAGAATGCGCCGCAATAAAGTGGGAGAAGCATGCAAGACTCGGTCTTAACTAGGTTCTCTATCTCCGCAGAGGTCTTAGCGATCCCAATTAAACCACCGTCCGCGAAGCCTCGGAATTCCTGGCGCATTTCAAGCCGACCTGGAGCTGGGAAAGCGGTGGCGTCTACAGTGGGGGGCGGGGGGCGTGCCAGCGGTGCCAAACGCTCCCGGGGCTGTCTGGTTGGTACGGGGTTGCTTGGGGGGCTGTTAATCCAGCCATACTTCGGTCATGCTGCAGATCTGCTAGTTGTGCAATGTAGGCATCCCAAAGCAAAAACGTTCTATAGATATTTCCCAGGTTTAATTACCCAACGAGAAATGATACTTAGAGGAGACATCAGTGGGTCGATCAACCCCTTGATTGCATGTGTATGCCGGTCGGGGAGGATCGCGACAGTAAGACAAACCCAGATCTAAGCCACATGTTCAAAATCATGGAATGTCTTTGCATACAAGAGTGGGACATCGAAATGACTATTGCCAGGTCAGCCATTGTGCCAGACTTCAGAGGAGTAAGTTAGTGCAGGATAAAGATCCAATTTCTGTCTTCGAATAGGGTAGCCACTGAAACATGGATACTTACACCCTCAGTGACGTTATACAGTTTTTTAATTAACCAATCGGAGAAAAGTGTTCAGCATGTAGGTTTAGGTGCAATTTAACTAGAACCAGTTTTATCAGGCATTGGTGAAAAATGGACAGCAAAAGAGAAACATGGTCTGTTGTTTGATAAAGCATAGGTAATGTATGGTAAGATCTGACAACATTCAGACTCATTCTCACTCAGAAGCCCTGTCACTGGCAATCACATCAGTGATAAAAGTTTGGCCTCCAAAGTCACACAGTACAGCAGTGGCAATAGTAGATACCACACAAGGTGGTGATGGGGCTGGGTTACATCAACAGTGGAACTGGAACCTCTGCACCAGCTGTACAGAAATAAACAGAAACGCATAAACACCAACATAAGCTTGCATCATTTCTGGGCAACAGTATCACCTGCACCAGTGAGGGTGGGGGTGGGGGTCATAAATGGGGGGTTGCTTTTAGTCTGTGCTCTCAAACACAATAGATTATCAAGTGCAACTTTGAAACATTAAACCTGACAGCTGTTTTCCTTCTCACTGTTTTGTGGCACATAACATTGGAGTACCAGTAAGCACCGGAGGAGAATTTTCTGTTAACATGGGTAATCAACTATTGTCACTGTTCAGGAGAGACTTCTCTTTTAAATGATCCTTTGAAAAGTAGACTTTGGTGCCAACATTGTTTTTAAATGACACAGTTTGGGAGAGCAGTCTTATCTCAGGATGTGAAGAATATAGAGAATGTGTTCTCCCTTGAAGAACAATAAGTGTTCCAAGATATCTGGTGTATCTCTGCCATGACTATTTGGAATGTAATTCCCATGACATATACAGATGATAAGTTTTAAGGAAACTTGTTTATTCAAATGGTATATACCAGTACTTGCTAACACTTCCTGCAGGTCTAACTTCTTTAAAGTAACCAAAGGATGCATAGATTTCTAACAAATAAATGTTTTTTTTCTTTCAAATTGATAACATGTAAGAAACCTGTAGATATTGAAACCTTAATTAAAACCATTAACTATAGAATTCACTGGCAACATGATTTATATTAGGACTACCAGTATATTGGGTAATCAAAAGTATGATCAGCCTAAATAGCATGTGGCAGGAGCGAAATAGTACAAATTTATGACAAATTTGAAGTAATAACTGTTAGTTACACAGGTGGTTGAGTGGTACTCAAATCTTGAACTTCTGAAAAGTTTTACATATTCCCCTGATTTATTTTGCTTTCTTCCTACTCAATACAATACACTTGCAAGTAAACTTATACTCCTAATCATGCTAAGAATGTTTTCATATCTGGGAACCTTGAATTACATTTGCAAGAGTACTATAGATACTGTTTTGCCCTGTCAACTGTTACAATAGTGTACTGTAATTTATCTGGGCATAAGTTGCACAGTGTATTTACACTGCACCCGCTGATTTAGGACATTTTTAGACTTGAGCCATATAAGTATGGTGTACATGGCTAGTACAAAAAAGTTTCATATAAAATTGTGAGCGCTATGATTTGCTTGTAAACTTCCTGACCAAAAGGCCCTTTTTGGGCAGGTCAACAGCGGGAGTGCCAGCCAAAACCAGATGGGCCTCTGGCTAATACCCTGGTGGCAGTTTAAATAGCTTTAAGCTGGCTGTATCAGATTTTTCACTTTGCGTGAATCATGTTGATAACATTGATATACATCCCAGAACAACTGTTGTGTTGTGCCTACCTGGTATTATGTTTTTGGTTCACTTACTCTAAGACAGCAGCTTTATCAAGTTGCACACCATGATCTACTGCATCTCAAACCATGCCCCTAACAGAATCGAACCCTTTTGAATTGAAGCCTGCTGGAACAAACTTCCAGGATTTGACTCAGACTGGGAGACAGAGTGAGAAGGGTAGTGAATTTGTATATTTGTAAGATATACATATAATATAATTCAGGGAAATCTCATATCGACTGTGCAACTTATACTTCAGGTTCAGAAGTGATGGTACACAATTAACAAACCCTGTCATTAAGTGAGTCATATTATTTATAGTGATTCATGAACAACAGCAATCAGTAGCCAGTCACTATCAAATATCCATTGCTTTAATTATAATCTTGAGACTGAGTCCTGATAAACTGAACTCTCAATTTCAAGTGAAAAGAAGATGACAATCAGACAATATCAATTAGTTATCAATGAGCGCATTTCTTTGGTAACCAGGGTATATCTCTATGCTGGGCTACTGTGGACTGAACATGCATATTATGCATGTATCATATATATACCAGTATACTCTGGGCTCGCGTTAGCATTTGCCAATAGCCATTTGGCGAGAAAATTCGGGATTTGGCGATAAGAACTTCCTGCACACTCGCCAAAATGGCGAATATAAAATAAGTGTTTAGCCCCATTTATCAACTGTTCCCCTGGCTATCGAGGCATAGATGTGCCTGGAAAACACATTACATGGTAGATCTACTACATTCATCTCCAATTATGAGATTTATAACCAATATATTTGGCTAATTTTGGCTAATGTTTTTCCACGGAATTAGCCAAATTGGCTATTGAAAAAAATATCCTAGCGCGAGCCCAGATACCGATGCGCCCCATGATGGCAGCTGATTCAAAAGTGACCATTTAGTCTGGTTCCATTGCTTATTGGCTCAAATTCCCCCAGGCAAACCTGCTTCTCTAGGGGCACAATTACCAGAGCTGGTCTAAAGGCCAGAGTGGATAGCTTGCTAAAAGCCAGAGATCGTGAGAGTTGGCAAAAAATTTATAAAAAGCTTAATCATGTCATGTGTTTGTCTCCTATATATTAATACCTGCCTAACTGAAAACCTTTTATAATTCAGAAATATCTGTTAATTAGTCCCAGTGACTTTTGTAAAAGACTCAGAGCACCCTGTTGCAATGACTGTTTTCGGACGCCATTGCCGTCAATTTGACCAACCGTTGAAAACAATCATGGCGCCTAAGCGGTCCGCATAGACGTTGTGCTCTCGTTATGAAGCCCAGCAATTCGCACATAAAGACATTTATTTGCAGAAAACCCAAGTTACAAATAAAAAGTCGAATGATTTGTAGTTATATTGGTTTTAAAGAAATGGGAAGCAAAGATGTTAATGTGAAATTGCAATTTTTTATGCCATCAGGAGCGTTTCGCCGGCAAGAAGGTTGGTGGCTGCTGCCACTTTAGTGCAAGCCTATGAGTGATGAAATGGCCTGTCATAAGGGGCACAACAGTGTCCATGCTAAATTCTTTAAATGCCAGTCTGGAATTTGGCGCAAGTGCCCCCAGGCAAGCCCGCTTCTCTAGGGGCACAACGGTAGCAATGGTAGAATCCTTCGACATTAGTAGGGAATCGACTGTAGCTTTTATTATAATGTGTGCTCGAACAATCATCTGTTCTATCATCTGACATCAATAAAGTGTGTCGACACTAGGTTGTTTCGTTTATATTTTCGCGAAGAAATGTTGGAGCACACAACTGTTTCCGACCAGCCGCCTGCCATATTTGTTTTTGGCGGATGCCGGTACCTGTGAATGCGACTTGGTTCCTCCTCTTCGTTAGCATATGATACTCCGCTAGAGGGCCTTGTCAGTCACTCACTTTGAACTTAAGGACCATAACAGCGCCCTCTTTCACAGGTCATTGACTGTTACAAAGTTTGGGACCCAGGCTACAAATGGTTCAAATGGTGGTGGGATTCGCCAGGTGGCGCTGCATACGTATGGCGGTTGGTAGGGAAAAGTCGCATGCTCCAACATTTGTTCACGAAAATATGACTGCAACAATTTAGTGTTAACACACTTTCTTGATATCAGAAGATAGAACAAGGTATATAGAATATGTATGCACTATTATCGTACGCGCCCACATTATTATTAAAGGTACAGTCGAGTCCCTACTACCGTTGAAGGATTTTAACATTGTTACCATTGTACCCCTAGAGAAGCAGGCTTACCTGGGGGCACTTGCGCCAAGTCTGGAATCTACTAGCTTTTATCATAATGTATGCATATACAATCATAGTGTTTACATATTCAATATACCTTGTTCTATCTTCTGACATCAAGAAAGTATATCAATACTATATTGCTTCGGTAGTGAAGAAATATTGCAGGAGACTGCTAACATTACCTCTAAATGAACCGGACATGATCAGTACAAATATTTTAATTACATTTGGCATAGCCGTATGGCCTATGGTCCTGGCCAGAAATTTACAATTCAATGGATGGCAATGGCCTGGCTGAGTGATGGGTTTAAATTTAAATTATAAACTATTGTAGATTTATGCACATTGAATACATGATGTTTAACTAAGTGTAAGTAATGCCGTGAAGAGAAAGAAGAGTGATGCGACAAGTCACAAGTGACAAGACGAGCACCAGAAGTTAAAGGACAGTGTCAGTGTTGACCAAAGCAGCCAACAGCACGCCAACGGTCGGAGGTCTGGCGGAGGTCTAGCCTCTAGGACAGCGGTGGTATCAAAACAAATCCAATCTGGAACCAAACGCCGCGCAAGACAAACTTCTTAAAGTCCCAGAAAGTATTTAAGTGAGCAAACATCTTACATTAAAATGCTTCTTCCAGCGGTCGTTACTCAAAGGGAAAGAAATCTTAGTAAATGTGTATTCTTACCTGAAGTAAAACCTAAATATATCCAAGAAAAATCCTGACCTAACAGGCACCGCTACTGTTTATCGCCATCTTGAAAACTGGGCTGCACATCCGGGCAACTGCCGCGACCTAGATCGGGTGTGGCAACATTAACGGTGCCGCCATCTGGCGACTAACACGGAATACAATAACAAGTATTGACTGGTTACGTTATGATACAACGTGAGATTTTTGTCACTGATTTACGATTGTCGATTTAGACTATGCATCGTGTACACTCGGTAACGTACTTACTATTAACACTGTTTTCGTGTATAAAGGACATCTTAAAACATAAAATTTAAAACTATTAAAAATACGCATTCTTATCGCACCTTGTAACTTGGAGCTGTAGGAAAGAGAGAGAGAGAGAGAGAAGGGGGGGGGGGGGGTTCTCCCACGGCCAAAAATTATATGCATAGATCTGTGGCACCCAATGTGCATCAAAGGTCTTTTTTGTTTTACCTCATTATATCATATTTTAAGAAATTAGCTTAGGCCCGGGCAGCTTTTTTTATCAAGTCGATTTATTGCAGGGTTTGACTTTATCCTAAGTTGAAAATGGCTTAATTATAGAGCCTAATTGGGAACAAACATATGGCTCTCTTGCCTTTCTACCCGAATATTACAGGCATGAACGGGGACATTTGTCCCAAGCCTATAATACTGTAACTAATCAGGGAGGGAGTTTCTGAAACGGTTAACATTATCAAAGATCAAACCCATTCGATTTGCACTCACTATATAAATAGATATGACAGGGGCGGATCTAGAAATTTGCCAAGGGGGGGGGGGGTTGCTCTCTGAAAATTTGCGACCGGGGGGGGGGTGCTCGGAACAGAAGCCGACTTCCCAATGGGAGGGTTGCAAGCCCCGTAACCGCCCCCCCCCCCTAGATCCGCCCCTGCATGACATATCTGATATGTACATTCCTGATAATAATCTTCTCGTGCAATCGACCAATACATGTGTCGAAGGGACAAGACTGTTTAGTCGACAGAGCGTCTATATCATCGGAGTGTGACTTGGTTCTGCAGCTTCATTCACCCGTCACTGGTATCAGTATCGGTATCAGTATCGGTATCAGTATCAGTATCAGTATCGGTATCGGTATCAGCACGCATATTTGTTCTCGCATTCAATGGCCATGTATTCTGTCCAACCAAGGTAAATAGTGGCCTTTACTGTGGATTATGTTACGGGAACAATGAAATGAGTCCTCACCATTCGAATGTGTACCCTGCAGCAAAGAATTTATAGAACATACAAGTTCTTTGCCTGCAGGCATAACAATTTTTTCGTCGCAGGCGGCGCAACTGTAATCGACCAAGCGGTCATAATTTGGTCGCGTTATAATAGCTCTTCACCCGTGCTTGGCCAATCAATCTATCTCATTTCTAAATCTGTTGTATTTGTTGCCCTCCCTAGAGGCCAACCGATCGGGACAGGCACATCGGTACCTGCCTGGCATGTGCATGACGATGCTGAATTATTAGGAAACACTTGCTAAGCACTCTTTTAGTATATAAATGATTTTATTGTTCTCCACTCGTCACATGATGGTCACAGCAGCCCAATAACTGTTGATACAATGAAAACTGCTCCCCAGATGACATCTTGCAAGTTTAAATGAACCTTTTAGAACCTGTTATTTTCTGTTTGCCAACTTTTAATAAGAAAAATACCCAATCAGTGCCCTTTTTTACTAATTGCCCTTTGAATTTTCCCATGGCTGGCGACCACAAATGCGATAGAACGAAAGAAAAGTTGAAGTACGTTAGTATATCTTTTTTTTGTATACTTAATTAATTAAAGTGACAATGCGTCTCCGAATAATAGTTATGTTATTGTTAAAAAAAAAGGTCTCTGATGAAATTGTCGCCAATAAGGAAGATGAGGCGTGTACAACTGCTGCCAGAAAAGCAACAAGACCCCTGGCAGAAAAACGTTCATACGATCATACAGTATACACGCCTTGAAGAAAATGATATCGACATGCCGAGCAGTCTAGGCCCCTAATCTACTCTATACGGATGAACAATACAATAGATATACTTCTCATTGTAATACAAGCACGCTAACTTCTTGTGACCAGCACATTGAGTTGTATAATAATAAGAATAAGAATATGGATAGTAATAATACACAATTGAGAGCACAGGAAGATCATTACCAGATGAACAATCGATATATATAGAAGTTTACAAATTTCTTTCGAACAAAACATGTGGGCGGTAACATTGAATATATTCTCTAACAACCGATCGAAATGTTCTATTCTTCTAGCTGGACACACATTGTCACCGTTCTGTCACATATGACCCTTGTCATCACCCATGATGACAAAGTTAAGCTAAAGATATATTTTAAAGGGTGAACTTATCGTCTGTGACATTCAGAGATAACTGATCACAGCTTCTATTGCTTTCAAACGACAAATAACTTTGCCATAACAAAATCATTTCAATGACCAGCCAGTGAGTGCTGGCACTGTTGGTTCAAGTGACGATAATATTTATACCCATAGAAACCAGCTCCATAATTTCTGTTCAAGTTATCACGCCAGAGAGGTAAATGTATGAACGAAGCAAGGCGGTATAGTACAATCAAGTCAAGTGTTCTACATGCGACCCATTATCGCCCAGACACGTGGCGCCGCCGTCAAAAACTAAGCTACTTTCAGTTAAAAAGTTCATCCGTGCGAAACAAAAAACAATGCATTCAAGCTTCGAGATCAAATCCCTTCGGGAGAGTATCACAAATATTGGTTGCAGGAGAATATACCATTGTCAAAGAGAAAACAAAAGGAAACCATTCGTATATATATATGTACTTATACATATATACTGGTTTTCTCATTATTCTAGGGATGCTACATTTGTGAGTCTAATGAGACGGGCATCTACACCAATTTCAAGTGAGCAACTTGATAAACAGCAAGGCACCCAACCACAGACTGTAATGGGTTTGTCCCCAAAATACAAAAATATTGACAAGTTATATTTAAAGCATCAAGACTTTGAGGTGAACCGTGTCAAGCGGTAGCACACAACATATAAAATACAGGTTTGTTAGATGGAAACTCTAACGCATTCGTTTTTTTTAGTAATCTCACTCTTCGAACGGATATTTCAATGAGATCACACGGTTCTGGTTAGAGATGCAGAATGAAAACCAATAAACGGTCGGGGTTGCAAACTAAAAATCATCATGAATCACCAATGGTGGATGTTTCTTTTCATTTCCTTACTGAGTTCCTTATTCCATTTTGTACAATGCCATTACATTTCCAATTTGTTCAATGATTCTTTAAATGTCGATAATTAGAAATCATATTTTGTTTAGAAATACTCCATGGGCAACAGTAGAAATGACAACTGTAAGAAGGGATGAAGCCATTACGCCATTTAAAACTCTAAAGGGAGCTCACGAGGGTGACCATGCATCTGCGGCATTCCCGCAGTTACCATGTCAGTGCCTTTAATTCTTGGTTAACTTAAGGTACCCCAGTCCCATTATCTGATTATATAGAATGATAAATTCCGCTAATATCTACTTACAAAGTGAATTGAGTGATGCAAGTAAATACGGCGTAAGACACTTGATCCCCGTCCCTTACTTTACGTCCTCTCTCTTTGTTCCCAATGATCATCATCATAACACATATACAACTTGGCGTCATCCAATTGTAAATCCAATTAAACAGGGACTTTAACAGCAGAATGCCTGCGGCTGGGGACTGGGACGTGTTACTCCCTGCACGTCGGCTTAAGCAACAAACCGTCTTCTTAGGCAATGTTGGTAGCACTGATTTGTACAAAACAAAATTCATACGACTTATTCATCCATAACGTTATCGCTAAAATCACAACTGCACTGACCAAAATATATGCATATTTTTTGTCCATTTTCCGCAATGTACTCTCTGATGCTATATATATACAGATATATAGCCAAACTCACTGACACACTACTTACCAGCCAACGAAGGCATGATTAACTTCGGTTCGGTACCCGGTTCCCGAATAGTTCAGTTTGTACGAGTCTGACAAAAAACTATGTCACCAAAATACACCGCCACATATATCATATGCAGCACATCACGAAATTGTTCAAAACACAATAACTAACGATACGACACTCTCCTCCGATCTCATGTGTGGAACAAGAAGGAGGGCGGGGTGTGGGTAGAAGGAGTGGTGCTTATTCAGGGAGAGTCTAATAGGCCTCTATTCCTCAAATGTCGGAGATCTCGCGTTGATGGAAACTGACGGAAATTTATCAATCAAAAAATTACGCTCCCATCGCAGATATTGTGCTGGTCTTTTTATCTGGGATGGGACTTTATTTGACGTTGGACGTGTTAAAGGGGAAAGGACATCATATGAAAACTTCCATGTAAACAAATACATCAGGAGATAATGAATATAGTGTTATTTGTCTTGGAATGACTCATACTTTAGATGCAGTTGACTACAAGTGACGATGCTAACGACGGAGATGACGAAGACAGATCATACAGCAGTAAGAAGGTCAACACCTGACGATATCCAGCAGACACTATTCAACATTCAGCAATATGGCACTGTCAGCCAGTAGACGGCTTGTTTTGTCACGTGACAGATCCTTTGGCCAACGGTAATGAATGAGACAACTCCCATGACATTGCCACCATCCCTTGGAGATAGGCGCTGAGACACTGTGGCACCAATGATCTCCATCTAGAGCTTTCTTTTTTTCCTCCCGTCATCAAAAGGCAAGAATTAGTAGTCAGTTTTCACGTAATCCCTTGGCGTAAACTAATAAACAGTGATGCGCCGAATAAGACAGTTTGCCTCAGTCAAGTCAAGTCAACGAGCGCTGAAGCCCATTAATATTGTGATTCTGGAAGTAATCACTGGCAGGCCGAAACAAAGTCCATGGCAACTCAGACAAATGCTGCTGTCAAAAGGTGTGACGCACATCCATTGTGACGTCGACATCACCATGGCGATACGGACGGGGCGAGAAAGTAGCCAATCACACTTCCGTGTCTCGCTGCATGTGTAACGTATCCATCTGGTCGAGGATGAAAGTGATCGTGTGTTGCCTGATAACGCCGATGTGAGATTTCAGAGTCCCTATCTGTTCAGTCTGAGTATCAACCCGATTACGGAGCTTTTCATTCTCTGTTAACAACTTATCCCGCGTCTGGAACAAATGAAAATAATTTGTTTACATATGTAGCAAATATTTTTTGCAACACCACGTGTTATTAACAAAGAAAACCATACGCAAAGACATTCTACGCAAAACAGTTCCAGTATGCTGCACTGAGACAACATTATTGATAGGATTTTAATCAGATCTATTAACCGAAGAAATATCATGATCACCTATCTACCTTGTATCAATACACGAACAAGCAATATCGTTGCAAAGCTACCAAGAAATGACAAAATCCCAGCTTTATGACAGTACAAGTTCGAAATCTTTTACATGTCAACTTAGCAACTGTTCGTAACTTTACGGGCGGCTGCATAACGTAATATAGACCTGTATTGAATGTTACTGCGCAGTCATGTCTGTGCAATTTCTAACATGTCAGGCAATACAGTTTCTCAACGTCAATGTAAACGAACAAAAGATGTCGATGTCGCACACCATAGGAACTTTTCAACCCACACGTCACCAGTCATACGTGTTAATTTACACTATACACATATATTACAGGTAGACAGACAGCTCTACGCCCGCACCTCCTCCGCTTTGACCATCCGTTCATACACGGCGGCCTGTTCTTCGTAAAACTCCACGTCCTGGTCCTGTGCAACGCCGGGCGTGACCGGAGTATTCCGACCGCTTATACTGTTGTCCGCGCTGTCCTCACTGCGCAGACTCTCTCGACCGGAAGTGCTTCCTCGGCTCTCGTGGTGCGCGCACAGGATCTTGGGACTGTTGGTGACGCTGTTCAAACCAGATTCCTCCGTCTGAGTGGCGCGCGTGCTGCGCATGCGCTTTTGACGCTGCGACATTTTTCGCTTCGAGGCCATCGTGACGTCACGGTGACCTTGAAATACATGGAGGTTTTTATTATATATTGTGATGATTATTCGCAAAGCAATGTGGGAACGACACATTTTTGTCCGCTTCTACTGTTTAATCTTAAATATTGATTATTCCTCTATCGCAGCATTGGAACCAAATAAAAATGAATATAAAATAAATTAAGTAAATTAAATGAGAACCTCATCTTACATGACAAATATTACCCTCGACACTCATTGGCTTCGGATCGAGGGAGAGAACACAAGCGCGCGATATGATCATGCAGAACGCCTCAAAAATGGACGAAATTATTGGGGGAGACGGCGGGGCACGAAACTACTCGTGTCCCAAAGAAGTAGTACTTGAGGGTCGGATTATTTTTGGACACTGACCTCCGTTGAAGGTGACCGACCGGCCGTGGCAGCCGGCGTGTGCGCGGATCCGGCACTCCATGACCACAATGTCCTTACAGTGCTTGTGGGCGCTAATCCCGCAGTCTGCAGAAATTGGAAAAACACAAACTAAATAAAGACATCGCACTATAATAATTAATATTTTCTCGTATTTTGTACAATAATGACATAAGATTAATCATTACACCATCCTTGTCATAAAAAATAATTAACTGTGTATAAATTTTTACGTGCATAATTTCCTTAATTACCTTTGCATTTGGATCCTTGCTTAATCAAACCCCACAGCTGGAAAAGAAATACCACCAGTTATGTATCTGTCACATTTACCCCAGCACCACAGCAGGAAGCAACTCCTCCACAGTAAGTATCATTTCAACAAAATTAATCCAAATGACACATATCTAGGTTTAAGAACAATGCTAATTTTCAGCACATGTATAATTGCTGGGACTCAAAGTAGTATGCGTTATAAATATTATTTAGGCCAGCTGTGCCGTAGCAATGCATGTTGCTCAAGAAATGACATATCAACCCTAATATCAATATCCTTATTTCGAGCTCTTTGTACCAAATTATATGAACCAAATATGGATTGCATTGATGACTGCATGGAAAGATAACATGGAACAGAAATGATAGAAAACATATAGCATAACGACCCCGCTGAAGGGCACGCTGCCGATGGTGAAGACTGACCAGGCCCGTGCAGTGTATGCAGAACGTGGGCTTGAAGTAGGTTGTCTCGTGGAAGTTGTGCTTGAAACACTTTCGAAGAGCGTTACAGTTAGCGCGGATGAAGTACGTCTTCATCTCTGCTTTACTGATCAATCCATCCCTGAAACACGTGTTGTAGAGGCATTCGTAAACATGGCGTATCATATGTTCGTCGAGATTATATCAGTAGCATTATGTTTACTTATTGACCGGTCTTACGCTTCTATCATAGATGTCAAAGTGAGCGATGATGAATGATGCGTAATTATAAAAACGGCAACATTCTAACCAATTCTAAATCAATCCCCAAACACACTATTTATATTATATATGCACATTTTTGTTAGATCTGCATTATCCGTTTAATCATCTGTATGATCGGATAATGTGCAACCATTGATTACTTTAAACCTATAACAGTGTCACTCACAGATGTATATAATTGCACGAAAAATATGTTAATGAACACCATATATTTGTCATTAGTGCGATTTTAATGTGCAATGCGCAACCATTGATGAATTTAAACCTATAACAGTGTCATTCACAGATGTATATAATTGCACGAAAAATATGTTAATAAACACCATTTATTTCTCATTAGAGCGATTTTAATTTAAAATACTTACTGGTCTGCATCCAGCACAGCAAATGAATCAATGAACGGGAAGTTGCCAGCAATCTGCTCGAACTCAGCGTGTGAGATAAAGCCATCCTTGTCATTGTCATAGTTCTTGAACACCGCCTAGCGAACAACAAGAGAACCAGCGTCACTCGCTATGGCCACATAGTAGGTGGGGTATAGAATTAACACATTTTGTGTGCGTTTAATGGGGGGGGGGTTCTCACAACTCTAGGAAATTGCGACGTGATTCGGATTGGGTGTGGAGGGTCCATATAAGGAGTTAAGAGTGTCACAATGGACGGTTAATAACCCAGCTTTGCCTCAGTAACAGGGATCTATTCAATGCTGATATGCTATACTGTATAGATCGTTACTATTGTGCGCGGGAAAACCACGAGGAAGCGGAGTCATGCTGTGGTGCGGGCATGGGGTGAGATGGGTGAGGGGTGGGGGCACCTCAGGGATCCATCAAAGTGGATCCATAGAAACTTACTTCCACCATGTCGTGGACGTGCTTGTTGATAGTTTCCGGATCCGGCGGACTGACCCCTGCTGCCCACTCGGCGAACACCACAGGTTTAGTCGGAGTCGACGGCTGCAGAAAACACAGAAAGATACAAATTAATTATTTATTCAAGTATAATTTGTGTATATTAAATTATACTTTGTGTATGTTAAATTAAAAATGTTGTGTATTAAACTTTAAGTTAAATTATAATGTTTGTGTATTATATTATAATTTGTGTATACTAAATTATAATGTTTGTATAATAAATTGCAATGTTTGTATCTTAAATTATAATGTTTGTATAATAAATTGCAATGTTTGTATCTTAAATTATAATGTTTGTATAAATGGTTGTATATTAAAGATTTGTATATCAATTATAGGTTTGAAAATCAAGTATAAGTTTTGTATATCAATTATAAGTTTTGTATATCAATTATAAGTTTTGTATATCAATGATAATTTTTGTATATCAATTATAAGTTGTGTAGATCAATTATTGAAAAGTTGCGTATATTAAAGTATAATTCTAATAGTTATATATTTGAATTATAGTAATTGTATATTAAATAATAATTAGTGTACATTTAATTATGTTGCTGTTTACTTCTAATCATGCCTGATCAATAATACGTTGCCATCATTAATGCTTGTATTTCATTTCAATATTTCAATCTGCTTTCTTTTAATTTGTTTTATTCTGTCAGAAATTGCTAAATTGTCCTTCAAAAAGTCAAGGAACGAACAAAATAAATATTCAATAAAAATCGTGTATGTATGCATAAATCGTACCGACGAAAGGGAGTTGCGTGGTTCTCGTGCTAGCGAGAGTTCGTAAATCTCATCTTCTGTATAATGCAAGTCTAACGACAACTGCAAAACAAAAGAAGAGCAACATAAATTATTGAAAAGGGTAATTATTTATTGATAAATAATCTTCATGATCATTAGGCAAATTAAGACATATATAATGGAGTGACAAGCTCGCGGGCACAAGCTATAAGTTATTCCAATCACCATGGTGCATCTGCGGGTTACGTTAGCACATATGGGTTATGTTATGTTAGCCGGCGTCCCGTCACTGGAAATTGTACGTGTCTTTGTTCCATACTTGCAGCCTGCCCTCCATGCACCCATCAAAAATGCACCAACCATCGCAACACAAGGAATTTGTATTAAACTGCCATAATATACCCACACTATGCTCGACCTGTGACGACTATTAATGCCCTAATAAAAAGCGGTATATACAGGGTGAATCAGTGAGTATTATAGTTTATCTGGTAGGTACCCGGAGCGTGTTCACCAGGTCCATGTTGGCTTCGATCGGGAGACTTGCATTCTGAACCTGCATCAGCTCAGTGAATATCATTGACAGCTGCACCATCTTGCGGAAGTTAATCAAGCTGCCCTCCATCTTGTCCGGTAGAGCCGTGTGCAGGAGTATCAAATCCTTTAGGTGGACCCCTCTATATAGATAATAAGATAGATAGATAGATAGATAGATAGATAGATAGATAGATAGATAGATAGATAGATAGATAGATAGATAGATAGATAGATAGATAGATAGATAGATAGATAGATAGATAGATAGATAGATAGATAGATAGATAGATAGATAGATAGATAGATAGATAGATAGATAGATAGATAGATAGATAGATAGATAGATAGATAGATAGATAGATAGATAGATAGATAGATAGATAGATAGATAGATAGATAGATAGATAGATAGATAGATAGATAGATAGATAGATAGATAGATAGATAGATAGATAGATAGATAGATAGATAGATAGATAGATAGATAGATAGATAGATAGATAGATAGATAGATAGATAGATAGATAGATAGATAGATAGATAGATAGATAGATAGATAGATAGATAGATAGATAGATAGATAGATAGATAGATAGATAGATAGATAGACAGATAGATAGATAGATAGATAGATAGATAGATAGATTGATACATAGATTAGACAATAGATTACATTATTAGTGATTGATATAAGGACCCTTGAGAACAGTGTGGCCGCAAGTCGTCCAGGGCCGCGGCGTATACAATATCCTATATTTACGGATGCATATGCGTAAAAAGTGGCATAGAAACTCCGGTTTCCTCCACAATTGTTGATTGAGCAGTCCGTATTGTAATAAAGATCACGCAAAAACCCATTAAATGATTAGTGGCCATTGTAAAGGTTAGTGACATTTGTGCACTCCAGGTTTGGCGTAATGCCAGTTCTGTCCGACTGGCTATTTTCATCCATCTAGAACAAAATTTACAGTGTACGTTTCGCCACGGTCTAGTAAATGCTTTAAAATGATATTTTAGCTAACTACAAAAGAAAGAGTGCGCCATTTCTCGACCAATAATATTATGCTTGGTATGCATTATTATAAGGCGCTGAACCAGGATTTTTAACAAGCCAGTGGTGCAGTTTGGGTAGTTTTGACAATCGTACGACCGGGTTTGGGAAGAGAGGGGGGGGGGGGCGTGGAGGAGCATATGTGGGGCTCCAGTGCGAAAGGGGGGTCTAACAAAAGATGAAGTTTGCGTTGCTTTGAAGAAGGGCATTCTCGCTCCAAAAAACAAGCGGAAGGTAGGGCATGGAAGCGCCCTTGACTATTGAAACCTAGGCATATAATGACAGTGTTCAATGTTTAAATTAGGGTTTAAGGGATGTTATTGTCGTTCAGTTCTTTTCTCTGATCATTACGTTATAGCGTTGTATTACAAGTCTTACGTATTCATTACGATCTGGCATTATGACAAACATGAAACTAGATATATACCTATATGGTATTTAGGCCACCATTCCTCCCTCAATGGAATCGCAAGTCTCACACAGTTTTGACAACAAAACCTCCCCTCACAGGACCGACAGCATTACAAGACAGAATTACGAGTACTGTTATACTCACAAGATGGGGATGCGGAAACCCGTGCAACCTTGGAGAGCTCGTCGGTAGTTGCTGAAGTTGTTGGCTGATGACAACAACTCCGTGTATTCCATAAGAAGCTGTTATAATAACAATGAAACCATAATTAAAAACACTACACGGCGGGCAAAATCTCATCTTAAAGTCAAATTACACCCTTGAGATTTGTTTCTCTTATAAGCTTACTGCAATATCAATTATGAGATATGGTAGACTGTAGAGACTTTTCGTCACGGTCATATTTGCGGGAATTTATGTGAAGAGACTAAATCTATTAAAACCAAGCTGCTACATGTGTGTGAGAAGATTACAAAACAAGAGCAGTGTTCGGCCGGGGAGGCACCCACCTTTTGTGTTTCGGACGGCAGGCAGGCGTTAGTCTTGCCAAGGCGGGCCAGTGAGCTGTGAGTAAGACCTCCCACAACAGCCATGAGCGAGTTGAAGTTTTGATGAAATCGCAAGTGCTGAAAACAGGACATCGTCTATACGTCTCATTCTACGCGGCACGTCGTACGACCTGAGAATTGCCCAAGGTACTTAAATATAGGAATTATCTAGAAGCTCTTTATTGTCCATCTCGAGTCAATGAGTTTGCGGGTTTAACATTATTTTCCACAAGCTTCATAGCTACAAATCCATAGCTTCATAGCTTCAAATACTGTTACTTCTCTGTTAAATAAAAACTTAATATAAATTTTAAAAGATTTAATGAAAATGTGCCATAATTCCTGACAAGAGTTACCTTGGCAACGTAGACAAACTTGACGATGACGTCCGCCCGTTGCTGGGGCGTGGTTTTACTGAGCACCATACATTCCACCCACTGGGAGAGGCCGTTGAACAATGCAATGGAGCGCTCCAGCTTGGGGTTGTCCTTCAGAGTCGCACCCATTGCATAGCTCCGGAAGTCATTGAACTAGGTCACAAAAGGTCAAAGGTAAAACATGTGATACGGATGCAACGCAAGTTATGTGACACTTTGGAAAAAAAAATTCTACACAAAACGGCAGAGAGTAGTGTGTCCTAAATATGAAGTCGTTATTTGTTTTAGTCTATGACAAACAAACACTCTACAACACTCTTGTAGGACACGCTGGGAATCATACTGCTTCAAAAAGGAATATTTTACACCTTTTTTAAAATTATGATACAAACGACTTTCTAGTGACCTACACGAAGGCCTTGACTTCAAAAATTCAAAAGACTTTTTTTACAGTGATGTTGCACCTTGACGGCGGAGGTTGACTAACTATCTGACTTGTTCGGAAGCGACCTACCGTGATTCTCCTGAAGGCTTTATACTCCAAGAAGGTGAGCTGTTCGGCCAGTGCTTGGGGTTGTAGGGTGTTGAAGGCCAGCGACACCTTTCCCCCACCACCCCCAGTCCGCCGGGCAGCGGGGTTGCGAACAGACATGTTCCGCATCCAGTCATAAGACGGTCTGTTTCAAAGTGAGTGGCACATGTTACTAAATCAGGTGCGACGCATTGACTGTTAGTAATGCATGACCCATAGATAAGCGTGAAAGATAATAGATGTATTATTATACAGAGATTATGTAATCCATTGTTAATTTGCACTACTCAAGGGTGTAACACAGATAGCGTGATGGAAGGGCCGCTCTGTCAGGTCAGTCCACATCTCGGCCCAAGCCATTCCCAGGCTTAGTTGACGCATAGCTTACGGTCGATACAGTCGATTAATTCTTTTGGGGTTCATAAATGTATACCAGTGTCCTATGTCTCTCCGAAGTCCCGACTTTAGATTATAGAAAAGATAATATTTTGATGGACGCTACCATCGTGGAAGAAGAAGGATTGTAGTGCCGTTAGATGGGAAGGGGGGGGGTCGTGTTCCCAGACCACGAAGAATAAATGTCTTTATTCCCAGGTCACGATGAATTAAAAGCAGAACTCTCCGCATACAATGGAAAGGCGGATACACGATACTAAATTGACGATTTCCCTATTCACGGTTATTAAGTATTAAAATTCTCAGTTCACGATTAATTCAAATCCTTGATCACGGCGGTCGGCTCATACCCCATTCCCAGTTCACGAAGAATTATTTTCCTCATTCCCAGTTGACGGTGAAAGGAAAAAAAAACCTCCCGCCCCCCCCCCCCCCCCCCCCCTTAGATAGAAAAAGAGTATCACCCCCTGCTATACCGCCCCACACCCACAAACACGGACGACGTCGCACATCGTGGCTCCACCTACACTTTGGAGACATCGACGAGTTGCGCCATGTCTGAAGGCTCCTCGATGGATTCCTGGCGTATGAGGCCCTGCAAGTTGTGGATGGCCTGGGACAGCTGGGGATTCAGGTCGAAATACACAGGGAAGTGCCGAATCCAGAACCTGCAAGATATGTTGGTTGTATATTCAAGACGCTTTAACAACTTTTGGCCATATCGCGTCAATGGGAGAAGGAAGGGAGAGTAAAGCCATGACCGTCCTGGGATAACCCCCTACTCTTTACGAAGAAGGGCATGGAATCTTTATCCTGCTACCATACAGATATGGCCACAGCGGGCGCGAACCACCGATCCACGTGCCGTTAGGCTCTCAGGTGGCCAGAACACTCAAGGCGAGCGTTCTAGCCCACTGACCTATCGGAGGCCCCATTGTAAGATATGTAGCAGCTGATCAAAATTCTTTAAACGAACGTGTCCAAATGTCTACCACACTGCTGGCCACAAGGAGAACTTTACAGAACAATGGAATTGCAGTGAACGAATATAAATCACTCGAAGCAATAGAATTGCTTAAATGATGTAATTGACGGCTGTAAAAACAATTTGCTACCTGTTGAGTGATTTAGATCATAATGCCATTCCTTTATATGTTGTTACCTTTACCCTATATGCTATAAGCAAGATATTGATGCTGGTATGATAATCATGCTACGCATTGCAGAAATTCCAGGTATTGCTTTGCTGTGGGCCATTCCTTTCCACCGCACACACACCCAGACATGTGCATAGCAGAACCAGTCAGAGACGCGCTTAGGAAACCAAAAGATATCTCCCATGTTGTACTACAGACACATTTCTGTCGGGGGGTGGGGTGAGGTGGGGGTGATCGGATGCGTGCACCGCACCTGACTGCCTGGCATATTTTGGCTTTGTAGACTGTCCGCGGGCACTCCGGGTTGGTCAGTTTATGTTGGCAGGCCTTGCGAGGACAGGGTGGCTCCTTCTCACAGCTGCTGTAGCTTGGTAAACAACAGTCAAGGTAACACTCATGGGAGGTGCCTCTCTGACTGACCGACCGACTGCGCCAACACCCGTGCCTCGATCATATTATTATTAGTAGTATTATTATTAGTATTATTATTACGATACCGAGTGCGCCACCAGAAATAAAAGACAGATATCAAAATCACCCTCTAAAATATAGATATACTCCACTTCGATCTCGACGAGCTCTCGTAGTCAACGAGAGTGCAACAAAGGGCATGTCGTCCTCTGGGGGAAAGCGACGCGTAGGGGGTATTATAGGGGTGGAGTTGGGGGTAAGAGTGGGCCGGGTGTGGGGGTAAAGGATAAGGGCTAGAGTGAGTGGGGGATCGGGGTGAAATGTGTGGGGTGTGGGTGGTCGACGGGTATATATAGAATCCCAACTGGGGCGTAGCTAACCTTTGTAGCACACGACATTTACCTCCCGATGGTGTATGACCGGCGGTGCTGGAGAAAAAACAAGACGGGACAAAAATAGATTAACGTAAAGGTGTTATTATCCGTCAGAAGCTCGATCCCGTTACCAAGCCGGCCAGACTGATCGAGGCCCACCCACCCATTAAAAGCTCGCCCTGTTATGCAGTAAACGGCTAGGCACCCATTGGGCCTAATCTCGTTAATAACAAAACGATAATTCCCTTGGGAACAAGTACCTCATAATGAGCCAGCAGATGGCGTGCAAATATTTAAATTTGAAATATTGCCGCCAGAAACGCGCTAATTATGATGCAAAACACGAAAACAAACCCCCAAAAAGTACGGGTTTTGACCTCGACGATAGATGTACGTTCGTTCTGGCAATTTTGGCTTTAACTAACAAATCTGTTATATATTTAATTTGGACGCTAATTGTAGTATTCCTCATACGTATGATATCATTTGGTGCAAGCATTTCGCTTTTTATCATCGGCTTGTTTCCCAGTTTTCCCAGAATTGATAAATATATCCATTGTATTTTATGCCTATCCGTCCTTCGAGTGTTTCAATAATTATTCGTCAATGGGTAAATATATTGTGGATTTCGAAACTTAAAGACGTGGACTTCAAGTGGGCATCAAATGCAACAGTTAAATGCAATTGTCAAGCAGATTGCAACTCGACGAGGGTCACTCCCCCAGAGAAAGAAACTCGGTCTGACATTTCATTTATAACGATTTGCAAAAATGTTATGGTTGCACATGAAGTGATATACAGTAATAAATCAAATGGACAGACAGCTTGGCTAGCGTCGTGCACTATCTGCGTCTGCTCTCTACATAGAAGCTGCCGTGTCATCTCAAGGTTTCACGGTGGTGAATGCGCATAGACAGCAAGTTGGCAATTTGACATCTTCCCCAGGTAAACAGACGTAAGGTCCGTCTCACTCCAGCCCAAGCGTCAGCGACTGCCCCCAGGATCGATCGATAGACGAAACAAACCCCGTGCACTGTGACTGTATAGACTGCCGCAAGCCGCGCAGCTTTTTTTTATTATTATGAAGTGGGGAGAAAAAAGAGGGCACGCCGCTGGTGGCGTCATCTGGCGGGATCATGAGGCTATATTTAGGACTGGGCCATTGCAAAATTGACCGTAAATTCTCGTGGGTTCCCGGACTGTTGCCCGAGTCGCCAACAGCCCCCAAGAGGTGGGGGGGGGGGGGGGGGGGGGGGGGGTCGAGTTCGATACACGGCGGCTTCCATTTTGTTAGGTCGTCTGTTTGCTCTCTCTCTTTGTTTTTGTTTTTTCTGTCTCCAATGTGCCGGGGTGTTGCGGTCTTTAAACGGCGGGCGCGACATATGGCATCAGTGACGTCATAACACGCGGTTGAACTGTCGTCTGCTTGCCCGCGCCAGTGACCCAGTTGACGGATAGCGGGAACGTAGGCCTCATGGTACAGTGGTTCGCGCGATTTGCCCCTCCTGAGCCCCCCCCCCTCCCCCCCCCCCGTCTATACAGGGAAATTTACGATGTAAGTTAAAGATAAGCAAGCTCACTGAGGTCGATTCTTAGCGTTAGATCTTGTCCGATAACGACCTAATTTCAACTCCTTTTTTTGGCTTTTTGCGCCTCTTGGAGCCGAACTCGTTACGTTTGTTTTCGATTTAGTAATTTTTACGTAAATATATACTTTTTGCGTGAGGCCTAAACTAGGGTAGGATGGGGATAATTCGTCAGCTACACCGACCGTTTCACGTTCACGTTTCACGCAACCAATACATGTTATAAAGTAAAGTGCTCAATATTGTATTAACAACGCACTAATGTGTAACAACCCCTGAAGTAAAGGCTTTATAGTCATTATAAATGGCCATTATAAATGGCGGATCCGTTGCTACTAGATACCTAATAATATTTTTTTTGAATTCATCGACCCCGAAAACCTGTATAAAGACATGAAATTAAAGGCTCTATGGGTATTCATTTTCGAGATATTGGGTATTATTAGTGGCCTCGTCCGCCATTTTGAAAAATGGCCGCCAGAGCTTCCAGGGGTAAAATCTGTCTTGACACTATAGCTAAATTGGACTACAATGGTATCAGGGATAAGTGTGCCAAATTTCATGCTTTTACCACAAAATGCACGATTTTTCGCTTATCCGCTGGACTATTAGGGGAAAGGAAGTGTGTGTGGGGGTGGGGGGCTGGACGGCAAGGCCGGGAGTAAAATGTCAATCGCCCAACAACAAAATCAATGTACACTTCCTACATCCTTTCTATCAGCGAAAAGTGTCCATTTAAAACGCAAATATTTGTAACCAAATCCATCACGAAAACCTATACATCCACTTTGTTCGCAATGACGTTTTGCCTTCCCATCTTGATCACGTCCCCATTTCTTGTGACGATGACAGTCCTTATCCGATGAATCACATTTGCTTTTGACAATAAATCAACAGCAGTTGTTTTTTCTTGCACCGTAATGGGTTTTTAACCATAAGATATCATTAACAAAGTCAAGCGTAAACTTTGGCACAGTTTCAGGCGCCAGAACATGTGAAAGGGTACAAGTTACAAATGTAAAACTTCTTGGAACCGAGCAGTACAGGGTCGGATCCAGATATGCTGGAAAAGGGCGGCCCGGTTTCGAGTATTGGCCTAGCTTTTTTGTTTTGATATGTTAATTGGTATAAATTTCGGAACAAAAAAAGTGGAGGGGGGGGGGGCGGGTCCCCCACCCCTCCCCTAGGTCCGCCCCTGCAGTAACACGTCACATCCGTCACTATCTTTGGAGCTTAATGAAGAGTGGTTTACGAACACCACGCCATCTACGTATATATATCTATATCTGTATATAAAAAGCATTGATTACATGTATGTAAAAAACAAAAAATATTGTTTATATATGTATATATATATGTTATAAGGACACTGTTTTGAAGGATACAGTGAGAGGAATTGCTTGGCCAGCTCTTCGGATTCGGACATCCATTGGTGCATAAGGAAGAAGATGCGAGGTAGGTCCTTCCGTTCTTCTATTAGGCGCCCCTCCGAATCTAAAATACAAACCATATTTATAAAATATATACAACATATATTTACTTGAAAAATTGAGGGGGCGCGGAGAAAAAATCTGCATAGATACGAACCAAAATCTGAAAGGTTAAGTATGATAAAATTGAATCGAATTGCATGTGGTTAACACAGTGGCTACTGGGTACCAAAGACAAACACCCTGGTACTGTTTGACGAGGGCTCTTGTGGAATACTCGACAATACATATTCCATGGGAGGAGAGATAGACGGCTTTAACATGGGAAGTCGAATAGGGAATTGCCGTCACCCTAGAACCGGAAATAAGATAGGAACGTAGTGTGTTTGGGGTTGTGGGTAAACTGTTATATCACCATACCTGCCCAGTATTCGCCTGTTTAGCCATACCTGCCCAGTATTCGCCTGTTTAGCCATACCTGCCCAGTATTCGCCTATCTCTCCATCGCTACCCCTTACTGAGGACAAATCTTGCCAGCTACCATTGATACGCGTCCTTCCCTCTTTGCTCGACTATCTCGCCCTGTCGGATCATCCCAAGCTAACTGTTATCTCTTCGCTTATCGCTCCTTCTAAATGCTCACACACACGTGGGATGACACCTTCCCTTCCTGATTCATCCCTCAATGTCCCTCAATGTCCCCTCCCCCCACCACCATCCGTTCCCAGTCTGACCCCTTCGCACCTACCCTGCCCTAACCCCCCCACCCACCCACCATGCGCGACGGACTAAACGCGCAATTGGAACCTTTGACAAACGACCCTTCTGACCTGACAGTACTCGACCGGACTGTGTGTGGGGGGTGGGGGGGGTACGATGGTGTCCCATCCCTAACACGTGCGCGATAACCAATCACGGCCCAGACGACGATCGATATCGGCAGAACAATTTTCACACCCTGGGATATCAACAACCAACACGGTGACTCGACCGCCCGGCTCGGGCCCGGCTCAGGCTCGGCTCGGATGCAGTATGTACAAATGTATATATACATGTACATATTGTGGGTCTGGCACACTCCGCCTTCCACACGCCCCGCTGAGGGCTGCTAGCTGTGTTATTATACCTCTGTCGCCGGCTAACATCCTCAATACGTTCGCACTCTCGTCCGCCAGGGCGGCGCCGCGCTAATCGATGGCAGGACAAATGCGCCGCGGCGTTGTACAAATGATTGCCTGATACCCAGGTTGTGTTTAACAACACACGACACCGGGTGAACAACGGGAAGAGTTGTCAGTCTGCATCGCTATTTCACAATGGCACACTGGGCAATTTGCTGTGTTTATTACACTTGGTTCGGGATCCTTTTTTTTATGGTCCAGTATGTGTCAAAAAGTATGATAGAAATTACAATTGACGTAATGACCCATTTTTTTTCAGAATCTTTAACTTTGTTCCCGGCCGACTGCCGCTTTCGGGAACAAAACGACCCCCATTGAATGGTAACATGGGTCTGGTCTATGGAAAGCGCAAGACGTGAAACCCTTGATAAATTCAACATCTGCCCAATCAATACACATTGTCATGCATTTTGTTTTACTTTTTTTTAACCGCAGCCCTGTGCACCATAAGACACGGTATCCCACTCACTCACCCACCTCGTTACTGTGTTACGCGAAGATGCTGCACAACCCGATAGCAGTTTCTCCTCTTTTCGTCCACACACCCGTTACTAGGGTTACCGCATAACATGCCACAAGTTGCATCTTTAACGTTTGACGTATGTAAAGTAGTTAAATATAGAGCGAGAGCTAACCAGAAATATGGGGTAGTTAAATATAGAGCAAGGGCTAACCAGAAATATTAGGTAGTTAAATATAGAGCAAGAGCTAACCATAAATTTGGGGTAGTCTTAGCGGTCGCGTTTCTTTCAGGAAATATGACTTTCAGGAAGAGATACGATATATCATCATCATATTTGCTGCAGTACTATTTCCCAGATCAACTTAATATAATTGGTTCAATCAGACGGAGATTTGAAGCTAATTATGCGACAACGCGTTTGCATTGACAGTATGATTGGCATCAAATGAAGGGTAACCCGCCATGTGTAACCCTTTTAGCCGACATGAACGTTCACTGGTAGTTCTCTCATTTAGTGAAACGGCCCCGAAAGCTTAATGTTGTATGCCAGAGCCGCGTCTATGGCTATTTCAAAATGAATTGCTGTTCTTGACAATTTCCTTGCGCATGAAGGCTATCTAGGGACCGAGGGCCGCTACTGGCTCGCTAATCATTACTTCCCTGTCCACAGCCTGTCTGGATAATAGTCACTTTTTTGTGGAGGCATTATTATTATCACCTCTCAATATTAACAGTAGTGGGAGGGGGGGGGGGGGGGGTAGGGGGCAGGGGCAACTCAACTCTGCTACATGACTCCCACCGCAGCCCCCCATGTGATCAGATGCCCGGATAAACATTAGGCCCCGTGTACTTCATCATGGGATGTCAGACAGACTGTCATCGATGCTCCAGGGACACGGCTGCAAGGCCTGGTGGCATTTTGGACGTTGCAATGGATCAATTGTTGGAGAGCTTTTACAGTCAACGGCGCTTGTGTTGTATTCTTGTATTCGTCAAGATGATTATATTGATCATGTTATATAGTCTGCAATCATATCAATATATGGTCAGCGAGGGCAGCATAGAGAGCATTATTAGTACAGACCCAATAACACACTGTCAAACACACTGTCAAACACACGGCAGAACACACCCACAAACACACGCACTGTCCAAGAGTTAGTCATTCAAGCTGCTAATAGATATTTTCATAACATTACTGTCTGATATATACTTGCAATTATTAAACAAGCAACGGTAGCAATATCCAAATTTTGGTGACGTTATACAAAAAAAAAGATGTGCCAGCCTAGCAAAGACTATTACCATCAATATTGCAATAACTATTACCCTCAATACTGCAATAACTATTACCCTCAATATTGCAATAACTATTACCCTCAATATTGCAATAACCATTACTTGTTGAACACTATTTGCAAGCTCCCCGCACGGTGGCGCTACGCAAGATCCGCCTTTACCGCTGCTGTGCGTTGAGGAAGTAGGCGACAGCAGATATATAATGGAGCCCTAGTGGAGTGAGTCGAAAGCAGAGAGTGCAATATTTGGTCACCCTTACCTAAATATAGTACTTCAAATTTATAAAATGGAAAATCTGATCAAAAATGCCATATTTGGCATTTAAATAGACAAACAAACTGTTACACTTACTATTAACAATACTAAAGGCGACATCAGCCGTGGAGTACGTAACACGTCACGTGACTTACCGAAGCAGTCGATCACCATGGCGATAAGCTTGGAGACGGAGGCTGCGCGGACACACACGCCTTGGACCAGCGGTTTGTCTTCCTCCACGTACCCCAGCTGTTTGAGCATGGCGCTCACATCTTTGGTGTCTGGCACCGACAGCTGACTCACCAGCTTCCTGGGACTGCCCAGCGTCTCTGTAACCAAGGAGACAAGTTGCCATGACAACCGAAAGAAAAATGTCGTGTAAACAATATTTATTGACTATTGGCAAACAGTACAGAATACTATTACGTACGAAGGAGAGTCCATGTAAAAGTAAATGTTTAATCTACAAAAGATTGTTTTTTATATATATTTTTTTTATTGTATCCATAACAGTACAAAATACATGCAACGTTTCACAATACGGAGACTAACAGCAGCACTTATCCCTCAAATTATGTAAAGCGCTGATGAAACGGTTCAGCGGGTCCCCATTTCTTTGCAAAGGCAGTGTGGGACATTCCAAGTTTCTCTAGTTTATAACTTTTTTACTAGCGTCAAGACATGATTAACTAAATCACAAACAATGGGTAGACGAATGCCCAATAAAACCGTTTTCTCTGTTATTAATGTGTCAGCTGTGAAGCCAGTCGCTTTAGCCAGTACCCGCCCCAGTGCATTCCATATGGGATTAACAACTGGACTATGGTAAAAAAGATGGACGAGAGATTCTGTTTCACATTTACAAAAAGAGCATGCATCACAATTTGTCAGCCTACACATTCGGAGATACTTATTCGTGACACAAATTCAGTGTAAAATCCTATACTGAAAGCTTCTCAGTCGTTCATTGAAGGATGCATTAACAGGTAGCAGGTATAGAGCTCGCCATTCCTTCTCATCTATGGTTACTCCAAGAACTCTCGACAACTTTTCCTCATTTTTGCGATTTGTAGATAACAAAGTAATCAAAACCCTACAAACATCATTGCACACTCGCTTCGATCTATACAGATATTCTAAATACGAAAAGAAATACATTTCGAAGAAAAAAAGTACTTGTTGCTATGGTGAATGACGCCTCCATTCCGGCCCCCCCCCCCCCGCCCCCCCCGAGCCAAGACTAAGCGCCCTTTCGCGCACGAAGACCTATAGTAGACATTGTACAAGAGAACATAAGGCAGTAGCCATATTGGGAAGTTGCGAACATTAACACTTATTGCAATGTGTCATAACAGGACCAACGAGTCAGGAGCTCAGTAGTACTTGTTTAGAGGGTGGGGGAGAGGGGGGGGGGGGCGTGGTACTGTTGTCCCGCTGACCCTGTCTCCCAGCTGTCTTCAGTTTTGGAGCCATCTCGATGTTCAAGTCAAGCAGATCCATCAATGACGATGTCTGACGATAATGTTTATTAACAAGCCGAGAGGCAGGTGTTACCGGATTACACCGGTTATCAATCAGTCAGCAGTCAGTGAGGTCTATATGTGGAACTCACGGTCCCAGGGTAGCTATAGATATACATATATATACGGGATTGACATTTAGGCCCTGGAGCGAGTATTAATTCATTGACCAACTGGCGGAACAGCGCCCGCACCGCTCGAGCCGCACCGCACCGCATTGTCTCGCACCACCTGAGCCTTATTTTCATTATATTCGACGGTGCGGAACGTCAGGAAATGAAAGCTCAAAGTTCGCTTCGGGCTGGTCTGCTGGTCGCTGGCCGGTGTCGGTGCGGATCTGCAGCCCATGTTGCACGAAGGTGACATAAAAGGCACCAATCCGCGTGTGTGTACATACGTGTACTATGTTCCTAGTGACATCAGCAGTGGCGCTGAACTGCGGTGACAGTTGCAAATTCACTTGTCATGCCATTCAAGGAATATATATATATATATATATATATATATATATATATATATGCATATACATGAATATGTATTTTTTTCTGGTGCTATATAGATCTCTTCTGGGGGGTGGTTGGAAGGAATCAGTGGGTGAGTTGAGGTGATTGGGGTGTGATATACGGGTTGGGGGCCTTCGTTATGGGGGTGAGGGATGGAGGCTTGAGGGGGGAGGGGCTTGGTTATAGGATTAACTAGCTAGGGTGAATATAAAATAACTGTAAGGAATTAAGTAGCTAGGGTGAATATAAAAGACACTGTAAGGAATTAAGTAGCTAGGGTGAATATAAAAAACACTGTGAGGAATTAAGTAGCTAGGGTGAATATAAAAAACACAGTAAGGAATTAAGTAGCCAGGGTGAATATAAAAGACACTGTAAGGAATTAAGTAGCTAGGGTGAATATAAAAAACACTGTGAGGAATTAAGTAGCTAGGGTGAATATAAAAAACACAGTAAGGAATTAAGTAGCCAGGGTGAATATAAAAGACACTGTAAGGAATTAAGTAGCTAGGGTGAATATAAAAGACACTGTAAGGAATTAAGTAGCTAGGGTGAATATAAAAGACACTGTAAGGAATTAAGTAGCTAGGGTGAATATAAAAGACACTGTAAGGAATTAAGTAGCTAGGGTGAATATAAAAGACACTGTAAGGAATTAAGTAGCTAGGGTGAATATAAAAGGCGTTGGCCAATGCTGGAGTGACGCCAAGGCTCAGAAGGATGACTGGGGGTCGACATGGGGTCATCCGTACATGGACGATAAGATGGGTGAGGGTATGACGGTGGGGGCGGGGCTGGGGTGGTCTCGGGGGTGATGGTGACGTCGACGGGGTCGAGGAGGGGAGTGGGTGGGGGGTTGGCTGCTGGCAGGGAGAGAAGATGGGGGGGGGGGTGGCGTAAGGGATTGTGAACAGATGAGCAATTGGGGCAAGGGTGGGGATGGATGATCGGGGGCGAGGGAGGGGATGAGAGGGTGGAGGTGAGGGGGTGGGGGTGGGGGTGGGGGTGAGGGGGGTCGGGGTGGGCTATATATCCTTGGCTGAGTCCCATGGCCGAGTCCCCAGAGCGTCTGGCCGGGCTCGGGTCTGCAGACTTGGCCAGACAGCTGCCAGGGACACCTCGAGACTATGCGGGCAGCAGCAGCAGCAGCAGCAGCATTATGGAAGGCTGAAGTATTGATTGCACTCACCCAGGCCCGTGGCCAGCGAACGGTCGTTCCCTGGGCAAAGTCTCCAAATCATAGGCCCCAGGTCCACCCCTACCCTCTTGCACACCGTAACCCTAACCCAGATCCACCCCTACCCTCTTGCACACCGTAACCCTAACCCAGATCCACCTCTACCGTCTTGTACACAGTAACCCTAACACAGATCCACCCGTACCCTCTTGTACACAGTAACCCTAACCCAGATCCACCCCTACCCTCTTGTACACCGTAACCCTAACCCAGATCCACCCCTACCCTCTTGCACACCGTAACCCTAACCCAGATCCACCCCTACCGTCTTGTACACAGTAACCCTAACACAGATCCACCCCTACCCTCTTGTACACAGTAACCCTAACCCAGATCCACCCCTACCCTCTTGTACACAGTAACCCTAACCCAGATCCACCCCTACCCTCTTGTACACAGTAACCCTAGCCTATATCCACCCCTACCCTTTTGTACACAGTAACCCTAACCCAGATCCACCCTACCCTTTTGTACACAGTAACCCTAGCCCAGATCCACCCCTACCCTCTTGTACACAGTAACCCTAACCCAGATCCACCCCTACCCTATTCTACACCGTAACCCTAACGCAGATCCACCCCTACCCTCTTGTACACCTTAACCCTGACCCAGATCCACCCCTACCCTCTTCTACACCGTAACCCTGACCCAGATCCACCCCTACCCTCTTCTACACCGTAACCCTGACCCAGATCCACCCCTACCCTCTTGTACACCGTAACCCTAACCCAGGGTACAGGAGACTCGCCATCAGATCCACATGATCCTGATCAATGCCACCCTGTGTACACAATACTCGCCATCAGATCCACATGATCCTGATCAATGCCACCCTGTGTACACAATACTCGCCATCAGATCCACATGATCCTGATCAATGCCACCCTGTGTACACAGTACTCGCCATCAGATCCACATGATCCTGATCAATGCCACCTTGTGTACACAATACTCGCCATCAGATCCACATGATCCTGATCAATGCCACCCTGTGTACACAGTACTCGCCATCAGATCCACATGATCCTGATCAATGCCACCCTGTGTACGCAATACTCGCCATCAGATCCACATGATCCTGATCAATGCCACCCTGTGTACACAATACTCGCCATCAGATCCACATGATCCTGATCAATGCCACCCTGTGTACACAGTACTCGCCATCAGATCCACATGATCCTGATCAATGCCACCCTGTGTACGCAATACTCGCCATCAGATCCACATGATCCTGATCAATGCCACCCTGTGTACACAATACTCGCCATCAGATCCACATGATCCTGATCAATGCCACCCTGTGTACGCAATACTCGCCATCAGATCCACATGATCCTGATCAATGCCACCCTGTGTACACAATACTCGCCATCAGATCCACATGATCCTGATCAATGCCACCCTGTGTACACAGTACTCGCCATCAGATCCACATGATCCTGATCAATGCCACCCTGTGTACACAATACTCGCCATCAGATCCACATGATCCTGATCAATGCCACCCTGTGTACACAGTACTCGCCATCAGATCCACATGATCCTGATCAATGCCACCCTGTGTACACAATACTCGCCATCAGATCCACATGATCCTGATCAATGCCACCCTGTGTACACAATACTCGCCATCAGATCCACATGATCCTGATCAATGCCACCCTGTGTACACAGTACTCGCCATCAGATCCACATGATCCTGATCAATGCCACCCTGTGTACACAGTACTCGCCATCAAATCCACATGATCCTGATCAATGCCACCCTGTGTACACAATACTCGCCATCAGATCCACATGATCCTGATCAATGCCACCCTGTGTACACAATACTCGCCATCAGATCCACATGATCCTGATCAATGCCACCCTGTGTACACAATACACGCCATCAGATCCACATGATCCTGATCAATGCCACCCTGTGTACACAGTACTCGCCATCAGATCCACATGATCCTGATCAATGCCACCCTGTGTACACAATACTCGCCATCAGATCCACATGATCCTGATCAATGCCACCCTGTGTACACAGTACTCGCCATCAGATCCACATGATCCTGATCAATGCCACCCTGTGTACACAATACTCGCCATCAGATCCACATGATCCTGATCAATGCCACCCTGTGTACACAATACTCGCCATCAGATCCACATGATCCTGATCAATGCCACCCTGTGTACACAATACTCGCCATCAGATCCACATGATCCTGATCAATGCCACCCTGTGTACACAATACTCGCCATCAGATCCACATGATCCTGATCAATGCCACCCTGTGTACACAATACTCGCCATCAGATCCACATGATCCTGATCAATGCCACCCTGTGTACACAGTACTCGCCATCAGATCCACATGATCCTGATCAATGCCACCCTGTGTACACAATACTCGCCATCAGATCCACATGATCCTGATCAATGCCACCCTGTGTACACAGTACTCGCCATCAGATCCACATGATCCTGATCAATGCCACCCTGTGTACACAATACTCGCCATCAGATCCACATGATCCTGATCAATGCCACCCTGTGTACACAATACTCGCCATCAGATCCACATGATCCTGATCAATGCCACCCTGTGTACACAATACTCGCCATCAGATCCACATGATCCTGATCAATGCCACCCTGTGTACACAATACTCGCCATCAGATCCACATGATCCTGATCAATGCCACCCTGTGTACACAATACTCGCCATCAGATCCACATGATCCTGATCAATGCCACCCTGTGTACACAATACTCGCCATCAGATCCACATGATCCTGATCAATGCCACCCTGTGTACACAATACTCGCCATCAGATCCACATGATCCTGATCAATGCCACCCTGTGTACACAGTACTCGCCATCAGATCCACATGATCCTGATCAATGCCACCCTGTGTACACAATACTCGCCATCAGATCCACATGATCCTGATCAATGCCACCCTGTGTACACAATACTCGCCATCAGATCCACATGATCCTGATCAATGCCACCCTGTGTACACAGTACTCGCCATCAGATCCACCCCGAGTACACCATTAGGTTGATTAGGTCAATATAACCCTAAGCGAGAGCCACATCCGGTGAATACAAACACCGTACGGCCTATCTACCTCCACCCCCCGTCCCTTGTTATTGCGGCACAGTATTTAACCCCATATTGTATACAAACACTGTACGGCCTATCTACCTCCACCCCCCGTCCCTTGTTATTGCGGCACAGTATTTAACCCCATATTGTATACAAACACCGTACGGCATATCTACCTCCACCCCCCGTCCCTTGTTATTGCGGCACAGTATTTAACCCCATATTGTATACAAACACCGTACGGCCTATCTACCTCCACCCCCCGTCCCTTGTTATTGCGGCACAGTATTTAACCCCATATTGTATACAAACACCGTACGGCCTATCTACCTCCACCCCCCGTCCCTTGTTATTGCGGCACAGTATTTAACCCCATATTGTATACAAACACTGTACGGCCTATCTACCTCCACCCCCCGTCCCTTGTTATTGCGGCACAGTATTTAACCCCATATTGTATACAAACACCGTACGGCATATCTACCTCCACCCCCCGTCCCTTGTTATTGCGGCACAGTATTTAACCCCATATTGTATACAAACACCGTACGGCCTATCTACCTCCACTCCCCGTCCCTTGTTATTGCGGCACAGTATTTAACCCCATATTGTATACAAACACCGTACGGCCTATCTACCTCCACCCCCCGTCCCTTGTTATTGCGGCACAGTATTTAACCCCATATTGTATACAAACACCGTACGGCCTATCTACCTCCACCCCCCGTCCCTTGTTATTGCGGCACAGTATTTAACCCCATATTGTATACAAACACCGTACGGCATATCTACCTCCACCCCCCGCCCCTTGTTATTGCGGCACAGTATTTAACCCCATATTGTATACAAACACCGTACGGCCTATCTACCTCCACCCCCCGTCCCTTGTTATTGCGGCACAGTATTTAACCCCATATTGTATACAAACACCGTACGGCATATCTACCTCCACCCCCCGTCCCTTGTTATTGCGGCACAGTATTTAACCCCATATTGTATACAAACACCGTACGGCCTATCTACCTCCACTCCCCGTCCCTTGTTATTGCGGCACAGTATTTAACCCCATATTGTATACAAACACCGTACGGCCTATCTACCTCCACCCCCCGTCCCTTGTTATTGCGGCACAGTATTTAACCCCATATTGTATACAAACACCGTACGGCCTATCTACCTCCACCCCCCGTCCCTTGTTATTGCGGCACAGTATTTAACCCCATATTGTATACAAACACCGTACGGCCTATCTACCTCCACCCCCCGTCCCTTGTTATTGCGGCACAGTATTTAACCCCATATTGTATACAAACACCGTACGGCCTATCTACCTCCACCCCCCGTCCCTTGTTATTGCGGCACAGTATTTAACCCCATATTGTATACAAACACCGTACGGCCTATCTACCTCCACCCCCCGTCCCTTGTTATTGCGGCACAGTATTTAACCCCATATTGTATACAAACACCGTACGGCCTATCTACCTCCATACCCCGTCCCTTGTTATTGCGGCACAGTATTTAACCCCATATTGTATACAAACACCGTACGGCATATCTACCTCCACCCCCCGCCCCTTGTTATTGCGGCACAGTATTAAACCCCATATTGTATACAAACACCGTACGGCATATCTACCTCCACCCACCGTCCCTTGTTATTGCGGCACAGTATTTAACCCCATATTGTATACAAACACCGTACGGCCTATCTACCTCCACCCCCCGTCCCTTGTTATTGCGGCACAGTATTTAACCCCATATTGTATACAAACACCGTGCGGCATATCTACCTCCACCCCCCGTCCCTTGTTATTGCGGCACAGTATTTAACCCCATATTGTATACAAACACCGTACGGCCTATCTACCTCCACCCCCCGTCCCTTGTTATTGCGGCACAGTATTTAACCCCATATTGTATACAAACACTGTACGGCCTATCTACCTCCACCCCCCGTCCCTTGTTATTGCGGCACAGTATTTAACCCCATATTGTATACAAACACCGTACGGCCTATCTACCTCCACCCCCCGTCCCTTGTTATTGCGGCACAGTATTTAACCCCATATTGTATACAAACACCGTACGGCCTATCTACCTCCACTCCCCGTCCCTTGTTATTGCGGCACAGTATTTAACCCCATATTGTATACAAACACCGTACGGCCTATCTACCTCCACTCCCCGTCCCTTGTTATTGCGGCACAGTATTTAACCCCATATTGTATACAAACACTGTACGGCCTATCTACCTCCACCCCCCGTCCCTTGTTATTGCGGCACAGTATTTAACCCCATATTGTATACAAACACCGTACGGCCTATCTACCTCCACCCCCCGTCCCTTGTCATTGCGGCACAGTATTTAACCCCATATTGTATACAAACACTGTACGGCCTATCTACCTCCACCCCCCGTCCCTTGTTATTGCGGCACAGTATTTAACCCCATATTGTATACAAACACCGTACGGCCTATCTACCTCCACTCCCCGTCCCTTGTTATTGCGGCACAGTATTTAACCCCATATTGTATACAAACACCGTACGGCCTATCTACCTCCACCCCCCGTCCCTTGTTATTGCGGCACAGTATTTAACCCCATATTGTATACAAACACTGTACGGCCTATCTACCTCCACCCCCCGTCCCTTGTTATTGCGGCACAGTATTTAACCCCATATTGTATACAAACACCGTACGGCCTATCTACCTCCACCCCCCGTCCCTTGTTATTGCGGCACAGTATTTAACCCCATATTGTATACAAACACTGTACGGCCTATCTACCTCCACCCCCCGTCCCTTGTTATTGCGGCACAGTATTTAACCCCATATTGTATACAAACACCGTACGACCTATCTACCTCCACCCCCCGTCCCTTGTTATTGCGGCACAGTATTTAACCCCATATTGTATACAAACACTGTACGGCCTATCTACCTCCACCCCCCGTCCCTTGTTATTGCGGCACAGTATTTAACCCCATATTGTATACAAACACCGTACGGCCTATCTACCTCCACTCCCCGTCCCTTGTTATTGCGGCACAGTATTTAACCCCATATTGTATACAAACACCGTACGGCCTATCTACCTTCACCCCCCGTCCCTTGTTATTGCGGCACAGTATTTAACCCCATATTGTATACAAACACCGTACGGCCTATCTACCTCCACCCCCCGTCCCTTGTTATTGCGGCACAGTATTAAACCCCATATTGTATACAAACACCGTACGGCATATCTACCTCCACCCCCCGTCCCTTGTTATTGCGGCACAATATTTAACCCCATATTGTATACAAACACCGTACGGCCTATCTACCTCCACCCCCCGTCCCTTGTTATTGCGGCACAGTATTTAACCCCATATTGTATACAAACACCGTACGGCATATCTACCTCCACCCCCCGTCCCTTGTTATTGCGGCACAGTATTTAACCCCATATTGTATACAAACACCGTACGGCATATCTACCTCCACCCCCCGTCCCTTGTTATTGCGGCACAGTATTTAACCCCATATTGTATACAAACACTGTACGGCCTATCTACCTCCACCCCCCGTCCCTTGTTATTGCGGCACAGTATTAAACCCCATATTGTATACAAACACCGTACGGCCTATCTACCTCCACCCCCCGTCCCTTGTTATTGCGGCACAGTATTTAACCCCATATTGTATACAAACACTGTACGGCCTATCTACCTCCACCCCCCGTCCCTTGTTATTGCGGCACAGTATTTAACCCCATATTGTATACAAACACCGTACGGCCTATCTACCTCCAACCCCCGTCCCTTGTTATTGCGGCACAGTATTTAACCCCATATTGTATACAAACACCGTACGGCATATCTACCTCCACCCCCCGTCCCTTGTTATTGCGGCACAGTATTTAACCCCATATTGTATACACACACTGTACGGCCTATCTACCTCCACCCCCCGTCCCTTGTTATTGCGGCACAGTATTTAACCCCATATTGTATACAAACACCGTACGGCCTATCTACCTCCACCCCCCGTCCCTTGTTATTGCGGCACAGTATTTAACCCCATATTGTATACAAACACCGTACGGCCTATCTACCTCCACCCCCCGTCCCTTGTTATTGCGGCACAGTATTTAACCCCATATTGTATACAAACACCGTACGGCCTATCTACCTCCACCCCCCGTCCCTTGTTATTGCGGCACAGTATTTAACCCCATATTGTATACAAACACTGTACGGCCTATCTACCTCCATACCCCGTCCCTTGTTATTGCGGCACAGTATTTAACCCCATATTGTATACAAACACCGTACGGCCTATCTACCTCCAACCCCCGTCCCTTGTTATTGCGGCACAGTATTTAACCCCATATTGTATACAAGCACTGTACCCCAGATTACTGATACACTTCACGTTTGTGCGCAGTAAACATAACCCCATGCGCCCCTCCCCACTTCCACCTCCCGCCAACCCACTCCGCCCCCTTTCGCCCGCCCCTGGCAGCCACAACAGATCTTTTAAGGGTTCCCCCTAGTGACTCTGAGCCCGCCACCACTGTCGCCAACCCCAGCCGTACAATTCCACGTAGGATCCGGCCATGCCGCCGCCACCGTCTTGCTCCCCCACCCCCCCAACACACACATTTTTTTTCTTTTTGGCGGCGTAGTGAAATGCCGAATTGTGTAACCCCTTCACCCCCGACCCCTGTCCACACAACACGCGTCACCAGACAGCCGTATGTTCCCTCCACTCCGGTCACCAGACAAATCCCCCAGCTTCCTTGCCCTCCCCCTCCTCCCCCTCCTCCTCATACCCCTCCCCCTCCTCTTCCCAGGGGTCGGCTACCGCTTCCCGTCGCGCCGCCAGGAAAAGACAATACGGCAATCGTTGGCTGTGACGTCATACGTCGCAGTGTCGTCTGTCACAATCTCGAAAGCCGCCTCCGTCGCTCTGGTCCCACCCTCACCCCCCCCCCCCCAATCCATCGCCTCCAACCTTTCGCCTCCCCTCTCCCCATACACCCACACTACCCCCCCCCCGCCCCCACTCCCCTGATTGAGAGCAGCGCCCATTTGGGGCTATATTAAGCAGGTTTGCGGGTCATCCGCTCGGCAGCGTTCGACGTCACTGCGTCACAGTGACAACAGTGACGCAGTGACTACCACCACCAGCATGACCATGGATATCAGTGCCCCAATCACCACCATCACCCCGTCATCCCCATTACCTCCATCTCCACCATCACCACCATCACCCCATCACCCCCATTACCCCCATCTCCACCATCACCCCGTCATCCCCATTACCCCCATCTCCACCATCACCACCATCACCCCGTCATCCCCATTACCCCCATCTCCACCATCACCACCATCACCCCGTCATCCCCATTACCCCCATCTCCACCATCACCACCATCACCCCGTCATCCCCACAATCACCATCGCCACCATCGCCACCATGACACACATCACCACCTTCACCACCATCGCCACCATCACACACATCACCACCTTCACCACCATCATCACCACCTTCACCACCATCATCACTACCATCACCATCATCACCATCACTACCATAACCACCATCACTACCAATCACTGCCAGTTCCACCATCAGTACCAATCAGTACCAATCTGTACCAATCACTGCCATTACCACCATCAGTACCAATCAGTACCAATCAGTACCAATCACTGCCAATCACTGCCCTGACCACCATTTCCACCAATCAATACCCGCAGGACCGGGCTGGGCTGGGCCAACCTGATATTTACTATTGTTTGTGCATCATGTATATACGTTGGCATGTCACTATAATAAAAAATATTTGAACTTGAACTTTGAACACTACCATGACCACCATCAGTACCAATCACTATCATTACCACCATCAGTATCAATCATTACCAAACACTGCAAGTACCACCATCAATACCAATCACTGCCAGTACAACCATCACTACCAATCACTGCCAGTACCACCATCAATACCAATCACTGCCAATACCACCATCAATACCAATCACTGCCACTACCACCATCAATACCAATCACTGCCAGTACCACCATCAATACCAATCACTGCCAGTACCACCATCAATACCAATCACTGCCAGTACCACCATTAATACCAATCACTGCCAGTACAACCATCAATACCAATCACTGCCAATACCACCATCAATACCAATCACTGCCAGTACCACCATCAATACCAATCACTGCCAGTACCACCATCAATACCAATCACTACCAGTACCACCATCAATACCAATCACTGCCAATACCACCATCAATACCAATCACTGCCACTACCACCATCAATACCAATCACTGCCAATACCACCATCAATACCAATCACTGCCAGTACCACCATCAATACCAATCACTGCCAGTACCACCATCAATACCAATCACTGCCAGTACCACCATCAATACCAATCACTGCCAATACCACCATCAATACCAATCACTGCCAGTACAACCATCAATACCAATCACTGCCAATACCACCATCAATACCAATCACTGCCAATACCACCATCAATACCAATCACTGCCAATACCACCATCAATACCAATCACTGCCAGTATAACCATCAATACCAATCACTGCCAATACCACCATCAATACCAATCACTGCCAATACCACCATCAATACCAATCACTGCCAGTACCACCATCAATACCAATCACTGCCAATACCACCATCAATACCAATCACTGCCAATACCACCATCAATACCAATCACTGCCAGTATAACCATCAATACCAATCACTGCCAGTACCACCATCAATACAAGTCACGTATATGGCCATCATCAGTGCTCATCACCAGGGCGACCGTCGTTAACACCATCGCCACTACCGCCAGCACCCTCCAGGTCATCCAGATTTCTCGTGTATCCATTATTCATCTAACTGGCCTCGACCGCCACTCCCCCCCACCCCTTCCCTCCCTCGGTGCGAAAACTTCCTGATCGATCAGCTATGTTACACCCAGAGTTAGCATGCCAAGGTTAGTCGATCGACATCTTTTACCAGACACAGAAACAGACACTATACAGAGGTCTAAAACATGTCGACTTAAAACCAAAATAGATTTTGTTTGCCCCGAATAATTCTTGGGGGGTGTTAAAGTATTAAAAAAACATCTGTACGCAACGAAGAAGCGACAGTTGCAGCATATTTGTCATGACGTTAGCACCGCCTGATTCGTAGACTACCCTAGAACCGGGAACCAGCCTACCCGCATGAACGCAATCGCCCAATAGAGGGCGTAACAATTTGTCACTTGTTCGATGGGCCCAGCTTGGGTGTATGGGCTGTGTTGGTCGAGCACGAACTACGGCAATACCATGCCACCACGCGTCTATTCATGGCGGATAACATTGGATCGGCATCTTTGACCTTGTCTCAAGGTTAAATGGATCCCTCGAACGCGGCCCAATTTTCCCTCGCGTGTCGGGCCTTATAACCTCTCACGTCTTGTCAACGTATAGCCAACATGGCTCAGATCTGACAATAGTGCCCCCATCTCTACAATAGAAATACCCCACCGCCCCCCCCCCCTCCCACTCCACCCCATACCATCACCGCCCCCCGCCCCTCTCTCTCTCTCTCTCTCTCTCTCTCTCTCTCTCTCTCTCTCTTCTTTCCAACATATGTTCTGACCACGTTGCCGCAGTTTATATTTCCAAGGTTTCACTCAGTGTTTCTCCCACCCGCAGGCTTGACGGCGACTGGCCCGGCTCCTTGTACGCGTCAGGCGGCGTTACACAAGTCGATACGACGCATTCGGTCGGTCTCATCCGATTTGCGCCTCGAATGCGGGTAGGGGGGTGGGGGGGGTCACATAGTGATCCAGTCCACAGTTCATCACTATTGCCGCCCAGCCTCAGCCTCAGCCTCAGCCTCAACCAACCGTCTGGCCTGGAGTATATACTCTGATATACTACTCGCGGGGCCCAGTGTGTATACATAACATTCGACTGGCTTGCTGGGCCTCATGATGCGGCTGCTGCCAGCTGGTGGGGAGCAGCCATGCTTGGTATCAAGGCAAGACGAACGCGCATTTATAACATTACTATAAAACGAATTTCTGGGAAATACTATTATATATAAATATATATATATTTATTTATTGAGTAACGGTCCCCTTTGAGACAGAATTTAATATTGCCATTCCGGAAATTAAAGAGATAAGACCAGGTAAGACAAGGGTATACGATGAATGCTTTAGAAACTACCCACAAAAAACCTTATTGACTTTTATAAGAGTTCGTTTTGGTTTTTATGTTATCGCACTAGGCGGCAGATGAATAGGTCCTGGGTTCGAGTCCGGGACAGGGCAACCAATCATAGTCTGAAACACGCTTCATCCATTCATCCTTCACCGTCCAGGGCGGCTCTTCTGGGCACAGTTTAGTTGGGCCCTGTGTGAACAAAAGCAGCCCAACACGTCATTCATGTTTAGGTTAACAGGCACCGCATCAAGGTGGGTGGAGAGAGTCAATTCCGGTAAGGAAGAACGGTGAAAGGAAGTCAGGGAACCAGGGTGCATAAGTCAGCATGGAGGACGCGATAGTCATGGGCGAGGCAGGGGAGCCTAGGCACCAGACAGGGGGGCCTGGGCACCAGGCAGGGGAGCCTGGGCACCAGACAGGGGAGCCTGGGCACCAGACAGGAGAGTCTGGGCACCAGACAGGGGAGTCTGGGCACCAGACAGGGGGACCTGGGCACCAGACAGGGGAGCCTGGGCACCAGGCAGGGGAGCCTGGGCCCCAGACAGGGGAGACTGGGCACCAGACAGGGGAGCCTGGGCACCAGGCAGGAGAGACTGGGCACCAGACAGGGGAGCCTGGGCACCAGGCAGGGGAGCCTGGGCACCAGGGAAGTGGAGACTGGGCACCAGACAGGGGAGCCTGGGCACCAGGCAGGGGAGCCTGGGCACCAGGCAGGGGAGCCTGGGCACCAGGCAGGGGAGCCTGGGCACCAGGCAGGGGACCCCAGAAGCCAGGCTGCTTGGATCTAACACATCGATACTAATCACGACCGCAGCGGGTCGGCTGGGCTCGAGTCAGAGGGACGGGCGCTCGGCCGTCCAGGCCACGGCTGAATAGCAGGGCCTGGGCGACCTTGACCTTGCCGGCAGCGGGCAGCAGACAAACAAAATCCCCGGTTCAGTCTGGGTGCAACCGCCATTGATGTGACCTTGAGAAAATCCAACCGCGATGGCTACATTCAGCAATAACACCAAATGGGTCATCGAACTGAAACGGCGTGTCTCCTTACACCAGGTCTGAATTTTCAAAATATATAAGTTTGTTACGTGTGTTTTTCCTCAACGATAAAACATTTCATGATAAGATCTTTCATGTAATATGTTGTTCTCATGTAAATTTCTTATCCGGGCTATTTGGGACGCATTCCAGCGAGCCACGTGGTCGAATTAACGACTTAATGCGATACATTGTACCAGCAGGGTACTATAGTGTGGTAGAGTGAGGTGGCGATGGAGTGGGATAGGTGGGATAAGTCCGACTATGATCGCAAGCATGCAACACCCCTCCCTCCCTCCACCCCTCCTCCCACCCCCCCCCCCCCCCATCCCCTCCCACCCGGGACTCCTCTATACATAAACACGGCATCGTTAACACAAAGCCCTGGTGCATTATTTATCAAACCGCCCCTCGATACGTGACCTTGACAATGGAGTCGCCCCTCCCCCACCCCCGGAGGTCATTACTGCACAACAACATCGTATGGGTAAGTAACAATCACGAGGCCCTCCTACAATTAACCTGAATGACATGCTAACTGATACGCCGACATACACGATGGGTGCTACACTGCCGGCTCCATCAGGTAATCCCTGGATAATGACCACTGTGTGTCCGACATCAGAGCCAGCGCCATCACTCATCTTATTGGTCTGCCATATAATTATATATACCTCATGTTCATCCACCATATCTATATATATATTTCATATCCACGATATCTATATATATATATCTCTATATGTTCATCCCCCATATATATATATATATATATATATATATATCATAAACATCCACAATTTATATATATATATTTATATATCCTATTAGTCTACCGAATGACCCAGATTAGCCTCCCGAGGAACAAAAGTGGCATAGACATATAGTATAACATGTTTATCATTACACAACAATTGTGAGCAATAGAGACGAATACTTTGCAATAGGGATTAATAAACTGATATCTTGATCAGCATACTGTTATGGAACACAGTAATATTAGAGCGTTACATCAGAGGCTGATTATTGTAGTCGAATCAGGGAATCTAGTTACATAATCAGTTTTATCACGTCGTCGTCTGTTCATAACGGTGGGTATATCACGTCGTCGTCTGTTCATAACGGTGGGTATATCACGCCGTCGTCTGTTCATAACGGTGGGTATATCACGTCGTCTTTGGTTGTAAATGATAGTAAATATAACGTCGTCTTCCGTTTCCAGTGATGGCTCTTTCTTGTGGCCGGACAGACATCTACACATAGTAGTCTGCCATGATAACCTCTGCCACGATGAATTATGCCATGGTGATCTCATTTCTGCTATGAAATGGTAGATTTTGTGCTATCGTAACCGATGGATTGGCAGTTTTTGCTGTGGTAACCTCTGTTTCTGCTGACCGCTGACCGCTGCCATGGCCAATATTTCCCCGGTCAATGCCAGTATGGCTCAGGGTGACCGCTGCCATGGCCAATCCTTGCCCAGCCAACGCCAGTATGGCTCAGGGTGACCGCTGCCATGGCCAATCCTTGCCCGGTCAATGCCAGTATGGCTCAGGGTGACCGCTGCCATGGCCAATCCTTGCCCAGCCAACGCCAGTATGGCTCAGGGTGACCGCTGCCATGGCCAATGCTTGCTCGGCCAATGCCAGTATGGCTCAGGGTGACCGCTGCCATGGCCAATGCTTGCCCGGTCAATGCCAGTATGGCTCAGGGTGATCGCTGCCATGGCCAATCTTTGCCAGGTCAATGCCAGTATGGCTCAGGGTGACCGCTGCCATGGCCAATCCTTGCCCGGTCAATGCCAGTATGGCTCAGGGTGACCGCTGCCATGGCCAATCCTTGCCCGGTCAATGCCAGTATGGCTCAGGGCGACCGCTGCCATGGCCAATCCTTGCCCAGCCAACGCCAGTATGGCTCAGGGTGACCGCTGCCATGGCCAATCCTTGCCCGGTCAATGCCAGTATGGCTCAGGGTGACCGCTGCCATGGCCAATCCTTGCCCGGTCAATGCCAGTATGGCTCAGGGTGACCGCTGCCGTGGCCAATCCTTGCCCGGTCAAGGCCAGTATGGCTCAGGGTGACCGCTGCCATGGCCAATCCTTGCCCGGTCAATGCCAGTATGGCTCAGGGTGACCGCTGCTATGGCCAATCCTTGCCCGGTCAAGGCCAGTATGGCTCAGGGTGACCGCTGCCATGGCCAATCCTTGCCCGGTCAAGGCCAGTATGGCTCAGGGTGACCCCTGCCATGGCCAATCCTTGCCCGGTCAAGGCCAGTATGGCTCAGGGTGACCGCTGCCATGGCCAATCCTTGCCCGGTCAAGGCCAGTATGGCTCAGGGTGACCGCTGCCGTGGCCAATCCTTGCCCGGTCAAGGCCAGTATGGCTCAGGGTGACCGCTGCCATGGCCAATCCTTGCCCGGTCAAGGCCAGTATGGCTCAGGGTGACCGCTGCCATGGCCAATCCTTGCCCGGTCAAGGCCAGTATGGCTCAGGGTGACCGCTGCCATGGCCAATCCTTGCCCGGTCAAGGCCAGTATGGCTCAGGGTGACCCCTGCCATGGCCAATCCTTGCCCGGTCAAGGCCAGTATGGCTCAGGGTGACCGCTGCCATGGCCAATCCTTGCCCGGTCAAGGCCAGTATGGCTCAGGGTGACCGCTGCCATGGCCAATCCTTGCCCGGTCAAGGCCAGTATGGCTCAGGGTGACCGCTGCCATGGCCAATCCTTGCCCGGCCGTGTGATGTCTCAAGGCCTAATCAACCAATACGCGATTGGAAGAGACATCGGAGCAGACAGGGGACCGCAGCAGCCAAAGACTGCAGCTTCAATGACCTTGAATACGCACAGGTCACGAAGCCTCACTTGTGTAATTGTAGCATCTAGGTCACAGCAAATATCGTGGCCAGGAGATTCACCCAAGAAGACCAGAGGCTACTTACAAACTATTTCAACACATCTATCGAATACACAGATATGTGCACGGGCCAAAGACATTCTGCTGTCTTCACTCTTGTTAGAATTTTTATGTTATATACCAGAGAATAATGTGGCTTTTCAACAAGGTCGTTGTTGGAATGCTTTATCTTCATATAGCAATAATTAATTAATTTATCAGCTATTTTATAGCCCTCGTTTTACTGTCGCTGCTGCGTAATGGCACATCTCGATAAGGCATTCCGCCTATAACGCCATTACGAGGGTCGCGGCAAGGCGAAATAGTCCCAGGTCATAATAATAACAAATAATACAAAATTAATAGCACTCTACGGTTGCCTCACAATAAAACCCTCATCTCTGGAGGGGGGAGGGGGGGAGGTGGGTACCAGCTCCATGCATGGCCTGGCAGCACCCAGCCGTCAATAGGGGGGTGGGGTGGAAACCAGGTCCATGCACTGCCTGGCAGCATCCAGCCGTCAATAGCTAATTCCTCCAGGATGACATCCACTCGCAGTTTTTGCCAGTGCCATCGACTGATATGTGTGTGTCTCTTCTGTTTTCCTCCACCTCCACCCCCACCACTCTCCTCCACGCCCCTCACCGCTCTTCCTCGACTCCTTGTAACCCTTACCACACCTACACCCCCCCCCACCCCTCCCTTGGCCACCCACCCTCCCTCTTCCTTCTTGTGAAGGGATCTTCTTCCCCAGCCAGGGGCGGCCATCCCCGGGGCTCGCATATCACGTGGGTGGGAAGGGAAGAGGAGCCACTGAGGGGAGTTACCGCCTACAGCTACCTCACAGCTTACTGCTTACAGCTCACACAGGGCGCGGGGCCCTCCCCTAGTGGCCTGCTGGCGGCGGGTCGGCCTTTCACCTCCGCGCGCCATGAATGCCGCAGATTTATCTATCCATCTATGCATCTCCATATCTTGGTGCCTCGATTCATGCATGTCCCAGTCATTGTCAAGCGTTTCCATTGTCAGTGGCGGCGGCTATTGATTGGGGAGGCGGCCCCCGCATTGCATTCAAGGCAATGGATGAAGGCAACGGCGAGGCACGACGGAGCGAAGGCGGCGGGAGGGGGGGTGGGGGGGTGAGGGGGTGGCAGGGGGTGATGAGGTGAGGCGAGGCGCGAAAAGCTACGGCAGCCTCTAGATTGACAGCCATCAATGATGAGGAACAGGCCACATAACCAGGGTCCGCGCAAGGCCGCACCAACCCGCCTTGTTTACATTCCATACATGTATAAATGACAGAGGGTTGAGAGAGGTGGGGGAGGGAAGGGAGTGTGGGGAGGGAGGGGTGGGAGAGGAGAGGGGGAGGGGGGTGGTGAGGATTGTTCCGACGGGGTTCTTGCGGGGGGGGGGGGCGGTGGTGGTGGGGGGGGGGGGGTATTCAGTATACCAACAGGCTTCTGAGACCCCCAAACAAATAGAATCCGTCTGAATGAGGATGACTGCCATTCGGCAGTATATACCCCCCACCCCCACCCACCCGACCACACCTTCGGCAGCCCTCACCCCTTACCCCCCCCCCCCTCTCTCCCTTCAACCCCGGACCAGCGTTCCTCATACATACGGCTAATAAGGCATGCTCCCCCCACCGCTCCAGCCCACCCATCCTCTCGATGATAAAACGCCAAAATCCCGGCGGACATCTGTAGGCGTCACCAACAGTGGCGCCCTCTGCAAAGAGAGTCGACAGCCGACGCCAGCGGTGTCCTCAGCAGCCAAATTCACGACCTGCTACCCCACATTTTGACCTTGACCTTCGCCCGTTGTTGCTTGTTCAACCCCTCACGTTTTTCTTGTTCTCCGTTCCCCGTATGTAGATAGGACGCAGGCACATTTTCGCTCTGCCCCCCCCCCACCCCACCCACCCCCATTTCCAACCACCTACCCGCTATTTCCCCGCCCCCCTTTTACCCACGACCATCCCCCCGACCGCCGCCCTCCGCCGCTGCTACAGATCCGTTCTCAGCCTGGAAACTAGCCACGTGTCATAGTCATGACGTTGGTTGAGGCACAGAGCGAGAGGAGCGGAGTAGAGGGAGCGACTGGATGGTGGGGGGGGGGGGGGTGGCGGCTGAGTGCGGAGGGGCCTGGGGCCGGTTGGGCGGGATTGGAGGCCGAGCGGCGGGGTGCGGAGGAGGGGGGAGGGGGTGGTTCTGGGGTGGTCAAACGGGTAGAACAACAAAAACATTTGTCGACAAAGCCGGAGAAAACATATCACGCCCCTGAAGGTCAAAGGGCAGGTGCCGTAGGTCAAATGGAAACGCCATGAGTCCGCAATGCGAGGTAGCTGGATAAAACCGGTGGCGCCATATGGAACGCGGAAGACGCACAACCCCCCCCCCCCCACCTCGATTTACAGATATATGCATATGATTTGCAGATATCTTCAAATGTTTACAAATATCTTGAAATAGGGTGTTTTACAACTGCAAATCATTTACAGACATGCATAAATGATGCGGAAATATTTGCGTAGATACTGTGCAGATATATGTAAATTGATTTGCAGATATCTGTAAATAATTATATAAATAGGGTTTTCTGCCGCCTTGGCGTGCCATAGCGCCAAGCATGGAGGTCAGTAAGTCTTAGGCAGCTGTGTGTTAGATAGTACTGAAAATCGGATATATATCTTTTTGCAAGCACAAAATGTTGTCAACGAAAATCTGCAGAGATCAATATAATGTGAAATTACTTCTGTGTATCAATAATTAAGACAAAACAGGACATTCATGAGATCCACATAGATGTACCCTACATTCTGTCTTTGTGGCATGCGAAACGACGTCACCTCGTGGCCTAGTTAATGGCGCGTTGGGCTATGATCAATTGTCATCTGCTAGGCCAGCCCACTGGGTCGGTTCGGGGTTCCAATTCACGTGAGAAAAAACTGTCTATGTCTGTGCAAAACAAAGATGTCTTTCATCGCATAAATTCAAAGATGCAAATCACAAGGAATAACAAATCACAAATCAAAACCTGAATATAGCAGGACCGGACAACGCAGGAGCACATGGTGCAAAGGCACCGTCCTGAACAGTTTTACATGGGATGCATTTTAAAGAGCTTAGGAGCCAAAACACAACCCCGAGTCCATAATTGTCCCCTACGGCCCTGTATAACCCTGTCTTGTATCCCTAATCACCCCCCCCCTCCCTCATCTTCCCTCCGGAGGCTGGATCCGGATTAAATGAGCCAGACATACACAATATCCGGTAGAGGGCGCCGTGCCATATATAGGTCACGACCTCGTTCCACGGTTATCAGAGGTGACGATAGCCCGCCTCACCTGGCGGCCACTGGCGGTACTTTCCCGTGAGAGTGTTCCCGTGGTGACGTGTGTGCGGTTAGTGTTCTTGAAGAAAGAAAAAACCCACAAAAACACGTGCATGGGAATTGACGGGATCTGCAGTTTGTCTCAGTTCAGGAAAGGTACAATTTGCACACGTTGGGTTACGGCACTGACCCTGTCTGGTGTCTCCAAGGACCAAGGTTACAGGTGGCGCAGGGGACTGTGTACTCGATGGCCCTTACCAGGGCGAGGCTACTTAATTAATGGCCTTTTCCTGAGCCGAGACGATGGTAATGTATGGTCAGAGAGTGGGAGATTGATAGTGGGAGCCTCGCTGGTGTAGTAGTTAGCGCGCTAGACCACATGTCAATAGGTCCTGGTTCGAATCCGGGCCCGGGTACTTATTCTTGGCATGTTGCATGTATGCGACCTTCATCTTCCCGTTTCGCTCTTGAGTCTTCAATGGCGGCCTAAAGGACCAATGCGTGTTGTTGTGAATTGGATTATATAAAAATATTAATTTGTATAATCACATTGTGGAATATATGACGCGATATTGAGAATAGGAGGAAATTAGGTCGGTCGAAACTGATTAAAACAGGGTGAGGATGTATCTTGTTATTGTACAATATAGGAACTTAAGCGTAAAAGATCGGAGCATTTTAGGATATTTCTTTTAGGGGATATATGTATATGTAATTATATGCAGAATGCTCCCCATTTCAGTCCAGATCCATACATATGCGTGAATCGTTTCGCCTGGTTTTCAGGGCAGAAGATGTGGCGATAATTGGCTACGTCGAAATGTGCCTGTTTCTGAATGGATGACTTGCGCAGCTACTTCGTAATTTCCGTGTTTACGAGCGGGTGACTTGCGAGTGCAGCTACGTCGTAATTCCCATGTTTACGAGCGAGGTGAATTGCGCCTGCAGCTACGTCGTAATTTTCCTGTTTACGAGCGAGTGATTGCGCCTGCAGCTACGTCGTAATTCCCATGTTTACCAGCAGGTGACTTGCGCCGCCGTCCTTCCAGGTCACGCGGACGTCGTCACGGACAACAGCGTCTACGTGAGCCGCGGCAGAACGAGCGACGTCCTATTAAACTACATATTAGCCTTCATTAAATAAGGCTGAAGAGTGCGGGTAAGGTGGTGGGTGGGGCTGGCTTTGGGGGTAAGGGCTGAAGGGGTGGGTTGGGGTCGGTGTTCAGGTCTGGGTCCGAGTCGTGGGGTTGGGTTTGGGGTCGGGAAGCGCGCCTTCGGCGGTCCGTACAGGATATTAACCCTTAGTACAAAGGGTTAATGAGAGCATGGGAGCAGCTTGATCGCGTAGGGAGCCGGTGTCAGGGGGCGGGGAACAGAGGGCGGGGGCAGGGAGCGTAAGGCTGGGGCCGGGGTAGGAGGTCGGCCAGGGGGCCGAGCAGGGCAGGGCCGCCCGGCTAGGCCGAGACTTTCCCAGGTCGCAGCTGTCCGGAATGACGAGCCAATGAAAAGACTAAAAGCACGCTTGCAATGGAACCCCTGCATTGCGTCTTCATGGGTATAACTAACCCTTGCCCCCCCCCCCCCCCTCCGCCACCCTGGGGTGATTGTGGTCTCCATGGGTATAGCTAACCCTTGCCCCCCCCTCCCCCCTCCGCCACCCTGGGGTGATTGTGTCTCCATGGGTATAGCTAACCCTTCCCCCCCCCCCTCCGCCACCCTGGGGTGATTGTGTCTTCATGGGTATAGCTAACCCTTGCCCACCCCCCTCCTCCGCCACCCCGGGTGATTGTGTCCTCCATGGGTATAGCTAACCCTTCTGTCCCCCTCCTCCGCCCCCCCGGGGTGATTGTGTCTCCATGGGTATAGCTAACCCTTCCCCCCCCTCCTCCGCCCCCCCGGGGTGATTGTGTCTCCATGGGTATAGCTAACCCCTCCCCCCCCCCTCCTCCGCCCCCCCGGGGTGATCTGTATCTCCATTGGTATAGCTAACCCTTGCCCCCCCCACCCCCGGGGTGATTGTGTCTCCATGGGTATAGCTACCCTTGCCCACCCCCCCTCCTCCGCCACCCCGGGGGTGATTGTGTCTCCAATGGGTATAGCTAACCCTGGCCCTCCACTCCGCCACCCGGGGTGAGTGTGTCTCCATGGGTATAGCTAACCCTTGCCCCCCCACCCCACCCCGGCGTTGGGGATGAGATGGGGGATGGGGAGGGGATGGGTGGGAAATGGGGTGCGGGGATGGGGTGGGGGATAGGCTGGGGATGGGTTGATACAGCGGTATATAACCTCTGGCCTTTCCAGTTTGTTCGATGGGTTGATACAGCGGTATAACCTCTGGCCTTTCCAGTTTGTTTCCCGCATACCCCGATCTCCTCGCCTTGGGATGCTACACACGTTTATACAACGTTACCACAAAGTTAACGCTTTGTAACCAAAAGAACATCAATACATCCCGTCTCAGTGGTTAAACAATTACATCTACATACACGCTTGCAAAGAAGACCCCTTCCCCCCTCTCCCCCCCCCCCCCCCACCTGCCCGTTTAACAAGCGACACAGTATCCCAGTCTGGAGATGCTTTCATGTATCATTTGACATTTTCTTATTGAAACCCGTTTAATATTGAAGTGTATATGGGCCATCTATTTATTCAAATAAAACATCAAACTATTGAAACCGTTATCTGGGAGGAGCGAAGGTACAGGAAATTATCGATTCAGTTTACTTGGAAGTCGTATTATAGTGCCATAAAGAAGAGCAAAGGAGGGGCAAGGGGGGAGGGGGGTATTGGAATAGATCGATGGCAAAATACGCTTATCAAACCTAACAAACCATTTTATTCAAATTAAGAACTTCACCCCTCCCGCCTCTCCCGCCTCCACCCCGCCCCCCACCCCGCCCTTGTACCCATACACAAAACTGCGTGCGTGGGATTAAAAGGGAAGTGGAAGAAAGAATATCAATTGATACTGACCCGTGACGTCAGGAGTCACGTGACTGAATGACGTAGGAAGCCGTAGTACACACCGACTGAATAGCCACCTGGTGACGTAATAGGGTGGGGGGGAGGGGGCGGGAGCGAGGGTGGGGGAGAGAGGCGGCGTGAAGGGTGAAGAAAGATACAGGATTGAGAGGCACGGGGGCGAGTAAGGTAAGTGGGATGGGGGTGAGAAGGGGGGGGGGGGGTGGGGTTCGAGTGTGGTGACCCATATTTAGGCAAAACAACATGAGATCAGGTGGCTTTAACTATAGTTAAGAATAAGTGAGAAGGGGAGTGGGTGTGGGGTTGTGGTTTGGGTTGGTGGGGGGGGAGGGGTGTGTGTTATATATAAAGTAGGGTGGCAATGGAGAGGCGGCGAGATGGAATCGGGGTGGAGGGGGGCGGTCTCGCATGGGGGGGGGGTCTCCAGTGACGCTTTGGCTTCCATTGTTGATCCAGTGAGCAGTAATAGTCGCCAGAGCATTGATCTTATGGGTGGTGGGTGGAGGGTGAGGGTTTAGAGCATAGGGTGGAGGGTGAGGATGGAGGGTGGAGGGTGGAGGGTGGAGAGCAGAGGATGGAGGGGTGGTGGGTGGAGGGTGGAGGGTGGGTATGGTTGGGCGCCATTGATCCCCTAAGTTGTAGGGCCGTGGCACGGCGCAGCGCAAACACGAGTCACCAGTTGCTGGAGGCTGACTGCTGGCTGACTGCTTGCTGACTGTTGGTTCAAGCCATCTCCCTCATCAGCTCATGCAGACTCCTCCTGCTGACCCCCCCCCCCCCCTATCCACCTCCTCCGGCCATCCACACCGACCCCAAACTCTTTATTCATGGCCGTCCGACGTCATGCTTACGTCACGCCGACGTCAACTGGCCAGGGTCGTCAGTTGTTCAGTCCCCACACCCCAAGTGCTACCCCGACCCTTCCCCACCCCCACCCCCGCCACCCCATCACCATCGACACCCCCATTTCTGCCCCGCCTTTATTCACGCATCACCCTCTCACACTGTCCCTACACTCATCACCCTCACCCTACCCCTAACGCATCACCCTCTCATCCTACCCCCACCGTATCACCCTCTCACCCTACCCCTACCGTATCACCCTCTCACCCTATCCCTACCGCATCACCCTCTCACCCTACCCCTAACGCATCACCCTCTCACCCTATCCCTACCGCATCACCCTCTCACCCTACCCCTACACCCATCACCCTCTCACCCTATCCCTACACCCTCTCACCTTATCCCTACACCCTCTCACCCTACCCCTACCGTATCACCCTCTCACCCTACCCCTACCGTATCACCCTCTCACCCTACCCCTACCGTATCACCCTCTCACCCTACCCCTACCGCATCACCCTCTCACCCTATCCCTACACCCTCTCACCCTACCCTACTGCATCACCCTCTCACCCTACCCCTACCGTATCACCCTCTCACCCTACCCCTACCGCATCACCCTCTCACCCTACCCCTACCGTATCACCCTCTCACCCTACCCTACTGCATTACCCTCTCACCCTACCTCTACCGTATCACCCTCTCACCCTACCCCTACCACATCACCCTCTCACCCTACCCCTACCGTATCACCCTCTCACCCTATCCCTACCGCATCACCCTACCCCTACCGTATCACCCTCTCACACTATCCCTACCGCATCACCCTCTCACCCTACCCCTAACGCATCACCCTCTCACCCTATCCCTACCGCATCACCCTCTCACCCTATCCCTACACCCATCACCCTCTCACCCTATCCCTACCGCATCACCCTCTCACCCTACCCCTACCGCATCACCCTCTCACCCTATCCCTACCGCATCACCCTCTCACCCTACCCCTACCGCATCACCCTCTCACACTATCCCTACCGCATCACCCTCTCACCCTACCCCTAACGCATCACCCTCTCACCCTATCCCTACCGCATCACCCTCTCACCCTACCCCTACACCCATCACCCTCTCACCCTATCCCTACACCCTCTCACCCTATCCCTACACCCTCTCACCCTACCCCTACCGTATAACCCTCTCACCCTATCCCTACACCCATCACCCTCTCCCCCTATCCCTACACCCATCACCCTCTCACCTATCCCTACACCCTCCTACCCTATCCCTACACCCATCTCCGTCTCACCCTATCCCTACCGCATCACCCTACCCTATTTACTCTACCCCCACCCCTACCCCTCCCACCCCCTCTATCCTAGGGCGTCGCTCGGTCTAAGTAAACGCGTCCGTGCCATTAACCACCAGTTGCATTGAGCACCCGGCACCACCACAATGTTTAGATGCAGGCGACTTCTGTGTATACCGCCACGATCACTTCCTTACGCCCCTCCCGCCTCCTCATCCCCGCCTCCCCCCCACCCCCTTCCCCACATTCCATAGTCGAACACGTGATCCCTGCCAAGACATCCAGTCATTGTCGCAAAAAAAACCGGGAGTTCGGTTAGCGCCACCCGCCACCCGCCTTAAGCTGTTACCGTGACGTAATGAACAACGGATCGCTTGCGCCACATAAGACCAATATAAATTGCGCCATCGCGGCAGATGGCAAATTCTCGCAATATGGCATACACTGCCGTAATTTGGCGTAAATGTCGTAACTTTTTGGCCCAATATGTCGTGAATGGTCGTAACTGCAGTACGACAGCCTAAATATCGCATTATGGCGTAACTAGGTCGCATTAAGTCATAAGCTGGCGGTGTGTGGCGTAAACGTCATATAGTATAGCCTGTCGCATCAAATCATAATATTTTGTGTGATGCGGCATTCTGCAACTCCTACACCCCCACCACTAATTCCCCTCGCCGACAATGTCCCCCCCCCCGCCAACCCCGTCCCGATCAATCCCCAACCCCATGGGGACTCTGAGGGCGGAGCTCAACATCGGCAATACCGCTCTGTGCGTCACACCCGCGGTGACCGGTGAGAGTAGTGGGACACTCCCCCCCACCCCTCCCCACCCCGCCTCCTAAATAGACTTCTTAGTCTTCGCTCTCCACCTCCTACCCCTCATCTCACACCCATCCAGAGTCGTGGGTCCCTTCCACCCCCTCCCCAACGAGCCCCAAGCCGCCTCCTAAATAGAGTCCTTAGTCTTCGCCCCCCCCACCCAACCTCCTACCCCTCATTCCACACCCACCATCCTGTTGCTTCCATTGCGTCACCGGACAGCCGGAGCCTCATAGGCTTTGGGACCTTGTCGGGATTTCTTTGGGATGCCGCCTTCTGTGGTTGTCAGGAAGGTCGGTGGGGCTCGTCAGGGTGGTGGATGAGGTTCGTCAGGGTGGTGGTGGGTAGTGGGTGGGGGTTCGTCAGGGTGGTGGGTGGGGCTCGTCAGGGTGGTGGGTGGGGCTCGTCAGGGTGGTGGGTGGGGCTCGTCAGGGCGGTGGATGAGGTTCGTCAGGGTGGTGGTGGGCGGTGGGTGGGGCTCGTCAGGGAGGTGGGAGGGGCTCGTCAGGGCGGTGGATGAGGTTCGTCAGGGTGGTGGTGGGTGGGGGTTCGTCAGGGTGGCGGGTGGGGCTCGTCAGGGTGGCGGGTGGGGCTCGTCAGGGTGGTGGGTGGGGCTCGTCAGGGCGGTGGATGAGGTTCGTCAGGGTGGTGGTGGGTGGTGGGTGGGGCTCGTCAGGGAGGTGGGTGGGGCTCGTCAGGGCGGTGGATGAGGTTCGTCAGGGTGGTGGTGGGGGCTCGTCAGGGTGGTGGGTGGGGGTTCGTCAGGGTGGTGGGTGGAGTTCGTCAGGGTGGTGGGTGGGGCTCGTCAGGGTGGTGGGTGGGGCTCGTTAGGGTGGTGGTGGGTGGTGGGTGGGGGTTCTTCAGGGTGGTGATTGGGGCTCGTCAGGGTGGTGGTTGGGGCTCGTCAGGGTGGTGGGTCGGGCTCGTCAGGGTGGTGGGTGGGGCTCGTCAGGGCGGTGGGTGGGGCTCGTCAGGGTGGTGGGTGGGGCTCGTCAGGGCGGTGGGTGGGGCTCGTCAGGGTGGTGGGTGAGGATCGTCAGGGCGGTGGGTGGGGCTCGTCAGGGCGGTGAGTGGGGCTCGTCAGGGCGGTGGGTGGGGCTCGTCAGGGCGGTGGGTGGGGCTCGTCAGGGCGGTGAGTGGGGCTCGTCAGGGTGGTGCGTGGGGGTTCGTCAGGGTGGTGGGTGGGGCTCGTCAGGGCGGTGGATGAGGTTCGTCAGGGTGGTGGTGGGTGGTGGGTGGGGCTCGTCAGGGAGGTGGGTGGGGCTCGTCAGGGCGGTGGATGAGGTTCGTCAGGGTGGTGGTGGGGGCTCGTCAGGGTGGTGGCTGGGGGTTCGTCAGGGTGGTGGGTGGAGTTCGTCAGGGTGGTGGGTGGGGCTCGTCAGGGTGGTGGGTGGGGCTCGTTAGGGCGGTGGTGGGTGGTGGGTGGGGGTTCTTCAGGGTGGTGATTGGGGCTCGTCAGGGTGGTGGTTGGGGCTCGTCAGGGTGGTGGGTCGGGCTCGTCAGGGTGGTGGGTGGGGCTCGTCAGGGCGGTGGGTGGGGCTCGTCAGGGTGGTGGGTGGGGCTCGTCAGGGCGGTGGGTGGGGCTCGTCAGGGTGGTGGGTGAGGATCGTCAGGGCGGTGGGTGGGGCTCGTCAGGGCGGTGAGTGGGGCTCGTCAGGGCGGTGGGTGGGGCTCGTCAGGGCGGTGGGTGGGGCTCGTCAGGGCGGTGAGTGGGGCTCGTCAGGGTGGTGCGTGGGGGTTCGTCAGGGTGGTCATTTGAGTGTTGTCATTTTGAAAGGAAAACCAGAATGATACCCATCAAAGGGTTTCGCTGTCGTACTCTACTAGCAAGTTAGTTGCTTGGTTACACCTAGTTGGTGCCACCTACCGGTACTTGGTTATACTTAGTTGGTCACACCTAGTTGGTCACACCTAGTTGGTCACACCTAGTTGGTCACACCTAGTTGGTTACACCTAGTTGGTTACACCTAGTTGGTCACACCTAGTTGGTCACACCTAGTTGGTCACACCTAGTTGGTTACACCTAGTTGGTTACACCTAGTTGGTTACACCTAGTTGGTTACACCTAGTTGGTCACACCTAGTTGGTTACACCTAGTTGGTTGATTGTATATTCAGGATGCTTTAACCACTTTTGGTCATATCGCGTCAATGAGAGAAGGAAGGGATAGTGGAGCCATGTCCTCGAGGGTAACCCCCTACTCTTTGCGAAGAAGGACATTGAATCTTTATCCTACGACCACACAGATATGGCCACAGCAGGGCTCGAACCATTGATCCACACGGCGTTAGGCTCTCAGGTGGCCAGAGCACCCAAGGCGAGCCCTCTATCCCACTGAGCTACCGGGCCGGCCCCACGCCTAGTTGGTAACACCTAGTCGGTCAGGCGATACTGATCTAATTACGTCGTATGAACCCACAGGCGCTACATGGAGGCACCGCGGGGTGTACCACAGGCGCTACATGGAGGCACCGCGGGGTGTACCATGAGGCGCTACATAGAGGCACCGTGGGGTGTACCACAGGCGCTACATGGAGGCACCGCGGGGTGTACCACAGGCGCTACATGGAGGCACCGCGGGGTGCACCATGAGGCGCTACATAGAGGCACCGTGGGGTGTACCACAGGCGCTACATGGAGGCACCGCGGGGTGTACCATGAGGCGCTACATAGAGGCACCGTGGGGTGTACCACAGGCGCTACATAGATGCACCGTGGGGTGTACCACAGGCGCTACATGGAGGCACCGCGGGGTGTACCATGAGGCGCTACATGGAGGCACCGTTGGGTGTACCACAGGCGCTACATGGAGGCACCACGGGGTGTACCATGAGGCGCTACATGGAGGCACCGCGGGGTGTACCAGAGGCGCTACATGGAGGCACCGCGGGGTGTACCATGAGGTCGTCAGAATCACGTGGATTGTCCGACGGACGCTCGTGTTTGTTGCCGAATAGAGCCTCACAAGAGACCTGGAATAGCATCTCCGTGTCGAGATAAACGGCCAGGAATATGAACATAATTATTTCGGGCACCGATTGGTCGGATGGATTGTTAAACATAGTAAACGAATAAGGCTATTGATAGAGTGGCACTGTGTTTGGTTTCACACGTGTACTGTGCGTGTCAAAAGATAGCGCCACAGTCACCATGATGTCACGTGAGCCATTGGCGGTCATTGGCGCGAGCTGTAGCTTTCGTATGGGATCTGGGCTAGAGCGCTCGCCTTGAGCGCTCTGGCCACCTAACGGCGCGTGGGTCCATGGTTCCAGCCCTGCTGTGGTCATGTCTGTGTGGTCGCAGGATAACGATTCCATGTCCTTCTTCGCAAAAAGTAGGGGGTTACCCCGGCGGACATGGCTCCACTCTCCCTTCCTTCTCTCATTGGCGCGATATGACCAAAAGTGGCTAAAGCGTCCTGAATATACAACCAACCAATCGTATGTGATTGAGATCTGCAATGTGAGCCAGCGGAGAGGACACAAACAAAACTAATTATGAAAAAACAATACTTCGCGTGTAAAGTAAACACATGAATTTGTCTGCTTCAGAAGATCAAATCGATCCGAAATATTTCACTTCAACAATCATTATATAATATATAACTAACAAGAACAAGTACAATATCACCTATGCGGCATACATCGATAGACGTGTACAGATAAAATACAAACGGATGGCTGCAGAACATTTCTTTTGCATCTCATCTACATCTCATCTCATCATCACAACCTTAAGCCCCACCCTCAGCACCACCCACATCACCATTCTTATCACCACTGTCATCGACACCTACATCATCCCCTCTTCACCACCACCCTCACGACCAGCTCATCCCCATATCATCTCCATCCTTATCCCCAACATCATCCCCACCATCACCTCCACCTTCATAAGTGAACGACCGTTACCTAGCGACGATCGACAATACGTAAAGAACCGTTACCTAGCGACAAGTGACGATTAGTGAGCAACCGTTTCCTAGCGACGAGTGACCATAAGTGAAGGCTCGTTGCCTAGCGACGAGTGACGATTAGTGACAACAGTTGCTTGGCAACGAGTGTTAATTAGTGAACAACAGTTGCCTAGCGACGAGTGACAATATGTGAAGGACCGTTACCTGGCGACGAGTGATGACGCTTGAGCCGCATGTCGCCGACCCTCTTGGCGCCCACCTTGGCGTTATCTAAAGTGAACCGTTTGCTTGAGCGCAGCATGCAGTGACCTGACCTATCCCAACTGGCCTTGGGGTGGCGAGCCTTCTTACCCCACTGGGGTGCGGCCAGACCGGGCCCCGGCGAGGGGAAGCCCTGTTGGCCTATGGTTGCGGCTGCGTCACCCCACGGCAGGGAAGCGGAGCCATTATAACGCCGTGAGGCGACGGGACCTTCGTCCCCAGATTCGTTCCTTGTGATGCCCGCTGGCGATGACGCCTGGCCCGATCAATGTATGTGTTTATCCTCCGTATAGTACGCACGCACAATACTCCACTACTGTAACATCGGCGGCCCCTCGCAGGGAGGGAGGGAGGGACGGAGGCCGGTTATGGGTGGGGGAGGGACTGGAAACGGGGCGGTGGAGGTGGGGGGGGGGGGTATGTATGCGGGTGGTCTACACCTTATCGACAAGACGGTCCTCAGACTGTCCGAGAAAGGTGGCTCGTGTGGTGTGAATCCGAACAACGACCACGGTTCAGTTCCCCAGGCCTTATCGCCGCCGCCGCCGCCGCCGCCGCCGCCGCCGCCGCCAATGCCGGGGAGGGACGGGAGGAAGCTGGATCGACTAAGTGGCTCCCGGCACAAGTTGATCCGGAAGGATTGGCGCCTCGTATCCACAACAGAATGCCGGCCGTGGTGGGTCCGACGACGTCCGTCGCCCGACGCGTGCGTCGAGTGGTGGTTCTGGTTCTCCCCTCCCAGACGGCGCCAGTGACGGAATGTCGCGCGCGCACGGCGCCCCCTACCGGGCTGCTGTGACGTCTGGCCAGCGTGCCACCGAGTGACGGACTGAGGGACGCAAAGACCTGCGGGCGACTGGAGGGTCCCTGGCCCTGTCCCTGCCGCGGCCGCCGCTAGGAGGCGCCACTGTCGGCTGCTAGTGATGAGGATGCAGCTGCAGCTGCAGATGCTGATGGAGCTCGCTGGCTGGCTGGCTGGCTGGGTTCGTACGCCAGATTGGCCCAGGGTCTGTCAGCCTCACTCTCGGTGTGTGTGTGTGTGTTGGTGTGTGTGTGAGTGTTGTTCCGCCCGGTACGGTCTGCATCCCGTCGCTACACGGCGCTCTCCCGCCCCCCCCCCCCCCTGTCGCTATCTGCCCGCCTGGCTGGGGGACAGGGTGACTAGGTAGGTAGGTTGGCGATTGGTTGGTTCGTAGCCAGGCAAAGCCAGGGCCTCCTGCGAGCCGCTGGAGCAGGCCGGTGATGAACAGGCTCATCGGGTGTGCTGTGGGTGGCCGTGGCCATACCACTGATAAGACGATGGGGTGACGGTGACAATCACCAGCCCGTCTGGGTGGCGTTGTGCTTGCTTCCCGTGCCCCACCCGTCCGTCCCTACCCTCCGTCGGTCCGTCCCCACCCTCCGTACGGTGGGTGGCAGTCTGCCTGCTTCCCGTGCCCCACCCGTCCGTTTGGTTGGTTGGTTGTGTGGTGGGCGGCAGTCTGTCTGCTTCCCGTGCCCCACCCGTCCGTCCGTCTGTCCGTCTGGTTGGTTGTGTGGTTGTGTTGTGGGCGGCAGTCTGCCTGCTTCCCGTGCCCCACCCGTCCATCCGTCCGTCCGTCTGGTTGGTTGTGTGGTTGTGTGGTGGGTGGCAGTCTGCCTGCTTCCCGTGCCCCACCCGTCCGTCCGTCCGTCCGTCTGGTTGGTTGGTTGTGTGGTGGGTGGCAGTCTGCCTGCTTCCCGTGCCCCACCCGTTCGTCCGTCCGTCCGTCTGGTTGGTTGGTTGTGTGGTGGGTGGCGGTCTGTCTGCTTCCCGTGCCCCACCCGTCCGTCCGTCTGGTTGGTTGTGTGGTTGTGTGGTGGGTGGCAGTCTGCCTGCTTCCCGTGCCCCACCCGTCCGTCCGTCCGTCCGTCTGGTTGGTTGGTTGTGTGGTGGGTGGCAGTCTGCCTGCTTCCCGTGCCCCACCCGTCCGTCCGTCCGTCCGTCCGTCTGGTTGGTTGGTTGTGTGGTGGGTGGCGGTCTGTCTGCTTCCCGTGCCCCACCCGTCCGTCCGTCCGTCCGTCTGGTTGGTTGTGTGGTTGTGTGGTGGGTGGCAGTCTGCCTGCTTCCCGTGCCCCACCCGTCCGTCCGTCCGTCCGTCTGGTTGGTTGGTTGGTTGTGTGGTGGGTGGCAGTCTGGCTGCTTCCCGTGCCCCACCCGTCCGTCCGTCCGTCCGTCTGGTTGGTTGTGTGGTTGTGTGGTGGGTGGCGGTCTGTCTGCTTCCCGTGCCCCACCCGTCCGTCCGTCTGGTTGGTTGTGTGGTTGTGTGGTGGGTGGCAGTTTGTCTGCTTCCCGTGCCCCACCCGTCCGTCCGTCCGTCCGTCCGTCTGGTTGGTTGGTTGTGTGGTGGGTGGCGGTCTGTCTGCTTCCCGTGCCCCACCCGTCCGTCCGTCCGTCCGTCTGGTTGGTTGGTTGTGTGGTGGGTGGCAGTCTGTCTGCTTCCCGTGCCCCACCCGTCCGTCCGTCTGTCCGTCTGGTTGGTTGTGTGGTTGTGTGGTGGGTGGCAGTTTGTCTGCTTCCCGTGCCCCACCCGTCCGTCCGTCCGTCTGGTTGGTTGGTTGGTTGTGTGGTGGGTGGCAGTCTGTCTGCTTCCCGTGCCCCACCCGTCCGTCCGTCCGTCCGTCTGGTTGGTTGTGTGGTTGTGTGGTGGGTGGCAGTTTGTCTGCTTCCCGTGCCCCACCCGTCCGTCCGTCCGTCTGGTTGGTTGGTTGGTTGTGTGGTGGGTGGCAGTCTGTCTGCTTCCCGTGCCCCACCCGTCCGTCCGTCCGTCCGTCTGGTTGGTTGTGTGGTTGTGTGGTGGGTGGCAGTCTGTCTGCTTCCCGTGCCCCACCCGTCCGTCCGTCCGTCCGTCTGGTTGGTTGTGTGGTTGTGTGGTGGGTGGCAGTCTGCCTGTTTCCCGTGCCCCACCCGTCTGTCCGTCCGTCCGTCTGGTTGGTTGCTTGTGTGGTGGGTGGCAGTCTGTCTGCTTCCCGTGCCCCACCCGTCCGTCCGTCCGTCTGGTTGGTTGGTTGGTTGTGTGGTGGGTGGCAGTCTGTCTGCTTCCCGTGCCCCACCCGTCCGTCCGTCCGTCTGGTTGGTTGGTTGTGTGGTGGGTGGCAGTCTGGCTGCTTCCCGTGCCCCACCCGTCCGTCCGTCAGTCCGTCCGTCCGTCCGTCTGGTTGGTTGGTTGTGTGGTGGGTGGCAGACCGTCTGCTTCCCGTGCCCCACCCGTCCGTCCGTCCGTCCGTCCGTCCGTCCGTCCGTCTGGTTGGTTGTGTGGTGGGTGGCAGTCTGTCTGCTTCCCGTGCCCCACCCGTCCGTCCGTCCATCCGTCCGTCTGGTTGGTTGGTTGTGTGGTGGGTGGCAGTCTGCCTGCTTCCCGTGCCCCACCCGTCCGTCCGTCTGGTTGGTTGGTTGGTTGGTGGGTGGCAGTCTGCCTGCTTCCCGTGCCCTACCCGTCCGTCCGTCTGGTTGGTTGGTTGTGTGGTGGGTGGCAGTCTGTCTGCTTCCCGTGCCCCACCCGTCCGTCCGTATAGTTGGTTGGTTGGTTGTGTGGTGGGTGGCAGTCTGCCTGCTTCCCGTGCCCCACCCGTCCGTCCGTCCGTCCGTCTGGTTGGTTGGTTGTGTGGTGGGTGGCAGTCTGCCTGCTTCCCGTGCCCCACCCGTCCGTCCGTCCGTCTGGTTGGTTGGTTGGTTGTGTGGTGGGTGGCAGTCTGCCTGCTTCCCGTGCCCCACCCGTCCGTCCGTCCGTATAGTTGGTTGGTTGGTTGTGTGGTGGGTGGCAGTCTGTCTGCTTCCCGTGCCCCACCCGTCCGTCCGTCCGTCCGTCCGTCTGGTTGGTTGGTTGTGTGGTGGGTGGCAGTCTGTCTGCTTCCCGTGCCCCACCCGTCCGTCCGTCCGTCCGTCCGTCTGGTTGGTTGGTTGTGTGGTGGGTGGCAGTCTGTCTGCTTCCCGTGCCCCACCCGTCCGTCCGTCCGTCTGGTTGGTTGGTTGGTTGTGTGGTTGGTGGCAGTCTGTCTGCTTCCCGTGCCCCACCCGTCCGTCCGTCCGTCCGTCTGGTTGGTTGGTTGTGTGGTGGGTGGCAGTCTGTCTGCTTCCCGTGCCCCACCCGTCCGTCCGTCCGTCCGTCCGTCTGGTTGGTTGGTTGTGTGGTGGGTGGCAGTCTGTCTGCTTCCCGTGCCCCACCCGTCCGTCCGTCCGTCCGTCTGGTTGGTTGGTTGGTTGTGTGGTGGGTGGCAGTCTGCCTGCTTCCCGTGCCCCACCCGTCCGTCCGTCCGTCCGTCCGTCCGTCTGGTTGGTTGGTTGTGTGGTGGGTGGCAGTCTGTCTGCTTCCCGTGCCCCACCCGTCCGTCCGTCCGTCCGTCCGTCTGGGTGGTTGGTTGGTTGTGTGGTGGGTGGCAGTCTGCCTGCTTCCCGTGCCCCACCCGTCCGTCCGTCCGTCCGTCCGTCTGGGTGGTTGGTTGTGTGGTGGGTGGCAGTCTGTCTGCTTCCCGTGCCTCACCCGTCCGTCCGTCCGTCTGGTTGGTTGGTTGGTTGTGTGGTGGGTGGCAGTCTGCCTGCTTCCCGTGCCCCACCCGTCCGTCCGTCCGTCTGGTTGGTTGGTTGGTTGTGTGGTGGGTGGCGGTCTGTCTGCTTCCCGTGCCCCACCCGTTCGTCCGTCCGTCTGGTTGGTTGGTTGTGTGGTGGCTGGCAGTCTGGCTGCTTCCCGTGCCCCACCCGTCCGTCCGTCCGTCCGTCTGGGTGGTTGGTTGGTTGTGTGGTGGGTGGCAGTCTGTCTGCTTCCCGTTCCCCACCCGTCCGTCCGTCCGTCAGTCTGGTTGCTTGGTTGGTTGTGTGGTGGGTGGCGGTCTGTCTGCTTCCCGTGCCCCACCCGTCTGTCCGTCCGTCTGGTTGGTTGGTTGTGTGGTGGCTGGCAGTCTGGCTGCTTCCCGTGCCCCACCCGTCCGTCCGTCCGTCCGTCTGGGTGGTTGGTTGGGTGGTGGGTGGCAGTCTGTCTGCTTCCCGTGCCCCACCCGTCCGTCCGTCCGTCCGTCCGTCTGGTTGGTTGGTTGTGTGGTTGGTGGCAGTCTGTCTGCTTCCCGTGCCCCACCCGTCCGTCCGTCCGTCCGTCCGTCTGGGTGGTTGGTTGTGTGGTGGGTGGCAGTCTGTCTGCTTCCCGTGCCCCACCCGTCCGCCCGTCCGTCCGTCTGGTTGGTTGGTTGTGTGGTGGGTGGCAGTCTGCCTGCTTCCCGTTCCCCACCCGTCCGTCCGTCCGTCTGGTTGGTTGGTTGTGTGGTTGGTGGCAGTCTGTCTGCTTCCCGTGCCCCACCCGTCCGTCCGTCCGTCCGTCCGTCTGGTTGGTTGGTTGGTTGTGTGGTTGGTGGCAGTCAGTCTGCTTCCCGTGCCCCACCCGTCCGTCCGTCCGTCCGTCCGTCTGGTTGGTTGGTTGTGTGGTGGGTGGCAGTCTGTCTGCTTCCCGTGCCCCACCCGTCCGTCCGTCCGTCCGTCCGTCCGTCCGTCTGGTTGGTTGTGTGGTGGCTGGCAGTCTAGCTGCTTCCCGTGCCCCACCCGTCCGTCCGTCCGTCCGTCCGTCTGGTTGGTTGGTTGTGTGGTGGGTGGCAGTCTGCCTGCTTCCCGTGCCCCACCCGTCCGTCCGTCCGTCCGTCTGGTTGGTTGGTTGGTTGTGTGGTGGGTGGCAGTCTGCCTGCTTCCCGTGCCCCACCCGTCCGTCCGTCCGTCTGGTTGGTTGGTTGGTTGTGTGGTGGGTGGCAGTCTGCCTGTTTCCCGTGCCCCACCCGTCCGTCTGTCCGTCCGTCTGGTTGGTTGGTTGTGTGGTGGGTGGCAGTTTGTCTGCTTCCCGTGCCCCACCCGTCCGTCCGTCCGTCCGTCCGTCTGGTTGGTTGGTTGTGTGGTGGGTGGCAGTCTGTCTGCTTCCCGTGCCCCACCCGTCCGTCCGTCCGTCCGTCCGTCTGGTTGGTTGGTTGTGTGGTGGGTGGCAGTCTGTCTGCTTCCCGTGCCCCACCCGTCTGTCCGTCCGTCTGGTTGGTTGGTTGTGTGGTGGCTGGCAGTCTGGCTGCTTCCCGTGCCCCACCCGTCCGTCCGTCCGTCCGTCTGGGTGGTTGGTTGTGTGGTGGGTGGCAGTCTGTCTGCTTCCCGTGCCCCACCCGTCCGTCCGTCCGTCCGTCCGTCTGGTTGGTTGGTTGTGTGGTGGGTGGCAGTCTGTCTGCTTCCCGTGCCCCACCCGTCTGTCCGTCCGTCTGGTTGGTTGGTTGTGTGGTTGGTGGCAGTCTGTCTGCTTCCCGTGCCCCACCCGTCCGTCCGTCCGTCCGTCTGGGTGGTTGGTTGTGTGGTGGGTGGCAGTCTGTCTGCTTCCCGTGCCCCGTCCGTCCGTCCGTCTGGTTGGTTGGTTGGTTGTGTGGTGGGTGGCAGTCTGTCTGCTTCCCGTGCCCCACCCGTCCGTCCGTCCGTCCGTCCGTCCTTCTGGTTGGTTGGTTGTGTGGTGGGTGGCAGTCTGCCTGCTTCCCGTGCCCCACCCGTCCGTCCGTCCGTCTGGTTGGTTGGTTGTGTGGTGGGTGGCAGTCTGCCTGCTTCCCGTGCCCCACCCGTCCGTCCGTCCGTCTGGTTGGTTGGTTGTGTGGTGGGTGGCAGTCTGCCTGCTTCCCGTGCCCCACCCGTCCGTTCGTCCGTCTGGTTGGTTGGTTGTGTGGTGGGTGGCAGTCTGCCTGCTTCCCGTGCCCCACCCGTCCGTCCGTCCGTCCTTCTGGTTGGTTGGTTGTGTGGTGGGTGGCAGTCTGGCTGCTTCCCGTGCCCCACCCGTCCGTCCGTCCGTCCGTCCGTCCGTCTGGTTGGTTGGTTGTGTGGTTGGTGGCAGTCTGTCTGCTTCCCGTGCCCCACCCGTCCGTCCGTCGGTCCGTCTTGGTGGTTGGTTGTGTGGTGGGTGGCAGTCTGCCTGCTTCCCGTGCCCCACCCGTCCGTCCGTCCGTCCGTCCGTCTGGTTGGTTGGTTGTGTGGTTGGTGGCCGTCTGTCTGCTTCCCGTGCCCCACCCGTCCGTCCGTCGGTCCGTCTTGGTGGTTGGTTGTGTGGTGGGTGGCAGTCTGTCTGCTTCCCGTGCCCCACCCGTCCGTCCGTCCGTCCGTCTGGTTGGTTGTGTGGTTGTGTGGTGGGTGGCTGTCTGACTGCTTCCCGTGCCCCACCCGTCCGTCCGTCCGTCCGTCCGTCTGGTTGGTTGGTTGTGTGGTGGGTGGCAGTCTGTCTGCTTCCCGTGCCCCACCCGTCCGTCCGTCCGTCCGTCCGTCTGGTTGGTTGGTTGTGTGGTGGGTGGCAGTCTGCCTGCTTCCCGTGCCCCACCCGTCCGTCCGTCCGTCCGTCCGTCCGTCTGGTTGGTTGGTTGTGTGGTGGGTGGCAGTCTGGCTGCTTCCCGTGCCCCACCCGTCCGTCCGTCCGTCCTTCTGGTTGGTTGGTTGTGTGGTGGGTGGCAGTCTGCCTGCTTCCCGTGCCCCAACCGTCCGTCCGTCCGTCCGTCCGTCTGGTTGGTTGGTTGTGTGGTGGGTGGCAGTCTGCCTGCTTCCCGTGCCCCACCCGTCCGTCCGTCCGTCCGTCTGGTTGGTTGGTTGTGTGGTGGGTGGCAGTCTGTCTGCTTCCCGTGCCCCACCCGTCCGTCCGTCCGTCTGGTTGGTTGTGTGGTGGGTGGCAGTCTGGCTGCTTCCCGTGCCCCACCCGTCCGTCCGTCCGTCCGTCCGTATGGTCGGTTGTGTGGTAGGTGGCAGTCTGGCTGCTTCCCGTGCCCCACACATCATATATCTGCCGATCAACAATTCAGCAACGGGACCGCGGATCAATGTCTGGGATTCGGACCCAGAGCAGAGCCATGTCGCGGGGGTACCCCATGCTCTTTGCGATGAAGGAGATGGGATCTTTGTCGATTCAAACTCGGGCCCGGGCACCTAATCTGGGGCTTATTTCATCCATTCACCATTGATTGTCTGCGGAGTTTTTTGGCCCAGTTTAACCCTTGTGTGCACAACAACGGTCACTAAACACCAATTTATTTCATTGTCAGTTTAAACATTTGTAAAGTCTATGTGATTATTTGAGTTTAACGCAACACGCCGCGTGACAAAAGTCGGTTGCCATATTGCCTGGAGTTCTCCTCGGCACGAGATTTAATGAGATTCGTGGAAAGAGAATCACAAACAATAAGCGTCTGTGTTTTAACCCCATTTGTTTTTGACGACTTACAAATTCCCAAAAATTGTTAGTCGATAATATGATGCATTGTGGTGTTGTTTTACAGTAGACCTTGTGTCTCGTCGACAATATTGATCAACAGAGAACATACGTCACCTAGTACGCACTTTGACTTCACCACAATAGTTTAATCATGCTCATCCTGTGTTAAAGAGGTTAACGGGCTCTGCTGTCATCCAAACTGCTCATTCAAGAGATGAGAAATCATTTCTTCATGAGATAAGTTGAAAAATTCATTCAAGAGACGAGTTGTACACGATTCTTTCAAGATATAAGTTGCACAGGATTCATTCAAGACATGAGTTGAACATGATTCACTCAAGAAATATAATGAACACGATTCACTCAAGACATGAATTGAACACGATTCATTCAAGACATGAATTGAACCCGTTTCATTCAGCCATAAGTTGAACACGGTTCATTCAGGAGATATAATGAACACGATTCACTCACGAAATGAATTGAACCCGATTCATTCAATCATGAGTTGAACACGGTTCATTCAGGAGATAAGGGGAACCATTCATTACGTAGATGAGGTAAACACGATTCATTAAGGAGCTGAGTTTAACCATTCATTCAAGTATGAATACGAGTTGATTGGCTTGAGGCCCATGGGTACAATAATTCACGGCAGGTCATAATCATTGGTGGAGTCCAGTGAAAGGGTAAAGGCTATCACCCCCCACCCCCCATCCCCACCCACCCCATCCCGTGCTTTTCTTGGAGAGAGGAGGTCGAAGTGAAAGCGTAGCACTTCCTGTGCAAATTGTACGACCTTTGCGCCCCACCCCCCCTCGTTATTTAAAGTCTAGGCTTTCGTGCGGGGTAAACATTCAATATCTCTTTTCGAACAGTAGGGGGGGGGGTTACCCTTCTCCCCACACCTTCCCAAGGAAATCCTTAATTTTGATCTTCAGCAATGACCTTGATATGACCTTGGTAGGATAACGTGTCCTTCTCCAACCAACGAACCCAACCAACCAACTCTACCACTTCCTCCAGTTCCCAGCTAACCTTTCTTTGTCGCTGAACTGCCAGCTCCCCCCCCTTACAACAAGCAGGTAGCGTGCATGGGACCGGACTATGAAAACGAGTGGCAAAGGTGTGACCACGAAACGCCTGAAAAGTGAAACCGAAGCAAGGTCAGGGCCGTTACCTTTGAAGACATAAAATTGGCCTCATTATTGGACTAACATACGTCACACGCGAAACCCATCCACCACCCTCGATCCTCTCTCTCACCTACAAACTGACCCACTACATTCAGCCCCCTCCCCCCCCCCCCCATCCATCCACAGCCGCAAACACCAAGTGACCTTCAAACAAGAAAAAAACATTCAATGTCTTGACATCAACAGCGCATGCGCAAGGTAAGCTGTGTTTTGAATGAATTGTTCCGGACGCTTTGTAAACATATTGACCCGAGGATGGGAGTGAATAGATTTTTTTCGTTTTTTTTTTTTGTTGCGTTCTATGTCTTGTGAGTCAATGATTGGTTGGACAGCAGACGGCGAGAGTGGAGAATCACCATGCACAAGAACCCATATCCAAGCAACCCTTCCCAACCCAACCCCAAGGCGCTGCCAATGAATCCCTGTTACCCCTGCAAAATGGCGTCATGCGTACATCGCAAATGGACATACAATTGTCTTTTATTCAGTGTTCCAGAGAACTAATGAATAATTATAATCACAATTATAATCACAAGTTTTTAAGCAAGAATTCTAGATATCTCAGCTATATCAGCTATGGGCTAGGCTACATGCTCTATTGTTCCCCTTTGTGTTGCTATTGATACCGCGAAGACGCACTGGTGCCCTAATCGGTCTGTCGGTTCTGTATCTATCCAGGGGACTATTTTATGGTTGGTAAACATGTCCACAAAAAAACAGCTGAGCTGGGGTGGGGAGGGGGGGAAGCTAACTGGGGGAATGGGGGTGGGGTGGGGGGGGGGCTAACTGGGGGAATGGGGGTTAAGAGGCTGGGAGTCGAGTGGGGAAGGCTGGGAAGAATAAGCCCACAGAGAGCGTCGATATCGGTGATGTGAGTGCTGGAGGGAGGGGCGCTGGCTGGCGATCCCTCCCCCGCGCCCACCCCCCCATGCCACCGCCGCCGCCGCCGCCGCCGTCACCGAACAGAGCAACGACCCCACGAGTCGTGTTTGTTTCAGAAGGAAGCGATCCCATCGTCCCTTGCAGCCGTTTGCCTGGCTGTCGAGCGCCAAGCCATACGCCCGATCTGGGAAACTTAACCCCTGCTACGTCATGAAATCGATGGCAGTTCTTGTTACTAATGTGACTCGAGTTTGTTTGTGTCAGTGTATTTTGCATGGAACTACTCACTCAGTGTGCGCCAGTTGGGTTGGAAAATGCTGCAGAAGGGTACTAGTTTCGAACCAAAAAATAAAACGTATTTCCGAAAGGATCTGTACGATGTGTTTTTAATCAGGGTTTGCTACAATGTCCTTTGATAGCGACACAGTCAATATGATGTTCCTCTACAATGTCCTTTGATAGCGACACAGTCAATATGACGTTCCTCTACAATGTCCTTTGATAGCGACACAGTCAATATGACGTTCCTCTACAATGTCCTTTGATAGCGACACATTCAATGTGACGTTTCTCTACAATGTCCTTTGATAGCGACATATTCAATATGACGTTCCTCTACAATGTCCTTTGATAGCGACACATTCAATGTGACGTTTCTCTACAATGTCCTTTGATAGCGACACATTCAATGTGACGTTTCTCTACAATGTCCTTTGATAGCGACACATTCAATGTGACGTTTCTCTACAATGTCCTTTGATAGCGACACATTCAATATGACGTTCCTCTACAATGTCCTTTGATAGCGACACATTCAATGTGACGTTCCTCTACAATGTCCTTTGATAGCGACACATTCAATGTGACGTTTCTCTACAATGTCCTTTGATAGCGACACAGTCAA